>CM077669.1:260416904-261085654 GCA_039707655.1 Elymus sibiricus
ATATATTTCCATGCAACTTCCACCATTCCGTTTTTTCATGACATGCACCATCACTTTCATATTGCATATAGAGTCATATTTTGTTCTAGGTATCGAGTTGTAATTTTCCTTTTGAGTTGTAAGTAAATAAAAGTGTGATGATTTTCATTATTAGAGCATTGTTCCCGTGAGAGAAAAGTATGATGGAAGCTATGAATCCCTCACAAGTTGGGATGAGTCTCCGGACTTTACAAATAATAAAAGAGGCCAGCGAAGCCCAAATAAAAAAAAAGAGGCCAAAGATGCCCACCAAAATAAAAAAAATGGAGAAAAAAAAGGAAAGAAAAAAAATGAGAGAAAGAGAGAAGGGACAATGCTACTATCGTTTTCCACACTTGTGCTTCAAAGTAGCACCATGATCTTCATGATAGAGAGTCTCCTATTTTGTCACTTTCATATAGCTAGTGGAATTTTTCATCATATGCACAACCACTTAGATTTCTTTTTGAGCTTTCATACACTTATAGCTCTAGTGCATCCGTTGCATGGCAATCCCTACTCACTCACATTGATATCTATTGATGGGCATCTCCATAGCTCGTTGATACGCCTAGTTGATGTGAGACTATCTTCTCCTTTTTCCTTGCAACCTCCACCATATTCTATTCCACCTATAGTGCTATATCCATGGCTCACGCTCATGTATTGCGTGAGAGTTGAAAAGGTTTGAGAACATTTAAAGTGTGAAACAATTGCTTGGCTTGTCATCGGGGTTGTGCATGATTTAGATACTTTGTGTGGGGAAGATGGAGCATAAGCAGACCATATGATTTTGTAGGGATAACTTTCTAAGGCCATGTTATTTTGAAAGGACACGATTGCCTTGTTGGTATGCTTGAAGTATTACTGTTTTTATGTCAATATTAGACTTTTTGAATCTTATGGATCTGAATATTCATGCCACAATAAAGAATATTACATGGATAAATATGTTAGGTAGCATTCCACATCAAAAATTCGGTTTTTATCATTTACCTACTCGAGGACGAGCAGGAATTAAGCTTGGGGATGCTTGATACGTCTCCAACGTATCTATAATTTTTGATTGTTCCATGCTATTATATTATCTGTTTTGGATGTTTTATATGCATTAATATGCTATTTTATATTATTTTTGGGACTAACCTATTAATCTAGAGCCTAGTGCCAGTTTCTGTTTTTTCCTTGTTTTTGAGTATTGCAGATAAGGAATATTAAATGGAGTCCAAACGGAATAAAATCTTCGGAATGACTTTTCTTGGACCAGAAGCAACCCAGAAGACTTGGAGATGAAGGCAGGAGAGCCGCCGTGTGGTGACAAGCCACAGGGGCGCGCCCTAGGGGGGCGCCCCCCTGGCTTGTGGCCCCACGGCAGCCCTCCTAACCCTATTCTTCGGCCTATAAATTCCCAAATATTCCCTGGATACAAAAGAGAGCCACGAAAATACTTTTCCGCTGCCGGAAGCCTCTGTTCCCGTGAGATCCAATCTTGGAGCCTTTTCCGGTAATCTGCCGGAGGGGGATTCGATCATGGAGGGCATCTACATCAACTCCATTGCCCCTCCGATGATGCGTGAGTAGTTTACCACAGACCTTCGGGTCCATAGCTAGTAGCTAGATGGCTTCTTCTCTCTCTTTGCTCTTCAATACCATGTTCTTCATGATCTTCATGGAGATCTATCCGATGTAATACTCTTTTCCGGTGTGTTTGTCGAGATCCGATGAATTGTGGGTTTATGTTCAGATTATCTATGAATATTATTTGAATCTTCTCTGAATTCTTATATGCATGATTTCATATCTTTGCAAGTCTCTTCGAGTTATTGGTTTGGTTTGGCCAATTAGATTGGTAATTCTTGCAATGGGAGAAGTGCTTAGTTTTGGGTTCAATCTTGCGGTGTCCTCACCCAGTGACAAAGTAGGGGTAGCGAGGCACGTATTGCATTGTTGCCATCGAGGATAAAAAGATGGGGTTTTCATCATATTGCTTGAGTTTATCCCTCTACATCATGTCATCTTACCTAATGTGTTACTCTGTTCTTCTTGAACTTAATACTCTAGATGCAGGCAGGAGTCGGTCGATGTGTGGAGTAATAGTAGTAGATGCAGAATCGTTTCGGTCTACTTGACACGGACGTGATGCCTATATGCATAATCATTGCCTTGGATATCTTCATAATTATTCGCTTTTCTATCAATTGCTCGACAGTAATTTGTTCACCCACCGTATTATTTTCCTTCATGAGAGAAGCCTCTAGTGAAACCTATGCCCCTCGGGTCTATTTTCCATATTATACTTTCAGATCTAAAACCAAAAATACCAAAAATACTTCGCTGCCTTATTTTTACTTTTGTTTTACTTTCCGTTCAAGCAATCTATCATACCTATCTCTATCAGATCTCATCCTTGCAAATAACCGTGAAGGGATTGACAACCCCTTTATTGCGTTGGGTGCAAGTGTTTGATTATTTGTGTAGGTACATCTATTGGGGACTTGCTTGTATCTCCTACTGGATTGATACCTTGGTTCTCAACAACTGAGGGAAATACTTATCTACTTTGCTGCATCGCCCTTTCCTCTTGAAGGGTAAACCAACGCATGCTCAAGAAGTAGCAGCGTCCCGGGGCCATGGGGGAACGGCTCCGTCCATCCGCGGCGGTCATAGCGGCGGACCCCTCCCGCAGCCCCATGAGGGGATCCATGCGGAGGAGGAGGAGGTGCAAGAGTTCATCATGGTGATCCCTCGGTGGCGGCGGAGCTGGCTCCGCCTCCCCGACCCTTCGCGCGGGCTATGGAGAGCTGCCGGCCTCGGGGCTTTTAGCTTCGGGCGGACGACTGCTGCAATGGGCCCGCCTAGGTGGGCGTCGACCTCTCCGCCGGGAGCGCCTTGTTCCTGACGCGGGGGTGGAAGTCGTTCCCCGGCTCCCTTGGTTTGGGACCCAGGCATCTCTTTCACTTCAAGTTCGACAACTCTGCCACCTTTTTTTTTGAAGATCTTCTCATTGTCCGTTATCTGTCTGGAGTGCTAAGCGGAAAGCTCGAGCGGCACCAACTACGACTCCTTTAGCGACAGCGAAGACGACGGCAGCACCTTCGGCATTAAGCAGGAGGACTCCGACTAGGTGTGTGCGGCGTCATAGCTAGGGTTTAGGGATGCGGGAACAAGGCTCCATCTGCGAGACCTCGTTTCCGGGTCAATCGCCAAATCGTAGTGGCAGATCTCCTTTTCGCTTAGACCGCACCCAATGTAATCATGCGAGAGAAATGGAAAGAAAAGAATTGGGTATTTCTGAAATATTAATGGACTTGCCATGTATCTGCATCTGTCCATTTTTCCCTCGGTGAACGGAAAATTTCACTTGTGCGTTCTTCTGACCCTTACACTTGCTGGGGATGCTTGTTGATGCGCACACCCTTATTACAGGTGCTTCTAAGGATAGATCCTGAGCACTCGTCTGGTGGTGCCGCTTCCAGCAAGGCTACCCTGCTGTCCTTGCCACGGCTACTTAAGATGTTGGGCATGCTTCCAACACCCAAGCGCGCAACGATTTCGACAGGGGCCCTTAGTGTGTAGGTTTTCTCGCACAAGCACCAACTTTGTTCGAGGGAAAAGCTTTGAAAAGAAAGACCTTAACTTTTTCTCGTTGCGTATCTTGCCGCAAGGCGGTCGCCCTTGACTGCCTCTCCCCCCGGGAAGACTTGCACGCGGGGGCCCCCTTATCATTTTGAGAAAAAGAAAGAAGATAAAATAGAAGAGGTTAGGAACCTAAGTGGTTCAACGGTTGCCTTACGCAATTGAAAAGTGGTCACAACATCTCACGTAAGATACACAAGATAAATATGTACTTTGACAAAGAGTTGAAGAACACTTAACTTTATTGACTACGCTAAGGGTCATCGCCTGGCTTTGTACAAAGGATTACATGCCTTGGTGGGAAACTTGTACAAAAGGAGCTGTCGGGCGGCCCGGCAACCGCGCCTCGAGGGTAGAACTTGCGAAGATGTTCAATATTCCACGAGTTTTGCACCGGGGTGCCATCTTTAGTCTCCAGGCGGACTGCGCCAGGCCTGGTGACTCGTACTGACCGGTAAGGTCCTTTCCACTTTGGCGTCAACTTGTTTGATCCCTTCACGGACTGAATCCGTCGAAGAACAAGGTCGCCTTCGTCAACGCTCCTGTTGCACACCCTGTGGCTGTGATAGCGACGCAGGGATTGCTGGTACCTTGCGGGACGCAGCGCGGCCTGGAGACGATCTTCCTCGAGGAGCACGGCGTCATCTTGCCACATTTGCTCTTGTCGGTCCTCGCCAAAGGCCTGCACTCTCGGTGACCCGTATGTGAGTTCTGTCGGGAGAACTGCTTCTGCACCATAGACTAGGGAGAAGGGTGTCTTGCCGGTGGCTCGATTTGGTGTTGTCCTGATTGACCAAAGAACTGCCAGGTGTTCATCAATCCAGCGCCTTCCATGCTTGTGAAACTTGTCGAAAGTCCTCGTCTTGAGTCCCTGTAGCACTTTAGCATTGGCTCTCTCCACTTACCCCTTGCTCCTTGGGTGAGCGACCGATGCAAAGCATATCTTGGCGCCAATGTCTTGGCAATATTGCATGAAGCTACTGTTGGTGAACTGTGTGCTGTTGTCGGTGATGAACCTTTTGGGAACGCCAAAACGAGAAACAATCCATCTGAGGAACTTGACTGCTGCCTGCGCCATTACCATTCTCACTGGTTCTACCTCAGTCCACTTCATGAACTTGTCGATTGCAAAGAACAAGAACTCGAAGCCCCCGGTAGCACGGGGGAAGTGCCCGAGAATGTCGAGCCCCCAAACCGAGAAGGGCTAGGAGAGTGGTATAGTTTTAAGGGCTTGTGCTAGTTGGTGTATTTGCTTGGTGTGTTATTGGCGAGCTTTGCATGTTGTTACCACCGCCAAAGAGTCTTGAAGGGCTGTCGACCAATAGAAGCCTTGGCGGAATGCTTTCCCGGCAAGGGATCGTGACCCGATGTGGGAGCCGCAGACCCTTTCGTGTATCTTTGCCAACAGCTGATGTCCTTCTTCCCGAGGAATGCACTTCCACTTCACATTGTTCCGCCTTCTCTTGTACAAGGTGCTGTCTACAAACTGGCATATGTTCGACCACCAGTCTACTCTTTCGGCTACTTCTAGTTCCTCGGGAAGGTCTCCAGTTTGGAGGTACCGGACTATCTGTTGTGCCCATGCCGGAGCCTGTGGCTCGACGACAAGGACCCAAGGCATTTCTTCTGTTGCAGGGACGCTAGCTTCTACGGCAAGAATCCTCGCATCTGCCGGAGCTCGAGGTCCACCGGCACACGGGTCGTCGCTCCCAGCTACCCTCTTGGCGGCCACTGATGGCTCAGCCGGACGGTAGTCACCGGAATTGACTTTCCTTTTTCGGTTTTGCCGCGCTAATGGTGTGACTGAAGGTTGGGTCAATCGGAGAACAAAAGTGCCCGGTTCCATAGGCAGCTTCTCCACAGCTCTCTTCGACAGGTGATCGGCAATATCATTCTCGACATGGGGGACGTGCTCCATTTGCAGACCATCAAAGCGCTCCTCTAATCTCCGTAGATCGTCAACATATGCCTCCATCAGGGGGCTCTGGTAATCCTTGTTTACTTGGCGCACGACAAGCTGTGAGCCCCCCGGACTATCAACTTCCTGATGCCGAGATCGGCTGGTATCCGTAGTCCGGCAAGAAACCCTTCATACTCAGCCGTGTTGTTTGTCAATTCCTCCTGGGGAAAATGCATCTGGACCACGTACTTGAGGTGCTCTCTGGTTGGTGCGACGAGTAGCACTCCGGCACCGGCGCCTTGAAGCGAGAAAGCTCCGTCAAAGTACATGATTGATAGTGCTTATCATTAAACCATCCCAACATTGGTGAATAAACTTTAACTATTTCAAAATTACATTCTACAACATGCTTAAATAAGCAAACATGTAACAATTCATTTGACACAAATCATCACTAAAGTTACAGGTCATATCAAAATGATTAAACATTGGCACAATTATTTTCAAATGTAGTTGATCCAAATCTGATTTGTTCCCTGATTCACATGGTTCTTTCGCATCAACAATTAATTCAATGGGTGCACTCAAAATTGTTGATATTGAAGTTGTTTGATCACATGTCAAAGTCAAATCATCAACATGGTCCTAAAAAATAGGTGGTGTGATCAAAGTAGTGGGTAGCTCATGGCATGGTGCATTTAAATCGATAAGGCATTCATCATTCTCATGTGGAGGTGGAAGATCGGTACCTTTGCCCCTACCTCTTATGGTCAACTCAGATGATGTAGGCACTCTAGGTGGCAAAAGTTCACGTGTTGGAGGTGACGTAATGCTCACAACAACGGATGGTGTTGTTATAATAGGCGCAGTGGTGGAAGGGACAACCGTTGCAACTCTTGGGATTTGCACCTTCCACTTGTTTGTCTTCTGGGCAACACGTCTTGTTATTTCCTGTTCAGCTTTACAAGCAAGATGAAACAAATGGTCAATAGGATAGCACTTTTCATGAATTAGTATCTCCTGAATGTCATAGTTTAATCCTCCCCAAAATCTATCCAGGAAATCTTCTTCACTTTCTTCTAAAGAGGAATGCAACAAGGTAGTTTGTAAATCATCATAATATTTCATTATGGTGTCACTACCTTGTTTTAAATGTTGGAACTTTTTAATCATGTCACGAGTATACTAAGCGGGGACGAATGTATGTCGCATGACAAGTTTCAAATCATCCCAAGTAGTAGGTATATAATCAGGGTGTAACCGGCAATATTCGCTCCACCAAGCTGAAGCATAACCACTGAATACCAGCCACGATCTTAACTTTTTTATGTTCAGCAAAATTATGGGAAGCAAATATATTATTTATGTCAAACTCCCATTCAATATATGAAGCGGATCTAAAACTACCATGAAATGGTGGTGTACAAACATTAACCTGATAATGTGCATTTGGATGTTTGTGCACCTCTCGTGACGGTTTTGGTATTTGCTTAGGTGGTGGCACGTCTCCCACGATCGACAAAGCCCATGAATTGACTCTAGATCCTATCATGATTAGTAGAAAATAATAAACAAAATCCGAGAATACTATTCCTATGAACTATTAGGATGTGATGGTAAAATGCTCACAATATAGCAAATATCAATGTTTTACAAGTTCTTACCAACCAGAAGGTGGTGACCGGCAACCAGCTGTGTTAAATAACTTGAAAAGTTGATAAACCGATTGCCAGGTGAACGTACGTATACACGGTGTAGAAATATGTGGAGCCGGGTTGGCTTTATATATGTGGAAGAAAATGCTATGACCACGTTAATTAATGCAAGCTAAAAATTCCCTCAAAGTGGTCGAATGCTGGTCCTAGGCTAGACTGTGCTAGAGACGCGAGCCTAGGACACAAAGGGATTCGTGCAATCACATCCACTGAGTGAGTGTGGATGTTGTTCATATAGCAAACGTGCTACACTAGCACACAACTTCAACACATCAATCAGATTGGAACAGTGCAAACCAGCTTGTGGTTGGATGGTCAGAGCGATAGTGGTATCCTCAGCCCACCAGGGTTCAAATCCTGGTGCTCGCATTATTCCTGGATTTATTTCAGGATTTTCGACGATGCACATTACGTGGGAGAAGACATTTCCGTCAACGACGAGGCGCCTACGGTGACTTGGTAAATCTCAAGATGATATGCCGGCTCAGTCTCTCGGAGGTGCTCATAAGGGTAGGGTGTGCGTGTGTGCGTTCATAGGGCTGAGTGTATGCGCGTGTATGTGAGTGCTAGCGTATGTATTGTGTTAAAAAATAGATTGGAACAATATTTGTTTTTCTTTACTGCATGCAAAGAAACAAATCTGCACTCAAGCCTTTTTTTTACTAGATACAAAACTCCAACGCTTCTCCCTCTTGGAAAAAGAATAACCCCCTAGAATCACATGCAAATGCCACCAGGTTTGCACCTTTTTTTACTCTCCCTCTCTTACTTTTTTCTGGATCTCTCCGAGCCAAAATTCCTCCTTATTTTTCATTCTTTCCATTTCAATTTTTTCTATATAAACATGCATGACGTGTGGAATATCTTTCCAAACCGAAAGCTCTTTCCTGTTTTTTCTCTTACTGCCAAAAACCAGGGTGGTGCCAAGTTAAACCGAATGTGTACCCTCGTGGTTGATCTCTTTCCTTTTTGAACTGCCCAAGAAAATCAGCCACCAACCCAAGCCGATCAACACCTTAATCTTTTTTATTATCACTAGCAAAACAGCCCGTGCGATGCAACGGAAGAAAAATAATCATAATCTCCAATGCTAATGACCATATTTTAATGATAAACATCGGAATACACTATCACTCTCATTTTCGTGAAATCGTAAACAATTTTTGAAAATCATGTGAACATTTTTCAAATTTGCGAACATTTTCTAAAATCATTAACATTTTTTGAATTAATGAACATCTTATACTATTTTCAAAAAAAAAATTAAAAAGTGTGAATTTTTTTAAAAATATTATTCTTGAGTTGGCGAACATTTCTAGAAGCGACAAACAATTTTTTTGGTGGAACAATTTTTGAAATTGATGAACATTTTTGAAATGCATGATATTTTTTAATCAAGGAATATTTTATAAATCAGTAAAATATTTTTTAATTTTTGAAAAGTTTTCGAATTTTTAGGATATTTTTCAATTCACGTATATTTTTTGAATTGGCGAAATTTACTTCAATTTCATGAACATAATACAATAACTTTTATAAAAAATAACAAAAGTTTTTCGATTTTTCGAACATCTGTTTTAAAATTTTCGAACATTATTCCAATATGCTAACATTTTTTAAAAAGAGCCAACATTTTCTGAATTTACAAACATTTATAAATTATTAAACATTTTATTTCAAAAAAATATTTTTTATTTTTTGGAATTTTTTGAATTCCCAAATTATTTAAAGTAGAAAAAACAAAGACAGAAAATAAAAACGAAAAATAAAAAACGAAATTTAGAAAACAGTTCGCCCGTACATGGGCTGGCACGAACAGGCGATCTGTGTCATCTTCGAGCACGAAGGGTGCAGTATAAGAGGTTCCTACATGGGTCGGCCTATGCCGAGATTTCTATGTGTGAAACATTCTTTATCATTTATAAATGGCATTGGTGGGTAATATTTTTCAACTTTAGGGATAATTTCGATGACATACGTGCGGAAGCACTCCGTTTTTTATTGGTAGGTGAAGATTTACTTTTCCAATCCAAATAGCACTAGGAGATGCTTCCCATCTATTTTTCCTTGGGAATCGAAACTTGGCAACCAAACCGAAATACTACTAGTACATCCCTTCTTGTTATTCTTTCTACGTTTTTCAAACCAACGAGGCAACGAACCAACAATAAAAGTTCGGATCTGCCTTTCCAAACAAGGCAACTGATGGGCACCTTCCTTTTTTTTCTTTGCTGTGATTTTCCACTTCTCTATTAATGGATTATGCTCCTTTTTTTAAAAGACCGAATGTGCCACATTAGGACACCAAAATCCAAACGTGCCAAATCCGATTTTTTTCCTTATTACTTTCCAAGTAGTAGCAAACAATTCAAGTTCTTCCAACTCAACAGATAGGCAGTTGCCTTTTTTATATCCCAATCTGAACCTTTCAATTATATTAGCCCTCGCGTTTGTACTATGTTCAAAAATAGAAGTATCCAAAGTTTCTTTCCTTGTGCGTGGCAAGAGATCTGAACGTGATCCTCTCTCTTTTCCTGCCAAAAATAACAAGGCACAAACGTGACAGCTAATTAAAACTTGCCAAATAGGCACAACCGATGGACAAACTTCCTCCTTTTAGGGCTAGTTCTTTTGCAGCTTATTTCAGCTTATTGTGAAAATAAGCCAAAAGCCCAAAAGAACTCATTTTAGGAGTGGAGCTTAACTTATATCCACAGCTCTTTTCTTCACAATGAGAAAAAGCTGGGGGTAGGGCATGAAAATGATATGCATATGAATGAAAGAAATGAAATAGATAATATATTCTTCGAACAAACACCTATTCTAAAACATAATCTACCTGTTGACACCTTAGGGGATCCTCTTCCACCTAAGGGTGATTCCATGTTTGAATGAAAGACACTACTTGAGACCTTAAATTATGCTTATCTTGATGAAAATAAGATATGTCCTATTATTATTAGTGCTAACCTGTCAGAGCATGAAGAATAAAGATTACTTAAAACTCTGAAGAAGCACCGAGCGGCAATTGGATATAGTCTTGATGATCTTAAGGGCATTAGCCCAACATTATGCCAGAACCAGATTAATATGGAGCCAGATGCTAAACCCGTCGTTAATCATCAACGTCGCCTTAATCCTAAAATGAAAGAGGTGGTAAGAACTAAAATATTAAAGCTTCTGGAGGCAGGTATTATTTATCACATAGCTTATAGTAGATGGGTAAGTCATGTTCATTGTGTGCCTAAGAAAGGAGGTATAGCCGTTGTTCCTAATCATAAAAATGAACTTATCCCACAGAGAGTCGTAATTGGTTATAGGATGGTAATTGATTTCAGGAAATTAAACAAAGATACTAGAAAAGATTGTCTAAGCATACACACTTTTGTTTCCTTGATGGATATACTAGTTTTTCTCAAATACCCGTGTCAAAAGAAGATCAAAAGAAAACCAATTTAACTTGTCCTTTTGGAACTTATTCTTATAGACGTATGCCTTTTGGTTTATGCAATGCAGCTGCTACCTTTCAATGATGTATGATGGCTATATTTTATGATTTTTGTGAAAAGATTGTTGAGGTATTCATGGATGATTTTTCCGTTTACGGCACTTCTTTTGATGATTGCTTAAGCAACCTTGATCGTGTTTTGTAGAGATGTGAAGAAACTAATCTTGTCCTGAATTGGGAGTAGTGCCACTTTATGGTGAATGAAGGTATAGTACTTGGGCATAAGATCTCCGAACGAGGTATTGAAGTGGATAAAGCTAAAGTTGATGCAATTAATAAAATGCTATGCCCTAAAGATATTAAAGGTAGAAGAAGTTTCCTTTGTAATGATGGTTTCTATAGGCGGTTTATTAAGGATTTCTCTAAGATTTCTAGGCCTCTTACCAATCTTTTGAAAAAAGATGTTTCATTTGTTTTTGATGATGATTGTGTAGAAGCCTTTGAAATACTTAAGCAAGCTTTAATCTCTGCACCTATTGTTCAACCAACTGATTGGAACCTACCCTTTGAAATAATGTGTGATGCTAGCGAATGATACTTGTCAACTGCGTTGGGATTTTGCTCGAAGAGGAGGGGATTATACAACAAAGCAAAGTTAAGTATTTCCCTTAGTGAAAACCAAGGTTATCGAACCAATAGGAGAACCACGCAAATTCACATCTTCAGCGCCTACGCACAAAAGAGCAAACACTTGCACCCAATGCGGGCACGAGGGTTGTAAATCCCCTTGAACTCGTTCCTTGCAAGCGGTAAGTAGTGATATATAGATAATTTGATAAATATAAATTGTAAATAAAAAGAAATTTAATAATGACAGCAAGGTATTTAGCTTTTTTATAAATATATTTGTGAGGAGACCCGGGGGTCATAGTGTTCTCTAGAGGCTTCTCTCTCGAAGAAGGCATACAGTGGGTAAACAAATTACTATTTGGCAATTGATAGAAAAGCACATAGTTATGTAATATTTACTCACGGCACAGATCATGTATATAGGCATCGCATCCATAAGATAGTAGACCGTCTCCTGCCAGCATATACTACTATTACTCCACCCATCAACCGTTATCCAGCAAACATTTAGAGTATTAAGTACAAACGGAGTAATGCTTAGAGGATGATGACATGATGTAGACAAAGTAAATCCAATCAATATGAATAAACCCCATTGTTTAACCCTTAGTGGTAGCAATACAATATGTGTCATGTCCCTTTCTTTCACTGTGATTGAGCACCGCAAGATTGAACCCACTACAACGAACCACTCCCACTTGAAGATAAATTAATCTAGTTGGCCTAACCAAACCGATAGAAGGAGAGCATTACAAAGCTATAACAATCATGCAAATAAAATGCCAGCAAGTATTGAATATCTTTTCATGAATAATCAGAACATAAACCCACAATTCACCGGATATAAACAAACACACCGCAAAGATTGATTACATAACTGCGGGAATCTCGGTGATCTTGGCAATGAAGATTATAGAGACAGAGACAGCCATCTAGGTACTAACTACAGACCCGTAGGTCTGTGGTGAACTACTCACACATCACCATGGGAGCAGCAAGATTGATGTAGAGACCCTCTATGATCAATCCCCCTCAGGCAGGGCAACGGACCTGGGCTCCAGATGGGCACAAAGCGGAACAGAGACTTGCAGCGGCAGAAAAATTGTTTTGCGAGGCTCTCTATGGTTTTTGGAATATATGTGAATTTATAGGCCAGTGAATGAGGGCTGGAGAGCGGGGAGGTGGCCCCAAGGTATCAAGGCTCAGCCACCCCCCTGGGCCCCCCAGATGGCTTGGGGGCACCTCGTGTGCCTGATACTCGTGATCTCCGTTGGGTTTTTCGTGAAGAGGAACGGGTAATCGCAGCACAAAGTGGGTAAGTATTTCCCTCAGTTATGAAACCAAGGTTTATCAAACCAATAGTAATACCAATCCTCAACCGTCTTCAGCGGCTGCACACAAAAGAAAAACAACTTGCACCCCTTGATCTCGTTATTTGCAAGCAAGTGAGTTGTGTAGATAATTGTAAATAATAGTAAAGTGCAAAATAAAATAAAAGGTAATAAATAATAGTAAGGTAATGATAGCGTTTGTGAATATATAAGTGAATAGACCCGGGGGCCGTAGAGTTCTTTAGTGGCATCTCTCAAAAGTAAAGCATACGGTGGGTAAACAAATTACTGTTGGGCAATTGATAGAAAAGCGAATAATTATGCGATGTTCACGGCGATGATCATGTGTATATATCACGTCCATAAGCAAATAGGACGACTCCTGCCTGCACCTACTACTATTACTCCACTTCAATAGCGCTTCTATGCTTGCCTCTCTACGTATTAAGTTCATGTAAAACGGAGTAATGCTTGGAGAACGATGACATGATGTAGAGAAAAGTAAACTCAACTAATATGAATAAACCCCATCGTTTTATCCTTAGTAGCAACAACACAAAGACGCAACTTGTCCCCTTCTGTCACTGGGATATAGAAACTCGTCAGGTTGAACCTACTACAACGCACCACTCCCACCGAAGAAATATCAATCTAGTTGGCCAAACTATCTCAATATATTGGAGAGCATTACGAAGCTATGATGATCATGCAAATAAGAATCTTAGTAATCAGGTTTGACTCAAATACTTTTCATGAATAATCTGAACATAAACTCACAATTCATCGAATCCCAACAAACACACCATACAAAGGGATTACATCAGATAGATCAAGGCAAATATGCAATGAACATTGTATTGAAGATCAAGAGAGAGAGAGATTGTCATCTAGGTACTACCTACAGACCCGTAGGTCTATGGTGAACTACTCACACATCATGGTGAGGGCAACAATGTTGATGAAGAGGCCCTCCGTGATCGATGTCCCCTCCGGCAGGGTGCCGGAACAGAGGTGTAGATGGCCTCCCGTCAGATCAGAGACTTGCGGCGGCGGAAAAAGTGTTTCGGGGGCGCCTCTGGTATTTTTAGGGTAGACGTGAATTTATAGGCCAGAGAACGACGTTGGGAGGCGCTCCAGGGGGCCACCACATATCTGGCCGCCCCCTAGTGCCGCGGCTGGATATGTGGTGGGTGATAGAGAGCGAGGTTCCCGATCTTTCGATGAGATGATAACTATCGATTTGGTGGAGACGACTTTGACCATTCGACTACAAACGTGCACGACGTTGCGCCTTAGCAATGGCTAAACCAACTCCAAGAAGGTTATTGACCACGCCGGAGCACGATCAACCTGACCACGAAGATCTATTCCTGCAAGCAATTGAAGAACAAGCAAGAATATGATAATGCAATCTGAATATTGCGAATATAGATGAAGTATTGATAAAGGTGGGGTTCCGAAAGCGGTCTTGGTCTGGTCGTTGGACATAAACGAAGTACACGAAGTTGCAATGACTAACTTTTAACTAAACAAAACACAAATAAAAAGCTACTAGATTGCTCAACTTATATAGGATCAAGAGGTGGCGGCCAAGGAGGTGAGAGGACGTCCCAAGGCAGCCTAAAACTAACCCTAGGTCATACAAGGCCCATGGGCCCAAGTGGAGGTGATACAACACCTTTGGACTTGTAGTTTGACTCGGATTCTGCTGCAACGTCAGATTTTTTCGTCAATATCTCCACGCTCTGGACGAATTTTAAGGTGATTCCAATTGGGATTGGATGAATATTAAATATACTTTCCAACAAAAAAGGAATCACCGAATTCGGAGTCTGGATGAAAAAGTTCATGGCGTTTTGAGACAGGTGTGTCTGTGCAGTCCGAATCTGACTCCAGAACGTGAGAGACTTGGACTCTATCTTCTCTTGGGCTAAAAGTGACATGAGAGAACTTTTTGAACAGCACCTAATTATTTCCTTTGACGTGAGAGGACCTATTGAATAGCACCCAACCATTTCCTCTTCCTTTGTTATCATACGTGGTTCATACAAGTGTTCGGCCATTCTCACAAATATGCACGTATGCAATATTTTTGGTCGTATCCAAGGTAGTCATGTCCTCATAAGTGTGCCCCTGGTGCATCTCGTGGCCCTCCTCCGAAGTTTCTAGGTCTTGTATTCTTCCAAAAAAAATCACCAAAAAGTTTCGTGGCAATTGGACTCCGTTTAGTATTGTAACTCTGAAAAGGCAAAAACATGCAGAAAACAAGAACTGGCACTGGGCATGGGGTCAATAGGTTAGTGCTCAAAAATATTATAAATTGGTAAATAAATACCCAAAAAGTATCCTAGCATGATAATATGTCAGCATGGAACAATAAAAAATTATAGATACATTGGAGACGTATCAGCATCCCCAAGCTTAATTCCTGCTCGTCCTCGAGTAGGTAAATGATAAAAATAGAATTTTTGATGTGACATGCTACACATTATGTAATCTTTGGTATGTATGCTCATTGAGAAATGATGAATTAACAAACAACAACATAGTAATATTTATAAGTATAAGAAACAAAATAATTAATTTTTTAAAGTATACGATCCTAAAAGAGTGTTCTACCCCTATTCATCTTATTATATTAGCAAGGCATGACTCCATCTTCACCACATAGATACAAATGTTAAGCACCACGGCGTCCAAGTCAGGCAATTGGATCGTATTTTTTCAATATGCATCAAATTTTTATTCTTCACGCAATACATGAGCGAGAACCATTAGACATAGCATATAGGTGGAATAGAATATGGTGGTAGGTATCAAAGGGGTAAAAAGTGGAGAGGATAGTCTCGCATCAACTAGGCGTACCAACGAGCTATGGAGATGCTCATCGATAGATATCAATGTGAGGAGTAGGGATTGCCATTTAAATGATGACCTAGAGCTATAAGTGTATGAAAGCTCAACTGAAGCTAAGTGGGGTGTGCATCAAACTTTCTTGCTCATGAAGACCACGGGCGTTTGAGGAAGCCCTTTATAGGAATATACAAGCCAAGTTTATTATATGAAAAGGTAATTCCAACTAGCATATGGAAGTGTCAATATAGGAGACTCTCTATATGAAGAACATGGTGCCACTTTGAGGCACAAGTGTGGTAAAGGATAGTAGCAAAGTCCCTTCTCTCTTTTCTCTCATTTCTTATATGGTGGGCTTTTCTCTGTTTTTATGCCTCCCCCATTTTCTCTCTTTTTATATGGTGGTCTCATTTGGCCTCCCCCATTTTTATTTCGTTTTTCGTGTGGAGTCTCTTCCCGACTTGTGGGGGAATCATGGTCTCCATCATCCTTTCCTCACCGGGACAATGCTCTAATAATGATGATCATCACACTTTCATTTACTTACAACTCAATATGAAGAACTGATAGGAAGATATGACTCTGTATGAATGCCTCTGGCAGTGTACCAGGATGTGCAATGATCTAGCGTGACATGTATCAAAAATATGAAGAACGGTGGTTTTGCCACAAATACCATGTCATCTCTATACGATCATGCAAAGCATTATGATGATGAACGAACTAGTCATGTGAAGTGACGATGGAATTTGCATGGAAATATATCTTGGAATGGCTATGGAAATGCCATAATAGGTAGGTATGGTGGCTGTTTTGAGGAGGATATAATGAGGCTTATGTTCAACAGAGCGTATCATGTCATAGAGTTTGGATGCACCGGCGAATATTTGCACCGACCCTCGAGGTGAGAATGGGCTATGCACGGTACCGAAGAGGCTAGCAAATATGAGAAGGTGAAGATGCGTGTGTCCATGGTGTCACATTAGTCATAAAGAACTCACATACTTATTACAAAGTTTTATTAGTTTTATCACAAATCAAAGTACTCCTCGCATGCCCCGAGGGAGGAGGTTGGTAGGAGTTAACCATCGCGCGCCCCCGACTCAAAACAACACTAGGATTTTAATGAGGAATATAAATGCTCACACATCATCACCATGCCTATTTAATTTTTAGATGAATAACAAGTTAACACCTCTTAATCTCGACACTTATACGAATCAAAAAATTTGGACTCACACCTTTTTATATTACCACATTAATGTCATTAACGCACAACTTCTCTACATGTGCTACACGATGGTTTTGATTATCATTCATTGAATACCTAATATTCTTGGACTAGTCTTATGACGCATGCAAATTACCGTCACTATTACTCAGCTCTCAAACAAATATAAGTGAAGAACGAGAGCATAATATTTCTATATAATCTACAGGCCACCGTGCTCAAAAAGATATAAGTGAAGTACTAGAGCAACTGGCTAGCTCAAAAGATATAAGTGAAGCACATAGAGTATTCTAGCAAATTATCATGAAGGTGTGTCTCTCTCAAATAGGTGTGTCCAGCAAATGATGATTGTGACAAACTGAAAGTAAAAGCAAACAAAAGCAAACGACGCTCCAAGCAAAACACATATCATGTGATGAATAAAAATATAGCTCCAAGTGACACACCGATGGATTGAGACGAAAGAGGGGATGCCTTCCGGGGCATCCCCAAGCTTAGAAGCTTGAGTCTCCTTAGAATTATACTTGGGGTGCCTTGGGCATCCCCAAGCTTGGTCTCTTGCTACTCCTTATTCCGTAGTCCATCGTGATCACACCCAAAACTTGAAAACTTCAATCACACAAAACTCAAAAAAACTTTGTGAGATCCGTTAGTATAAGAAACATATTGCATACTTGAGGTACTGTGCTAAATTGATTCAAATTCATTTTTGCATAATAGGTACTGTATTATAACTTCCCCATGGCTTACACCCCCCGATATAGTCCATGGCATAATCAAAACAAGCAAACTATGCAAGCAAAACAGAATCTGTTTAAAACAGAACAGTCTTTAGAAATCTATAAAGAGTCCATACTTCTGTAACTCTAAAACTTCTGAAAACTTAGGAAAATGTAAAGAATTTGTATAGCCATACTGTGTTAAAATTTCAGATCATTATCACGCTCCAGTAAAAAATGAAAATTCCTGCACTGGAGTCAAAGTTTCTGTTTCAGATTCAGCATCGTTTCTACTCATCTTGTGAGTCATCCCAAAGGCTTTACATGGCACAAACACTAATTAAAACATAAAAAAACAATGATTACAGAGGCAAAAATCATGTTATCACACAAAAACAGAAAGTAAAAACAAAAATAAAGATACATATTGGGTTGCCTCCCGACAAGCGCTATTGTTTTATGCCCCTAGCTAGGCATAATGCATAGTTTCAAGTGTTGTTATCTTTGACACTCAACCCATAGGTAGCTCTCATGATTGATTCATAAGGTGGTTTAATTCTCTTCCTAGGGAAGTGTTCCATCCCTTTCTTTAATGGGAATTGGAATCTTATGTTTCCCTCTTTCATATCAATAATTGCACCCATAGTTCGTAAAAATGGCCTTCCAAGTTTTATGGGACAAGAAGGATTGCAATCAATATCAAGCACAATGAAATCTACGGGCACATAATTTTTGTTTGCAATAATAAGCACATCATTAATTCTACCTAAAGGTTTCTTGATGGTAGAATCCGCAAGATGCAAGTTTAGGGAACACTCTTCAATATTAGTGAGACCAAGCACATCATATAAAGTTTTGGGTATAGTTGAAACACTAGCACCAAGGTCAGACAAAGCATTGCATTCATATTTATTTATCTTTATTTTGATAGTAGGTTCCCACTCATCATGCAATTTTCTAGGAATATAAATTTCAAGCTCAAGTTTCTCATCATAAGCTTTTATCATAGCTTCTACTATATGTTTGGTAAAAGCTTTGTTTTTTTCATAAGCATTGGGTGAGCTAATAATGGATTGCAGCAAGGAAATACATTCTACTAAAGAGCATTTATCATAATTAAAGTCCTTGTAATCCAAGATAGTGGTCACATCACTACTTAAAGTTTTGACCTCTCGAAACCCACTTTTTTCAGTTTTAGCATTAGAATCATCACCCTCCAAGCAAACGGGACGCTCCTTAACTAAAGTTGACTCTTATCCAGTCCCTTTATCATTTATATTCAGAGATGTAAACAAAGATTCAATAGGAGAAACACAAATCATTTTAAGATCTTCATCATGATTCATAACCGGGAAAGATTCCGGTTTAGCGGCCATCCGATTTACTAGAGTGGTTTGCTTATCACAGATTTTTCCTAACAATTCTTCAGTGTGAGAAAATTGTGATTGAAGGCTAGGTACCTATTTATTGATTTCATCAAGTTGCATACTAATAGCATCAAGCAAAATTGAATGTTCCTTTATTTCAAAGGTAAAGAATTTATTATGCTCAAACTATGAAGACATGAAGGTTTTCATAGAACCCTCTATTTCCGACATTATTTTATAATAAGAGATATTGTGGAATCTTTCCTCAGACATGGTGACCGGACAAGCAAAACAAGCAAGGCAAGTAAACTAGCAAGTAAAGCAAACTAGAAACAAACTAGTAACTAGCAAAGGTAAATATTTTTGTATTTTTGATTTTTATGAGACAAACTAAATATAACAGCAAATAAAAAGAAGAACAAGTGAATGATATCTTGTGCGAAGTTACTTGATAGTTGGTGATGGTATTCCCTGGCAACGGTGCCAGAAATCCTTCCTGATACTCGTGATCTGCGTTGGGTTTTCCGTGAAGAGGAACGGGTAATCGCAGCATAAAGTGGGTAAGTATTTCCCTCAGTTATGAAACCAAGGTTTACCGAACCAATAGGAATACCAATCCTCAACCGTCTTCAGCGGCTGCACACAAAAGAACAAACAACTTGCACCCAACGCCGGCAAGAGGGTTGTCAATCCACTTGATCTCGTTATTTGCAAGCAAGTGAGTTGTGTAGATAATTGTAAATAATAGTAAAGTGCAAAATAAAATAAAAGGTAATAAATAACAGCAAGGTAATGATAGCTTTTGTAAATATATAAGTGAATAGACCCGGGGGCCGTAGAGTTCTCTAGTGGCATCTCTGATAAGCAAAGCATACGACGGGTAAACAAGTTACTGTTGGGCAATTGATAGAAAAGCGAATAATTATGCGATGTTCATGGTAATGATCATGTGTATATAGGCATCATGTCCATAAGCAAATAGGCCGACTCATGCCTGCACGTACTACTATTACTCCACTTCAAGAGCGCTTCTATGCTTGCCTCTCTACCTATTAAGTTCATGACAAATGGAGTAATGCTTGGAGAACGATGACATGATGTAGACAAAGTAAACTCAACTAATATGAATAAACCCCATCGTTTTATCCTTAGTAGCAACAACACAAAGATGCAACTTGTCCCATTCTGTCACTGGGATATAGAAACTCGTCAGGTTGAACCTACTACAACGCACCACTCCCACCGAAGAAATATCAATCTAGTTGGCCAAACTATCTCAATAGATCGGAGAGCATTACGAAGCTATGATGATCATGCAAATAATAATCATAGTAATCAGGTTTGACTCAAATACTTTTCATGAACAATTTGAACGTAAACTCACAATTCATCGGATACCAACAAACATACCATACAAAGGGATTACATCGGATAGATCAAGACAAAGATGCGATGAACATTGTATTGAAGATCAAGAGAAAGAGAGATTGCCATCAAGGTACTACCTATGGACCCGTAGGTCTGTGGTGAACTACTCACACATCATGGTGAATACAACAAGGTTGATGAAGAGGCCCTCCGTGATGGGCTTCCCTCCGGCAGGGTGCCGGAACGGAGGTGTAGATGGCGTCCCGTCGGAACAGAGACTTGCAGCGGCGGAAAAAGTGTTTCGGGTGCGCCTCTGGTGTTTCTAGGGTAGATGTGAATTTATAGGCTAGAGAACAACGTCGGGAGGCACTCCAGGGGGCCACCACATATCTGGCCGCGCCCCCCCTAGGTGGCACAGCTGGATATGTGATGGTCCCCTAGTGCATCTCCTGGCCCTCCTACGAAGCTTCTAGGTCTTGTATTTGTCCAGAAAAAATCACCAAAAAGTTTCATTGCAATTGGACTCCGTTTAGTATTGTAACTCGGAAAAAGGCAAAAACACGTAGAAAACAGGAACTGGCACTGGGCACTGGGTCAATAGGTTAGTGCTCAAAAATATTATAAATTGGTAAATAAATACCCAAAAAGTATCCTAGAATGATAATATATCGGCATGGAACAATAAAATATTATAGATACGTTGGAGATGTATCAGTGCCCTCCAGTCTTCCTCCAAAGCTTCTAGGTCTTATTTTGGTCCAGAAAAAACCATCAAAAAGTTCCGGGGTATTTGGACTTTGTTTGGTACAGTATTCCTAAAAATCCAGAAACACGGAGAAAACAACAACTCGCACTTTGCACTTGGTTAATAGGTTAGTGCTCAAAAATAATATAAGACAACAAATAAATGCCTAAAAAGTATCCTAGAATGATAATATAATAGCATGGAACAATAAAAAATTATAGATACGTTGGAGACGTATCAGCATCCCCAAGCTTAATTCCTGCTCGTCCTCGAGTAGGTAAATGATAAAAACAGAATTTTTGATGTGACATGCTACCCAACATGTAATCTTTTCAGGAATGATCATTGAGAAACGATAAATCAACAAACATTAACATAGTAATATCGATAAGCATAAATAGCACAATCATCAACTTTCAAAATATACGATCCTTAAAGAATGTTTACCCCCCATTAATTTTATCATATTAGCATGTCATGGCTCCGTATTCACCACATAAATACAAATGTCAAGCACCACAGTGTTAAGCCAAGCAATTGGATCGTACTTTTTCACGCGCTTCAACATTTTATACCTCACTCAATACATGAGCGTGAACCATGGACATAACATATAGGTGGAATATAATATGGTGGTAGGTTTCAGAGGGGGTAAAAGTGGAGAAGAAAGTCTCACACCAACTAGGCAGATCAACGGGATATGGAGATGCCCATCAATCGATATCAGTGTGAGGAGTAGGGATTGCCATGCAACGGATGCACTAGAGCTATAAGTGTATGAAAGCTCAAATGAAACTAAGTGGGTGTGCATCCAACTTGCTTGCTCATGAATACCTCGATCATTTGAGGAAGCTCGTCATCGGAATGTACAAGTGAAGTTCTATAATGAAAAATTCCCACTAGCATAAGAAAATGACAAAACATGAGACTCTCTATATGAAAAACATGATGCTTTCTCTAAGCACAAGTGTGGCAAAAGAGGTAGTAGCACTGTCCCTTCTCTCTTTATCTCTCATTTATTTGCTTTTTTTCTTTTTTTCTTCTTTCTTTCTTTCTCTTTCTTTTTTTCTCTTTCTCCCTTTTTTCCGCCCGGAGTCTCATCCCGACTTGTGGGGGAATCATTGTCTCCATCATCCTTTCCTCACTAAGACAGTGCTCTAATAATTATAATCATCACACTTTTATTTATTTACAATTTGATATAAAAAAACTACTAAGCCATATGACTCCATATGAATGCCTCTGGTAGTGTACCAGGATGTGGAATGATCTAGCGTAACATGTAAACAATGATGGACATTGGCTTTGCCACAAATACTATGTCAGCTACATGATCATGCAAAGTAATATGACAATGAGTGCACAAGTGATATGATGTAACGGTTGAAGTTGCATGGCAATATATCTCAGAATGGCTATAGAAATGCCATGAAGGTAGGTATGGTGGCTGTTTTGAGGAAGATATAATGAGGCTTATGTGCAATAGAGTGTATCATGTCACGGAGTTTGGATGCACACGCGAAAGCTGCACCGATTCTCGAGGTGAGAAAGCTGCACCGTAGAGGCTAGAATTCATGAAAAGGTAAGTGTGGTACATCCATGGATTAACATTAGTCATAAAGAACTCGCATACTTATTGCAAAGCTTTATTAGCTCTCTCGAAGCAAAGTACTACTCGCATGCCCCTAGGGAGGAGGTTGGTAGGAGTTGACCATCGCGCGCCCCGACCTAAACAACACTAGGATTTCAACGAGGAATAAGAATGCTCACACATCATCACCATGCCATAACCAATATTTAGATGAACAGAAAATTAACACCCTTTAACTATCAATATTTCTACTAACCAACAACCATGCACTCACGCCCTTTCATATTACCACATCAATATCATTAACCCACAATTTCTCTTTTATGTGCTAGATGAAGGTTTTGATTATGCACTCCTTGAATACCTATTATTTTTGGACTAGTCTTACCCATGCAAATTACCGTCACTATATATTAGTCTCTCAAACAAATTTAAGTGAAGAAGGAGAGTGCAATTATTTCTATAAAATCTATACGCCACCTTGCTCTAAAAGATATAAGTGAAGCACTAGAGCAACTTCTTAGCTCAAAAGATATAAGTGAAGAACTTAGAGTATTCTAACAATCATGGTTAAAATGTGTCTCTCTCAAGTAGATGTTTCCAGAAAACAATTATTGTGGAAAACTACATTAAAACAAAAGGTAAACACAAAACGCTCCAAGCAAAACACATATCATGTGCTGAATAAAAATGTAGCTCCAAGTGACATACCAATGGATTGAGATGAAAGACGGGATGCTTTCCGGGGCATCCCCAAGCTTAGACGCTTGAGTCTTCCTAGAATATATCTTGGCTGCCTTGGTCATCCCCAATCTTAGGCTCTTGACCGCTCCTTATTCCTTCATCCATCATGATAGCACCCAAAACTTGAAAAGTTTAGCACACAAAACTCAACATAAAACTCCTGAGCTCCGTTAGTATGATAGGTAAATCAAAAACTTTAGGTACTGTTATAAATTGATCCATATTTTATTATTGCATAAGGTGATGTATTATAACTTCTCCATGGTTTATACCCCTCAATACAATCCATAGCATCATCAAAACAAGCAAACTATGCAAGCAAAAACAGAATCTGTCTAAAACAGAAAAGTATGTAATGATCTGCACAACCACCATACTTATGTAACTCCAAAAATTCTAAAAATTTAGGACAAACTGGCGAATTTGTATACCAACACTGTGTAAGAAATTCAGATCAAAAGGAATTTCCAGTAAAATGAGAGAAATTCTGCACTGGACGCAAAAGTTTTTGGTTTTGCACCGTATCAATTTTACTTATCATTCAAGTCATCCCAAAGGCTTTACTTGGTAGAAACACTAATTTAAACATGAAAACACAATCATTACAGTAGAAGTAATCATCTTATCACACCATGAAAGAAAGTAAAAACAAAAATTAAAGATAACTATTGGGTTGCCTCCCGAGAAGCGCTATTGTCTTATACCCCTAGCCAGGCATAATTCATATTATCAAGTGTTGTCCTTGGTGGCAAGGGGTCCAATTATTTATGCCATTTTGCTCTCCTTGAGGCCGTCAATGATATGAACAAATTAATCAATTTTAGCATTGATAGTTTTTATCTCAGCTTTCAAAGTGAAAAGAGCATCAAATCTTCGTTCCAATGCATCAAATCTCTTATTATGTGACACCACATTACCATTGATTTTAGTAGAGAAACTGAATAACACTCCAAAGCTGGAATCCATAGTAGCTTTAGTTTATTTTATTAGCTCAGTTTGACGATAACTCACAAGTATGGTAGGTTCAATAGTTTCTATCTTTGGTTGTCCAAATACATTTTTCATCTTTTCATAGGTGTCAAAAGCATTATTCCCGAGGAAATCATTTTCAAAAATAGAATCCAAGAAACGTCTATGAGAAAGAGATAGTCCCACATAAAAACTTCTAAGGAGTAATTTAATATGACTCTTGGGATTAGCTCTCATTTGAATCTCTAATAATCTATCCCAAGCTTCTTTTAAAGATTCATCACCCACGTGCTTAAAGTCTAATATTCCCGAAACCTCTCCAAGATAAGGAGGAAGAGGCATGTCTGGAGGAGAACTAGCCATGATAACTAGCAAACAAGTAAACTAGCAAAGATAAATATTTTTTATTTTTTATTTTTATAGAAATCAAGATATAACAGAAATTAGAAAGTAGAACAAGTTAATGATAATTTGTGAGAAGGTACTTGATAGGAATTTGATGATACTCCCCGGCAATGGCGTTAGAAATCCTTCCTCATACTTGTAAACTACGTTGGGATTTTCCCCGAAGAGGAGGGGAAGATGTAGCAAAGCGAAGGTAAGTATTTCCCTCAGTGATACCAAGGTTATCGAACAAATAGGAGAACCACACAAATTCTCATCTTCAGCGCCTACGCACAAAAGAGCAAACACTTGCACCCAATGCGGGCAAGAGTGTTGTCAATCCCCTTGAAATCGTTACTTGCAAGCGGTAAGTAGTGATAGATATATAATTTGATAAATATAAATTGTAAATAAAAAGAAAGTAAATAATGGCAGCAAGGTATTTAGAGTTTTTAGAAATATATTTGTGAGGAGAGTCGGGGGCCATAGCGTTCGCTAGAGGCTTCTCTCTCGAAGAAGGCATACGGTGGGTAAACAAATTAATTTTGGGAAATTGATAGAAAAGCGCATAATTATGCAATATTTATCCAAGGCAATGATCATGTATATAGGCATCACGTCCATAAGCAAGTAGACCGACTCCTGCCTGCATCTACTACTATTACTCCACCCATCGACCGCTATCCAACATGCATCTAGAGTATTAAGTAAAAACGGAGTAATGTTTGGAGGATGATGACATGATGCAGACAAAGTAAATCCAAACAATATGAATAAATCCCATCGTTTTATGCTTAGTGGCCGCAATACAATACGTGTCATATCCCTTGCCGTCACTGGGATTGAGTACCGCAAGATTGAACCCACTACAACACACCACTCCCACTTGAAGATAAATAATAAATAATGAATAATGAACCCACTACAACAAACCAGTAGATTGGAGAGCATTACGAAGCTATAACAATCATGCAAATAAAATACTAGTAAGTGTTCAATATCTTTTCATGAATAATCTGAACATAAACCCAAAATTCATCAGATCCCAACAAACACACCGGAAAGATTGATTACATAATATAGATCATCGTGGAAATCATGGTGATCTTGGCAATGAAGAACATAGAGAGAGAGATAGCCATCTAGGTACTAAGTACGGACCCGCAGGTCTGCGGTGAACTAATCACACATCACCATGGGAGCGGCAAGGTTGATTTAGAGGCCCTCCGTGATTGATCCCCCCTCCTACAGGCACCGGAACGGGGCTCCAAATGGGCACACGGTGGAACAGAGACTTGCCGAGGTGGAAAAAGTGTTTCGGGAGGCTCTCTATGGTTTTTTGGAATATATGTGAATTTATAGGCCAGAGAACG
This sequence comes from Elymus sibiricus, assembly GCA_039707655.1. Classification (NCBI taxonomy): domain Eukaryota; kingdom Viridiplantae; phylum Streptophyta; class Magnoliopsida; order Poales; family Poaceae; genus Elymus; species Elymus sibiricus. The sequence goes on from CM077669.1 coordinate 260,442,927, forward strand.
AGGGCTGGAGAGCGGGGAGGTGGCCCCAAGCTACCAGGGCTCGACCACCCCCCTGGGCGCATCCTGATGGCTTGGGGGCATGTCACATGTGCCCTCCGGTCTTCCTCCGAAGCTTCCAGGTCTTATTTTGGTCCAGCAAAAATCATCAAAAAAATTCGAGGTATTTGGACTCCTGAAAAGCCAAAAACACGCTGAAAACAGCAACTGGCACTTGGCACTCGGTTAGTAGGTTAGTGCTAAAAACTAATATAAAACATAAAATAAATGCCTAAAAAGTATCATAGAATGGTATCGAACAATCAAAAATTATTGATACGTTGGAGACGTATCAATGACTATGTTGTTGGAGCTGTTCTAGGAGAAAGAGTTGTTAAGAAATTAAATGTTATCCATTATGCTAGTAAGAACCTAGATAGCGCTCTAAGAAATTATGCTACTACTGAGAAAGAATTTTGAGGAGTTGTGTTTTCATGTGATAAGTTCTTATATTGTTGATTCAAAAGTTACTATTCACACCGATCATGCTGCTATTAAATATCTTATGGAAAAGGAAGATGCTAAACCTAGATAGATTAGGTGGGTTCTTTTACTTCAAGTATTTGATTTGCACTTTATTGATAGAAAGGGAGCTAAAAATGCCATAGCAGATAACTTGTCTAGAATGGAAAATGTTCTTCATGACCCAGTGCCTATTGATGATAGTTTTCCTGATGAGGAATTACTTGTTATAAATGCTTCCCGTAATACTCCTTGGTATGAAGACTATGCTAATTACATAGTTGCTAAATACATACCACCTAATTTCACATACAACCAAAAGAAAAAGTTCTTCTTTGATTTAAGACATTACTTTTGGGATGACCCACATCTATATAAAGGAGAAGATGGTATTATTAGTCGTTGTGTACTTGAGTATGAACAGGAAAAAATCCTATGGAAGTGTCATTCCGAGGCATATGGAGGACACCATGGAGGAGACAGAACCGTACACAAGGTATTACAGTCTGGTTTTTATTGGCTTACTCTCTTCAAGAATGTCAAAGAATAGGTAATATTGGTAGACGTCAGGAAATGCCAATGAATTATTCACTTTTTATTGAACCATTTGATGTTTGGGGCTTTGATTATATGGGAACTTTTCCTTCCTCTAATGGATATACTCATATTCTAGTTACTGTTGATTATGTAACTAAGTAGGTAGAAGCTATTCCAACTAGTAGTGCTGATCATAACACCTCTATTAAAAATGCTTAAATAAGTTATCTTTCCAAGGTTTGGAGTCCCTAGATATTTGATGTCTGATGGTGGTTCACATTTTATTCATGGTGCATGTCGTAAATTCTTAGCTAAATATGATGTTAATCATAGAATTGCTTCCCCATAACACCCTCAATCTCGTTGTCAAGTTGAATTGATTAATAGAGATCTAAAATTAATGTTGCAGAAGACCGTTAGTAGATCTAGAAAGAATTGGTCTAAGATACTTGATGATGCATTGTGGGCATATAGAACTGCTTATAAAAATCCCATGGGTAGGTCTCCATATAAAATGTTCTATGGAAAGGCTTGACATTTACCTCTTGAGTTAGAACATACATGTAATAGCCCCAGAACGACGCCCCACATGCCTTCCATTTATTTTTGTCATCACCGTGTGATTTAATTGTTGGTAGCATTCATCACCGCATCATTCGCATTATGCGCATCGCATCGGCACTCCGTCACCATCTTTTTTCCAAAACTTTTATCCGTTCGTAGTTGCCGGTTCACTCCGTTCTCGTCGAAGACCGTTTCGAGACCAGCCACACTCGCACACGCCCGCGGTATCTTTAAAATATTGTTTCTAAAGTGCGTATAAAACATTCTTGGAATGGTTTGAAAGTTGGCATGCGGTCTTATTATATTGTAGGAAGACCACCTGCCAAATTCCGTCGCATTCGGAGACCGTTTGATACCCCAACCGTTAAACATATAGCGGCACTATCGTCGGTTAAATCGTGAGACATTTCGTAGTTTAAAATTTGTTGCTAGGCTACCCATCTTCCCTCTCATCGTTACCTAGCGTCTCTACACAGTGCACTGATCCACGCGCAACTTAGTCCGAAAACTCCCCCCGGACCCGAACCCGGCGATCGCAACCAGTGGGTCTAGATCATCCCCGAAATACCCCAAACATTTCCCCTTTTTCAATTGGACTTCCCTAACCTATTTATCACGACCGTCTGATCTATTCGAAGGGTCCAGAGCTATCCCTAAAACCCCTCCTATTTTTCATCCTCTATAAATAGTAGACAACCCTAATTTCTAGGGGAGATGTCCGCCGCCACTCTCCATCTTCCTCCTCGGGATCCTCCCGATCCCTAACCAGCCAATCCCTAACAGCCGCCACCGCCCCTTATTTTCCATGCTTGACCAGCCCGTAGCCGTCACCTCGCAGCCACTCCTCTCCATCAACTCATCCATCCAACCACCAGGAGCCAGCGCCGCTTGGCCGAGCTTCCCTGCCATGATCCTCCTCCCGCTTTCCAACCTCGTCGGGCGCCACCGCCTCAAGGGCTCCCCTCGCCGGACCTCCTCGCCTTGCCGGAGATGGCCGTAGGAGCAGGCAACGACCCCATGCTCCTACAGCCTCCCTTGCCTGAAGCTCCTCCCGAGGCCATCCCTGTGCGCCAGCGCTCGAACCCGAGGTCCCAAGATCGTCGCCTAGCCTCGCCCTCCGGCGATCGTCCGTCGGAGCTAGCGGCGTCGGCCACCCCTCTTGCCCCGCGCTCCTCTTCCTTCCCCCCTATTTCCTCTCTCTCCCCACCCTGAACTCTCTGCCTCGTTCTCTTCTACAGGAGATTCTCTCGAGCGCCTTGGATAGGAGGTCCGCACGACGCCCATGCCTCCGTGGCCCCAAGCACCGCTGCAGTCCAGCCTCACCTCGCCTGTGCCTCGCCACCATCTAGGGCCTGTCTCCAGCTGGCCTCGCCGTTCTGCTGCTCGCCGAAGTCGTCAAGGCTCTGTCCTCATCCACCAAGTCGACATCTTCTTGGGCATGACAAGTTGGTATCAGAGCCGTACCGACCTAGGAGCCCCCTTGATTGATTGAACTTGCCCATTGTCGAGTCTAGAAAAATAAACTATTTTGAGTCTAGTTATATATGGGAGAGTGGGAATTATTTTTACTCCTCTTCCCTTCGTCGTTCTGGTGAGGAATCGTGACGTAGGAATTTTAAGTCTAACCCTCTTTTCACTCAATTTGTTTTAGGATCACGCGGGTATTTTGAAACCTCTATGATGTCGATGTGACGGAATTCTGTACTTGGTGCCTCCTGTCTGAATTGACTTTATTCCGGGGAGTAAAGCTCCAGGGGATTCTTGACACATCCTTATCGTTCAGTTTTCTTACTATCTTAGGACGAGGATATTTGAAATTGCTTCAATACTATTTGTTGCGGGAGGAGTTTGGCGTCACCCACTACGGGGGAGAGCGTCCAGATGTACTGCCATAATTAGTATCGTTGTGATGACGAAGGTCTAAGGTAGACGATTTTGCGGAGTTTCTCGGATTATGTTGTGGAAGGTTGCGGGTGCAATTGGAGCTGATTACCTTGGTTACTTTCCTGGACCCGCAACCTGAATCGCATAACCAAGACATTTTGGAAGTTCTTAGGTGGAAATTCAAGGAGTTACCTAGGATTATCCTTCCAACAAATGCATAATGGGTTATGTATTTGTTTCCGGATTAATTTGCAAGCTGCATCCTTTGTTTTGTTGGAATATGGTAATTCAAGTTGCTTCGATGTCAAGTGTTGATTTCATATATGTCCTAAGCGGTGTTCTAATATTTCTATGGGAGTGCTAATCCTTTTTCTCAATCAAATTTTCATGAAAATTCCTTTCAACCGGTGTGCTTCTCTTCAAGTTAATTGTATCCTCATATTTCTTTCCGGAGATCTTTTCATCTATATAAGTTTTCTTTGTTTTCCGACCCTCCCGCCCTTTTTCTTCAAGGATTAAATTATCATCCAAGTGCCTTTCTTTTCATTAATGTTTTCGCTAACTTTTCTTGCGTATTGTATCCGAAGATTCATTGTGAAGATGCTTAAGTGCTAAGTTCATCATTCTTCGTTCTTGTTTTCTCCCTCGGTGGACTCGATTCAACCTCTCGTTGTTCATCATATCCTTTTCATCCGCTAAATGCTTTCCCATGTTGGAAATTCTTATCCAAGCCTCTCTTGTTATTCACCTCTCTATTATTATCCGGAGTTTTCAGATGTCTCAGAAGATTCTTGTGCTTCCGTTCAAATCCGCTTAAGCTATTTCAAGGGTCTCACCTCATCAAGTTTTCATTTGTACCGGTGCAATCTCTTTATAAGCAATCATTTCAACGGTGTTTTTTCCTTTTAGTGAGCCCATAACCAACAGGTTTTTCCCAGCATCTTACCTGTCTTTTCTAATCTTTTCCGGGATCTCAAGTTATTTTCAAATGTGATGTAAGAATGAATTCCATCAGTCATATTCCTTCTCCAAGATCGCTTCGAATTATTTTCATCGTTGGCTCAACCTTTCTTTATTCATTGTTCCGGAGTGTCTCAACAATATTGGTAGTATTCTTCATTGTCGTTCTCAGCTTTGAAGAGTTTTTCTTAAATATTGGTACATTCTCGTGAAGATTCGTGTTTCAATCTTGATGCTATTCTTTCAAATTGTTTTCGATCATGAGAAATCCATCCATATCTATCTGGAGCATTTCAGAGTTCTTTTCATTTCTCGATCCTCCGAAGGGCATTATTTCAGAAGATTTCTTTGTTCTCAACTTTCAGCTCTCGTTCTCCAATTCTTCTAAATTGATGTCTGTTTTCTCTCTTCAATCTTTTCTATTTTCAATCTATTCAAGAAGAATAAGTCGTATGCCAAATCCGTTGCTTGTCATCAATTTAACTTCATGAAGGATAGGCATAACATAATTCTTATTCTTGTTTCATCAAGGTTATTTCAATCCTTGTTCCGGAGTTGTTCATGATATCAAATTCTTGGTTCTAAGTGTTTCATTTTTTCTTTTCCAGAGTTCCAAGCTTTTCTCAAGTATCTCGTCGTAAAGCTTCATCTAAATTATGGAGGCCTCAATCTTGTTCTTTTGCAACCTTCAATTCTTTCTATCATTGTTTTATTTCGGGAGTTCTTCGGGAGTTTCTTCATGGTGGTCCGTTAAGGATTTAAATCATTCTCGAAGTATTCTTCAAGATTCTTCTGGTAGTACCTCAAGTATTCTTTGCCTTGCATTTCAAAATGTAATTCTTTCTTCATTATATTTTGAGATGGTGTTATAGCATTCTTGATTCATGAGGGGTCTCGAAGAGAATTTGTCAAGAATGAGATATTTAAACCCATTTGTCTTCCTTGGAGATACTTGCATTGGATTTCACCTAAAGCATTTTGTAAGGATTGTTGCTATCATGGTGCTCATCATGATCCAAGTTCTCAATGTATCCTCGTGGTGAAAGAAGTTTTGCTTATCTTATTGCCCCAACCAATTAATTGTTTTCGTTAGTGGCCGGTTGTCACCTCATAATTTTGCGATGGTTTTCATAAGTCCACAACAAGCTCATTCTTTTCGTTGTTGATTTTTCAACAACTCCATGCAATCCTTCTTTGTTACGATGCTTTTCAAATTCAATGGCGATAGAAGTTGTCATTTTCTTCTCCGTTCTTTTCTTTCCAACGATCTAGCTTCTATTCTTTTGTTCCGGAGGCTTTGTGATGTTGCTCTCTTCGAACCAGCATGTTGTTTTATAAAGATCATGTTATTTCCTTGCTTGTCCATTTAACTGGAGTGGTGTGTCCTGTTTTCAAGTTCTTTCTATCTTATCAAGTTTTGTTTGTATTTCAATCGAAGTGCTGACCAAATTTGTTTTGAATTCATGCTTGTGCCACGTGCCATTCTTCATCTCTTGGCAACCTCTAAGTTTTGTTGGTTTCACTCGTTTGTCAAAAAAGCAACTTAGTTTTACCTCTTCCTTCCCTCTTCCTCTTCCTCTTCTCATTATAAGATCTCGGGTCGAGATCTCTTGTTAGTGGAGGAGAGTTGTAACAGCCCAAGACCAACGCTCCAGATGCCTTCCATTTATTTTTGTCATCGCTATGTGATTTAATTGTTGGTCACATTCATCATTGCATCATTCGCATCGCATCGGCACTCCGCCACAATCTTTTTTTCGAAAGTTTTATCCGTTTGTAGTTGCCGGTTCACTCCGTTCTCGTCGACGACCGTTTCGAGACCAACCACACTCGCACGCGCCCGTGATATATTTAAAATATTGTTTTCAAAGTGCATATAAAACATTCTTGGAATGAGTTGAAAGTTGGCGTGCGGTCTTATTATATTGCAGGTAGACCGCCTACCAAATTTCGTCGCATTCGGAGACCGTTTGATACCCGAATCGTTAAACATATAGAGGCACTATCACCGGTTAAATCGTCAGACATTTCATAGTTTAAAACTTGTTGCCAGGCTGCCCATCTTCCCTATCATGGTCGCCTAGCGTCTCTACAGAGTGCACCGACCCATGCACAACCTAGTCCGAAAACTCCCCCCGGACCTGAATCCGGTGATCGTGACCAGTGGGTCCGGATCATCCCCGAAATACCCCAAAAATTTTCCATTTTTAAATTGGACTTCCCTAACCTATTTATCTTGACCGTGCCCTCCTATTTTTCCATTTTTGCGATTGCGACCAGTGGGTCAGGATCTAATCGAAGGGTCCAGAGCTATCCCTAAAAATCCTACTATTTGTCCTCCTCTATAAATAGTAGACAACCCTAATTTCAAGGGGAGATGTCCAACCAGCCAATCACCGGGATCCTCCCGATCCCCAACCAGCCAACCACAAACAGCCACCACCGACCTTGTTTTCCATGACTAGCCAGCCCATAGCCGTCACCTCGCATCCACTCTTCTTCATCAACCCATCCATCCAATCACCAGGAGGGAGCGCCGCTTGATCGAGCTTCCCTGCTATGAGCCTCCTCCCGTTTTCCAACCTCGCCGGGCGCCACTGCCTCAAGGGCTCCCCTAGCCGGAGATGGCCACCGGAGCAGGCAAGGACACCATGCTCCTGGAGCCTCCCGTGCCCGAAGCTCCTCCCGAGGGCATCCCTGTGCGCCAACGCTAGACCCCGAGGTTCCGAGCTCATCGCCTAGCCTCGCCGTCCGGCGACCGTCCGTCGGAGCTAGCGGCGCCGGCCACCCCTCTTGCCCCGTGCTCCTCTTCCTTCCTCCCCTGTTTCCCCTCTATCCCCCGCCCTAAACTCTCTCCCTCGTTCTCTTCTGCATGAGATTCTCTCAAGCGCCTTGGACAGGAGGTCCACACGATGCCCACGCCTCAGCAGCCCTAAGCTCCATCGTCGTCCAGCCTCGCCTCGCCCGTTGCTCGCCGCCATCTAGGGCCTGCCTCCAGCCGGCCTCGCCGGAGTCGTCAAGGCACCATCCTCGTCCAACAAGTCGACCGCATCTTGGGCGTGACAATAAAGCATATTGGGCAATGAAAGACCTTAACTATGATTTCAAACTTGTCGGCGAAAAGAGGTTATTTGATATTAGCTCCCTAGATTAATGGAGGACACAAGATTTTGAAAATGCCAAGTTGTTTAAAGAAAATGTTAAAAGATGGCATGACAAGACAATACAAAAACGAGAAATTAATGTTGGCGATCACTTCTATTATACAATTCTCCTTTCAGATTTTTTGTAGGCTAACTACTCTCCAAATGGGAAGGACCCTATATTATCGTGGAGGTTTATCGTTCCAGAGCCATCAAAATAAGCAACGCGGAAGGAACAAGTCCTAAGGTGGTTAATGACAAAGAATTAAACATTATATTTCAGGTAAACCCATTAACAAGGAGACCAATGTTATTTAAACAATGACACCGGAGGATCACATAAAAGAGACCTTCCAGAACACTTAGGTACCGTGATAAAGGGCACGTAAGTGATAGGTAAGTAAACCGAGTCAAAAAATTCCATCAAAAACATTCTTGTCCATTTTCGAATATTAGAAAAATTACAAAAATAAGAACCAGCCGAGAGGACCCACGAGGAGGTCAGAAGGCAACAAGATTCCGTTTATTTGTCCTGCATGTAGAAAAATTCATTATATATACTTCCCGATGTTTTGACCACCGTATCGCAAGTTCTCCTCTGTTCTTGTTTCAGGCTATATTTCTGGCAGATCTAAAAGCCTTATGTCGTCTCAAGATTCTGACGAAGAGAGCTACATGTCGCACCTCACGGTAGATCCCAAAGTCTATGCGGATATTGATCCCTATGGATGGACTATGGAGGAAAAGGAGTAGGTAGACCTAAAAAGGATGGAGTCTTCAAGCGAGGAAGAGGAATAGGAACCTTTGCCTCAATCGGGAGATATGCACATGGAGTTCAAAACGTCGACCCTGCCAAATAAGGTTACTCCTTCTAGTTCACGATTTACTCTTTATCTCCATGCAGAGGTGGATGTCGCTTCCTCTTCTACAGAAAAAATACATCCCTTGGTGGATGGTGCTTTGACCATTAAAAGAAAGCTTCGCAAGGAGAATCTCGACCTCACGTGGGAGGTCGACAAGCTTAAGGAAGAAATCCGTACCTTACGGGGTATTATCGCCAAGAACATCAAGACCACCACTTCATCACCACCATCACCCAAGAAGGAAACTTGAGTACACGGGTAAGGGCACCACCCTTAGCTTGTTCCAAGCTTGGGGGAGGTGCCCCGGTATCGTATCACCGTCACTTTTATTATTATCATCATCTTCTTAGTTCGATCCTTAGCTATTTCGTGATTTAGAAGAATAATTTTTTAGTATGATTTAGTTTCGAGTGTTTGCTTTTGTGATCTATCTATCTATGTAATCATGTGCTTGAGTTATATTATAAAGATTAGTTTGAGTTTGTTTGCTTTACTTTCTTGCATCAGTCATAGCAACGAAAAGAATGAAAGGTCATATGCTAATTTTAACACCCGTTTTGCCTGGCGGGATCTAGACTGGCCCCACAGACCAACACTCATCTTTTCTGCACACTTTGTCCTCACTCGTGCACACCCGGGACCAACTTCCCGGTCGGTCACCCTTCCTACAATTACTCCAAGCAAGCACACTCAACTTTGGAGTTCTTTTCGAATGGGCTTCCGAAAAAGAAAGAATTCCTTTTTGATATGAGTAGTCTATCAATCCTATTAAGTCAGGCTCTCACATACACCCCCACACAAAGGAACCGACGTCCTCGTCGGCCCATCAGGAACGTTCCCTCTTGGCACACGTATGCACGTCCAGTCTGGCACATGTGTCATGCCGTGTGCCACAACGGGCCACATGCGCAATGCACCACATGCTTGCGCACCTGACCCGTGCATGCCCGTGTAACTGCGAGGGTCGGCTCTGATACCAATTGTAACACTCGTTATGCCTGGAGGGATCTAGACTGGCCCCACATACCAACACTCGTCTTTTCTGCACACTTTTCCTCACTCGTGCACACCCGGGACCAACTTCCCAATCGGTCACCCTTCCTAGAATTACTCCAAGCCAAGCACGCTTAACTTTGGAGTTCTCTTCAAATGGGCTTCCGAAAAAGAAGGAATTCCTTGTTGATATGAGTAGTCTATCATTCCTATTAAGCCGGGCTCTTACATACACCCCCACTGAAAGGAACCGACGTCCTCGTCGGCCCATTAGGAACGTTCCCTCTTGGCACACGTATGCACGTCTAGTCCAGCACATGTGTCATGCCGTGTGCCACAACGGGCCACACGTGCAATGCACCACATGCTCACGCACCTGACCCGTGCATGCCCGTGTAACTGCGAGGGTTGGCTCTGATACCAATTGTAACACCCGTTACACCTGGAGGGATCTAGACTGGCCCCATAGACCAACACTCGTTTTTTCTGCACACTTTGTCCTCACTCGTGCACACCAGGGACCAACTTCCCTGTCGGTCACCCTTCCTAGAATTACTCCAAGCCAAGCACGCATAACTTTGGAGTTCTTTTTGAATGGGCTTTCTTAAAAGAAGGAATTCCTTGTTGATATGAGTAGTCTATCATTCCTATTAAGTCAGGCTCTTACACTAATCTCACGGGTAGTAATGACTTCACATAAAAAGAGTATAATTGGTAAAATTTGTTGGAGGTTAGCAAACATAGCATTAGTCATTGATACAATTCATTAAAAACAAATAATGAAATGGAGGTCTCACATATAAATATACTATCTTGGACATCTTTTATGATTGTGAGGCCCCATTAAATATTCTATGCATGACCAATTAGTTGATGTTTGGTAAGGAAGACAACGTAATGAGTTATGTTTGCTTATATTCACACAGAAGTTATATTGTCATGGATTCTCCAAGATATGGTGCTAGCTCCTACCCTTTGCTAGACAAAAACTTCGCACCAAGGAGAGATACCACTTGTGCATCCATAAATCCTTAAACCCAGTTTCTTGTCATACGAGTTCACTATATCTACCTATGTATTGAATAAGATCCTTCAAGTAAGTTGTCATCGGTGCAAAATCTATAAAAATTGCTCCTAAATATGTATGATCTTTTATTGGAAGGGAAAATAAGCTTTGTACAATCTTGTGATGGCAAAGAAATAAAAGCAATGGACTGCATAATAAAGGTTTCTATCATAAGGGGCAATATAAAGTGACGTTCCTTTCCATTTAGAGATTGCACATCCAAATAATAAGTGCATGCCAACCTCTTCTTCCCTCTACGAAGGGCCTATCTTTTACTTTTCTGTATTTACTTTTATGCAAGAGTTAACAATGTTAATTCCTGTTCCATTCTTCTTATTATCTACTTTGTAAGCATCATGTGGTGGGGGAAGATCTAGGCACATATATCCAGTTGGATATAGGTGATCATGAGTTATTATTATTGACGTTATCCCTGAGATAAAATGTTGGGCGGTGATAAACTATAAACCCCTATTTTCCTATGTGTGTGATTGAAACTTTTTTACTTCATAAATATCCTGTGAGTGTCAGCAATCATAGAAGACTAAATGATAGTTGAATATGTGAACGCGCTAAACAAAGCTCTTACATAGACTCTTGCAAAAAATATGATGGATTGTAATTGTTTTAATGACTAAGAACATAGTTTGCTAGCTTTCAATAAAGGTTATGATTCATACTTGAGCATGTGGATAGATTATTACTTATTCATGAGAAGTTTTATTATATTATGTTGCTATTATTATAATGATCATGATGCTTTCATATCCCTTTTTTATTTTTATCGACATCTCTCTCTCTAAGCATGTGGTCATGATTATCGAGTTCGGCTTTCGCTTGAGGACAAGCGAGGTCTAAGCTTGGGGGAGTTGATACGCCTATTTTTGCATAATGATTTCCTACTGCTATTTATATTTTTTTTGGTCATTATTCCACTTTATGATACAATTTTAATGCATTTTCTCTCTGAATTTACAAGGATTACATTTAGAGGAACATTACCCGCAGCTGAAATTCGGGACCTGAAAATGCTACATCAGAGATACCTATTCTGCTGAACTCCAAATGCCTGAAATTTCATGTAGAATATTTTTTGAATATATAAAAAATACTGGAGCCAAGAAATACCAGAGGGGGGCCACCTGTCGTCCACAAGGCAATAGGCGCGCCCACCCCCTAGGCGCTCCTTGATGCCTTGTGGGTCCCGCTGGCAATCTCTGATCCCCCTCTTCTTCTATATGATAGGTTTTGACCTAGAAAAAATCAAGAGTATACTTTCGGGACGAAGCACCGCCGTCTCTTGGCGGAACCTAGACAGGAGCACCTTTGCTCTCCGGCGGAGCGATTCCGCCAGGGACACTTCCTTCCGGGAGGGGGGAATTGAAGCCATCGTCATAACCAACACTTCCTCCATCGTGGGATGACCAATCTTCATCAACATCTTAACTAGTACCATCTCATCTCAAACCCTAGTTCATCTCTTGTATTCAATCATTGTCTCAAAACCTCAGATTGGTACCTGTGGGTTGCCAGTAGTGTTGATTACATCTCATAATTGATGCTAGTTGGTTTATTTGGTGGAAGATTATATGTTCAGATCCTTAATGATATTCATACACCTATGATCCTGAACATGAACATGATTTGTGAGTAGTTACTTTTGTTCTCAAGGACATGGAAGAAGTCTTGTTATAAGTAATTATGTGATGTTGGTATTCGTTCGATATTTTGATGATGTGTATGTTGCACTTCCTTTAGTGATGTCATGTGAACGTCGACTACATGACACTTCACCATAGTTGGGCCTAAAGGGAAGCATTGGGAATGATAAGTAGATGATGGGTTGTGAGAGTGACAGAAGCTTAAACCCTAGTTTATGAGTTGTTCTGTAAGGCGCCGAGGTTCATCCTCATCATCATCGCTCCTGGACTGGCATTTGCCCGACTCCTTGGCCAGAGCCTTGCCGGCCTGCTTGAACACCCAACTTTTGTGGTTGGTGTGGTTAGTAGGCTTATCTAGGGTGTCGTGGATTTGGCAGGGATTTTCCAGTATTTTGTCCAGGGCGCTTGGGCCGTCCTTATTTTCTTTGAAGGGTCTCTTTTTGGGTCCAGACCGTGAGCTGGTGAACCATGCATGAACTGTTGGGTCCTCGTTGTCGTTCCCTATGTTTTTATTTTAGCGCTTGTGCTTATCGCGCCTCGGCTTGCCGTTCCCATCACGGACTTCTGAAGTACAGGGGTCGCTCCGCTGAGTGCCGAAGCGGGTCATTAATGCCATGAGGGCCGCCATGGTCCTCGACTTATCATGTCCGAGCTGTTGGGCTAACCATTTGTCCCGGATGCTGTGCTTGAATGCTGCAATGGCTTCGGCGTCTGGGCAGTCAACTATTTGGTTCTTCTTAGTTAAGAACCGATTCCAAAATTTCTGACCTGATTCGCCCTTCTTTTGGATGACATGGCTGAGGTCGTTGGCATCCAGAGGCCAAACATAGGTTCCTTGAAAGTTGGACCTGAAAGCTTCATCCAGCCCCGCCTAGCTTCTGATAGAATTTCTCGGAAAGCTATGGAGCCAATGTCGTGCCAGCCCCTTAAGTTTGAGCGACAAGTATTTGATGCCATGAAGATCATTTCCTCGGGCCACGTGGATGTGCAGAAGGAAAACTCTATCCGGATATCTCGTTCTATCATATTTATCAATGTTGATGGGTTTAAACCCTTTTGGGAACTTATGTTCCATGACCACGTGTGTAAAACCGACTGGGTGTGCAGGAGCTCGATATCGGAGCGCGTCCTGTCTGGTATTGGTGACTGCCCGTTCTCTCCTTAGTTCACGAGCTAGGTCTTGCTTGTCTATCCAGGCGTCATACCCTTCCCGGCTGGAAGGCATATAGTCACACATTCCTTATATGGATCGTGGACGTGATCTCTCCCTGCGTATTTTAGTGCACAGGTCGTAAGGCTCAGGATAGTCGAACGCATCCTTGCCGTGAGGACGGGGCTTCATCGGAGGTTCTTTTTATGTCCTTGTTGCCCGATCGCGTCCTCTTGGCGGACAATCAGCTCGTTCTTTGTGGCCGTATGCGAGAGGATCGACATCCAATTCGTTTTCGAATTCGGGCAGTAGGTGCCGCCGTGGGAACGACTTGGCTACCGTACGGCGCTCTTCGAGATCTTCTTCAGCCGCAAGTACCTGGTCCCACTTTTCATTGAACATGGTTTCATGAGAGTGCAGTTCTCGCTGTTTTCTCTTCATGTTCCATGCGGTTGATTCTAGCCGACGCTAAAAGCGTATTCGTGCAAATGGGCTTGTGGGTACCTCGAACTCATCTAGTCCGAGGCTGTTATCATCCTCGGATCCTGGCATGTAGTCATCGACGGTCCCGCTATTGGAGCCTTCCTTCTTCTCGGGGACCTCTTTGGCCGGTGTACTCATTGGCCCATTTTGTTATGCAGGCTCGACCTGCTCGTTTCCGTTGGCAATGGGGCTAGCCATGTCATCCCCGGGAGTAGGTTCGTTTTTTTTCCATCGTTGCCCCTGGGTCTTCTTTTGGGGCAGTGGCGCTTGGAACTTCCCTTAGGTTTATCCTCAGGGTCTTCCTTAGGCGTATCTACCATGTAGACGTCATAATTGCCGTGACGGCCCACTTTCCAGTTCGGGGAATGGCCACGGGTGAATTTGATTCGGATTCGTTGTCATCATCCATGCCTATGCCATCATCGGATCCATAGTCCAGTGCATTGGTTAAATCTTCAACTGTGACGGCTGGGTGGGTGATGGGCTTGATGAAAATTTCTCGATCATCTGCTTTACATCCGATCTGATCGTAAACTGTCGATGAGATCGCTAAGTTTGTATCTGCTCCAGTACCTCATTTATCCGCGAGAGCTCTTTTGTGCTAAGGACCTGGCGATAAGCCGGGCTGATATGAAAGGGGTTGTTCGGACCGCATGAGGCAGGTCCGCCTTCCTGGCCTTTATAGGCTAGCTCTAGTTCGAAGACCGGAGCTGCTTCCTCTAGGATAGCCACCAGATCCGAAGAAGAATCTGGCTTCTAGTGTCCATCGGAGGTGACATTAGTAGGGTCGGATACGACTGCCTCCAGATCAATATCTGGGGCTGCTTCCGTCAGGGGTTCGAATCTGAGGATCAGGTTGGAAGCCGGTTTCAGAGTGTCTATGCCCAAAGGTTCCTCATAGTGGATCACGATCTGTCTCGACAGGACTAGATCGCCACAAGCGTCGGTGATGTACTCCAAACTTCTGAACATGACGAACTGGTTCGGAGCAAAGGCATCGACGTGTCCTAGATGGTCGGTAGGATTAGCATGCAGTACCACACTACCAAAAGGGAAAAGCTGGTCGAGGATTAAGATGTCGCCGCAACCAATACTGTTGTCGAACTACAGACGAGCCATCAATCCTGATGATCACACAACAGACTCTTAATGAAAGCACCAACGTCGGTGTCAAAACCGATAGACCTCGGGTAGGGGGGCTCGAGCCGCGAGATCGGATCGAGGGTAACAGGAGATAGAGAACACAAGGCTTTTACCCAGGTTCGGGCCCTCTCGATGGAGGTAAAACCCTACGTCATGCTCTTGTTATATTGATGATGTAACTATTACAGAGTTGATCTACCTGGAGATCGTAAGTTTGTGGTCTAAACCTTGGCGGTTATGATGTTGTGTATGGGTATCCTCTACTGGCTAAACCCTACGGCTTATATAGGCACAATGGGTATCTAGGGTTACATGAATGTCAGTTACCATATGCAGATTGCATGCCGAATGTACTATCATCTTCCTCGAGCGCACGCCAAGTCTTTGGTAGAATCCAATATGCTCACATCCCTTCATGGGGCCTCCGAAGTCCTTCCTCCAAGTTGGGCCTCCAGCGCAGCCCATGGACTAGATCGGCTCGGCTGGGACCCCCTAGTCCAGGACTTCCTCAACAGGCCGCCGACCTTGAGATACCTCCTGACTGGAGGCGCCTCAGACGTCGATGACCAGAACTAACGGCAGCCCTGTCACCTGTTCCTGCCTCGATGAACATGCCCTTACCCGGCACTCCTGGGACAGAAGTGTCCTCAGTGTCCATGACCGTCTCCAAAGCCGTCTCGTCGGCGGCCTTCATGCTGGTTTCTGCTGCAGCCTCCCTGGCGGCCTCCTCCTCAGCCGCAATTTGGCTGGCCTCAGCGGCCTCTCTTGAGGCTTCTCCCCAATATTGACGTCAACATCGATATCATTAGTTGGGGGTAGGTCTACAAGTGTGAGGGGGGAAGAAAAAGAAAATCGAGCTCAAAATTAAGTTCAAAAGACAAAAAGAAACAAGACAGAAGAAAGACTCAAGTAAAGGGAAGCGCTCGACGGCAAGGAACTCACCTATGGTTTCTCGTTGAGAAGGAACATCCCCTTCCCTGGCAACATCGGTTGTTGCCGCATGGCTGCCTGCAGCCTTGCCTGCCGACACGTCCTCAGTGCGGATAGGCTCATCAGTAGAGCTCCATGCCAGAGAGCCCTGATACGTCTCCGTCGTATCTATAACTTTTGATTGTTTCATGCCAATATTACACAACTTTCGTATACTTTTGGCAACATTTATATTATTTTGGGACTAACTTACTTATCTAGTGCCTAGTGCCAGTTCCTCAAATGAAGTTCAAACGCGATGAAAATTGACGGAGATTTTTTGTTGGAATATATGTAAATTTTGGGAAGAAGAATCAACGCAACACGGTGCCTGAGGGAGGCACAAGCTAACAGGGCGCATCCAAGGGGTTGGCCGTGCCCTGATAGCTTGTGCCTCCCCCTTAAGTACGTTGATGCCCTACTTTCTCGGCACGAAAGATAATTTTCTGATAAAAATCCCCTCAAAATTTCAGCCCGATCGGAGTTACTGACCTCCGGATATTTAAGAAACTATGAAGGGCTAGAAAACAATCACGAAAATAGGAGAGAAACAGGGAGATAGATCCAATCTCGGAGGGGCTCCTGACCTTCGGGAGACATGGCAGCCATGGAACAGAGGGGAAACTCTCCTCCCATCTAGGGGGAGACCAAGGAAGAAGAAGGAGGGGGCCTCTCTCCCCCTCTCTCCTGGTGGCACCGGAGCGCTACCGGGGCAACCATCGTCATGACGATCTACACCAACAACTTCACCGCCGTCACCACCAACTCTCTCCTCTTCTATGCAGCGTTGTAAAACCTCTCTTCCCCTTTGTAATCTCTACTTAAACATGGTGCTTAATGCTATATATTATTATCCAATGATGTGTGGCTATCCTATGATGTTTGAGTAGATTTATTTTGTCCTATGGGTTGATTGATGATCGTGATTGGGTTGAGTTGTATGTTTTATTTTTCTGATGTCCTATGGTGCCTTCCGTGCCGCTCCCACGTGGAGGATTCCCGCTATAGGGTGTTGCAATACGTTCATGATTCGCTTATAGTGGGTGGCTAGAGTGACAGAAGCTTACACTCGAGTAAGGGGATTGTTGTGTATGGAAGTAAAGAGGACTTGAAGTGTTAATGCTATGGTCAGGTTTACCTTAATGATCTTTAGTAGTTGCGGCTGCTTGCTAGAGTTCCAATCATAAGTGCATATGATCCAAGTACGAAAAGTATGTTAGCGTATGCCTCTCCCTCATATAAAACTGCAATAATGATTACGGATCAAGTTATTGATTTCCTAGGGACAAATCTTTCTCTTGCGGTACAATTAGCTTTCTACTAAACAAGTAACTCAATTAATCTTTATCTAAGTAGCCCCTAAATTTTATTTACTTGTTCTTTATTTTCTTGCAAAACTATCTATTACACCTACTAAGTACTTCTAGTTTCCTTCCCGCAAAGTAGTTTCATACTTGTTCTAGGTAAAGTAAGCATTAGCATACATAGAGTTGTATCGGTGGTCGATAGAACATGAGAGAATATTAATTCTACCTTTAGCTTCTCATTGGGCGACACTCTTACTTAGCGAAAAAGGCTACAAATGATCCCCTACACTTATGGGTTATTGAGCCCCTCTCCGGAGCGGAGTGTATCAGAGTCATCTCAGGTGCGTCCACCTCCGATTGCTCCTCCTCCTGGCGCTTCGCCCTCGACCCCATGAGACCAGAAGAAACAACAGTATCTGCACTAGCGCTTGCCAACGGGTACTAGACAGTACTTCCCCGCTGGGGGCTACACCGGGGGCTCTCGATGACGGTGTTCGTCTCCGACGCAGAGCTTGTCGTCCCCTCCACCTCGGACGCAAGCTTCGCCTTCTTGGCGGCCCGCTGCGTTAGGGTCTCCTGGTCCCTACAAATCAACGACACCAAAGTCAAGAGAAATAAAACTATCAAAGAGTTCAAGATTAGTTGATGAAAGGCGCATGCACTTACTCCTCCTCGTCCTTCGAGGTGTTGAGGGCCGACAGGTCGCAGATGGCCTTTTGGCCGGCTGCAAAAGGGGGCGTTAGAGTAGGAGTCTTGACACATGCGTTTTCCAGAGGTGCAGCAGTGCGGGAAGACCCTGCCGCCACAGCTGAGGCCGTTATCGAATGCTTTAGGGCAGGGTGTCGCGTATGCTGCGACGGGGGCTGCTGTCGGGACCTCCGTAGATGGGCGACGTCGGCAGAACGATCTTCCTCGTCTTCTTCATCGGCCTACGATGGCGGGCAGACAAGATCCCCGGTGCTTGCTTTCTGGAGGGCGCGTGATCTCTTCTTTGGTGCAATAGGAGCTGAGGGCTCCTCAACCTCCTGCTCCTCGACAACTTCATGCTCGTTGCTCCCGCCAGGGTCCTCCGGCAAGTCAGTTGCCACCGCCTCCTCCTTGTCCTCCTCCTCGCCGCTGGCGCCTTCTTCATTGGTAGTCACGGCAGAACCAAACCCTCGTGTCGTCAGGCCCACCTCCTCGGCCCTCCTGCCGATCCACTCGACTTCCTCATCGGTGGTCTCGTGGATGAGCTAGCCCTCATCTCGGATGGCCTTCTCGTCAAGTTGTCGAACCATTCTTGCACTACCTCCTCTGGTGGCTCCTGCCACAAGGGGTCAACCCCGTGTGCATTGCACACCGGCATCATCGCCAAGATGGAGTCCTTGGCGGAGTTATTGCAGAGGCGGATGATGCTTGTTGGCAACTTGAAGTTGTTGTCCATGCGGACGAGCTGGTGGCACAGACATGTGCGTTGCAACACCGTCAAGTAGGAGCCCAAGCCAGTGTGCAGCGGCATGACATCTCCCACGTAGATGAACTCCCAAGCAAAGCATTGCCGGTCTTGCAGAGGAGTGATGCGGCAGCGAAGGAAATCCGATCCCACCATTTCAATGGTGAGGCCGGCGGCTTTCAGGCGGATCATCCGGTTGATGGCGATGGTGAGCTTCTTGTCATTGGCGTAGAGGGCGCTCCAATCCTTGCCGTGGACTGACATCTCCTTCCGGGGCCTGCATAAGTCAGGGACCTCCTTTTCCTTGGTCTAGCACCACTCCCTTCGCCAATCGTTCCACTTCAGGTGAAGGTTGCCGGCAGGATAAACCTCCTTGTGACCAGATCTAGGGATCCAGGTGACGCTGCTGGAGAGGGTGTCTCCTTCTATGCGCGGGTAGAAGAAGTGTCGGAACAAGGCCACATTTGGTATTACGCTGACAAATTTTTTAAATAAATGAGCAAATATTAACAAGGTGGTGACGGCGTTCGGAGTGAAGTCCAGAAGCCTGAAGCCATACATCAACATCTGCTCGGTGAAGAATGCGGTGAAGGGAGGCACCAACCCGTAGTAGAAATACGCCATGAGGAAAGGGTATTTCTCTGGGCCGGGCCTGGTGTCACCGGGGACCACGACTGGCACGGCATGCACCTTGGTGGTCTTCCCATACATATATGCATAGGCTCGACGATGTCGCTGGCGGTTAGCGCAGACGGCATGAAGACGACACAAGATCTCCATGCCACCACGATTGCCTCCTTCCTCGCCTCCGCCTCGGGCTCGAGAGGCTTCTTGCCTTTCTTCTCCTTGGCTGGAGTGGCAGCCTGCTTGGACCTCTTAAGTGACATGGCGGGTCTAACAGTTTGGATGGCTGAGGCGCGCGAGAATGGCGAAGCGGCAGAACTGCTCTGCTGTGTGCAAGGGCGAAGACGACAGCGGCGGCGAGATGGGGAACAACAGTGCTAGATGAGCAATGCCTCTGCAAAAGCCCGTTTTATAAGGAGGAAGGCACAGAGACTGGCTTTCTCCGCCTGACATGACAACGCCTTTTTAGGCGCACGACCTAGGTGCCGTTTCCCTCCACCTCTCCCCTGCCCCGCATTTAATGCGCGTCGTGGGTGGGCAGTAAAAGTCATCGTTACCTGCAGAAACTTCCCGCCACGTGTGTTTGTGCACTGTTTTGGGCCTAGCCCAACAACATCACAGACGCAAGTGTGGCCCAGGCCCGGTGGCTCCTGTCAGTATACTAAGGAATGGGTCCTTTAGTACCTTGACTTGTGCACAGACAACATCAGCCTTTAGACCGGCAAGCCTTACTGGAGAACAACTATGCACAAGACACAATTAAATAGAAGACCAAGTTGCCGGCAGGCCAACTTGTCGGCAGGAGAAAACCCGGCAAGCTCCGTGCCGACAGGCTCCCACTACCAAGTCACCACTCCACCTCATCGGACTGATTGTCACTTGTCAAGGAGGTGTCGAGGGGGAAGGTAGTTATATGGAGCTTGTCGGGGCATGTGGCAGCTATGGGGACATAATCAACCTTTATTGACACTCGTCTTGATGGCGTGGCGAAGGAATAAGAAGTATCTGGGCGGATGGCACAGAAGGAGAGGCCATTGTCGGATTTCGTGCTCCGCAAAACCCGCAAGATTCGAACACAGGGGCGTGTGCGAAGATCCCCCGTAGCCTCGCCCTACCTAGCTCGCTACTCGATGGCCAAGACGACGAACTCGCACGATGACGAGGAGGCAGATGAACACGGTGGTTTACCCAGGTTCGGGCCGCTGCGAAGTGTAATACCCTACTCCTGCTTTGGTGGATTGCCTCTCGTGAAGGTATGGTGGATGAACTAGTACAATGTTGAGGAGCCTCGCGAGGGCGCTCCTGAGTTGTTCTTGGCCCTCTGCTGGCTTTGTGATGGTTCGGTTGGATTGAATGGTCGCCGGACCCCCTTCTACGGTGCAGCCTAGCCTCTATATATAGCGGTGGCCCGGTACGGCCAAATTTGAAGGGGGACAGGAGTACACCCCGCCCTGCCCAAAGGCGGTCTTCGCCTGCAAAGTAGCTGTCGATGATGCAGAGGTGGGCTCGGCGATGACATCCGTCCTGCAGGGCTCGTGGTCGTGGTCTTGTTGCACCAGAATGGAAACCTTTGGGGGGGCGCTTTGGGAACCCGCGTATGTCCTTGCTCCCTTTGCACCAAAGGGGAAACTGCGCCGCCTGGCGCGCTGGCGCCCGCCTGTCCTTCCTTGCGTCATCTTTGACTCCTGAGGCCGGGACCTGCATAGAGATCTCCGCCGCTCCGGAGGGTGCCTGGGGAGGCCCATCCCTTGCCGGTCCTGATGCTGCTCCTCCTCGCGAGCCCAGGGTCCTCGTGAGGGCCTTGTCTTGAGTGGGGCCGCGTCTGGTTGTGCTTGGCTGATGAAGCAGGCCATGCCCTGGGCCGCAGGCAGGCAGGTCTGGGTACCCCCGTTCCCAGAACGCCGACAGTAGCCCCCGGGCCCAAGGCGCGCCCGAGCTGACTTCTGGGCGAAGCCTTGAGGGCGGCCCGAAGCGCCGCGGGCCCCAAACGCCTGCGGGCCAGGTTTTACACGCGTCGAGCGCCTGGGCGGCGACGCCCCCGCTCCCCGAGGGCGTCAGGAACCGCTCCAAGTCAGATTGACGCGACGCCTGTGTGCAGCGCCGGCCATCATTGCCCTTCCTTGAATGCTGCTACTGCTTCGGGCCTCTACTCCTCGGGCCACGCGGATGTGACCCTTCAATCGGCACGAGAGGCGACACGGACTGTACTGCGCCGATCAAACCGCTCCGCGGCGCCCGAGAGGCGCACGATGCCTGCTCTCCCACGATGCCTCGTGGCTGTAGTTACGCCTATAAATCCGCCCCGCCCCTGGCGGGGGAGGGGCATCGCAGTCTCGAGGTGTCTTCCTGCTTCCGCCGCTCCGCAGAGAAAGCCCTCTGCTCTTCTCAGCTTCTCTCCTTCCATGGCGTCTGGAGGAAGTGCAGCGGGCGCGGGGAAATGCGCGGCACCGCCGGCTCCCTCGCCCTCCTCCGGAGGCAGCGGCGGGGGGCCCTCGGGGTCGGTGCAAGTTCGCCGGCGCTGGGCTATGGTTGATGAGTGAGTACCCCGCCGCCTCCTTCCTCCTTAGTTGTTTTGTCCAGCGTTCCGAGCATGATCCTCTCCTTCTCCCAAGATGCCTGCGGCCAAGAAGCGCAAGCTCAGCGAGCTCCAAGAGGAGGTGGACGTGCTACGGGCCCAGCTGGCGACCGCCGAGGCCACCTTCTAGGCCGCCCTCAAGGGTGAAGCGGAGGCCAGGGCGGAGCTGGCGTCCCTCCAAGCCCAGGTGAAGGAGGCGGCCGACGCCGTGCAGGCCGCCTAGGACGAGGCGGCACATGCCAGGATGATGGAGTCGTAGCGCGCCAAGCAGTACCTTGGCATCGCCAGCCGCGCGGCCGGCGCGGTGAGCCGGTTCGTCGGGGAAGCCCCCGCGCTGCCGTGCGTGCGCGGCGATGGAGGCTACCTTGACTAATTCCAGAAGGTGGTGGAGGCGCTGGAACGCGGACAGCGAGTCCGACGCGTGCGACCTCCTGGACCTTGCCTTGACGCTTGTCTTCTCCAACCTGTGCCACCTCGCCCCGCAGCTCGAACTCCGGCGTGTCGGGGAGCGGGTGCCTGACGGGCTCCAGCACCCCCTTCGGGACGAGGTGCGCCCGCACGTGGAGTCCATGGTGGAGTGGTTCATCCAGGTGCCCACCTCCAGCGGGGAGGACGACTGTGACCCCAAGGCGGGTGGTGGCGCAGGCGGCGACGGCGGCTTCTCCCCCTAGGCATCCCCTGTCTCCCCTTCATGGTTCCTGTAAAACATAAGATGAACTCGGCCCCGGAGGGCGTTAATCTTTTGCGTATTACCTTCGTCTCTGTCCTTCCTTTTCTTTTATCGCCAGTCTCATGCTTGCCGCGACGTGACTTAGCTTCTTCGCGCGGGGCTCGGCGCAGCTGCCGACGCGTCCTGGTGATGGCAGACGGTAGGGCCCTCGCGAGGCTCTCTCTCCTGAGGGGCAACTCGTGGCTGCCACCCCCTGGGTTCATGGCCTTGAAGCTCGTCGTGGTGGGGTCCCTCCCCTCGTGCCATTTTTCCTGTCGCCTCAGTCCTCAGGAGTCTCGGTAGCCGCGCGTGGTGGCCCGTAGTACCTGCATCCTTATGTTAGTGCGCGTAGTCCTTATCCCGTCTTCGGGGCGTTAGTAGGTCTGGAGGCTCTTGCTTGGTTCGGCAGTGTACTTAGCTTGTAGGGCGGTGACGATCTCGTGCGTCGCGAGGTGCGGTTGGGTCACCCCGATAGTCCACGATCCCTCCTGGGACGCTTCCTCCTTCTCTGTGGGACGGTTCGGGGTCCCTTTCGGTACTCTGCGTCTCCAGGCCCCAGTCCCGCACATTTCCCTACTACCGTAATGTACGACCGGATCACCTGGACGCACCTATGAGGTGAGGCCCCGACACCCTTGATGCCGACCGGATCACCAAGGACGACATCAAAGGGCGAGTAGCTATATGACCGGTAAGGCTCCTGAGGCGCGTTGCTCAGGAGCCCCCCTTGATGCTCAAGCGGCTCTACGTCGGCAGGTCCCAGTTCCGCACATTTCCCTACCACCGTAATATACGACCGGATCACGAAGGACGCAATTATGAGGCGAGGCCCCGACACCCTTGATGCTGACCGGATCACCAAGGACGACATCAAGGGGCGAGTGGCTATATGACCGGTAAGGCTCCTGAGGCGCGATGCTCAGGAGCCCCCTTTGACGCTCGAGCGATCCCCATTCCGTTCTGCCGGATGCTGCCTCAGGAAGCCCTGGGGCCTCCCGAGACCCCATGCTGTGGAGCCGTGCTGCGGTCGGAGGCCTCGAGCGGGGGTCGACGGCTAAAAGATGTGAGCCCCTGAGGCGACAGGGCCTTGCTATCCAGCTCCGAGGCGCCTCGGGGAGGGCCGGAGCGCACGGCTCCTTGTGAAACACCAATCCAGAAAGAGAGAACTCAAGATCGGTAAAACGAGAGAGCAATGAGAGAAAAAGTTCCCACCTCTTTTCTTTTAAATATAGAGTTTCGAAATTCTCAAACTTCATTCCAAAAAGCGGCAATTCGAACACCAAAAATAATAAGCAACTGCCGTGTCCAGCCCCTAGGCTAGTCTTTGTCTTTGTCTTCCTCCAGCGCTGAGCGTAGGGCATCCACATTGCATGGGCATAGCCATTGGAGGGCAGTGTTGTCCGCCAGCACGGAGCTGTGGCTTCCACATTGCGTGGGAAGGAACCCCTCCGCGTCCTCGGGGGGCTCCGAGCCTATACAGCCCGCTCATTATTACGTGAGAGTGTCATGGCCGTAGATGGCTGGGCAAGCCCCCAGGCGCACGGCCTGGTGGCTCCCAACTCCGTCAAGAACCATCCCGTGCATTTCTACTCGGTTGCGCGCCCTTATGACCCAAACCCGAATGCATCGTTCCCTGCGCGACCACAGGATTGCGCTCCCACGGCCCAAACATGAGCACGATGCATCCGGCGCAGCCATAAGGGTGTTTTGTTGATGAAGCCGCCTCGCAAAGCGTCCGTGCGCCTGCCAGACAATGTCCTGAGGGCCTCGTGAGGCCCAGCCTCCCGAGGCCGCACCGGCACTACAGTTGCCGCGGGTGGCCCGCGCTGTTTGTGTCTTGCTGCTCCCCCCAGGCCATTACTCCTGAGGCCTCGGGGCTTGGTTCGGCGTTGCTTGCTCATGGGGGCGCCGGCTTGCGCCGCGCCCCGCGGGCCTGGGGGCGCCCTCCCGCTCGCGCCGTCCAGGCCCGGTGCTCCGTCGACAGAAGCCCCTAGGCCCGGCTCGGGGACGACGCCCAGGGTGCTCCTTACTCTTGGGGGGTGCTGGCGCCTGCGGCGGGCGCCTGACCCTCCCCACCGTCAGGCGGTACGACGTAGCATGGTACGTAGGGCTCCATATAAGAGCTTGGTCCTCCTCCTGAGCCGTCCGATGGGGCGCCGGGGACGGCCCTTCCTGGCGGCGGCGGGGCGCCGCCCCGTGCTCGCCGCTCGCAGACCCTCCTACGACGGGCCTCAGAGCAGAGTTGCTTACCTCTGCCACCGCCGTTGGGTGGGCCTCATGTCTCCTGGTGTGGATTGCCTCCTCGGCGACCCGTTGCGCCTTTGCCGTTGTTGCTTGTTGGTCCGGACGCCTACGCCTCTTGCTCACTGCGCCGGATGGCGCGCTCCCGCCTAGTCAACCCAGGCTGTTGAAGGCCCACAGGGACTTGGAGGTGCGTGTTGGTGTGCGCGCGGGGCACCCCGTTGTTTCCTCCGTGCGCTGGGTCATCGTGGCCGGGCTGCGCCCCGAAACCGGTCACTGGGATTCGAAGGAGAAGGAGCACGGCGTGAGGCAGGGCCCTCTCGGGCTCGCCCCACGCCGGTGGAAGCACGCCGCCGGCGGGCTGGGGAACGGGCGCGGCGGACGAGCCCCTAGCGCCTGACGCCTGCGGTCTTGAAGATGGGTGAGGAGCCACGGCCCTCTGCGTGATGCTGACCAGCTCTGCAACGTGGTCGGCCCATGCGTCGAAGCCCCCGTGCATCGGGCGGTGGTGGAGCATCTTGCTTGCCAGCAGTAGCGCATCAAGCGCGTCGAGGTCCCCCACGTAGATGCGGCGCGTCGTTTTTTTTATTTCTAACTCATATTTATGAGATGGGTGCCGAGGGCGCCGGTCGCCCGCCGTGTGCTTGGGCGGTGCGAGAGGCGGTGATGGTGGAGACGATGCTGGTGGCTTGATACTGACTGCCCAGTACAATACTGCTGGGGTGTGGGCCTCCGGCGGCAGCGCTGGAGTTGATGAGAGCTGACCCGCTGCGGCCGGGGGATGCTTGTTGGGCGCCGGCCATCGGAGCGGTGAAACGTGGGAAGAGCGAAGCTTGGAGAAGACTCCAACACGCCCCCTAACTGGCGTGCCAAATGTCGGATTTCGGGCTCCGCAAAAGCCCTCAAGATTCGAACACAGGGGCGTGTGCAAAGATCCCCAGTAGCCTCGCCCTACCTAGCTCGCTACTCGATGGCCAAGACGATGAACTCGCACGATGACAAGGAAGCAGATGAACACGGTGGTTTACCCAGGTTCGGGCCGCTGCGAAGCGTAATACCCTGCTCCTGCTTTGGTGGATTGTCTCTCATGGAGGAATGGTGCATGAACTAGTACAATGTTGAGGAGCCTCACGAGGGCGCTCCTGAGGTGTTCTTGGCCCTCTACTAGCTTTGTGATGGTTCGGTTGGATTGAATGGTCGCCGGATCCCCTTCTACGGTGCAGCTTAGCCTCTATATATAGCGGTGGCCCGGGTCCTCTTCCCTTATCACAATGGCGGGAAAGGATCCCACAACGGCCAAATTTGAAGGGGGACAGGAGTACACCCCGCCCTGCCCAAAGGCGGTCTTCGCCTGCAAAGTAGCTGTCGATGATGCATAGGTGGGCTCGGCGATAACATCCGTCCTGCAGGGCTCGTGGTCGTGGTCTTGTTGCACCGGAATGGAAACCTTTGGGGGGCGCTTTGGGAACCCGCGTACGTCCTTGCTCCCTTTGCACCAAAGGGGAAACTGCGCCGCCTGGCGCGCTGGCGCCCACCTGTCCTTCCTTGCGTCATCTTTGACTCCTGAGGCCGTGACCTGCATAGAGATCTCCGCCGCTCCGAAGGGGGCCTGGGGAGGCCCATCCCTTGCCGGTCCTGATGCTCCTCCTCCTCGCGAGCCCAGGGTCCTTGTGAGGGCCTTGTCTTGAGTGGGGCCGCATCTGGTTGTGCTTGGCTGATGAAGTGGGCCATGCCCTGGGCCGCAGGCAGGTAGGTCTGGGTACCCCCGTTCCCAGAACACTGACAGCCATCCGTACCGGAAGACGACGTCGGCGTGAAACCTCACGGCGCATTTAATGCGTTTGTCCTAAGTCGTCACGGTTAGGTATTTGGCACTGTAGCCACTACGTGTACAGTATTCTTATTATTTTCCCACTGTGGTAACCCCTTTCTCTATAAAAGGAGGCCCATGGCAACATTTACAAAGGTCGACCCTCTGTCCATTTACACGTAGTAGATGCACTCCCGAGCATTCTTGCCGACAAGCTGCGCTCCTTGTAATTAGGGCAAACAATTCATCATCCACCAAAGCAGGAGTAGGTTTTACACGTCACGGTGGCCCTAACCTAGGTAAATCCGCTGTGTCGTTTGGTGTTTCCACTCTTTGTGCACATTGATCCCCTTAGTGGAACCGCTAAAGGGGCCTTGCCGGTCCCACAGATTGTCGTACCTTGACACTATGTGCTACTATTTAGATCATAACTATCATCATGCCTGTTCTCAAGCAAGCAATAATGATATCATAGATCTAAAACATACGTATACTCATTGGAAGGATCATTCGTTAGTCAATAAAGAAATTGATAGTTCAATCTTGACCAAAAATAAAAACCTAATCTTAACTTGCGGGAATGAAATGCAGAAAGGTAAAGATATAAAGTGCACGTGAATCTCCCCCAAGCTTAGAATCAAGCCGGGAAGATCCAGTCACTTAACTTATCATGCTCACTCCTAGGTACCCTTGCAAGTGGTGAAGGTGTTCCTGATCCGACCTTTCATCTCCTCAAACATAGCCTGCTGGTCCTCCATAACCTGGGTCAAAAACTCAAGTTGTGCATTGTTTTTATTAAGATTATCGATCATTAGTGTGATCTTATGGAAGAGTTTATTGACCCTTGCTTCAAGGTCTTTGTTCATCAACAAATAAGAGTCAATACCCTCTCCGATCATGCTTACGCAAGCCTTCGAAAGCTTCTCCAATTCCTTGATCTTTTCCTTTATCTTCTTTGGGGTTTGTGGTTCCCTTCCCCACTCATTCTGAGAGGTCCCCAAATAATATAATGGAATAGATCCTCGGATATTGAATTGGTAGGGGTTAGGAGGATAGTCATCTGGAGTTGTGTCATCATTCCGTTCTTTCTCTGGTTTCTCCTCCTTGATGTCCATCACCTCGACCTTCTCGCCAAGTTCTTTCTCCTATGGACGCGGTTCCTCCTTGAGGCTTAACCTGCTCAAGTCCTCTCATTCCGAGGGCACCACATCATGCAAGTTGGGGAAGGGGATGATGCGTGCATATGTAGATGATAACTTGTTTCTCATGGCTATACTTGCGTCTTCATGAAACAAAGAGCTCTTGGGAGAGATGGCAAGCAAGGAAGATATGAGATTAGATGTGTTTTAAGATCAAGGACGTGCCCTTTCACCCTTTATAAAGGCTAGGTCTGCAGATAATCACGGGATTAGATATGAGGGTTACTTGGAAAGAGATCTAAAAAATGGGAATGAATAATGGAAATAACCAAGAAGACAACCTTCCATACGAGCAGTAGTGCCCGTATGGCCGTTCGTATGACCTGCTGCCGAATCCTTTCCTCTTTTTTTCTTTTTTTCAGACTTGTGATGGCGTCATGTTCATGGGACCGCTTGTACGACCGCGGGCGATTGTGAGATGCACCGTTATTTGATATGTTCTCAAACAACTGGCCGGGAAGGATCCATGCGACCGACAAATGGGTCCATGCGATCGTATGGAACGCCGTCATTCTCTCTGTTCCCCTCGTCGATTCCATCTGCAGTCCATACGACTGCTCATAAGACCAGACGCGGTCGCATGAAACATCATCATTTAATCTGACGTCCTCTTCATTAATTCCTTCCTTAGAAAATTTTCTCCCTGAAATGTTAGTAGCGAAAACTCCCAACTATGGATGAAAACTTAAAGGAGTCAGGTCTTAGATTAAACAAACTTAACTTGGTGGAAATCATTCCTAAACCTTTATTCAAATATACATTATAACAACCTATTTTTTACACCTCACATTTTCATTGGAGATTTTTGGCTTCCCTGATCGTGAAAAAACTTAGCTCCTCCACTTATTTTTCTTCTTTTTGTTCATCTACGAGGTATAACTTCCAGCATTGCCTGCTCACGATCTAGGGTCCGTGTTTCCCCCCTTTTAACCGAATGGCTCCGGAGTTATACACTTATTCAATCTCATATGGCCCTTCCCTGGAAACAACTTGAGATGAGAGTTAAATAGGAGGACTTTGTCGCACGCAGCAAATGTTCGTTTCAGTATCTTACGGTCTACCACATATTAACCACGCAGCAAAGTTAATAAGCATTGTTCCGAAGCTGTATTAAGGCATGTATATCTAGTAATCTCTTCTCTCCTGTCCTACTTCATTAAGTTTGAAATTGATTTTTTGATATCCCAGTAGCTTTTTGTTCTAACTCCAAGTGTAAATGACATGCATTGGAAGCAGTGCAGTAAGCGGTGCAGTATGCCCATAACGTCTCGTTTAGATTTTCATAACAATCTGTCTGGACATTATCATCGTCATCGTTAGTATTATCTTTATCTCCTGGTTCAAAATTTCCACCTGACCACTCGTTTGAGGGTGATATGGCGAAGCTACTCGATGGGTCACTCCATACTTATGAAGTATCCTTTCAAAAATTCCCTGTATAAAATGAGATCCACCATCACTCATAAGAATTTTAGGGACTCCGAACCTGTGTAAGATGAAATATTTTATCATCTTTAGCAAGGTCTCCGCATCTGCATGGTGAGTTGGGCTGGCTTCAACCCACATGCTAACATAATCTAAAACCACAAAAATGCATGTGTGTATCCATTTAAAACAGGGATTGGTCCCAAGTAGTACAATCCCCAAACATCAAAAGGTTCACAAACCAAGCTATAATTCATGTCATTTTTTGTTAAAAGCTTTGATGCTTTAATAAACATCAAAGCTTTTAACAAACCTGTGTGCATCTTTGAAGAGTGTAGGCCAGTAGAATCCTGATTATAGCACCTTGGCAGCATTCCGATCGCCTGCGTGATGTCCTGCGCAAGGGCTTCTATGGCAACTATCAACTATAGCATTCATTTTCATGCTCAGGGAGACATTGCCAAATCATGTCATCTGGTCCATGCCGATAAAGAAAAGGATCATCCCAGAAATAATACTTTAGCTCACTAAAGAACTTTTTCCTTTGGTGATAATTCATATCTGGTGGCATGTACTTTCCTGCAAGAAAGTTAGCAAAGTCTGCAAAGCAAGGTTCTATCTTTTAACCGTAGCCAAACTCTCAATTGGAAAGGACTCGTTTATTGACACTGGATTGTAGGGAATTCTTTCCATGCGTGATAGGTGGTCTGCTACTGGATGGTCCTCTCCTTTGCAGTCTACAATCTGCAAGTGAAACTCTTGAAGTAGTAGTATCCATCAAATCAATCGAGGCTTAGCGTCCTTCTTAGCAAGAAGATAACGTAAGGCACGATGATCTGTGTGAATTATTACTTTTGAATTAATTAAATAAGGCCTAAATTTATAAAAAGAAAAAACAATAGAAGTAATTCTTTTTTCGCAGTATCTAAATGCTTTTGATCCTCATCCAGTCTCGTGCTAGAATAAAAGATGACCTTAAACATTCTACCATCTCGCTGTCCTAAGACATCTCCGATAGCAATGTTGCTAACATCACACATGATCTCAAAGGGTTCATCCCACTTCGGAGGTTGGATGATTGGTGCTGTAATTATAGCAAATCTTAACTTCTCGTAGGCCATCACACAATTCTTGTCAAAAGGATAAGGCATATCATTCTGCAAAAGCTCAGTCAGAGGTTTTGATAATTTAGGAAAGTCTTTAATGAACCTCCTATACAACTAGTGTGACCCATGAATATTTGCATGCCTTTTACATGTTGATGGTAAGGTAAATTTTCTATTACCTCTATTCTCTCTTTATCTATCTCGACGCTTTTACCTGGAACTTTATGTCCCAACACTACTCCTTCAGTTACCATGAAGTGGATCTTCTCCCAATTAAGTACAAAACCCGTTTCTTCATATATCTGTAAAACTTTAGTAAGATTATAGAGGCAGTTATCAAAAGAAGCACCTTGGATAGAAAAACGGTCCATAAATACTTAAACAATTTTCTCTAAAAAGTCAGGGGAAATTTTGGAAATGCATTTCCCAAAAGAGGGTGCTCCACTACATATACCAAAAGGCATCCTACGATATGCATAAGTACTGTAAGGACAAGTGAAGGTAGTCTTCTCTTGATCTTCAGGTCTGATAGGTATCTTCGAAAATCCTAAATAGCCATCGAGATAACATAAATAAGTGTGGTTAGCTAACCTCTCCAATATCTCATTTCAGTCACCGGTTTAGCTCCTTTTTCGACGGGAATAGCATGAGAATAAATGGAGGGACTTATTCCCTCCACATCTTTCATAGAGTAGCCCAAATCCTTACGGTGCTTAACTAGCATTGTCAATAGTTTCTCTTTTTCTTACCCTAAAAGGTCAACATTAACTGTAACAGGAAATATTTTAGTATCATCCATGAACTCATAACTTATCCCTTATGGTAATGGTTTTAGAATAGGAGGAGGTAGGTCCTCGTCTATTTTTATTTCCAATACCTCATACACTTTATTCAGGCATGGGTTAACTATTGGAGTGGCATCCATTATTATTTCAATCTCTTCCTTTTCCTCTCCTTCAAATATAAACTCTGGCCTTACCATAACCCTCTCAACGTCATCTTCGGGAGTTTGGAGATGAATCTTAGATAATTGATCCATGTTTTTCTCCTCCTCATTTTGAGCTTCCTCCTGGTATGGCTTATTCAAGACGGAGGAAAATGAAAATTTCATCATCTCATCAACCAATTTCATAGAGATTGTTTTATTTCTTAAATGAAAGAAGTTCCAAAAACAATAGGACAATCCTTATCTTCTAAAATAACTAGTACATAAATATCAATATGATAAATGAGTGATCCTATTATAATATTGACATCTCTAAGAATGCCACAAGGTATTTGTTCTGTCTTATCTGCAAGTTTAATGACAAGGTTAGTTGGCTCAAGAGTTTGGGGAGAAATATCTTCATAAATTTTTGCATAAGGAGTGTAAGGAAAAATATAACTAGGGATCCAGGATCGCACTATCCAAAATAAGACTTAACGCCAAAGGACAAGATAAAATTTGTTTACATGTATCCATACCGAAGGTAGGATGTGGTATCTCTATCTGGGTAAACTTCTTTGTTAACCACTGCTACGAGAGTAGCAAGTTCCTTCATGATATCTGCATACGGAGGAGTTTCATATTGTTCAACCTTAATACTCTTTTTATGTTTGACTGAAGTGATTCCCCCTTCTCTTTGCGATGCTTCTTAAACTAAGCTTCATGTCGGTCTTGGGGCAGAGTAGTTTTCTTCTTAATTGCCACTACCATGCGAATCGCTTTAGCTTCCCTAGTATGCTTTATAAATCTTTTATCTGGTAACTGCAAAAACTCAGAGAAAGGGCAGTTCCAATATTAAGCTCACGACGAATATTTTTCATACTCTTATATCTAAGAAAATATTTAATGCTATCATAAAAGGATCTATCTTTGTCTTTTCTTTCAAACACTAGTACCAACTCTCAGTGTTATGATGGATTCTATGAAGCAGATTCCAAGCTTGTGAAATCTCAGTCCCCATAAAATATCCTTTAGAAGCAATATCTAGTGTCTGCTTACTCTGTGAATCATGGACACAATAAAGAAGTTCACAATTAGACAATCAGGATAATGATGTTCAGGGCATTCAATGAGTATACCTCGATACCTTATGTAGGCATCTACTAATTTTTCACCTGGACAATGTCTAAAACTACTAATCTTCCTTCTTATGTTTGACTAATTTCCCTTGAGGGTAATAATGAGTGTGGAATGCAAGTGATAAAATTTTCCAATTGCTCAAGGTACTCAAGGGCTCATGTGATAACCAATTTGCAGCTCCTTTCTTCAGTGAGAAAGGGAATATTTTGGCTTTGATCTCATCATTGGTTAAGTCCTATCACTGAAAAGTTCCATAGGCAGTGTTAATTTTTTTAAATATGTTTAGAAGAACTTTTAGTTCCACACCTCAGAAAATATTCTCTTGTACCATATCAATCAAAGGAGGATTAATCCCATATACTTTACCAGGTAGGTCAGGACCAATAGATATAGAGTTCTCTCCTCGAGTTGGTCCTGCAACCAATTCCACTCATACCTGATAAACTTGCTCTTGAAATACCATGGTTGCTTACACTCTACAAAAATTGTTAGAACACAATAATTCATAACTCAAGACTAAGCCGAAAAGCGCTCAGCTCCCCGACGACCGCGCCAGAAAGAGCTTGATGTCCTGCAAGTGCATGGGGTTTAGTTGTAGCCTTTTCGAAGTAAGAGTATTGATCCCACAAGGAGCACATGAATCAAAATTTTGCTTCTTATGGTGAATTATATATTTTTGCGCCTGCAAATAATTGTAGACTAAAAGGAAAGTGATGGCGGTATTAAATACTGATTGAGTAGGAGGACAAACATGAAATAAATAACATAAAAGTAAACAATGAGAAACTGTTGAATGACTGGTGAAAAGCAGATGAGTAAGGCGTTCTGAGGGAGTTTGCAATCCCCATTGATATATTTTAATGCACCTTTACTTAGGCACATCATGGTGTGGATACTTGAGCCACTGTTGACAATTATGCTGGTGGTACGGAACATGTTCTACTGGAAGTAGACTTCGTGGCACGCACGCCATGATCATAGTATCCCCCAGTGGGTTACAACTCATGATAATTAAGGGTTACCCCATGGACATGGCCTCTCTAGGGTTCTCTGTAATTCCCTGGTCAATTAAAAACGTTAGGAGCAATAGGCTTTTACTACCTCCTAGAATTACCCCCACATCCTAGCCCTTTACATAAACAGTGATATACTGCGTGGCCATAAGGCACAAATGCTAAGTTGGGTACCTTCACCACATTTATGAAGTTATTAAACTAAGTATTCAACATGGAATCTCATATCCAAACTAACGTTTCAGATCCTACACATACCAAGGTTCATCCATATCCCCGAGAACTAGGGTTCTATTCACACATGGGGAAGACAAACATCATAATCATAGAGATGGAATATATGGATGGATGATTCATATAACACACAAGATGATCCACTAGGTTTCTTGATTTTACAATGAGAAGGATGTGGATGATGACAATGTTGATTACGATGACGATGATGGCGGTGATGACGTTGACACCCCATGCATTTGGTGAGGAAGATGACCCCCTTCTCCCTGTGAATCCCTCCTCTGGATGAGCTCCAGAGGCTAGGGTTCTGCCTTCTCGACGAGTTTCTGGTGTCTTTGTCCGTCCGATTCACGATCCAATTTCATGGGGCTAAAGTAATTGACCAAATGGTGGTGGTGACACTACATACGACCGCCCATATGAGCGGGCGCGGTCTTATGGGATTCATAGCCAATGAAGGCTGCACATAGACCAAGCCGGCTATGTGAAGGATTGAGTTGGGGTGAGGTGGTGGAGTTGGATCCCATAGTATTGAAGAAGTCCTTAGAGGAACCCCAAACAAGGAAGGAGAAGAAGCACACCCGCTCATCACCATGTGGCGCCAGGAAAATATCATTGAGCACACCACCATCCAAAGAGACTAGCCCCGAGCAGATTTGCGTAAAAGCTTGGGAGATACCCCTGCATGGCGAGGCAATTTACTTGGCCCTGAGGGGCCGAACACTTTTGCCACTCTCCTTCAAGAGGGTCGGCAGGACGAGTGGATGAGCTTGGGGCCTTCTCCGTTGTGTTGTTCTTGAGATGACAATGATTACAAAAGAAAAGATCCACGCGAAAGCAATAACAGGGGGAGGAAAGATGTGAAATATTTTTATGTTCCTTTAACTTTATATATGGAAGAACTCGCCCATGGGTAATAGGACGTTATACGTCCTTAACGTATCCACTTTTCCAAACACTTTGGCTCTTGTTTTGAACTCTAATTTGCATGATTTGAATGAAACTAACCCGGACTGACACTGTTTTTAGAAGAATTGCCTTGTTGTTATTTTTGTGCAGAAATAAGAGTTCTCGGAATTGGACATAATTTTATGGAGAATTTTTGTGGATAAATAAAAAAATAATGGTTAAAAGAGTTACCGGAGGGGGCCACCACACATCCACAGGATCAGGAGGTGCCCCCACCACCAGGGCACGCCACTTAAGCTTGTGCACCCCCGGGACCTCTATTTGCCCTACTTCTGGTCATATAAGCTTAGTATCGTCCAGAAAAAAAATTGGGGAGAAAGAATCATCGTGTTTTCTGATACGGATCCACCGCCACCTGCTGTTCTTCATTGGCAGGGCTGATGTCACTACTGCAGGATGGTCCAAAGACAACACATCAATCAGAGACCCTTCGACGAAACTGCGTGTGATGCATGAATCGCAAAAGGTATAGTTCAACTTCCGTCGCTAATGACTTGAACTGTGTGCGATGTTGGATCCATCAAATGCGATTCAGAAAATAGTTGCGTGTGCAATCTACGGCAGACAGTTTGTTCTTATGAACTATTTATGATTAGCGAAGATAACAGAAACGGTTAACAAAACTACATACGTGTGCGATGTACGGCATGCAGTTCACTCGGATAAACTGTGTGCGATGGTACAACAAAACACAAAGGATTCGACATAACAAGATGTGTGCGATATACAGCAAACAGGTGAGTAATCAGAATCGTGTACGAACACCAGAAATAACACAGACAATTGGTGCTAATAACCTATGTGTGTTGTGGGAAAACGCTTGCTGGTATACAATTGTCAGCGATTGATGAAATCATCACCAACGGATTGTTATATTGCGCCACTTTTTCCACTCCAAGTCCTGCTTGTATCTGCAAACGAAGACAACATATCAGTTCTTAGATGCAATTTTGAACACTACGGGCCTCTTTGATTTGTATGATTTATAAAATACACTAATAGATTGACATGCCATCTTCGTTCGTTCATGATTAATATCTCAAAAAAATGTATAGTACATCTATCATTGTAATCATGGCTAAAAGTACCAACATATTGAACTCCGTTGTGGTTAACAATTAACATGAAAGGAACATCACCTCGATGTATAGCTTCTTCATGCACGGTAAGCATCTAGGTACTTAACAACTTCATCCAGATCGGGGCCGATAGATTGTAGTGCCAAGATCTTCACTGTGCGCAGAGATAATGCGAGGCCTGTGGGAACCATTTTTGGATGACAGCCGAACATAGATCAAAACAAACTAGATAAAATGTGATGTACAATAATAAGAATGAGAAGAAGATTGTTGTACCTGAATAGGTATGGATCCAGCTGTAACAAGTTCGGAGAATTCAACACACGAATAGCCCAACACTATCAATTTCAGTACGTCAATGACCCTGATTCTTGTTCGACCTTCTTTATCAAGTACAAACAATCTTTCAAGGAAACGCGCAATCTCAATGACCATATCATGAAACACCCCAACTGACAGCGTGTTGCGGCACCAGCCATGCACATAAATCGTATGGAGATTCGTCGTAGCGATGTGGAGGCTACTGAACCCAAACATCACCTGAAGATGAAGGTACTCGAGTGTTGTACAACCACCGAGCAGGCGCTCCAAATCCTCCTTCGAGATGCTTATGCCAATGAGCTCGAGGTGCTTCAGTTTAGGGAGATGATGAGCGTGCGTGACATTAAACTTGGGGAAAAGGCACTGCATGAACGTAGTGCGGCGCAGTGTGGGCGCGAGGTGGAGGGCGGATGGGGGCAGCGAGCGCCCATGTACAGAAATAAAGTTGAGCTCCTCCAGCTGATCTAGGGTGGGGGATAAGAACCACTCGTGAAACTTGGGTTCGGCCTTGCAATTGGAACGGAAAATGCAGATGGCAAGGCGTCTAACTGGCGCAGTGTGCGTGGCGAGGATGTGGGACAATGCGTCCAAGCATTTACGATCCCTGCTGCAGAGCTCATCGTCGTTGAGGAGGTCAATGGAGGTGGAGTGCCATAGGGGGCGCCACCGCCTGGAGAGGATGGTGGTCTGCATGGCAGATTTGATGGGGAGGAGGGACATGATGGTTACCAACATCTCGTCGGGGATGCTGCTGATGAAGTCCACGCTCGCCGGAGGCTCGTGTGGTTTAGCCTCGACCCGCCCTCGCTTGTTGGCTGCCTCGTCGTCCATCAAAAAAGGAGGCGATCCTCGGCAATGGCCCTTATCGATAAGACCGGAGGAGAAGGTGGAGCATTAATGGAGAACTTGGGAGCGAGGAGGGCTGTGGGTGGAGGTCAAAGGGCTTGATTCCCGGTGAGCCAGCTGCTCCTACACGGCGGACTGCTCGCACACGTCCCTTTGAGCCAGCGCCGCGGACTGCTCGCACGCGTCTCGTCTAATCAAACATGCCCCCAGAGCACCTCCTAGCCAATAAAATATAGTAAATTACACCAGTTGGTGATATTGTCACCAAAAATATTAAATAATAGAGAAAACGTATACACTTGTTGCTAATACTGACATTTATATATTGACATATATTTGTATTGTTATAAATTGCGCGGACATTTTTTTGTATGTATATTTGAACAATTATGAAACGTAATTTAATTAGTTTGTATGTATAGTATTTATACCGTATGAATAATTAAATGTTATGTTTGTTACTGAGATGAATTTACATACCTTTTACATAATTCGAAAAAACTTAGTTTTACGTTAATTTTCACACTTCCCTAACAGGCGAGGCCCACTTCTCATAGAGGCAAAGAAAAATAAAGTCCCAATTTGAGGTCGCGGGCCCACGTACGCCATCGTCCACCTTGGCCCCGACCCTGTAGTAATAGTAGGCACACACGTATACACATCCAAGAATGTGGGCCCACGTATGCCACCCCACACGGTTTCTAAAAACCAAAAAGTGTTCCGTGCTTGGGAACTAAAACCATCCATAAATCTTGAGCTTGTTTCCCATCACATTCCAAATTACCACGCGCTAAATTTATTACAAATCAGTTCAAACCTACCAAACCTAAATGTGTTCCCACTTAGCAGCTGTTTACTAGTAGGCTATAAAAACACCTACTTTAAAATTACCGCACATTCCTCTCCCCGTCACCAAAAAAACATGTCTTTCTTGTTAGTCGTTCCTTCCATCTGCCATGGCCGGTAGGGGGGTTCTGGGTCGAGATAAAACCAGGGAAGAAAGACCAAGGCCGCGGAAGCAACCGAGAGGTCCCTCCGCCGAGCCGGGGAAGCGCCAAAGAGCTCCAGCCATGCCACTTTTGCCGCAGCAGAGATGTCCGGCAGCGCCACGGACGCATTGGATGATCTTTCACAGAGAGGTAAGGGCTATCATCACAATCACAAGCGCATTCGTCTCGGAGCCGAACTGGACGAGCTGGCAGTGTTGTATTCCTCGGCCAACGACGACAGGGGCGTTGAGCTCGATAAGAAGGAGGAGGATATCGATGCCTTGGTGAAGCTGCTGGAGAAGAGCAATGCCTCTCTTAACAAGGCGATCGGCTTCATAGTGAAACTTACGGGCGAGAAGGTGAAGCTCCGCAATGAGAGCGACAATCAGGAGGAGTAGACCGCCGTCTAGAAGAAGTTGCTTGAGGAGAAAAGTGTCTTGGAGGGGAGGCTGAAAGACCTCACAGAAGAACTTTGGGAAGACTTGGCGAAGCTCCACATCGAGCACGATGGGCTGGTGAAGGAATCCGTGGCGTGTGTCAAGGAACTTCATGCATACGTGAAGGAGAGCATCGATGCTCTCCAGCAAAAATCCTGTGCCATGGCCGCAATGCGGAAGATGGCAGAGGAGAGGCGAGAGGAGATGGAGGTTGTGGAGGCGATGAAGGGAGATTGAGGAACTCCGCACCCAGCAATCCATCAAGAATTAGATAGAGGCGGCCCAGATCGTTGTCTGTGTCTTCCTTCTTCAGCCACTTCTTCTTTTGCCCCTATGTCTTTGGGGAGTTGCCGCATGTGGCACTTTTTATTATCCTGAATATGTAAGAAAATTATTATCCTTTACCGGTGCGAATTTGTTGTTATATTATTTCGTTCGTAGGTACATTTATATGAGTCGAAAATAGGCGAAATGTCAAGTTCTCAGCGAGGCACCAACAAAACAATGGTTACGTTCAGCGGGGCAATGGGATCACAAGCAAACTAGCCAAAATCAAAAACAAAAAGGAAACTAGTCCGTCTGTCTAGGCGCATTAACCGCATGATAAACAGCGGTTCAGACACCATTAATTCAAAAGTTGGGAGCGAGGCGAGCGGAGGGTGGAGGTCAAAGTCTCGCAAGCCTGCACAGCAGACTGATCTCATGCGTCCCGTCGAGCCTGCGCGGCGGACAGCTCGGACGCGTCCCGTCGAGCCTGTGCGGCGGAAAGCTCGCATGCTCCCTGTCATCAACCAGCTACACGCACGACACCCCCATATCAAGTAAAACAATTGGACGCGTGGCACCAAATAGTTATCATACGAGTTTGGTATTTACTGGAATTCAAAAACCAAGATTATCAATGATTGCGGGCGAGCTATCATGCCTAAATGTTTGTAATTCATTCACGTTCATTGCATGGGACCTAAGCAAGCAGCCAGGGACACAAAAATGATTTTCCAACGAATTTTCACAAACTAGAACATGTGCTTCTAGTTCAAAATTTGAACTACGCGTATTAAATCCATAGAAAACTCAATTACCGTATAAAAAGGGCCGAATTGCTCCACGACGCATTGAATGTAGTTTGTATAAAAAGGGCCGAATTGGTGCACTAGAGGACGCATTGAATGTAGTTTCACCACCATAGGTGACATGTTCCCTATCGAAATCACGAGGCTTCTTGCATAAGCTTTGGCTTGTAAGATGCATGTCCAAATATTTGTCCGAAATTCGTCAAAAAAATGCACGCCATATATGTGTCGTGGCATGACACTATGTAAGTTTCATGAATTCCAGATGAGCTTTGGGGTTCTCAAGGATCTAAAAACCAAGATTCTCAATGTTTGCGCCCTAGTCACGACGCCAAGAAAACTCAATGTTTGGCGCCTTTTATAGGTTAATTGAGTTCTTCACCTTTAGTGCATGCCTAGAAAACTCAATGTCATTTCGACCACAAAGGTGACATGTTCCCTATCAAAACCACGATGCTTCTCATGGGAAGCTCCAATTTGTAAGAGGTTTGTCCCAAAACTTGTCCCAGATTGGTCAAAAAAATTACCATGTCTTATAAGTGTCATGTCATGACACCAGGGTAAGTTTCAACAATTTCAGACAAGTTTTGGATTTATGGGAAGCAAAGTTTCTCAACGTTTGCGGCATAGTCATGACCCCGAGATGTTTGTAATCATTGCATGGGACCTAAACAGTGGCCCACGGACATAAAGAATGGTTTTCTAACCCATTATGGTGCCCTAGAACATGTGCTTGTAGTTCTAATTTGAATTATGCACATTAAATGGCTACTAAAGCTCAATTAATGTATAAAGGGTGCCAAACAAGCCGTGAATAACTCCAGATTTTAGCATCGCACTTGTATAGTCTATGTTGCGTGTAGAAAAAATATCAATGCAAGAAGAGACATTGAATGCCGTTCCCTCCACAGAGGTGACATGTTTCGTATCGATACCACGATGCTTCTTGAGAGAAATTCAGGTGTGCAAGAGACATGTCGTATAAGTGTAGTGTCATGACACCAGGGTATGTTTCAAAAATTTCAGACGAGTTTGGGATTTATGGGGATTTGAAAGCCAAGTTTTTTTTAATGTTTGCGGCCTAGTCACGATGCTGAGATGTTTATAAACCAGTCTCGTTCATTGCATGAGACCTAAACAAGGAACCCAAGGACACATATATGTTTTCAACCCATTGTGGTGACATGGAGCATGTGCTTTTAGTTTAAATTTTAATTATGCACATTAAATGCCTAGAAACTTAATTAGTGTAGTATACAAAAGGCCAAACGAACCATGAATAATTTAAAGCAGTTCTATACGCCTGCGTTGGAGCCCGTGCGTGTGTAAGAACGGTGTGCCCATGTGTCGTGCTAGCTCGAGCTTCCTTCTTTCATAAGTTCTCCAATTTATATTAAAAGGGTGTTCTATTCAAACACGCTTCTCCTGCCACTCCCCCAATCGTTCTCCCGCCACTCCCCCAATCGGTTTCCCGCCAAAGCACCGGTCCTGTCATCAACCTCCTGGACGAGGAGGACGAGACGGAGCAGCCGGAGAGCAGGCAAAAGCGGCATCGCGCCATCGAGGATGAGCGAGATGTCATCATCAGCCCATGCAGGCCTCGGTAGGCGGCGCCATTCCACCATCGCACACGGTTTCTAGTACTACCAGAAACGTCTGCGATACATAGCTGGTCCCACGAGGTGCCCATCGGGGTATGCCTTACAAATGATAGGAGGCAACCCTTATCATCAAGTTGCAGCTTCCCAGCCCCTAACCAT
Source organism: Elymus sibiricus (assembly GCA_039707655.1). Lineage (NCBI taxonomy): Eukaryota > Viridiplantae > Streptophyta > Magnoliopsida > Poales > Poaceae > Elymus > Elymus sibiricus. The sequence continues at coordinate 260,484,055 of CM077669.1, forward strand.
TTCGAATGGAACTCGGAAGTTAAGCGTGCTTTGGGTGGAGTAGTCCAAGGATGGGTGACACCGGTTGAGAAGTTGCTAGATCTCAAGGTGCATTTAGGCGGTGTGATACGATCACTACAGGCGTTTAGTAGTAAATGCCTATAGTGATACATCATTCTGGCTCAATAAATCTTGATGTCCTTGTTTTGAAACTATTTAGAGTTATTTTCTTTTGTTGTTTTGAAAATTTGTGTGCGTTGTCAACCCTTGCATGTGTGTGCGTACCATGCCTTTGAAAATAATTTGAGTGATTTTTTTGCCTTTTCGAAAATGTGTGTGCGTGTGTGCGTGTGTGTCAACCCATGATTTTCTTTTGATGTTTTGAAAATGTGTGTGTGTGTGTGTGGTGTTTGTGTGTGTGTGTCAGCCCATGCCTGTGTGTGTGGACCATGCCTCCATTGTGTGGTTTCCGACGACAAACCTATTAGTGTGCCCTTAGGGTCTGTCATGCCTTTTACGGACAACGCTGGAACGCCAAGGATGGGTGACGGTGTGTGTGTGTGTCCGCGCGCGCGTACGTGTGTGAAGCCATGCATGCCTATGTGTGTGGACCATGTGCCTCTCCTTTGTGTAGTTTTCAATGACACACCTATCGGTGGCCCCCCAGTATATAGGGTTTGGCATCCAGCTTTGATTGACCATGCTAGAACGCCAAGGATCAATGGGTGACGTATGTGCACGTGTGTGTGTGTGTGTGTGTGTGTGTGTGTGAACCCATGCATGCATGTGTGTGTGGACCATGCCTCCGTTGTGCGGTTTTCAACGACACCCTTATCGGTGGGCCCCTACGGTCTGTCATTCCTTTGACTGACCATGGTGGAACGCCAAGGATCGATGACCTGTGTGTGTGGACCATGGATGCCTCCATTGTGCGGTTTTCGACGAGACACCTGTCGATGGCCCGCTATATAGGCTATATATATCATCCATTTGACTGACAACGCTGGAACGCAACCCTAGCTACATGTCATGTGTGTGTGGGGGTGGGGGTGGGGGGAGGGGAACCATATATACGTCCATAACGACCTAGGTAGTATATATAACCAGTCTTAAGGGGGGTATGTCCAGTTATCTCATCTAGGTGCATGCCACATCAAAGTGTTGTGCACTGTGTATTTAAACACAGGATTACACCATTTTAATATATACATTTGGCCATATGCACTGCGATGGTGTTCTTCTAGCCCCGCTGAACCGATCTTTGATGACGCGCCAACTCGTGGGACTGCGCGATCTATATATCCCTCTTGACCAACGACAATATGTGATGGTTTGACCAAATTAAGGTATAAATTCTCTTGGTTGTCTTACGACAAGTCAGACATGGCTAAAAGTGTGACAAAATTTGAGCCAGGTCTTGTGTTGATAATCCCCTCCTCTGTAGTGTAGGGGCAACACCCTACGTTTATGTCTTGAACCCTTTTCTGTCACACCGGACACTTTTAGGCATGCACATATGCATCATGTCCCACACATCAAAGTTGTGCATTGGGAATTTGAACATGAGAACACCATGTTCGTACATATATATATATATACTTCATCCACCTAATACAAGTCTTTCTTACAGATTTCACTATGAACTACATACATATATATATGTATATATATATATATATATACATACTTTAGAGTGTAGATTCACTTATTTTTGCTACGTACATAGTCCGTATTGGAATATCTAAAAAGAGTTATATTTAGGAGCGGAGGGAGTATATATTTGGGCAACTAGTGAGCGTGGTTGTGTTTTGACCCAATCTTGCATTTTTTTGCCGTTTACCCCAAATGATGCTATTATATAAAATAGCAAACGAATCTAGCGAAACAACCGTATGCATTGTATCCCCAACAGACACGAGTGTGCTACTATAACCGTGTGCGATGCCCGTACCCTGCAAAATTAGCTACACCTAGTGGTGGCAACCGCAAGTGTCAGCCAGTGCAAAGGGGTAATGTGCACAGTAAAAACCCAAACCCGACAGCGACCTATAAAATACCCCGCCGGCGGCGGCTAACAGCTGATTTTTTCTGCCGATAGCCCGCCACCACCACCACACACCATGGGGCTATGCATGGCGCCGTCCTGATAGCGTTGGACGACGACGTGGTAGAGGATTCCGACGCGTTGGCTGCCATGGCGGGCAATGGCAAACAGCGAGCTGCCGCGGCCAATGACGACGGGATAGAGGATTCCGATGCGCTGGCCTCCATGTCGGTCAATGGTCAACCACCATCTTCTGCGGTGGCCACCGCCGCCGACGAGCCCGAGTTTCAGCGTCGGATGCAAATGGCCATCGCTATGTCCGTCCAGGAATCACGCCTCGATGCGTTCCTGTGCGACGAGGACGAGCACCATCTCAATGTCGGTGTAGAACAACCTTTAGCATCTGCGGATGCCATCCGCAACGCGGCTAGGGATCGAAAGCGGCAGAAAAGGCGGGAGAGTGGGAAGAGGAAGCGGTTGATGAAGAACCCAGATGCGGCGGGCAAAAAGAGGTCGGAGTAGGACCAGAAGGCGGCGCAGCAAGCCGCCGCATGCCTCTCAGCCACATTGGAGGCCAGTGCCGGCCTTGCTGCTACGGCGGGAGCCCTGCAACAGCGTCCATGGCTACCAGAGACGCAGCTCTTGGGAGAGCGGCGCCCGTCTGTATCCCGATGGCCCACGTGGACGCCACAACAGCTTCGTCGACAGCGGCAGACCTGGTGAGAGGCGCCGCGGTCGCTTCGGTCGAGGTAGCCCCCACGGTCACCGCTGTGGAACCAGTGGAGCTCATTGACTTGACGACCTCCTCTGAATACTCCTTCTAAGCCGAGGAAGGTCATGACGACACTGGAGGCGTGGCGTTTGTATGCATCCTTTGCATAGTGAATATTTTGTGTAGTTCATATTCATGTAAATTGACGAACTGTTTGTAAATTACTGAGCGTATGAATTAATGCAACTAATCCGCTGCAAAATAAGGCATTTTGTGGTGAAATTTTGCCAAATGTTTGTGTCATATGTTTGTGGGCATGTGGAAATTTAGGATGAATTTCACGTCTGCAACTGAAATTGAGAATTAACCATGTGAGATGAACCCGCCTTGAGAAATCTTAGAAAAAGCTACCCGCCTTGAGCGATGCAAAAATTTGTGGTTTCGCGACACGACATTTCGTTACAGCGTACACACTTTATTATGTTTTTACCGTGTGCGATCTTGGCTGCTCCCGCCCGCTTCAGTTCCTTTACCAAAATTTAAGTGGAAGCGGTATTTCAACTGCCGCCCTCCCTCATGCACCACCGACCCTATAGTGAAATTTCAGCTGCCGAGGCATTTGAACCATCGCCATCCCTTGTCCACCACCATCTCCACCTGCACCATTACTACTAAAATTTTCAGCAACAATGGCACATCCGCAAACACCCCCCGTCCACACAACCCCCCTCCCCTTCATCCCCTGCTTGAACCCTAGCTTGACCCCGCCGCCGCCTTCCAGCACCAACCTCAGCCGGTCTGCCCGTGCCTCATAGTTAAACAAGTTCATGGTCCCCACTGATCCACATACACCATCGCCGCCCTGAGTTTTCAGATGAGCCCGGCGATGACCCTTTCCCCCGGATCCCCATCCCGTACTCCAGAGAGTCGCAGCCTAATCAGCCCCACCACATATCCCATGGAGCTCGAGGAGCGTACGAGCAAAAAGAAGTCTATCACGGCCTCTCCACCGTACGCTGGCGTGGTGGGCGCTGTTCGTGCCAACCGTTCAATCTCGGAGGAACACCTCACTGCAGAAGCCGGTGAGGACGTTGACTACGTTGCCATGCCGAAGGCTTCAAGTCTACGGGCTCGCGTATTCCTCTATCTCAGGAGAGCCGGCAACGACATCAAGCTCTTCAACATCACCGGCTTCACTCGGGCCATCTCACAAGTTAAGTGGTCCACCGGCAACGCCTCTGGTTCAACCGCCGTCGATCTCTTCAAAGGACCCGCCGCTGATCTCCTCCCCCTTGCGGTAATGGATTTGCGATCCTTCTACGCCATCGAGCCCCTTTCGTCATTTCTGAAGGAAACGTTCTACGGCGGTGGCTTGGGATCATTAGCTCCAAAGTCAGATCTCATCGACCAAGATAATGGCACACACTACGGCTGTTACAAGGGTAAACATCCCATCCACGACATCAGGGAGCGCACCATGGGCACCACAAATCCAAAGTGGAATGAGCCCATCCATGACAAGTGAGGCAACATTCTGTGAGCAAATCATACTTTTTTTAGCTAGCCGTCTCGTACCCATTGTTGTAGTAGCTTTTGCCATGCGATAATCATGCAGTAGTTAATTGAGCATTTGTCCAGTTTCCAAGAAGATGCCTTGCTTTTCTGTATCTAGTTGTTAGGTTGGTTGCATTGAGTATTTGTCTAGTTTTCAATGGCTATAGTTGATTGTTACAGTGAGCATGTATGCCTTGTTTCTTTCAGTTATTCACAATGTGATGCTCATTATGTGCAAAGATTAACTGTGCAGTTCCATTTAATCAATACCACATGTTATGTCTGGTGTTGTTAACTAGTGTCCCTAACTCCCGCTTTAAACATTTATGCCTTGTTTCTCTGAATTTGGTTGTCAAGTTGGTTACAGTGAGCATTTGTCTAGTTTTGAAGCAGATGCCTTGTTTTTTGTATCTGGTTGTTAGGTTTATTGCAGTGAGCATTTGTCTAGTTTTCAAGCAGACGCCTTGCTTTCTGTATCTGGTTGTTAGGTTGGTTGCATTGAGTATTTGTTTAATTTCCAATGGTTATATTTGTTTGTTATAGTGAGAATATATGCCTTGTTTATTTCAAGCAGATACCTTGTATATTTAGTTGATGTTAAGCCTGTTGTATTTATCATGACTTTACATGTACTTGCAGAGGACAACAATGGGAGTGGCCAACGTTTTCCACCGAGGTTCTTTTTCATCCCTCCGCTTATACTCCATCTGTTCCATAATGTAGTGCATATAGATTTTTGTGATGTATCTTAATACACCAACTAAAATGTAAACAATATGAAAGTAAATTTTGTGATGTATCTAATGATATGGAATTGCAATTCTAGATGTATATGTTTTTCTCTACAAACTTGGTCAAAGTTAGTAAATGTTGACTTCTGAAAATGTTTATACGCAACACATTGTGGAACTGATGGAGCAATATATTACACCATTATGAATTGCATTTTAGCTTCTAATATCAGCTTGTTGCTTGTAGGTACGTATGTCTTTGATAGAGGTCCATGCCTGGACCCTTTTTTGCGTGTGGGGCAATGAAATATTCATGAACCAACATCAAGTGAGGAAACTGGTATGGATTGTTAGGGAAAAGAGACGAACGATGCCAATTAGACTATTTGTTTACGCTCTATCCAACACAATAGTGAGCTATAGGATGGTAACAAACTCCGTAGCCTTCTATTAGTACTGCCCATAATGAGTTCTCACACAACAATGTCTGAATCTTTTTCTTTTGCAGTGGTTCCAAAAGCAGTTTACTCAAGATTACCTCGCAAAGTACACGATTGCTGGACATGCAATGGAGGTTAAAATATATCATCGAGACTACAATGAGCATCGAGAAGTCGTAATGAAGAGAGTGAAGGATGCGCGGGCGGCCATCACTAGGGGCTGGCCTAGAGTCGTTCGTGCGTTAGGCATGGAGGAGGGCACAATATGGGCATTCTGCTTCACCTTCTCCAGCAACCAGAATGCCTTTCGGCTCTCTCTTTACTATCTTTAATACAACCGTGGTTCCATCATTCTTTATTTGTCCCTTCTGTAGTTTTCCTTTTTGTAGAATTGATGCTTATGTAGTTCTTGAGTATATGTACATGTGAATCGAATTATGCATTCATTCTTCAACCTACATTTAAACATGATTCGATATGAAATACATGATTTCCTACTTTCAAATTTAAATTATGTGAATTATGAACGCATGTATTAAATTAGGGGTAAATTATGCTTTGCAGGCCATTACAATACACATAGTTTGAGAAAGCCAAACGTCTACGATCAACTTCAAGATCACACATGTTTCTCCACTCGCAGCGTGTGCGATAAATCTCTGTCGCGCACACGGTCAGACCAGAAAGAACGTGTGAGATTAACAACACCAACGCACACAGTTGCTTATCATCAAGTGTTTGTGATAGTATCCTTATCACACACGATTTTGTATCTTGAACTGTTTATGATATCATGCCCATCGTAAACGTTGGTCAAAGAAGAACGCATGTGATAGGCCTTCATCCGACACAATTAGTCTAGATGACACATTTGGGAAGTATGGATCACACGTTTGGGACGTTTTGTAAACCACAAATGTTTATCAAAAGCGCTACGTGTGGGATAGATTCAACCTTTGCATATAGTTTTATAATGATAAACGTATGCACTCTTATATCCTATCACAGACGGTCATAGTGGAACTAAATGTGTGTGATAGCCCCCTTATCATACACGCTTTATAATCGTAAACTGTTTGCGATTCAGTGCACATCGTAAATGGTGTGCCATAGAATAGCACGTGCGATGTTAGTGTGATCTCACACGAGTTGCAAGGAGGACCGTCTGGGAAGTGCACCATATCTCAAAAGGTTGATCGGTGACTCTCGTTTGAGATAGATGCGGACATCCCATACACTTAGTTTTGCCAAACCTTTGCGTTCATTGGTCACCATCGCGGATGATTTTTCTGTATGTGTGGGATGGACCCCCCTATCGCCCACACGTGCAAGGCGACGGTTTAATACTGCGTCGCGGAAAGGGGTTAAAAACCATTTGAATAGCACGTCGCTGCACCAGTGTGTGGAGTCCGATTTGTGCTCTGGAGAGGGGGACTCGTCACCATCGTCATCATCAACCCTTCTGTATCAACAATCCCATGATGCTCACTCCTGGGAGTGAGTAATTCCTTCATAGGCATGTTTGACGGTAGTGGGGTTTAATTAGATTTTTCATGTAATCGAGTCAATTTTGTAGAGCTTGATCCCTAGTATCCAGTATGTTCTGAGATTGATGTTGCTATGACTTTGCTATGCTTAATGCTTGCCACTACGACCCGAGTGACATGATTTCAGATTTGAACCTATTATGTTTCTATGAAAATGAGAGTGTTTTAGATCCGATCTTGCAAGTTATATGAACCTACTATGTGTTATGATCTGCATCCCCAAGGTGACAATAATTGGGATTCTTTCCGGTGATGACCATCGTATGAGGAGTTCATGTATTCACTATGGGTTAATGCTTTATTCTAGTTCTCTATTAATAGGAGGCCTTAATAGCCCGTATATTTCCTTATAGACCCCACTGCCACAGGAGGGTAGGGGAAAATATGTAATGCAAGTTATGATTATAAGCACATCTGACTATATACGGAATACATGCCTATATTGAATTGACGGATTGGAGCTAGTTCTGTGTCACTCTAGGTTGTGACTTCGATATGATAAATGTCAACCAAATAATTAGCCATCACCGATCCAACGCCTACGTCTCGCTTATATTGCCTTTGCCAAGTTACTACTATTGCTACTACTGTTACAATCACTACAAAACTGCTACTGTTACTATTGTTACTATTACCACTACTATCAAACTACTATGCTACTAAACACTTTGCTGGAGAAAGATATCCTTCCAGGTGTGGTTGAATTCACAAGCGAAGGCTCATAAATATTCTTTTACTCGCCTTGTGTCGAATCAGTAAATTTGGTTGACATACTACCATCGAAGACTGTTGCGATCCCCTATACTTGTACGTTATCAAGACCTTTTTCTCAAGCCATTGTCGGGGAGCATAGCTTTGTTTATTGAGTTCACTTGGGATTATCTCTCTGCTGGATATTATGAAGAATCTGAAAGACTCCAGAACCAATATTTTCCCCTCTAAGACGAGGTGAGGTAAGCAATTGTCAACTAGCTCTGCACTTGATTCACCCTCTGTTCTGAGTCAGCTTGCGACACCACCACCTATTATTCAATCTGATATGTCGTAAGTAATAGACACTGCTACAACTATTGATCATACACATGATAATGCTACTACTATGCCCGATGAAACTAAAACTGTTCCATTAGGTGAATTTCTTGATGCTGAAATTGGTAAATCTAGAGAACTTGAAAATCAAAGTGCTAAAAATACCGAGTCACCTATTGCACCTAGCACTCTTGTTAGACTAAGATTCTTGATGTGCCTGATGGTTATGTTATGGATGGCAAGATTTCTCAAGAATTTCTTGCGTGTAATGATAGAGAGGAGCTTAAGAAATTATTGGTTAAGCTTAAAGAAAAATCTATGAATGAAAAGATGAAACATGATCCAAAGTTTGAAAAGTCTCGTATATTTGGTGATGATAAGGATTATGAATTCCACATTGATCCTGAACTTACTAACTTGGTGGAATCTGATCCTTTTTATGGCCATGAATCTGAAACTATTATTGCACATCTTACTAAGCTGAAAGAAATTGCCACCCTATTTACTCATGTGGAAAATATTTGCAACAACTATATACTTAAGTTATTTCCTTTTTGGTTGAATGGTGAAGCTAAAGAATGGTTTAATATGCTTGCTCCTAGTTGTGTGCGTAGTCCCTAGGATATGATTTACTACTTCATTGAAAAATATTTCCCGCTCATAAGAAACAAGTTGCCTTACAGGAAATATTTAACTTTGTGCAATCTGAGGAAAAGCATCTCCCTCAAGCTTGGGGGGTGAATGTGTCCTGGACTAGGGGGTACCGGCCCTTAGTGATTGTCCATATGGGCCGAACTATGAACCCATTAAGCCACCATCAAGACTTGCCCATGAGACGAAATGAAACCTTTGAAGACTTGGCGTGCACCCGAAGGATGGCTCGGTGTTCGGAGTTATCTCAATCGACCTAAAGCATGTAACCTAGCTCCCCCTGGGTACCTATATAAGCCCAGGGATTAAGTCCGTTGGGGGACAACTATTCACCATAGTGTTTAGAGCTTACACAACGATCTCGAGGTAGATCATGAACATGTACTCAATACCCCATCATCAATACAAACAAAGGAGGACGTAGGGTTTTACCTCTTCGAGAGGGCCCGAACTTGGGTAAACATCGTGTTCCTACTCTCCTTGTTACCATTGTTCCGAGATCCACAGCTCGGGACCCCCTACCCGAGATCTGCAAGTTTTAGCACCGACATTGGTGGCCCATGGAGGTCCCATTGTGTGGTCGATCCAGATCAATGGCTCGTCTCCAGATCAACAACGACATCAATTGTGGTGACAGCTTCGTCCCCGGCCAGCCTTTTGCATTCGGAAGAGTTGTTCTTAACGCTAATTCCACCGGTCGCCTTGGCCGGATTGAGAGCTTCGCCCCCGACCAAGTGGTCATGTTTTGCAGCTTGGAGTACACCACAGACACCCGCGGTGTTCTCACTCTCTCTGGACAGGCCCCAGATCGGTTGGGACACTCTTCGAGCATAGTAACCTCGGAACCGGCTCCCAACTTTGATCCCTCGCCCAACAACATGGAGGGTCCGGCCTTCAGTGTGGACCCATCTTTTCCAGTCCAGGATCATGAACCTGAAGCTGATCCCGATGCGGAAACCAACCTAGACATGCATCAGGCATCCGCCCTGTCCTCGGGCATGGATCTAATCCCCTCTTTGAGTCCTGAAAAAGAACTCAACCTCGCACCATACCTAGCTTTGGGCTTGAGTCCGATTGCCCCCGTAGGGGACGAACCCGATGCCACCTTGACGACCCCGAGAAACATACTCTAGATTAGCCCAGCTTTTAGCCACGCAATGGACCCAATCATACTCTCAATCTTAAACGAGATGTTGGATCAGATCCAGATCCTCGGGATCTCAGATCAAAAGACTTGGGTCTACGATCAGATCGGATGTAAGGCCGATGCACGAGAAACCCACCACCCATTTAGTCGCTACAATCGAGGACCTCACTGACGTTGTCGACTAGGCATTCGAAGATGCGGACATGGAAGAAGACGCCAGGGATAGACCACGCATGAAGCAATGCAAGACAAGCTAGTGATTAGAAACTTCCACCTATGACGTTTACATGGTGGACACCCCCCGTGAAGGCACTGAAGGAGATGATGAACACCCCACCAGACGCAGACGAAGCGATCGATGCCGTAGAAAGACTAGAAGAGGGAATGACAGCACCGGGGAAGCCAATACGGCAACCCCGAAGACAACAACACACCCCCAGCCGCCGAGGACCTAGGAGGCACCAATGAAGCCTTGCCCGGTCAGATTGACGACGCCGGAGAAGACATGCTCTCCGATGACCCCGAGGATTATAACTACATGCCGAAGGCCGAGGAAACAAGCCTTGGGTCCGATGACTTTGTTGTCCCCAAAAACTTTGAAGCCCTCGAGGTCTACAGCAGGCCCTTGCTGGCAACAACTCGAAGTGTTAAACATGGGTGAGCTCGGCTGAAAGCCGATCAAGACACACTAAATGATAAGTGGGTCGAGATCCTGTTATTCGAACAATAGCTAGAGGATAGACGAGCCTGTCAATCCAAGTCTTACCCGCGGAGGCAACTACTTACAGAATTTGACGATGAAGTAGAGGACGACCCTTCGCGGAACAACGATTGTTATGATCAACAAGACCGCCCTACTAGGGGAAGGGACAGGCCGCCAGGCTGGCCCCAAGAACTCTCTGCTAACGATGGTTCGGATGGCAGGCAAACAAAGCAACCCACACGGATGTTTGACCTCCGTGAAATACTTGACATGACACCTCGGTCCCTCTATACATCCAGGGGCAGAGAAGCTACCGGTCACGCAGGTTACCATGGATGGCTAGATAGAAATACTCGGGCTCGGGAAGATAATCATGTTCGGCCAGTACCATACAACCGACAGCCTATCACCCGAGCTAGAGGAGCCACTCACCCGATGTGCTTCACTAACGAGGTCATGCAACACCAATTTCCTGAAGGGTTTAAACCCGTCAACATCGAACCTTACAATGTGACTATGGACCCAGCTATATGAATTAAGGATTCCTTCTCCATATTCACATGGCAAGAGGAGATGACCTCCACACCATCAAATACCTACCCCTAAAGCTTAAGGGACAGACGAGTCACTGTCTCAACAGCCTGCCCAAGGATTCCATTGGAAGCTTGGAGGAGCTCGAAGATGCATTCCGAGCCAACTTCCAAGGCACTTATGTGAGACCTCCGGACGCTGATAACCTTAACCTTATGAAGCAACAGCCGGGCGAATCAGCCCGGAAGTTCTGGAATAGGTTCTTAACTAAAAAGAACCAAATAATCGACTACCAAAAGGCGGAAGCAATCGCGGCCTTCCGTAATGGCATCTGAGACGAATGGTTAAACCGTCAGCTCGGTCAGGACAAACTGAAAACCATGGCCACGCTCACCTCTCTCAAGACTCGGTTTTACGCCGGAGAAGACGGCTAGCTTACTCGTAGCATTACTAACGAGGGCAACCCCGGCACATCCGAAGTCCCCGACGAGAATGGCAAGCCTCGTCGCAACAGAAATAATAAGCGTCGTCACAGAAACGGCCATAATAGTGACACTAAAGATGCAGTAGTCAATACTGGCTTCAGCAATCAGCACAGCAGCCAGAAGAAGAAGCCCTTTAAGGGGTAGAAGGATGCCCCATCTAGTCTATATCATTCTTGACAGGACGTGTCAGATCCATGGCACAGCAGATAGACCGTCTAATCATACCAACCAAAATTGTTGGGTGATCAAAAGTGCTGGAAAGGCCTCGGCCGAATGCCCAAGGAGAAGGCAACCTTGTAGTGAAGACGAGGATGAACAACCCAGGCCCCGTAATGGAGGCCAGAAACCATTCCCTCCTGAAGTAAAGGATGTGAACATGATATATGTCACCCACATCCCTGAAAAAGAGAGGAAAAGGGCACTTTGGGCGTCTATGCTCTCGAGCCTATAGCGCCAAAGTATAACCCGTCGTCGCATCACCTGATCACCTTTGACAAACGCGACCACTTGACCAATATCCGGCACGGAGGATCGACGGCCTTGGTCCTCGACCCGATAGTCAATGGTTTTCACCTCACTCGAGTCCTTATGGACATAGGCAGTAGCCTGAACCTGATATATGCCGACATGGTCCGGAAGATGGGGATTGATCTATAAAGAATCAAGCCCAAGAAAACTGTGTTCAGAGGTGTCATACCTGGCGTTGATGCACATTGCTCAGGGACTATTACCCTAGAGGTGGTCTTCGACTCTCCCAAAAACATCCGTAGCAAGGACTTGATATTCGATATCGTCTCGTTTCACAACGGTTACCACGCACTACTTAGACGAGCGGCCTTAGCCAAGTTCAATGATGTCCCACATTACACATATTTGAAGCTCAAGATGACCGGACCAAAGGGTGTTATCACAATAAATGGAAACACCAAACGCTCCCTACGAATTGAGGAGTTGACTGCTGCTTTCGTGGCCGAGGTTTGAGGCCGCCAAGGAGGCATCTCAAGCCCTCGCCGAGGTGCATTCGAAGGTCACCTCCAAGCGCACCTGAGGTGTTCTCAGCCTCCTCTCTCCTCCGACGACCACACTAAATAGGGATACGTCCTCCCTGCCCCCCTTACCTAGTCAAAAACTATGTTCCTAGAGTGCATAACTTCGCCCTGAAGATTTCATGGGAGGTCATAGAGCAAATAACATAACTCTGCCCCGTTTCTCTTAAATCGATCTAAATGGCAAAAAAAATCCAGGGCACATTCCTACGGTAATGTAAAAACCCACAGGAGCGCATACCCATTGAGCGTTACAGCTTCACCTTGCGGATACTGGGGGCTACTTCTTTACAAGACCATGCTTGATCCAATGTCAAGTGATCGACCAACACCAATGACACACTTACAAACATACAAGCACCTTGTTGTCAATGTGGGCAGCTGCTTCAAAACAGCAGGGAGGCGCACACGTGCGACAGGGCTCACCCGAGGATAGTAGAACCCCAGTATCAATGCCCTATGTAGAACTGCACCTTAATATTTCACATGTACCTTTGTCCGACAAGCTTAGCTTGCACGGTTCGACTTTATAACTAAAGGAATCATGTCGTCTAGTCATTATACCCTGCCTGTGTCCTTCCTTATTTTGCCATTCTGAACCAATTACAATTGTTATACATCGGTTATTGACAGGGCTTAGATATAACACCTTGCCTAAAAATCCCAACGCTCGTTTAAAAGAACGCTGGGTGTCTCGGGTATTGCACTATATGCACTAAGTTTCGATTCATGTCTTTGGCCGATAGTTGGGTTGCCTGGCTCCTGTGCTTACCTCTTATGTGCCGCTTTGTTCGGCGAAGTGTATGAAGGGAGAAACACTATGATCGTACTTCTGATTCAATCGGTCAAGTACTTTAGTGGAGAAAGCCGAAAGCTGACTGTCACGATAAGCGTAAACGGGTCGGCGATTCATAGACCGTGTAAAACCTAATCACTAGTGATTTCACCCGTGTTATACAAAGGGTTCTGTTCAAAGAACCAAAGTGTTCTGTGCTCGAGCCAAGTCTCTCCCGAACACTTCGAAAGCGGGGGCTAGTCCCCCCCCCCCCAAAAAATTCAAGCTTCTATGACTAAGTGAAAGTTATAAAGTAGAATAATCTGATTGCCTCGCCTATACAAAAATGACCTTTTCCGGGTGCCAAAACGTCGGCTAAGGATCATATTGTTATTTAGATACCCCACAAAGCTTATGCATGGGGGTGGAAGCCGACGACTTGCCACTTTCAGTTTAAAAAGATGGCCACACAAGAGATTGCAAGTTAAGAATAGAAATTGCCTAATAAAACACATATTCCCAAAAGAAACATCCGTTTTATTTACAAAATTTTACCTCGGCATACCGAGGCATACCTACTCTAAGATTAAATCTTTGCTACATCTAGCGGCGGTTATCCGAGACGCCGCCTGAACCTGTTCAAAGTAAGTCTCGGGACACTGTTCTTGCCTTCAGGAGGACTAGTGGCCCCCTTTGGTTTGTGGATTCCTGGATACCAGGTGCTTGCATAGGCCTAGGCCAGGCGAGCACTGTCGAGGCAGGTCGAGTCCTTCCATCGGTCAAACCGAGGACTAGCTTCTTGCAGTCGGGGTAACTAGCTTCTTGCAGTCATTTAACTAGGCCAAAAAAGCTACTCGACAGGGGGGCCGGCTGGCCACAACTTTCGACAGAGCTCTTCCATGGCCGGTTTGGCCATGTAATACAAGTCCATCAACTACTTTGTTCGATCACAGAGGAGTGGACGATACGACGACACTTGAAATAGAGCCCAAATTTGCTTCTGGGCATCCTCCCGGCAGGCAGCATAGTACCTTCTAGCATCAGCAATAGTCCACGGCAGATCCTTGAAGGCATCTGTAGGGCTCCACAGTTGAGTCGACCGAGCTACCCTACCACTGCCAAAGACAAATTGAAGTAAATATGGCTTACCAACAACGATTTTCTTAACCTGGTTAAGCTCATCGCGGTCCGCTCTTGCCTGAGCTCGAACCTCTTTGAAGGCCAGATCTAGCTTCTTGACCTCGGTCACCCTTGCCTGAAGGATGTAACGATCCGCGGCTAGACCCTTCAGGTCCTTATCTACCATGACCACCCGGCCTTCGTCTTTGCCGTGGGAAACCTTCTCCTCGGCTAATTCTGAGCTGGTCTTCTCAACAACAACCGTTTGCTGCTCGACCTCTTTTTGAGCTTCGTTGAGCTCGACTTTGAGGGCCTCGACCACTGGTGTGCTGGCTGCTAAAAGCATGAAATAATCATATCAATACCCTCTTAAAAAACAAGGGGAAGGCACAAGCTTGTTTACAATGAAATATTGGGCTCACCTTGAGCACTGTCTAATTGCTTCTTAATTAGAAGCATGTCATCCTGGATGCATGACATCTTTTTATTAAGCTCCTCCAACTCCTTAGCGTTGGAGGCCGTGGTGGAGGCGGAGGCCTGATACCATATTGTTAGTCCTCGGAAGCGAGACTCGATTCTCTATTAGGATACTTTTATTCAAATAGAGTCTCGAGGACTACTGGGTATTGGCTTTAAACATAAGAAACTTATCTCCATGTCGAGCCTAGTTTTTTGGAAACCACTTCGGGATCGGGGGATATGGGGCATATCTATTTATTTAAGAATGTTGTGCTAGAAAAAATATTGGAGCTACATACCTCAAAGCTGTGGTGCACGCCATTAAAGCATCCTTCATTCCGGTCACTACAGACCAGAATTGCGGAAGCACTAAGTCTAGAAATGTCGGGCAAGATGTAGGAGCCTTGTATGGCTCCCTCCAGTTCTGTCCACCTGAACCCCGTCAGCGTCGGCGCAGGTACGGATGGGGGAATCTCCTCGGATGACCTCCCTTCAGTGAGGGAAATCGCTTCCCCCAGTTGACATACTGGCTCCGGAGCGGCAGGACCGAGGATTAAGGCTTCTCAATCCCCATGCTCTCAAAAACCATGGGGATTGGCTCCCCATGGCCTTCGGTGGCCAAAGGTTTCAACCCGCCCACTAAAGCTCCTGCGACATCACCATGGTAGATATGTGGGGGACTGGAAATTGAGGCCATCTCCCCCAGGTCGCCTTGTTGGAGGGGAGAAGGCTCCTAGGCTCCCGTACCGCTTTCTTCCATTTCGGCCGGTGGAAGGGAACCCAAGGACCCCTTGATCCTCCATGCGAGCTTGTGAGCTGCTAAAAATAAGATATCGACAAATTAGTCGGGTACATTGGAATATGAAGCTGTACAGAGCCCTTGGTCTTTGACAAACCTGGTCGGCATCGGCTTCTCCTGACGCCCTGGTAGAGGCACATCGTCCGAAGAATCGGAAAGACCAATTTTGGCTGGGGCACCTACTGAGTCCTTGCTGATACGTCTCCAACGTATCTATAATTTTTGCTTATTCCATGCTGTTATATTACCAATCTTGGATGCTTTATAATCATTTTGTAGCAACTTTATATCATTTTTGGGGACTAACCTATTGACATAGTGCCAAAGTGCCAGTTGTTGTTTTTGCTTGTTTTTACTTCGCAGAATATAAGTACCAAACGGAGTCCAATAGCGACGAAACTTTTTGGAGAATGTTTTTTGGACTAGAAGAAGGCCAGTGGGCCAAAGAAGTAACTAGGAGGGAGCCCAGGCCACTCACAACCCACCAGGGCGCGCCCTGATGGGTTGTGGCTGCCACGGGAACCCCCTCCACCGCCTCTGAGCTCTATAAATACCCAAATATTCCAGAAACCCTAGAGGAGTCGATAAAAAATACATTCAGCCGCCGCAAGTTCCAGAACCGCGAGATCCACTCTAGCACCATCACGGAGGGGTTCATCATCCTCATTGGTGCCTCTCCGATGATGTGTGAGTAGTCCACCATAGACCTACGAGTCCGTAGGCAGTAGCTAGATGGCTTCCTCTCTCTCTTTTGATTCTCAATACAATGGTCTCTTGGGGATCTATTTGATGTAAACTTTTTGCGGTGTGTTTGTTGGGATCCGATGAATTTTGAGTTCATGATAAGTTTCTATCCATGAATATTATTTGAGTCTTCTTTGATCTCTTATATGCATGATTACTTATAGCCTCGTATTTCTTCTTCGAATCTTTGGTTTAGTTATGCCAACCAGACTGATTTTTCTTGCCATGGGAAGAGGTGCTTTGTGATGTGCTCGATCTTGCGGTGTCCTCTCCCAGTGACAGAAGGGGCTGCGAGGCACGCATGTATCATTGCTATTAAGGATAATAAGATGGGGTCTATTCGTACATGAATAGATCTTGTCTACATCATGTCATCGTTCTTATTGCTTTACTCCATTTTTCCATGAACTTAATACACTAGATGCATGCTGGATAGCGATCGATGTGTGGAGTAATAGTAGTAGATGCAGAATCGTTTCGGTCTACTAATCTTGGACGTGATGCCTATATAATGATCATCGCCTTGGATATTGACATGATTATTCGATCTTCTATCAATTGCCCAATAGTAATTTGTTCACCCACCGTGTGCTCTACTAATGAGAGAAGCCACTAGTGAATCCTACGGCCGCTTTTGTTTTCAGATCTATTATTCCAAAAAACCCAAAAATACCTTGCTGCACATTTTATTTGCCTCTTTTTATTTTGTGTTCTTGTGAGATCTATCTATCCAATCTATCACTACCTAATCTATCTTTTTACTGTAGAGAGATTGACAACCTCTCTTTCGCATCGGGTTGCAAGTATTTGTTCTTTGAGTGCAGGTGCTGTTTACATAGTGTTGGTGATCCTCCTACTGGTTCGATACCTTGGTTTTGTAACTGAGGGAAATACTTACAGTCGCTGTGCTGCATCATCCCTACCTCTTTGGGGAAATACCGACGCAGTCTCATGCCACGTCAACGGAATTTCTGGCGCCGTTGCCGGGGAGGAAGCGGTCTCTTCTACGTGCCAATCTCAGGCGCCGAGGAGACACCATCAACATCTATTAGGTTCCTAATCACAAATCTCATCTCCCTGCAATTACATTATTTGACATTTTCCTCTCGTTTTCCTCTCCCCCACTTCACCAAATTTGCCGTTTTATTCGCTTTCTTTCTCGTTCGCTTTTTTCTCGCTGGATCTCTTTTTGTTTGCTTGTGTTGCGATGTGCCTTCTATTTGCTTGCATCTTCTCTTGCTAAAAATCTATTGATATGGATCCTCATCCACTTGCTAATCTTTTCAAAAGATCAAATTATGATGAACCAACTGCTAGTGAGTTGAGTCTACTTGATTATCTCTATGAAGTTTTGTTTGAAAATCATGAATCTGAAAATTTTGATGAAGTGTTGAAAGAAGAAATTTATAAGGTGATTCATGATAGCTCCTTAATTGAAAAACATGATTGCAATGATGTTATTATAAATTGTATTAAGGTCAATTATGTTAATGATATGCAAAACTACAAGCTTGGGGATGATAATTTTGTCATGTCCACTTCTTATGGCAATGATCATGATTGGGATGATAATGCTTCTTACGATCTTGAAAATTTATTGAAGCCTCATGTTGAATATGTTATTGATAATAATGTTTGTTGTAGTATCGAAAGTGGGGTTGGGAGATCGTCAACTTTAGGTAAAAAGAATCCCACATATTTGGAGAGTGTTCAACCTTATGAATTTTTTGATAAAAGTGGGTTTGGAGAGGTCATAACTTTAGTTGATGATAATCCCACTATTTTTGAAGATGATAAAAACTTTATGCATGTTGATCATAAAGAGAGTATTGTTTATGATAGGTATATTGTTGAATTTGATTACGATCCTACATTTAATTATTATGAGAGAGGAAATTATGGTTGTAGAAATTTTCATGATACTAAATTACCTCTCTTCATGTTGAGATTGCTATTGTCTCTTTCTTCTTCCTTTCATATGCTATTTTTTGCTTGCTTGATAATATGTTTGCTTATAAAATGCCTATGCATAGGAAGTATGTTAGACTTAAGTGTGTTTTCCATATGCTTTATGATGCTCTCTTTGTGTTTCTATTATTATCTTTCATGAGAGCATCATTGAAATCTCAAGCCTATCTTAATGGCTATAAAGAAAGAGCTTGTTGGGAGGCAACCGAATGGATTTGCCTTTTTCTTTCTGTTCTTGAGTGTTGAAACAATTATTCCTATATTATAATTGTTTTTTATGTTTTATTTAGTGTTTTTGCCAAGTAAAGCCTTTAGGATGATTCATAAATGAGTAGAAACAATGCTGAATCTGAAACAGAAACTTTGCCTCCAATGCGTGAATTTTCATTTTTTTTACTTGAGCGTGTAATGAGCTGAAATTTTAACACAATATTGCTATACAAATTCTTTACGTTTTCCTAATTTTTCAGAATTTTTAGAGTTACAGTGGTATGGTTAGAGTACAGATTACTATAGACTGTTCTGTTTAAGACAGATTCTGTTTTCATTGCATTGTGTGCTTGTTTGATGAATCTATGGTTTGTGTTGAAGGATATAAGCCATTGTAAAGTTAAATACAGTAAATATAATGCAATAATAAAATTTGAATGAGTTTGCAACAGTACTTAAAGTGGTGATTTGCTTTATTATACTAACGAATCTCACGAAGATTTTGTCGAGTTTTGTGTGATTGAAGTTTTCAAGTTTTGGGTGAGATCACGATGGATGAAGGAATAAGGAGTGAAAAGATCCTAAGCTTGGGGATTCTACAGCACCCCCAAGATATATCCAAAGGGAAACAAGTAACTAAGCTTGGGAATGCCCCGAGTGGCATCCCCTCTTTCTTCTAACGACCATCGGTATTTTACTTGGAGCTATATTTTTATTCGTCACATATCATGAGCTTTGCTTGGAGCGTCCTGTATTATTTGAGTCTTTTCTTTCTTTAGTTTTTAGCTTGTCACTAGTATCCTTGCTGGACAGACCTATTTGAGAGAGCCAAAATTATGCTATGATTTGTTAGAATTGCTCTATATGCTTCACTTCAATTTTTTTGAGCTATGGAATTGCTCTAGTGCTTCATTTATATCTTTTTGAGCACGGTGTGCTTTAAATTTTTGAAGAAATACTCTCATGCTTCACTTATATTAATTTGAGAGTTAGTAAATTTTGAAGAAATCCTCTCATGCTTCACTTATACTATTTTGAGTGATGAAACTTTTATGCTCATGCTCTTCACTTAAATTTGTTTGAGCTTGTCAAAAGCAATGGCAATATATGAAACTAGTCCCAAAGTGATAGATATTCAAGGAGGATATAATAAAAACTTTCATGAAGATCATTGGACAAATTAAACTTGATTGCTTGTAATAGTTTTGAGACATGATAGTAATATGTGAGTCATGTTGGTGAGTAATTATGCTTTAGTAAGAATATTGGTGTTAAGGTTTGTGATTCCCTATGCAACTACGAAAGTCAATAGTTATGCAATGAAATGACATCCTACTTATGGTGCATTATTCGGTGTTAGTTATGCTCAATGCCCGTTTATGTGAATTTTCATTTCTTGGTTGGTTGCTTCTCAATCTATTTGCTAGCCTCCACTTGTACTAAGTAGAAATACTACATTTGCATCCAAAATCCTTAAACCCAGTTTTGCCTTATGAGTCCACCATACCTACCTATATGCGGTATTTCCAAGCCGTTCTAAGCAAATTTGTATGTGCCATCTCTAATTTTCAAAATGAATTTCCTTTTTGTGTGCTCGTACCACTCATGAAACGGTAGGGGGTATCCAATATTTTTCCATGCTAGATGTGTTATTCTCAAGATGTGTGTTTATTGACTTGTCATTACACGAGAGTATGGCGGTAATAGGGATGCCCAATCCCGAAATTAAAAAGAAATTTACTTTATGTTGTCAAATAATAAATTCCTTGGAAAGTGTTGGTATGGAAGGCAACCGTGGATACGGCTAGCCATGGATTGTGAAAGAATGGTGGAAAAAGGAATAAACTTTACTTTATGCTTGGGAGCCGCCTATGATGTATCTAGCATGGAAAGTATTGTGAACTACTTTGTCATTTTCGTTGACAGGAAAGGCATGCCTCTCAAAACATTTCTCTCTCTCAATTTAAACTTTGAGCTCTGACACATCTACAAATCCCTACTTCCCTCTGCGTAGGGCCTATCCATTTACTTTATGCAATTTTATTTTTAATTTGAGTCTCCATCTTCTCTTATAAAGCACCAACTAGGGGGCACTATGATAATACTTGTGTATTGGGTGTAGTTAATATTTGAGTGTGTTTCATGAATGGATCAATGATTGAGCATGATGGGCTAGGGATAACTTTCTTTACTGTTGATATTTTGGAAGACATAGTTGCTTGTTGGCATGCTTGAGTATTAAAATCTTTATGTCAAAACTAGACTATTGCTTTGAACCATCTAAAAGTCCAAATGTCCATGCTACAAAAGAAAAGAATATGTGATGAAAATGTTAGGCAACATTCCCCATAAAAAATTCTGTGTTTATCATTTACCTACTCGAGGATGAGTAGGAATTAAGCTTGGGGATGCTGATACGTCTCCAACGTATCTATAATTTTTGCTTGTTCCATGCTGTTATATTATCAATCTTGGATGTTTTAGAATCATTTTATAGCAACTTTATATTATTTTTTGTGACTAACCTATTGACATAGTGCCAAAGTGTCAGTTGTTGTTTTTGCTTGTTTTTTACTTCGCAAAATATCAGTACCAAAGGGAGTCCAATTGCGACGAAACTTTTTGGAAAATTTGTTTTAGACCAGAAGAAGGCCAGTGGGCCAAAGAAGTAACTAGGAGGGAGCCCAGGCCGTCCACAACCCACCAGGGCGCGCCAGGGGCCTCAGGCGCGCCCTGATGGGTTGTGGCCGCCTCGAGAACCCCCTCCACTGCCTCTGAGCTCTATAAATACCCAAATATTCCAGAAACCCTAGAGGAGTCGACGAAAAATACATCCAGCAGTCGCAAGTTCCAGAACCGCGAGAACCAATCTAACACCATCACGGAGGGGTTCATCATCCTCATTGGTGCCTCTCCGATGATGCGTGAGTAGTCCACCATAGACCTAAAGGTCCGTATGAAGTAGCTAGATGGCTTCCTCTCTCTCTTTTGATTCTCAATACAATGGTCTCTTGGAGATCTATTTGATGTAAATTTTTTGAGGTGTGTTTGTTGGGATCGGATGAATTTTGAGTTCATGGTCAGTTTCTATCCATGAATATTATTTGAGTCTTCTTTGATCTCTTATATGCATGATTACTTGTAGCCTCATATTTCTTCTTCGAATCTTTGGTTTAGTTAGGCCAACTAGATCGATTTTTCTTGCCATGGGAAGAGGTGCTTTGTGATGGGTTCGATCTTGCGGTGTCCTCTCCAGGTGACAGAAGGGGCAGTGAGGCACGAATGTATCGTTGCTATTAAGCATAACAAGATGGGGTCTATTCCTACGTGAATAGATCTTGTCTACATCATGTCACCGTTCTTATTGCATTACTCCATTTTTCCATGAACTTAATACACTAGATGCAAGATGGATAGAGGTCGATGTGTGGAGTAATAGTAGTAGATGCAAAATCATTTCGGTCTACTAATCTTGGATGTGATGCCTATATAATGATAATCGCCTTGGATATCGTCATGATTATTCGATCTTCTATCAATTGCCCAACAGTAATTTGTTCACCCATAGTGTGCTATACTCATGAGAGAAGCCACTAGTGAATCCTACGGCCCCCGGGTCTACTTTTCCAACATATTGCTTTCCGATATATCTTTTTGCCGCTTTTGTTTTCAGATCTATTATTCCAAAAAACTAAAAAATATGTTGCTGGACTTTTTATTTGCCTCTTTTACTTTGTGTTCTTGCGAGATCTATCTAACCAATCTATCACTACCTAATCTATCTTTTTACCGTAGAGAGATTGACAACCTCTCTTTCGCGCTGGGTTGCAAGTATTTGTTCTTTGTGTGCAGGTGCTGTTTACGTAGTGTTGGTGATCCTCCTACTGGTTCGAAACCTTGGTTTCATAACTGAGGGAAATACTTACCGTCGCTGTGCTGCATCATCCCTTCCTCTTTGGGGAAATACCGACGCAGTCTCGAGCCACGTCACTTGCGGCGCTGGGTTTTGGCTGTCTTCTGAAGCCGCAGGCGGATTGGCATGGGCCCTCCCTCCTCGACCCCCTCGGACGAGACCCACTTTTTCCATAGGGGAGGAACCTCCTCCTCCCCTCCGGCATCCCACTTCGCTTCCTCCTTTTTCTCCTCCCCTTCTTAATGGTGAGAGGAGACGCGGGTGTCCTCGGACCACGCATTCGAAGGACCTCAAGCCCGAAGACCCCGTCTTTTCTTCTTTGACTCCTTTTTCTAGGAGGAATGTAGGGGTCGGGGACGAGGAGGGCCTCGAGCTGGAGCGTTCGAGCCTCTTCGGGTGAGGCGCCAGTCATCTGATTGTCATGGCTCTAGTTTCCCATTGCTGTTACAGAGAACGGAGTTAGATTTTGAAACAGGTGGGTTGTACATAAGCTAAAAAATGGTTTTGGCCTAACTTACCTCGGTTGGGCCGGTAAAGCAGTCGAACCCGCGATCGACTCCGATGTTGGGGAAGGTGTTCTGTGACGACTTAAAATGCATAGGCCACATGGACTCGTAGCTCATACGAAAGAAGCGCCAAACTGGGGCCTCTTGCTCGGCGTTGTACTTCCACATAGGGACAGTTCGGACTTGAAGTGGTAGGTTACGGCGGTGGAGCATGACTTGCATCACGTCTGTTAGGGTTACCTTGGCCTTGACGATTGAAGAGATTTTCCTTTGGAGGGATTCGACCTCCTCCACATGCCCCCAGTCGATGCCCTTCTCCTTCTAGGAGGCTAGCTTGTCCGGAGGGAAGCGTTGAAGGGCGGGACCTCGTCTTGACCTTCGAGAAGTGGCCCCGTGATGTAGAACCACTCCTTCTGCCAGATCTTGACGGCCTCTATAAAGACCCCCTTCGGCCAGATAATGTTTTGGATCTTCCTGATCATGGCGCCGCCACAGTCAGCAAGTTGGGAGCCGCTGGTCTTCGTCTTGACGCAGAAAAGCTTCAGCAGGAGGCCGAAGTGCAGCTCCACGTAGAGGAAAGCTTCACACACCCTGACCAAGGCTGCGATGTGAAGGATGGAATTTGGGGCTAGATGGTGGAAGTCTAGACCGTAGAAAAAGAGGAGTCTGCTGATGAAGGGATGGAGTGGGAATAAGAGGCCCTGGATGAGGTGGGGGATGAAGACAACCCGCTCCTTTCGCCTGGGGTTGTGGATGACTTGCCTAGGCACAGGAGCCCGACAGCCGATATTGGATGGGAGGTAACCGGTGTTCTTGAGCACCATGATGTCACCCACGGTGATAGAGATAGCAACCCAGTTGCCCTTATCGGCCATGGCAGGGAGCTGGGCTTGTGTGGAAGCTCGATGGAGAATAGGGGATCTGGGTGCTAGAGCTCTAAAGGTGTTGGCTATGGTGCAAGGACACGAGGCGTAGTAAAAGAATGGATTGTATCTTGTGTTCTTATAGTGGGGTCAAAGGCCAACAACCCCCACGTCTGGGGATGGTTATTCAACTAGTGATTCTGATAATGAAAATAATAATGCTAATAATGGTCACTGCCATATTCAGCTAAGCAAGGATAAATAATCTGATAATGATGTGAAAATAGAACTTGCGGTAGAGCTTGATAACCCACCTCCTAAAAAAATAAGAGGTATGACAACAAGGATTTTGTTGCTAGAAAACATGGTAAGGAAAGTGAACCTTGGATTCAAAAACCTATGCCATTTCCTACGAAGGTTGTGAAACATATAGTTGAAGGGCATTTTAATCGCTTTGTTGAAATGCTTAGACCTCTATACTTGAGAACACCTTTGACTGAAATTATGAAAATGCCTCATTACTCTAAATACATGAAAGATATTGTGACCAATAAAAGAAAAATACCGGAGGCTGAGATCTCTACTATGCTTTCAAATTACTCTTTCGATGGAAAAGTACCTCAAAAAGTAGGAAACCTAGGAATACCTACTATACCATGCTCCATAAAAAACAATTATGTTAGAACTGCTTTATGTGATTTGGGAGCTGGTGTAAGTTTTATGCCTTTCTCTTTATATGGAAAATTTGAATAACTTGAAACCCACTGAAATCTCTTTGCAAATGGACGATAAATCAACTTCTCTACCTATGGGAATTTGTGAGGATGTTCCCGTTGGTGTTGCTAATGTTACTATCTGAACAAACATTGTTATTCTCCATATGCTCGAGGACGACAATATGTCGATTATCCTTGGTAGACCTTTTTGAAAAACTGTAGGGGCTATTATTGATTGCAATAAAAGGAAGGTCACTTTTCATGTCAATGGCAAAGTGCATACGGTCCATTTTCTGAAGAAACAAAATCAAGTGAATTGTATAACATCTATTGAAAAGATTATGACAATTACTATTGGAGGTTTTGAACTCCCTCTCCCTGTTCTCGAAAGGAAATATCGAATTATAACTATTGGAACTATGCATATTCCGGTTGATGTAACTTATGTTGGACATTTGCCCTAGAGGCAATAATAAATTGGTTATTATCATATTTCTTGTTCATGATAATCATCTATTATCCATGCTAGAATTGTATTGACCGGAAACTTAAATATATGTGTGGATATATAGAAAACACAGTGTTCCTAGTAAGCCACTACTAGACTAGATCGTTGATCAAAGATGGTTAAGGTTTCATAGCCATAGACATGAGTTGTCATTTGATAACAGGATCACATCATTAGGAGAATGATGTGATGGACAAGACCCAACCATAAGGTTAGCATTTGATCGTGTCACTTAAGTTTATTGCTACTGCTTTCTTCATGTCAAGTATTTGTTCCTAAAACCATGAGATAATGCAACTCCAGGATACCGGAGGAATACCTTGTGTGCTACTTGTGTGCTATCAAACGTCACTTCATAACTGGGTGATCATAATGGCACTCTACAGGTATCTCCGAAGGTGTCTGTTGGGTTGGCATGGATCGAGACTGGGATTTGTCACTCCATATGACGGAGTGGTACTCTGGGCCCTCTCGATAATACAACATCACAAGAAGCTTGCAAGCAATATGACTAATTAGTTAGTCACGTGATCTTGTATTACGGAACGATTAAAGAGACTTGCCGGTAACGAGATCAAACTAGGTACGGAGATACCGATGATCGAATCTCGGGCAAGTAACAAGTCGATAGACAAAGGGAACTGCTTACAAGATTTACTGAATCCTTGACATTGTGGTTCGATCGATAAAGATCTTCATGGGATATGTGGGAACCAATATGGGCATCTAGGTCCCACTATAGGTTATTGGCCGGAGAGGTGTCTCGGTCATGTCTACATGATTCTCGAACCCGTAGGGTCCGCACGCTTAACGTTCGGTGATACTAGAGTAATATTGGGATATGTATGTTGGTGACCGAATGTTGTTCGGTGTCTCGGATGAGATCCTGGACGTCACGAGGAGCTCCGGAATGCTCCCGATGTAAAGATTTATATATGGGAAGTCGTATTTTGGATACCGAAAAAGTTTCGGGTTTTGCCGGTATTGTACCGGGAAGCTTCTGGAAGGTTCCGGAGGATTCTGGAGGGGACCATAAGTCCATGGAGAGTTCCACCACGTCCCTTAGGCCAGCATGGGCTGTAGGGGTGTGCCTTAGCCTTATTGGGCAAGCCCCCAAGGGCCGATGCGGCTAGGGAGTTAGAAACCCTGAGGGGCAAGGCATCTCGGAGGTGCCTTGGGGTGGGAGGACTCCTCCCTCCTGGCCGCCACCCCTCCCTTGGAGGAGGGGCCAGGGCTGCGCCCCCTCCTCCCCCTTGCCTCCTATAAATAGTGGAGGGGAGGGGAGGGCTGAAGACAACAAGTCCGCTACCTTGAGGCAGTCCTCCCCTTCCCATCTCTCCTGTTCTTCCTCGTTTGCAGTTCCGGAGGCGCTTGTCGAAGCCCTGCTGGCACGGCTCCCCCACCATCTCCACCATGCCATCGCATTGGTCGAGAACCCATCTACTTCTTCACCCTCGCTTTTTGGATCAAGGAGGAGGAGACGTCATCGAGCCGCTGGTGTGCTGAACGGGGAGGTGCCGTCCGTTCGGTGCTGGATTGGATTGGATCGTGAAGAGTACGACTACATCAACCGCATAATATACGCTTCCACTTAACGGTCTACGAGGATATGTATACATACTCTCACCTCTTGTTGCTATGCATCTCAATAGATAGTTCTTGGGTGTTCGTAGGATTTTTTTTATTTTCCAAGCTTCGTTCCCCAACAACTTAGTGCTATACAAAAATTCTTCGGTTCTATGTCAATCGAAAGTGGTTCATTAATAAGACCTGATCATCCTTGTTAATGGATTTCTTTTGAGAGTTATATAGTTTATGAATTTAGTAAGCACAACTATTTAGTATGATTTTTTCCAGAATATTTAAGAATTTTTGGAACTAAACACACCCCTGGGGGATGCACCTATGAGCCACAAGCTCACACGGCACGCCTACCACCTTAGGCGCGCCATATGAGCTTGTGGGTCCCATAGGGCCCCACTTACTTAGTGCACTTGCCCACTCCCTAGGCACGCCATTTCAGCTTGTGGGTCCCATAGGGCCCCACTTACTTGGTGCACTTTCCCACTCCTTCTCCTACCTCCAGAAAAAAATCGTGCTTGCTTATATTCCCGTGTTCTTGCTCACTTTCATGAGATTTTTGATCTTTTTTGCTCGGTGCTCCATTTATGAAACTATTTGGAGGAATTGCTCCTTGGTATGTGACTCCTCCAATGCACAAATTAGTTTTCTGTTCTAGTGGATTATATTTTGTGTAATTTCCGACTGTTGGTGAGCAAGGGTAGGAGCTTGCATGTTGAATTTACTTGGTTTTAGGTAGTTTTGATGCTTGATATGACCTCTAGGTATTTCTAGGAGTCGTTGCTACCAATCTTGTTGATTTCTGTTCACTTTTATTTTGGAGACTAAAAATTTCATAAATTTTCAAGGAAAAGAAAATGCTTAGGAGGCTTTTTAGAGGCTCTTCAAGCCGTGGCCCCGCTGAAAGCCCGGAGGTGAAGCCCAAGTACAATCTTCCTCGTGCAACTGAGGTGCCGCCGTGCGAATGGTCGTGCGAATCGTTCTTGGAGGAAGCGGGTCTCCAAAAGGATTTCTATCACTTGGTGCATAATATTGGTCTCACTCCCTTCCTCGAAGATAAGTGTGACCAATATCTCCTACTCACTTGGTCTTTCAAATCGTTCTTGGAGGAAGAGGGTCACCAAAAGGATTTCTATCACTTGGTGGATCATGTTGGGCTCACTTCCTTCCTCGAAGATAAGTGTGACCAATATCTCCTACTCACTAATAATTTCGTCCAAAATTTACGATTCGCTTCTAGAGCCAACCACCTATAGCATCATTTCACCTCTACAATAGACCCTATGAAATGATACTTGATAGGTTGTGTCAAGTTTGCAAAATTCCTAATGATGTTAGTGCACTAGAACCACGCACTAGAGACTTCGAGGATTTTGTGCATGAGGTGACTGTGGGAGATACGAGAGGGCTGTCTAAAGCTCGAGTTGCTAGTTTAAATTCTTCCCATCCTGCGTTACTTTTCACTATTTGCGGGGAGATGTTTAACTAGTAGATGGGAGAGTGGAACACTTAGTTCACCTGATCTTACTATTTTGCATTGTGCACTCTAAGGTAACATGACTTTTAGTCAGGGAGCTATTTTTGCCCGACGATTGCACACTAACCATTCTAAGGGTATCATCTATGGCATCATTTATGTGCTTCTTGTCTAGCTAAACATTGTGAGATTGCTATCAAACATGATGAGTATGAACTTCTACCAGTAAAATATCTAGATTATGATAGCATGGCTGAGCATGATTTTATTGATAAGGGTGAGGTTCGGTTTTGGTACAACTTGGTATTTAGCCAGGGCACCCGTGAGGCTATTACTTTGCCTCCACCTTCTTTTTTTGATCTATCCAGGGAAAGGTTCACCATCATGCCTGAGGACCTTTATGCGTATTGGGATCTGGTCAGAACACCAACTCCATCACCAACACTACACCGGCACCGGTCTACCAGTGGGAGCCACAACTGCCTCGGTACTACCCAGGACGTGACGGATTTTCCGAGTGGCCCTAAACAAAGTTAGGCCAAAATACTAAGCTCGGGGGAGTATGCATTCTCACTGACATTATATTTATGTACCACACATTCATTCCAGTTGTCGGTCTTAAACATTTTCATTGTACATCCATGTTAGATTTTTCTACTTTCTTGTGTGTGTTTGAAAAACTTTGAAAACCCAAAAACATTTCTCGCTTCTTTTCAGTTTTACTTTCCTGTTCAATTAGTTGGCAATATTAAAATAAAAAGAAAAAAAATCATATTCTTCTTTTGTGTGTTGGGAGTTCTCCCGTGTAAATAGTTTTCCTCGTTTTCATTTTTGTTCTTTCTTTCGTTTCCTTCAGGAAAATGAAAACTCCAAACATATTTCATTGTGTTTCTCTGAATTTCTTCTTCTTTCTTTGAGTTGTCATAAGGAGAAGACATCATAACAATTTTCAAATTGCTCATTTATCCCTTGTTATAGATCTCAAGCAGAGCCAACATTTCTTGAATAAAATGTTTTGCAGATTTCAGCTTGACTTGGCGCATGTTAAAGGCATGTAATGGATTCAAATCCAATAAATCCTCTATGATATTTTTGTTCACAGTGTTTATATCCTACTCATGCTCGTGTTCAACTTTAATTAGTCTAAGTGCATGACTATGACCTTTATCGCTCTCTAGTTAGTCGCTTCTCAACCTATTAGCTAGCCTTTGCCTATACTAAGTGGGAATACTGCTTGCGCATCCAAATCCCTTAAACCTAAGTTATTTCGGAGAGTCCATCATATCTAACTATATGCGGTATTACCCTGCCGTTCCAAGTAAATTTACATGTGCCAATTCGAAAACCTTCAAATAAACATCTGTTTTGTGTGCCCGTACCGCTCATGGAGCGATGGGATGTCAGTATCTTCCATGCTAATCGGGTTATTCTCATGACGAGAGTTTATTCAGTCGTCCTGCACGAGAGAGGCTGGTAAAAGAGATGCCCAGTCCTGCATAATACAGAAATAAATAAACAAGAACTCCCTCTGAAAGTTTATTGTTTGGAGGGCACCCGCGGATACGGCTAGCCATGGCAAGTGTTTGATTGGTGGAGGGGTAGTAAAAAATTCATTCTGTTTGCGAACCACTTTTTATTGTGTTTAGCATGGAGTACCGAAATCCTTTGTGGTGACGTTGATAGGAAAAGCACACCACCCAAATTATATTCTTCTCTATTTTAAACCTTGAACTCTGGCACCTCTTCAAATCCCTGCTTCCCTCTATGAAGGGGCATTCTATGTACTTTGATGTTATTTACTTTCATGTTATTTTATTATTATTAGAGTCATCGTCTTCACATTCAAATCACCAACTTTAGAGTGCGGTTGTCATTTTCATGCATTGGGTATACTTAATGTTAGATGTGAGCATGGCTGGATCTCTTCTAGTCTGAATTACAATGTTTAGTCGTTGCTTGAAATTGAGAGGTGCTCCGCATTTATGTTTTGCGGTCTCATATTGTATCATACTTGGTTTGAGAAATTGTTGGTATTTGAGATATAGTATTCTTGCTAGGTAGTTGATTATGACATTGATAAGAGTAATTATGGTTTCTAAGTATTATCATTGTATCTTTATCTCGTGACTTGTGCTGAAAACTTGATTACTAGCTAAGCTTATATATGGAAACAATAACAATAGAGTTTGTAAAAACTTTTCTTTGTCACTTTTAGTTTATCAACCGAATTGCTTGAGGACAAGTGATGAATCAAGCTTGCGGGAGTTGGTACATTCTAAACGTATCCAGTTTTCCAAACACTTTTGCTCTTGTTTAGGACTCTAATTTGCATGATTTGAATGAAACTAACCTGGACTGATGTTGTTTTCAGTACAATTGCCTTGGTGTTATTTTTGTGCAGAAATAGAAGTTCTCGCAATTGGAAGAAATTTTAAAGAGAATTTTTGTGGAATAAATAAAAATACATGTAAAAAGACTTACCGGAGGGGGGTCACCACAGAGCCACAAGATTAGGTGGCGCCCCTAGGGCGCACCACCTAAGCTTGTGGGCCCCTGGGACCTCCGTTTGCCCTACCTCTGGTCATATAAGCTCCGTCTCATCTAGAAAAAATAGGGGAGAATGAATCATCGCTTTTTACGATTCGAGCTCATAGCCAGCTCCTGTTCTTCATTGGGAGGTCTCACCTGGAGTCCGATTTGGGCTCCGCGGAGGGGGATTCGTTGCCATCGTCATGATTAACCCATCTCCATCAACAATTCCATGACGCCCACTACTAGGAGTGAGTATTTCTTTCATAGGCTTGCTGGGCGGAGATGGGGTTGGATGAGATTTCTCATGTAATCGAGTCAATTTCTTTGGCATTGATCCCTGGTATGCACTATGTTCTGAGATTGATGTCGCTATGACTTGGCTATGCTTAATGCTTGTCACTAGGTCCCAAGTGCCATGATTTAAGATCTGAACCTATTATTTTTGTATGATTATGAGAGTGTTTTAGATTTGATCTTGCAAGTTATATGCACCTACTATGTCTTATGATCCACATCCCCCAAGGTGACAATAATTGGGATTCTTTCTGGTGATGACCATAGTATGAGGAGTCATGTATTCACTATGGGTTATGATTTGTTCCCATTCTTTATTAAAAGGAGGCCTTAATATCCCGCAGATTTCCTTACGGACAACACTACCATGAGAGGGTAGGAGAAAAGATGTCATGCACGTTTATACTGAATACATGGCTACATTGAATTGACGAATTGGAGCTAGTTCTGTGTCACTCTAGGTTGTGAATGCTAGATGCTAAATGTCATACTAATAATTATCCATCACCGACCCAATGCCTACGTATCACTTATATTGCCTTTGCCAAGTTACTATTATTGCTATTGCTGTTACAATCACTACAAACCTGCTACTCTTACTATTGTTACTGTTACCGCTACTATCAAACTATTGTTCTAGTATACAGTTTGATGCAGAAAGATATTCTTCCAGGTGTGGTTGAATTGAAATCTCAACTTCTAACGCTCATAAATATTCTTTGCCTCCCCTTGTGTCGAATCAATAAATTTGTTTGAAATACTACCCTCGAAGACTGTCGCGATGCCCTATACTTGCGGGTTATCTAGACCTTTTTCTGGCGCCGTTGCTGAGAAGCATAGCTTCGTTTATTAAGTTCACTTGGGAATTATCTCTCTGCTAGATATTATGAAGAATCTGAAAGACTCCACACCAAGATTCTGCCCTCTAAGATGACAGGAGGTAAGGAATTGTCCTCTAGCTTTGCACTTGATTCACCCTTTGTTCAAAGTCAGCTTGCGAGACCACCACATGTTATTCAATTTGATATGTCGCAAGTAATAGACACTTCTACTAATATTGATGATACTCATGATGATTCTACCACTATGCTTGCTGAAACTAAAATTGTGCCATTAGGTGAATTTCTTCATGCTAAAATTCGGGAAATTTAGAGAACTGGAAAATGAAACTGCTGAAAATACTGAGTCACCTATTACACCTTGCACTCTTGTTAGAACATAGATGCTTTATGTGCCTGGTGGTGTTGTTATGGATGTAGAGATTGCTCAAGAGTTTCTTGCGTGTAATTATAGAGAGGATCTTAAGAAACTATTTGTTAAGATTAAAGAAAAATCCTTGAATAAAGAGATGAAACATGATCCAAAGTTTGCAACCTCTCTTACATTTTACCATGATAAGGATTATGAATTCCCTGTTGATCCTAAACTTATTACCTTGGTGGAATTTGATCCTTTTGATAACCAACAAGTGTAGGAGACAGTTTGTATCCTTTTTCTTGTTGGTTATCAAAAGTAAGAGTGTTGAACCCAACGAGGAGCTAAAGGTAGAATTAATATTCTCTCAAGTTCTATCAACCACCGACGGAATTCTATGCACGCTAACGCTTACTTTACCTAGAACAAGTATGAAACCATTTTGTAGGTGTAAAGATAAGTTTGCAAGACTAAACCTAGGAGTACTTAGCTAGACAATAGAAAGCTTTTGTAACACAAGAGAAAGATTTGCCCCTAGGCAATCGATAACTAGAACGGTAATCATTATTGCAGTTTTATATGAGAGAGAGGCCACTGCTAGCATGTCATCCCTTACTTGGAACTCTATGCACTTATGATTGGAACTATTAGCAAGCATCCACAACTACTAACATTCATTAAGGTAAAACCCAACCATAGAATTAAGATATATTGGACCCCCTTCAATCCCGTATGAATCAATTCCTATGTTATGAAGAAGCTTCTATCACTCTCGCCCTCCAATGCATAGTCCTGTCAACATACAACTAACCCCATGGTGTGATCCACGTGCACTTATCATATGATGGGCACCAAATGACAGCACCAAAATAAAACATACAACTCACCAATAACGATCATCAATCAACCCATAGGACAAAACAAATCTACTCAAACATCATAGGATACCCACACATCATTGGGTAATAATATATATCATTAAGCATCATGTTTAAGTAGAGATTACAGTGGGGGAAAGAGGAGTCACACTGCTTCATATAGGGCGAGAGAGTTTGTGGTGATGGCGGCAAAGTTGTTGGTGTAGACCGCCATCACGATGGTTGCCCAGGCGGCGTTCCGGCGCCACTGGGAGAGAGGGGGAGAGAGCCCCCCTCCTTCTTCTTCCTTGGTCTCCCCCTAGATGGGAGGAGAGTTTCCCCTCTGGTCCATGGCCGCCATGGCTCTCGGAGGGCAAGAGCCCCTCCGAGATTGGATCTCTCTGTGTGTGTGTGTGTGTGTGTGTGTGTGTGTGTTTCTCTCCTGTTTTCGCGACTACTTTCTGACCCTTTCACCGTTTCTTAAATATACGGAGATCCATAACTCCGATTGGGCTGAAACTTTTAGGGGATTTTTCTCAGGAAATTATATTTCTTGCGGCGAAAGAAGGGCCCCAAATGGCTTACAAGGTGGTCCCAAGCCATCAGGGCATGGCCACCCCCCTCGTCGCGCCCTGTTTGCTTGGGAGCACCTTGGGCACCGTGTTGCTTTCATTCTGCTTCCCAAAATTCACACATATTCCAAAAAAAATCTTCGTAAATTTTTATCGCGTTTGGACTCCGTGGGATTTTCTTCAAAACATGTGAAAACAATACGAACTAGCACTCGGGACTAGATCGGTAAGTTAGTCCCAAAAATAATATGTAATGTTGCCAAAAGTATGTGAAAGTTGTATAGTATTGGCATGAAACAATCAAGAATTATAGATACGACGGAGACGTATTAGCATCCACAAGCTTAATTCATGCTCGTCGTTGTGTAGGTAAATGATAAAAAGATAATTTTTGGTGTCGAATGCTACCTAACATAATCTTGAACAAATGTCTAATCATGGCATATATATTAAGATACAAGTGATTCAAGGCAATAGTCTACCATTTGTCATAAAGACAACCAAACTCAGGTTTACTAGCAAACAATCATGTCCTTTCAAAATAACAATGCTGAAGGACGCTATCCCTACAATATCATATAGCATGTCATGCTTAGTCTTCCTAGAATAAAGTATAAATTATGAGCACCAAAGTGTCAAACCAAGCAATTGACTCATACTTCTAACATGCTTCAGCATTTTCAACTCCCACGCAATACATGAGCGTGATCCATGGATATAGCATATAGGTGGAATAGAGTATGGTGGTAGATATGGAAGGAGTCAAAGTGGAAAGAAAGTCTCAGAATATACAAGCTAATTGGGTGTGCATCCAACTTGCTTGCTCAGGAAGCCCATCGTCGGAATATACATGCCAAGTTCTATAATGAAAAATTCCCACTAGTATATGAAAGTGACAAATCAGGAGACTCTCTATGTGAAGAACATGGTGCTACTTTGAAGCATAAGTGTGCTAAAGGATAGTAGCAAAGTCCCTTCTCTCTTTTTCTCTCATTTTTTTCTTTTTTTTCTTTTTTTCCTTTTTTCTTTTTTT
Source organism: Elymus sibiricus (assembly GCA_039707655.1). Lineage (NCBI taxonomy): Eukaryota > Viridiplantae > Streptophyta > Magnoliopsida > Poales > Poaceae > Elymus > Elymus sibiricus. Next base: position 260,518,774 of record CM077669.1, read on the forward strand.
CTTTTTTTTCTTTTTCTTTCTTTCTTTCTTTTTCCCTCTTTTTCCCTTTCTCTTTTTTTCTTGGTGGGCTCATCTGGCCTCCCCCATTTTTCATTTTTGTCTGAAGTCTCATCCCGACTTGTGGGGGAATCATAGTCTCCATCGTCCTTTCCTCACTGGGACAATGCTCTAATAATGATGGTCATCATATTTTTATTTACTTACAAGTCGATATAACAACTTAATGATAATATAAGATGACTCTATATGAATGCCTATGACAGTGTACCAGGATGTGAAATGATCTAGCGTAACATGTAAACAATGATGAACGGTGTCTTTAACACATATACTATGTCAGCTATATGATCATGCTAAGAAATGTGATGATGAACACAAGTCATGTTATGTAATGGTGGAAGTTGCATGGCAATATATCTTAGAATGGCTATTGAAATGCCATGATAGGTAGGTATGGTGGCTATTTTGAGGAAGATGTAAGGTGGATTATGTGTGATAGAGTGTATCATATCACGGGGATTGGATGCACCGGCAAAGTTTGCATCGACTCTCAAGGTGAAAAGGGGCAATTCATGGTACCGAAGAGGCTAGCAAATTGCGGAAAGGTGAGAGTGCGTACAATCCATGGACTCACAATAGTCATAAGGAAATCATATACTTATTGTGAAATATTTAGTGGCTCTATCAAAGAAAAGTACTACTCGCAGGCCCCTAGGGAGGAGGTTGGTAGCAGTTAGCCATCGCGCGCCCCCGATTATAATAGCACAAAGGATTTCAAACAAGGATAAATTATGCTCCAACTTCGTCGCATAACTAGAGACTATACGTGCATGCTTCGGGAATCACAAACCGTAACACCAATATTCTTACTAATCCACAATCATCCACTAGTGCACCCACATATTACTATCTTAATGTTGCAAAACTATTGCAAGGAATCAAATATATAATATTCAGTGATGTACAAGTTTTATGTAGGATTTTATGACTAACCATGTGAATGACCAATTCTTGTTTGACTCTCTAAATAGGTATAAGTGAAGCATGAGAGTTTAATTATTTCTACAAAAGACCTGGACATGCTCTAATAAATATAAGTGAATCAAAAGAGCATTCTACAAATAACGGTTTTCTATATGTAGAGAAACAAGCATCCAACTTCAAATGATATAAGTGAAGCACATGAAGCATTCTATAAAGCCATATTCAAAAGATATAACTGAAGTGGAAAGAGCATTCTATATATCAACCAAGGACTTTCCCATAACAGCATGGTGCATTGATAAAATAAAAATAAAAGACACACGACGCTCCAAGAATTTACTCATATCATGTGAACAAAACAAAAACCGAGAGATATCGATAATTGTCGAGGAAGAAAGATGGGATGCCTTCCGGGGCATCCCCAAGCTTACACACTTGAGTCTCCTTGAATATATACTTGGGGTGCCTCCCAATATTTAACTCTTATCTCACCTTATTCTTCTCATATCGATACCTCCTCGATCTTCGAACACTTCATCCACACAAAACTTAATAGAACTTTCTTTAGAAAGGTTAGTACATATAACATCAAATCCCATCATGTCCTACCATAACATTATTGTATAATTATAATCCAACATTACCTACTTTGTTCTATCACAATTCTATAGCTCCCAAGTCAATGGGGATCAACATGAGTTCAAACATAAGCAGACAATGAAATTATAACAGCAATCCTTGGAAAACACGACAGTCTGTAAAGATGCAGATGAAACGTATACTTATGTAACTCAGAAAATTCTAAAACATTAGGACGTAATAAAAAAATTGTATAACAGTACTGTGTAAACATTTCATATTTTTTTGATGTTCCAATAAAATAGTAAAATTCAACATTACAGCAAAAGTCTCTATTTTTGCACAGCACATATCAAACAAGCAATTCAAACACCCCAAGGTAAATCTTGTCACATTATTTTTATAATACAATGGATTTGTACAAGGGGATAATTAATTATTTTGAAAATTTGTTGTACTCAAGATTCACAAAGTTTCCATGGGCATGAACAAAAGTTGAAGGACGTCCCCCACTTCAGCGGTGCTCGTCTTTCTCACTTTCACTTTTCTTTTCAAAAACTGTTTTAAGTTCGCCACTTTATTTTTTTTATTTTTAATTATTTTAAAATCACACAACAGAAACAAATGACTCTCTAAAACTGTCGGGTTGTCTCCCTGGCAGCGCTTTTTTAAAGACATTAATCTAGGCATATAGTGCTCAACTAATTCATCCACCCGGATCCCAAGGTATATCCAGCCAATTTTAATTAACAATGATTTGTAATTTAGTAGTGAGCAGAAAGTAATATATAGTATGTAACAACGAAGTCTAACTGTCTTCCTATGCATTGGCATGTCATAAAATAACAATTCATGCACATCAACTAAAGGTCAATACATAGCATAGGTAGTTTCTTGCAATTTTATCGTGTTGCAAACATAGAGAGGTGAAGATTTGGTTCCTCTCTCATAATAATTACAAGTAGGAGCAGAAAGCACATGCATATTATATTCATCAAAATCATCATGTCTGGGTGCAATAGCAACAATTTCATGCTTAAGATAAGGAACTATAGCAAGTTCATCTTCATAAGCATAATTCCTATTGGCATCATGGCCACAAGCATAGCAAGCATCAAGTTCATCAAAAAGGGATATTTCAAACGAATCTAAGGGATCATAGCAATCATCATAGCATTCATCCTTCGGTAAGTATGAATGGAAATTAAACAATGTATGAGTTCAAGAGTTACTCTCATTAGAAGGTGGGCACGGGTAGCTAATACGCTCTTCCTCCTTTTGTTCTTTGTTCCCCTCCTCATCTTTTTGATCTAATGAGCTCACAGTTTCAGCAATTTCTTCTTCCATAGGTTCGTGCAAAATATTAGTCTCTTCCAAGGCAGCAAACATTTTCTCAATAAATTATTTAACATAAGCATTAGAAGCATAGTTTTCATAGAAATATTTAAGTATGGCAAAATTTCCAAATTTGTAAAGAATATCATCATACTTTTCAATCAAAGAAGAAATTTCATGTGCACCCTTAAAAGCAACAAATTCTTCAACTTGTTCAATATCATAATAACTATAGGCATCGTTGGCATAAGAAGATAATATTTCATTATCATTAAGCTCACATTGATAGGGAAGTTGTTTTTAGGATCTTTGGAACAACAAGTAAAATCATGTATTTCACATAAATTCCAAGCATAGCAATTCAAACAATTAATTTGATGCCCTAAGAGTTTCCCTTTCTGAGATAAGCCGTGTTGCACAAAATAAGCATGCTCATCTAATGATTTTCCCTCAACTAAGTTGGTTGGGTTTTCAACAAGAGCACAAAGGAATCGAAGATGATCCAAGTAGAAAGCTTCGGGAGTAGCAAGCCCACCTAGTTTTTTGGGCATTTTATGTTTCCTGCCCATATCTAAAGATAGAAAACAAGAACTGAAAAAACATTACTTCAAGATAAAGGAAACAAGCACACAGGAGAATATCAACCCCACGCTATTGCTCCCCGGTAACGGCGCCAAAAAAATGTCTTGATAACCTACAGGTGTAAGGGTTCTAAAGGTAGAATTAATATTCTCTCAAGTTCTGTCGACCACTGATACAACTCTACGCACGCTAATGATTACTTTACCTAGAACAAGTGTGAAACTATTTTGTAGGTGTAAAGATAAGTTTGCAAGAATAAAACTAGGAGTACTTAGCTAGATAATAGAAAGCTTTTGTAACACAAGAGAAATATTTATCCCTAGTTAATCGATAACTAGACCGATAATCATTATTGTAGTTTTATATGAGTGAGATGCCACTTCTAGCATGTCATCCCTTACTTGGAATTCTATGCACCTATGATTGGAACTATTAGCAAGCATCTGCAACTACTACCGTTCATTAAGGTAAAACCCAACCATAGCATTAAGATATATTGGTCCCCCTTTAATATTGTATGAATCAATTTCTATGTTAGGAAGAAGCTTCTGTCACTCTCGGCCTCCAATGTTGTCGGTGTACTAAAGAACGGGGCCCTTAGTACCCTGACTTGTGCACCAGACATCCGCGGCCTCCGGACCAGCAAGCCCCTGCCGGCCTGGATCTGGACGCTAAGCCTCTTCATGCAAAAGGCCCGGGCGAACCGGCAAGCCTTCCTTGCCTGGGGGCTCGGGCAATAGTGCACCCGCCAAGGCCTCCGCCCACCAAGCTGTTGCTCCGTGTAGCTGGGCTGATTATTGACATCTGCCAGGCATCGAGCGAGCAGGCGGGTAGGTGAGACTGGTCGGGGCGCGTGGCTGCTTCCCTGGATTACAGAAGAGCTTTAATGACACCCGTGCCACGGCGTGGCGAAGGAATAAGAGGTAGATGGGCGAACGACACAGAAGGAGAGGCAATCCTTGCCGGGAGACGTCGCCAGCGTGCCACCTCATGGCGCATTTCATGCGTCCGTCCTAATCCTTCCGAGTTAGGTTTTTCCCACTATCGCTACAGCCAGCGATTTTGGCAGATAGATATACATTGTTTACTACGTGTAAAGAGCATTTTAGCCACTATGGTAGACCCTTGGATTATAAAAGGAGGTCCATGGCTACCTTTAGAAAGGTCGACTCTCTGTTCATTTTTACACGCGTAGCGACGTCCCCGAAGCATCCTTGCCGGGCCGCGACGCTCTTGTTCCGTGAACCCGCATAAACCACACCACACAGGACGTAGAGTATTACGCTCCCGTGGCCCAAACCAGTCTAAACCCTCGAGCATGCAGTGTCCAGTGATGCTCTTTGCGCCAGAGGATTCCCTCAGACGAACTACGAAAGGGGCCTTGTCGGCCCCAAAGATCGTCGTACACCAACGTCTTTGGTGTGCCAGGTAGGGGGCTCCCTTCCGTGAACCTTCACCCACTCCTGCGCATCGTCGCCGACAACTTCTTCGACGCCCATGCCTCCCAAGAAGGCTAAGGGCCCGGCAACGCCTGCCCAATCTATGTCCAACTGCCCTCGTAAGTGTTGGCCGGCGACGCGGATGGGGGCGGTCCTCACAATGGCCACGCCGGCGAACGCAGCCACGACACTGTGCGGAGCTCCATGATCCGTGACCCATAACCCATCGTCATGGAGATGCACAATGCACCCGTAGCGGCCGGGGCGCGCGCAGCAGACGCAGCGGCTGCAGCAGCAGCGACAGCGGCAAAAGGACCTCTACCGCAGCCTTCTCAAGACCACTGCGAACAACACCCCTAGGGTAGCGACCATGGGCGGCGCGCGGACAAGACCCCTGCACATCCATCTCAGGACACGCAGAGCCGAGCTTGACAGCAACCTCCTGGAGGGAACGAGTATCGCGTGATGACATGGGGAGACGTTACTCCTGGCGCCGCCAAGAGTAAGAGCACCACCCATGCCTCCCACCTCTTCATGCCCAAAACTCCGGAGGAAGCTCCGGTGCAGGCCCAACTATTGCTGAATTTTCCGCCCGCGCCGGAGAAACTGGAAGACTGGAGAGCTATTATCCATAGCCTGCTGAGCTTCGCAAACCACGACAAGACAAAGGGAGCGGGCCCGTCGGTCGCCCGCCAAGCGGCTCCGGGGGCTCCCACCGCCAGACGTAACGCTGGCGGGGCACACGTGGTGTAGTCTCCCTCTCAGAAGCAACACACCCGCCGGACCGATGTGCAAGACGAGGTATCATACGCCTTAACGGACCCGCCGATGAACAAGGACCAACACCAAGGATAGGCGCAAGGAAGACACTCACACCACCATCGAGAGGCGACGTCAAACACGCCAGCAGTCCGATGGGCGTACCCAGCCGTCATGCGCTTACGCCGGGAGTGCCCGGCAGATTGCCTTACGAGTTAGGTTGCCGTGCATTCACCCACGAGCTACGGCAAGTTCGCTGGTTCTCCAGCAGACCCTTCAAGCCCGAGTTGCCCGACAAGTACGACACCAAGATCAGCCCTTCCGAGTTCCTCGGCATCTACACCATCACCGTACAGACTGCTGGGGAACGTGATGAGAAAATCTTGGCTAATTGCTTTCCATTGGCGCTCAAGCCCAATGTGAGGAGTTAGTTGATGAACTTACCAGAGGGGTCCATTTCCTCTTGGGCGGACCTATGCAACCAGTTCGTCGGCGCATACCAAAGGGGCCACAAGCTTCCAGGGCAGCCCAGCGACTTACACGTGCTCCCCCAGAGAGAAGATCAATCCCTCCGCAAATACATCTAGAGGTTCAGCCGCGTGCAGCACAACATCCCTGACATACATGCGGCCGTTGTGATTGCCGCATGCGTTCCACACGAACGTGCGCAACCAGCGAATGCGTGAGGAGATGAGCATCAACAAGGCGCAGGATGTCGCCAAGCTGTATGCCTTGGCTGACAAGTGCGCACAGGCTGAAGAGCGAAGGAAGCTCCCTGGAGAGGACGCTGGCATAGAGGTCGACTCAGATGACGACGAGGATGCGCCGGCCTCCAAGAAAAAGGGTCGGAAGTGCATCAAGAAGCGCAAAGGAAAAGCAGTGATGGCTGTCGAGGGGAACGACAACTCTGACTCTGGAAAGAAGGCCAAGTCCATGGGGTTCGGCAAGAATGCCACTGCGTGCTCCGGAGACGACAAGGCCGCGGCAGGAGAAAAGACCGACATGCCGTACTGCAAGATCCACCTCACCAAGAGCCACGACATCAACGAGTGCCGCCAAGTAGAACAGCTTGCCGAGAATAAAAAGCAAGAGTACGAAAGGCATGATACGGAAAAGGGCCGAGACGGTGCGGGTGGTTCCGACAAGAAAAACAATGGAAACTGTGGTGGCCGCCGCGGCAAGTCCAAGCAGCGCAAAGAGAAACCTGCTAGAGGCCGAGACAAGAAGTGTGATGACGAAGATGATGATGAAGACGGAGATGAAGAAGAGTCTGAAGGCCAGAAATTCCATAAGACTGTTGATGCCATGTGCTTTGAAGGAGGCACATCTTTGTACTCCTCTCACCGGCAGCTCAAGCAGTGGCCCCGCGGGATCAATGCAGCAGAGCCAGCGGCAGAGGCAAGGAAACCCCTCAAGTGGTCCAACACTCCCATCATCTTCGTCACTGAGGACCACCCTGACCGCATCACTGCCGTCGGGTGCGTGCCGTTGTTGGTTTCGCCAACAATACGCAACCTCAAGGTCACGAAGATGTTGGTCAACAGTGGGGCTGGTTTGAACTTGATCTCACCCGACGTGATCAAGCGGCTGCAGATTCCTGACACGGATCTCATGCCGACGAGGTCCTTCCAAGGGGTCAACCCAGGAAGATCTCAGCCCAAGGGGAAAATCACTCTACCGGTGACATTCGGTAGCGAGCTCAACTTCAGAACAGAGAGGGTAGTTTTCGACGTCGCGAAGATGTCGCTACTTTACAACGGGATCTTGGTCCGACCGGTGTTGGCGAAGTTCATGGCGACAACACACCATGCCTACAACACTCTCAAGATGCCAGGGCCGATGAGCGTGCTGACAATAAAGATGCAGTCCTCTGCATCGACAAGCTCTTCAGGGAGGCAGTGGCAACGTCTACTAACGAGGCACTTGCTCCTGCCAACAAAGCTCTCGGGGGGAAGAACAAGAACAAGAGCTCTGGTGAATATCGTAAGGACTCCGGGAAGCACGCCAAGAGGTGCAGCACGCCCGTCGAGGACTTACCAGAGACCTCTGACGCCAGGAGAAAGAAAGATAAGGTTACCATCCCCAAGACGAAGCAAGTGCCCGCGCAGGAGAACGGCGAGGGCGGCACTTTCGCCATAAGTGCCACCCTCGACAGCAAATAGGAAAGCGAGCTCGTCACCTTCCTGCGGGCGAATGTAGATGTGTTTGCCTGGCAACCGTCTGACATCTTCGGTGTTCCCAGGGTGGTGATTGAGCACCACCTTGCCGTTTGTCCCCATGCGTGCCCTGTCAAGCAGAAGGTCCGGAAACAAGCCCTGGACCAGCAAGAATTTATTGCCGAAGAAATCAAAAAGCTAGAAGCAGCAAGTCTGATCAGAGGCGTAATCCACCCAACTTGGTTAGCAAATCATGTGGTGGTGCGCAAGGCGAATGGGAAACGAAGGCTTTGCATCGACTTCACCGATGTCAACAAGGCTTGCCTGAAGGACCTATTCCCCTTGTCGCGCATTGACCAGATTGTGGACTCGACCGCTGGCTACGATCTTTTGTCCTTTCTTGATGCATATTTTGGCTATCACCAGATCTTCATGGCCAAGGAGGACAAAGAGAAAACGGCGTTCATTACCCCCTGTGACGTGTACTGCTTCAGACGCATGTCGTTCGGGTTGAAGAGCGACGGTTCAACATTCGCAAGGGCAGTTCAGATTGGTCTTGGACCGCAGCTGCATAGGAATGTGGAAGCATGCATGGATGATATAGTGGTCCAGACCAAGAACAAGGACACGCTGGTGCAGGACCTGGAAGAAACCTTCACGAATCTGCGCAAGATCAATTTAATTTTCAACCCCGAGAAGTGCGTGTTCGGAGTCCCCTCCGGCAAGCTCCTCGGGTTCTTCATATCACAGCACGGGATTGAAGCCAACCCCGCCAAGATTGAGGCGATTGAACAGCTGGAGGCACCCAAGCGCATCAAGGACGTTCGCCGCTTGGCGGGTTGCATCGCCGCCCTCAGCAGGTTCATTTCCAAGTCCGCTGAGCGTGCCCTGCCGTTTTTCAAGATCCTGAAGAAGGCAGGCCCACTGACACGGACCCCGAAAGTAGAGGCAGTGTTGCAAGACTTCAAGAAATACCTGTCCTCAACGCCAACCCTAGTCGCACCAAAACCAGAGGACCCGTTGCTATTGTACTGGGCGGCAACGAACCAAGTGTTTAGCGCTACGCTGGTGGCAGAGAGGGAAGCTAAGGAAGATGAGGCAGAATCTACCAAGCCGACAGCCCCGACAGACCAAGTAGCCAAAGACGCGAGTATGACGCAAGAAGCAAACCAGTGAACTGTGCAGAAGAAGATGGTGCAACGACCCGTGTATTTTGTCAGTTCCCTCCTGCAGGGGGCTAGATCAAGATACTCTGGGATGCAGAAAATGCTCTTTGGCCTCCTTATGGCCTCCCGGAAGCTGCGCCACTACTTCCAGGCACATCACATCACCGTCGTCCCTCAGTTCCCGCTGCAGCGTATCGTGAGAAATCCTGAGGCAACCGGCAGGATTGTCGAGTCGGCGTTGGAGATGGCCAGTTTTGACTTGAGCTACGAGAGCACTACAACAATCAAGAGCAGGGCCCTGGCAGAGTTCGTAGAAGAATGGACACCAACGCCGGACGAAGAAATCCCAGAGACATCACTCCATGGCAAAGAAGCACCTCAAGAATGGATCATGTACTTTGACGGAGCTTTCTCGCTGCAAGGCATCGGTGCCGGAGTGCTACTCGTCGCACCAACCAGAGAGCACCTCAAGTACGTGGTCCAGATGCATTTTCCCCAGGAGGAATCGACAAACAACACGGCTGAGTACGAAGGGTTTCTTGCCGGACTACGGATAGCAGCCGATCTCGGCATCAGGAAGTTGATAGTCCGGGGGGCTCACAGCTTGTCGTGCGCCAAGTAAAGAAGGATTACCAGACCCCCTGATGGAGGCATATGTTGACGAGGTACGGAGATTGGAGGAGCGCTTTGACGGTCTGCAAATGGAGCGCGTCCCCCATGTCGAGAATGATATTGCCGATGACCTGTCGAAGAGAGCTGCGCAGAAACTGCCTATGGAACCGGGCACTTTTGTTCTCCGATTGACCCAACCATCAGTCACTCCATTAGCGCGTCAAAACCGAAAAAGGAAAGTCAATTCCGGTGACTACCGTCCGGCAGAGCCATTAGTGGCCGCCAAGAGGGTAGCCGGGAGCGACGACCCGCCTGCCGGTGGACCTCGAGCTCCGGTAGACGCGAGGATTCTTGTCATAGAAGCTAGCGTCCCTGCAGCAGAAGAAATGCCTTGGGTCCTTGTCGTCAAGCCACAGGCTCCGACATGGGCACAATAGATAGTCCGGTACCTCCAAACAGGAGACCTTCCCAAGGAACCAGAAGAAGCCGAAAGATTAGACTGGCGGGCGAACATATACAAGTTTGTAGACAGCACCTTGTACAAGAGAAGGCGGAACAATGTGAAATTGAAGTGCATTCCTCGAGAAGAAGGACGTCAGCAGTTGGCAAAGATACACGAAGGGGTCTGCGGCTCCCACATCGGGTCACGATCCCTTGCCGGGAAAGCATTCCGCCAAGGCTTCTATTGATTGACAACCCTTCAAGACTCTTTGGCGGTGGTAACAACATGCAAAGCTCGCCAATATCAGTACCAAACGGAGTCCAATCACGACGAAACTTTTTGGAGAATTTGTTTTGGACCAGAAGAAGGCCAGTGGGCCAAAGAAGTAACCAGGAGGGAGCCCAGGTCGTCCACAACCCACCAGGGCGCGCCAGGGGCTCCAGGCGTGCCCTGATGGGTTGTGGCTGCCTCGAGAACCCCCTCCACTGCCTCTGAGCTCTATAAATACCCAAATATTCCAGAAACCCTAGAGCAGTCGACGAAAAATACATCCAGCCGCCGCAAGTTCTAGAACTGCGAGATCCAATCTAACACCATCACGGAGGGGTTCATCATCCTCATTGGTGCCTCTCCGATGATGCGTTAGTAGTCCACCATAGACCTACATGTTCGTAGGTAGTAGCTAGATGGCTTCCTCACTCTCTTTTGATTCTCAATACAATGGTCTCTTGGAGATCTATTTGGTGTAAACTTTTTGTGGTGTGTTTGTTGGGATCCGATGAATTTTGAGTTCATGGTCAGTTTCTATCCATGAATATTATTTGAGTCTTCTTTGATCTCTTATATGCATGATTACTTGTAACCTCGTATTTCTTCTTTGAATCTTTGGTTTAGTTAGGCCAACTAGATCGATTTTTCTTGCCATGGGAAGAGGTGCTTTGTGATGGGTTCGATCTTGCGGTGTCCTCTCCCAGTGATAGAAGGGGCAGTGAGACACGCATGTATCGTTGCTATTAAGCATAACAAGATGGGGTCTATTCCTACGTGAATAGATCTTGTCTACATCATGTCACCGTTCTTATTGCATTACTCCATTTTTCCATGAACTTAATACTCATATCAAGCCTCTTCAACCCGAGCTTTGTGAAGCATTCCGCAAGCTCAATCTCCAAGTGGTTCCTCAAGGATTTCTTGCCAATCTTCAAGTCTCTCCGACTCTAGAAGATTTGATTCACCAAGCTCAGCTTCTTGATGCCATGGTGAAGAAAGTGAAGAAAGGTGTGGCCAAGAGCATTCCAAAGTATAAGTGCTTTCGTGTTGATGACAAAGATACCTTGTTCTTCGAGGACCGTCTGGTGGTTCCAAAAGGTGATCTTAGAAAGGTTATCATGGATGAAGCACATAATTCCCTCCTCTCAATTCATCCAGGAAGTTCCAAAATGTATCAAGACCACAAGCAAACCTTCTGGTGGACTTGTATGAAACGTGAGATTGCTCAGTTTGTGAACGAGTGTGATGTTTGTCACAGAGTGAAGGCGGAACATCAACGTCCAGCAGGCCTCCTTCAGCCTTTGCCCATCCCAGAGTGGAAATTCGATCATGTTGAAATGGATTTCGTCACTGGGTTTCCTAAGTCCAAGAGACGAAATGATGCCATCTTCGTGGTCATCGACAAGCTCACCAAAGTTGCCCACTTCCTTCCGGTCAAAGAATCTATCTCATCAGCTTAGCTAGCAGAGCTGTACACGTCAAGGATAGTTTCTTTGCACGGTGTTCCTAAGCTCATATCCTCATATCGTGGAAGCATCTTCACTTCCAAGTTTTGGGATTCCTTCCAGACTGCAATGGGGACCAATCTTTGTTTCAGTACATCTTTCTATCCTCAGACTAGTGGTCAAGTTGAGAGAGTCAATCAAATCCTCGAAGATATGCTCAGAGCTTGTGTGATTTCTTTTGGCATGAAGTCGGAAGATTGTCTCCCATTTACTGAGTTCTCATACAACAATAGCTTCCAAGCAAGTTCCGGCAAAGCTCCTTTCGAGATTCTCTATGGCAGGAATTGCCGTACCCCGGTCAATTGGACTGAAACCGGCAAGCGTCAAATCCTTGGTAATGACATGATCACTGAAGCAGAAGAAATGTGCCGTGTCATTCGTGAAAATCTCAAAGCAGCTCAATCCCGTCAGAAGAGCTATTATGATAGCAAGCATCGTGACATGACCTTTCAGATCGATGATTTTGTCTATCTCAGAGTGTCTCCCATGAAGGGCACTCAACGCTTTGGCATCAAAGGAAAGCTTGCTCCACGCTTTGTGGGTCCTTTCAAGATTGTGGGCAAGAGGGGTGACCTTGCCTACCAACTCGAGCTTCCTCCCAATTTCTCAAATGTGCATGATGTGTTTCACATCTCTCAGCTCCGGAAGTGTTTCAAGACTTCCGAATGCACCGTTGATCTCCAAGAAATTGATCTCCAAGAAGACCTATCCTATCATGAGCATCCAGTTGCTATCCTTGAAGAAACTGAGCGTAAGACTCACAACAAATCAATCAAGTTTCTTAAGGTGAAGTTGTCACATCACTCCGACAAATAAGCCACATGGGAATGAGAGGACCATCTCCGTTCCGAATTTCATGAATTCTTCCGTTCCTAGATCTCGGGACGAGATCCTCTTGTAGTGGGGGAGAGTTGTAACAGCCCAAGTGCATTCCATTGCCTCTTTGTAATATTCCATGTATGAACCTTCCAAGTTGGCCCTCATGTGTTGGGTTTAATAAATTTGTTCTTCATGACTTTCATCATTCATCATGGCATCATGGCATCATCACATAAATTATTAGTGCATCATATGCTTGTGCTTGTTGTGAGTGTGTGTTTTGTGGTGTGGTGTGTGAGAGGTACATGTGTTGTCTTGGTAGAAAACCCCTCCACAATTTCTATAGAACTATGCCCAACTCTCTCTCTTTTCAATATTGCAACATGTGGAATTTTTGCTTGCTATTTAAATTCTTTAAAAATGTTGAACCCCTCTTAAATATTCTTTAAAGATTTGTCAACCAACTCTCAGTCATGCTTTCTTCTTCATTATTTTTAATCTTTGCAAAACAGGCTCCCATTACATATTATAAGTGAATTATTTAACTGTCCAAAAAAATGGCCAATCTATTTTTATTAAATAGGGTATATTTTGGTGAGTTCAAAAGTATTTTTATTTTTTTATCTAAACATATCTCTCTTTCTCTGTGATTTGTGTTTCTCTCAGTTTTAAAAATAAAGGAAAACCCCTTTGTTTTTCTCCTGTTCAGAGAGAGAGAGAGGAGGTGAAGCCCACCTGGGCCTTTGCCTCCTGCAGCCCACCAAGCCTCAGCGACAGGATCTTCGCCCTCCTATGTACGGCAGACGATCCACTGGTGCCACATCGGAGGCTCGCGGATTTGACGGTCGTCCGGCGCCCGCAGCTCCTATAAACGTTGTCCACCGTGCCCTAGCTCGTCCCCTCTCTCCATTCCTCCCTCCTCCTCGCCTCGCTGCCGCAGATAGGTCTCCCCAAAGCGTCGCCGTTGCCTTGCCCGCCATGACTCGAGCGAGCAGCAGCTCGTGCTCGGGCTAGCCTCCCTGCGCCGTCCCCGACCTCCCTGTTGCCGTGAATCGAGCTCTGGTGCCCCCTGCAGTCGTCCTCATCTACGCACGTGACACCACCGAGCCCGATGCCCGTCGTTCGCGGGATCTTCGTCCTCTTCGTCCTGGATCAGAACATCACCGGCGACCAGGAGGGCCTCGCCGTCGCTACGCCACCTCCCGAGCCACCTCTTCGTGTCCTTGGGGACCCCGGTGAGCTCCTCTCCTGCCCTGCCCATCCTTGCCCCCGTTAGCAGCGTGTAGGCATTGCTCTGCTCGTGTAAACTTCGTGCTCCCCGCGCTCTGTGCGAGAAATCTGAAGTTTTTCTTCAAAGATAGGCATTCCGGGTCCCTTCGAGCCGGTGCTCCGTTGCCAGGGTACCTGCGCCCTTGCGTAGCTCGCATCGCCGCCGTTCCGCCACGCCTCGCTCGCCGCAGCGCAGCCCCATCGCTAGCCGCCCGTAGATCTCGCCTCTGCCTCCTGTAGCAGGAGCCCGAGAAGATCTCAAGCTCGAGCTCTTCACCCCGCGCCGTAGGTTCCCTCAACCCTGGGGATGGAACCCCCTCGGGATCCCGCATCCCCGCCGGCACCCCGCCTCGCCGGATGCGGCCGGCCCGCTCGCCAGTGACGCCGTTTCCTTCCTTGTCGCCGGGAAGAAGAAGACCCGCGAGAGGAGCCGGGTCAAAGGGCCCCGAGCCCCTCTCCTAGCAGACGCCCCCCACCTAGCCCAGTGGTGGCTCGCCCGCGCCGTGACCAGGGGGTTGTGGGTTCGAACCCCCCCCTCCCCGCGGCTCCCTTTTATTTTCTTCTGTGCATTTCGGTTGAGGCCCTGACAGTGGGCCCTGGTCCCACTTGTCATCCTCAGGGGCTCCTGGTTCACTGCCAGGTAGGCCCCTATTTTTTTATATTTTGTTCTCCCTTTTATTTTCTTCTGTGCATTTCGGTTGAGGCCCTGACAGTGGGCCCTGGTCCCACTTGTCATCCTCAGGGGCTCCTGGTTCCCTGCCAGGTAGGCCCCTATTTTTTTATATTTTGTTTTTCTTTGTTTATGTGATTTTCTGAGTTATTTCCTTTTAAGGAAATAGGCTATTTTGTTTTTATTCCATATCTGTCAAATCCTAGGATATGCCAAATTAGGCATATGAGTTGCTATAAGAGCATGGTTGATCTTGTGATTGCAATGTTGTGAGTTTTATGAACAGCAAGACAGGCATGTGACATATGTATTTGGGGTAGAAAAATTCAGTGAATCCAATGGTGGTATTGGATTTTTCATTTGAGCAAGTTTGTGAAAAAGTTGTTTTGTCATAATATGCCATTTTGTCTTTTTCAAATGAATTAATTCTTGCACCATATGGGAAACTTGTCAACATGCAAGTGGTAGTGTTTTGTGGGCACTAGGCCCTGGTATTTTTCCTTGCCATGATAAACTTGTGGTTTAGTGGGTTTCTTGCTGTAAACATGCTAAGAAAATATTACTGTTTTGATTGCTCAAATATTTCTAAGTGTTAGAACTGTTATTTACTTCCCATGTTGTGTTGATGATTCCCATGTATATAGTGTTCCTTTGGGGTTGGTCCAATGCCATGAATTGTTGTGCTTGTCACCCTCTGTCATTTGGTGTCTTCACCTTGCCAAAGAGATTTTGCATCTTAGAGTTATTTGTTGTCAAAGATGCTATGGTGTTATAAACTGCTGCTATTCTCTTAGTGAAATTTGACCAAGTCTATAGTTATTTTCATGCCATGTTTAGGGGATGCTACCAAGTGATCTATGATGTTTTAGCTCATGCTCAGTGCTAGTGTTTTGTAGTAGTTGTTGCCCTCTACCTCCCTGTTAATTTTCATGCCATGAAAGTACCTGTAGCATATATAAAAGTTGCTGTAATGTTAACTCAGATTCTATAAAACTGGAATTTTCACTAAGTCCCTAAAAACTGATTCAACATGCCATCTTCTGAGTATATTTGCCATTGATCCATGCTTCCTTTCATGTTGCTGTAGATAGATGATTTGTTAAGCATGCTGTGTACTTCATGCCCATGCCTTGGTTGTGATTTAAAACTTGATGTAGCTCTGGGTATGTGTGTTGCAAGATGACATGTTGCTGTTTGTGGACAGATTGTGTGTTGGATTGTTTAGTGACTTGTGGGAGCTATACTCCATTGTTTTGCATGGTCTTTATCTCTATTATTGCTAGATTTTCATTTCCTTTCTAGTGGCATCTTTGGAATACCAAGGAATAGCCCATGGCCTTCCTCATCTTGTGTTTTGTCTTCATTAACGTTCGTACCTTGCCGGGAGTGTACCGTGAGCTACGTTACTCCGTTTGCAACGTTCTACATATGCATTTGCATCGATTTTGCATGAAGCATTCATATTTCCCATGATCATGCATGTTCAAATAACTAAACTTCAGGTTCTCTCCAGAATACTAAAGAACTTAATAATTGCATGAGAAACATGACTAGCATAGGGTTGCCATGTTAAATACTTCAACTTAGTCATGCATCATCTTGTTTGTGCATTGCACCTTGTTTGTATGTTTATTTGGCGCTGTTTCTTTTTGGATAGACGCAAGTGTCGAACCTGAGTACGAGGATCCAGGAGAGTACAACTACGAGGACCCAACTCTTTGCCCCTCTGAAGACCCAGCAGGCAAGATGATCATACCCGGATCCCAACACTATTTTTGCCTTGCTAGTTGTCTCGCTTTTACCGTTATGTTTTGTTACCTTCCACTTAAACTGTCAGCCTCCTAAATTGCCATGAAAGCCTCTAACCCCCTCCACTACCTAGCAAACATTGATTGGCTATGTTACCGCTGCTCAGCCCTTATCTTATAGCGTTGCTAGTTGCAGGTGCAAGCTTTCCATATGTCAACATGGATTTTGTTTATACCACTCTATTTATTGTTATTTAAATTAATGCACATATATATCTGGCAACAGTGGAAGGCTTGGCCTTTTGCTCAGTGTTTTGTTCCGCTTGAGCCGCACTAGTTCCGAGTACCGGTGTTATATTCCATATTTTGCGCTCCTAACATGCTCGGGGTTGTTATGGGGACCCCCTTGACCATTTGTTTTAGATTAAAACTTGTCTGGCAAGACCCAACTTTGGTACTACATTGCTAAACAACTTAATAAAATTGCATAGGACATAGCTACCCCATGGATAATTAATCAACCCCCGGGCCAGTGCTCCTCATGAGTGTTGGTCCAACCTAGAGCACTGTGCGGGGCCACCCCAAGGCAACTTGGGTGATTTCTATCAGGCCACTGTATGCGTTGCTTATCCGTCGTGTCCTGAGAACGAGTTACATGGCTCCTATCGGGTTCGTCGACATGTCGAGTGGTCTTGCTGGACTTGTTTTACCTTTCTCGAATGTCTTGCGCGAGGAATTCCGATTTTTCTTCGGGCTATCCCGAGGCTGCGGTTTTCAAGTGGAATTGCCTAGGAAGATCACGAGGTTCGTGGTCGAGGTTTTTCCCGCAGCGTGTGGTTAGTTTGTGATGGATGAGTTGGAGCACCCCTGCAGGGTTTAATCTTTCGGAAAGCCGTGCCCGCGGTTACGTGGCAACTTGGAAACTTGTTTAACACCCGGTAATAGTAAACTTGAAGTAAACTCCAATAAAATACACCAACTGTGTGCGTAACCGTGACTGTCTCTACTCGTGAACATGAACCGAGAGAGAACACAGTGGGGTCATGATTGACGTAAGTAGGTGTTCAGGATCACTTAGTGATCATGCTAGTTCACGTCCGTCTTACGTAGGCCACCATATTTACATTCATGTTCTCGTAAGTTAGCCACCAAATACATGCTTAGCGCTTGCTGCAGCCTCACCACTTAACCAATTCCTCACCTATTGGCTTACATAGTTTCGGTACCCGGGTTATGAGATTGCTGAGTCCCTGTGGCTCACAGATTACAACAATACAGGTACAGGTGTTGACGAGTACGGGTCAGATGACGTTTCGTAGCTCTAGTGGGAGTATGATGAAGAACGTGGTCGGATGTATGTTACGTATCCAGCCGAGTAGGGAGCTTCGTGGTGGTGATCCTGGGATAGCAAGACAGTTTATCATTGCTTCTTTTATTGTTTGTTTTCGTCCGTAGCCGGACCCTGCCTTCTGAATGATGTATGAATAATTTGTGTGGACTTGTAAGATAGCTTGTGGCGAGTGTAAGCCAACTAATATACTCATCTCTTCCTACATGTATGCACTGTTTTACTGTACTTGCGAACGACGAGATGTGCTTCTATCCCCGCCGAGGCCGCAAGCCTTAATAGGGATAGGACCGCATCTTGGGCATGACACTTACCTCGGTTGGGCCGGTAAAGGAGTCGAACCCTCGATCGACTCTGATGTTGGGGAAGGTGTTCTGTGATGACTTAAAATGCATAGGCCACATGGACTCGTAGCTCATATGAAAGAAGTGTCGAACTGGGGCCTCTTGCTCGGCGTTGTACTTCCGCATAGGGACAGTTCGGACTTGAAGTGGCAGGTTACGGCGGTGGAGCATGACTTGCATCACATCTGTTAGGGTTACCTTGGCCTTGACGATTGAAGAGATTTTCCTTTGGAGGGATTCGACCTCCTCCACATGCCCCCAGTCGATGACCTTCTCCTTCCAGGAGGCTAGCTTGTCCGGAGGGCGGCGTTGATGGGAGGGACCTCGGCTTGACCTTCGAGAAGTGGCCCCGTGATGTAGAACCACTCCTTCTGCCAGATCTTGACGGTCTCTATAAAGACCCCCTTCGGCCAGATAATGTTTTGGATCTTCCTGATCATGGCGCCGCCACAGTCAGCAAGTTGGGAGCCGCTGGTCTTCGGCTTGACGCAGAAAAGCTTCAGCAAGAGGCCGAAGTGCAGCTCCACGTAGAGGAAAGCTTCACACACCATGATGAAGGCTGCGATGTGAAGGATGGAATTTGGGGCTAGATGGTGGAAGTCTAGCCCGTAGAAAAAGAGGAGTCTGCTGATGAAGGGATGGAGTGGGAAGACAAGGCCCTGGATGAAGTGGGGGATGAAGACACCCACTCCTTTAGCCTGGGGTTGGGGATGACTTGCCTAGGCTCAGGAGCCCGACAGTCGATATTGGATGGGAGGTAACCGGTGTTCTTGAGCACCATGATGTCACCCACGGTGATAGAGAAAGCAACCCAGTTGCCCTTATCGGCCATGGCAGGGAGCTAGGCTTGTGCGGAAGCTCGATGGAGAAAAGGGGATTTGGGTGCTAGAGCTCTAAAGGTGCTGGCTATGATGCAAGGACACGAGGCGTAGTAAAAGAATGGATTGTATCTTATGTTCTTATAGTGGGGTCAAAGGCCAACAACCCCCACGTCTGGGAATGGTTATTCAACTAGTGATTCTGATAATGAAAATAATAATGCTAATAATGGTCACCGCCATATTCAGCTAGGCAAGGATAAATAATCTGATAATGATGTGGAAATAGAACTTGTGGTAGAGCCTGATAACCCACCTCCTAAAAAATAAGAGGTATGACAACAAGGATTTTGTAGCTAGAAAACATGGTAAGGAAAGTGAACCTTGGGTTCAAAAACCTATGACATTTCGTACGAAGGTTGTGAAACATATTGTTGAAGGGCATTTTAATCGCTTTGTTGAAATGCTTAGACCTCTATACTTGAGAACAACTTTGATTGAAATTATGAAAATGCCTCATTACTCTAAATACATGAAAGATGTTGTCACCAATAAAAGAAAAATACCGGAGGCTAAGATCTCTACTATGCTTTCAAATTACTCTTTCGATGGAAAAGTACCTCAAAAAGTAGGAGACCTAGGAATACCTACTATACCATGCTCCATAAAAAATAATTATGTTAGAACTGCTTTATGTGATTTGGGAGCTGGTGTAAGTGTTATGCCTTTCTCTTTATATGGAATATTTGAATAACTTGAAACCCACTGAAATCTCTTTGCAAATGGACGATAAATCAACTTCTCTACCTATCGGAATTTGTGAGGACGTTCCAGTTGGTGTTGCTAATGTTACTATCTAAACGGACTTTGTTATTCTCCATATGCCCGAGGATAACAATATGTCGATTATCCTTGGTAGACCTTTTTGAAAAACTGCAGGGGCTATTATTGATTGCAACAAAAGCGAGGTCACTTTTCATGTCAATGGCAAAGAGCATACGGTCCATTTTCTGAAGAAACAAAATCAAGTGAATTGTATAACATCTATTGAAAAGATTATGGCAATTACTATTGGAGGTTTTGAACTCCCTCTCCCTGTTCTCGAAAGGAAATATCGAATTATAACTATTGGAACTATGCATATTCCGGTTGATGTAACTTATATTGGATATTTGCCCTAGAAGCAATAATAAATTGGTTATTGTCATATTTCCATGTTCATGATAATCATCTATAATCCATGCTAGAATTGTATTGACCGGAAACTTAAATACATGTGTGGATATATAGAAAACACAATGTCCCGAGTAAGCCACTACTAGACTAGATCATTGATCAAAGATGGTTAAGGTTTCATAGCCATAGACATGAGTTGTCATTTGATAACGGGATCACGTCATTAGGAGAATGATGTGATGGACTAGACCAAACCATAAGATTAGCATTTGATCGTATCACTTAAGTTTATTGCTACTGCTTTCTTCATGTCAAGTATTTGTTCCTAAAACCATGAGATAATGCAACTCCAGGATACCGGAGGAATACCTTGTGTGCTACTTGTGTGCTATCAAACATCACTTCATAACTGGGTGATCATAATGGCACTCTACAGGTATCTCCAAAGGTGTCTGTGTTGGAAATATGCCCTAGAGGCAAAAATAAATTGGTTATTATTATATTTCCTTGTTCTTGATAATCGTTTATTATCCATGCTATAATTGTATTGATTGGAAACTCAAATACATGTGTGGGTACATAGACAACACTGTGTCCCTAGTATGCCTCTAGTTAACTAGTTCGTTGATCAAAGATGGTCAAGGTTTCCTGGCCATAGACATGAGATGTCATTTGATAACGGGATCACATCATTAGGAGAATGATGTGATGGACAAGACCCAAACTATAAACATAGCATATGATCGTGTCAGTTTATTGCTATAGTTTTCTGAATGTCAAGTATCTGTTCCTATGACCATGAGATCATGCAACTCACTGACACCGGAGGAATACCTTGTGTGTATCAAATGTCACAACGTAACTGGGTGACTATAAAGATGCTCTACAGGTATCTCCGAGGGTGTCTGTTGAGTGGGCATGGATCAAGACTGGGATTTGTTACTCCGTGTGACGAAGAGGTATCTCAGGGCCCACTCGGTAATACAACATCACAATAAGCCTTGGAAGCAATGTGACTAAGTGTTAGCCACGGGATCTTGTATTACAGAACGAGTAAAGAGACTTGCCGGTAACGAGATTGAACTAGGTATAGAGATACCGACGATCGAATCTCGGGCAAGTAACATACCAAAGAACAAAGGGAACAGTGTACGGGATTAACTGAATCCTTGACATAGAGGTTCAACCGATAAATATCTTCGTAGAATATGTAGGAACCAATATGGGCATCTAGGTCCCGCTATTGGTTATTGACCGTAGAGGTGTCTTGGTCATGTCTACATAGTTCTCGAACCCGCAGGGTCTGCACACTTAAGGTTCGGTGACGTTTCGGTATAGTAGAGTTATGTATGGTGGTGACCGAAGGTTGTTCGGAGTCCCGGATGAGATCCTGGACGTCACGAGGAGCTCCGGAATGGTCCGGAGGTAAAGATTGATATATAGGAAGTCCTGTTTTGGTCACCGGAAAAGTTTCGGGTATTTCGGTAGTGTACCGGGAGTGCCGGGAGGGGTACCGGGGACCATCGGGAGGGGTGTCTCGACCCAAAGGACCTCATGGCCTAACACCCCACTAAAGCCCATGTGGCTTTGGGTGGAAAAATCCAAAGGAGGAAAGGTGGATAGGGTTTCCAAGTGGAGAGGAGGAATCCTACTCCTAATAGGATTGGAGTAGGACTCCTCCACCTCCAATTTCGGCCAAACCTTGAGGGTTTGAGGCTGCCTCCTCCCCTCCCTCCCTCCTATATATACTAGAGGATTTAGAGGGAAGAGCTAACCCTAATTGCCACGTGCTCCCTCTACTTCATCTAGATCGGTTTCTCCTCTAGTCTAGTTTCAGCGGTGCTTAGGCGAAGCCCTGCCGGAATTGTTCCACCACCATAGCCGCCGCGCCGTCGCGCCGCCGGAGAACTCTTCTACCTCTCTGCTCCCTCATCGAGCTGTACGTGTGCTGAACGTGGAGGTGCCGTCCGTTCGGCGCTAGATCGGAAGGACCGTGATCAGGATCGCGAGACGATTCGTGATTTCATCGCGGGACGGATCGTGATGGGATCGCGGGACGGATCGAGATTGGATCGCGAGATGAATCGTGATGGGATCGTGGGACGCTCGGCGATTTGGATCGCGAAGACGTTCGACTACATCAACCGCGTTTCTTAACGCTTCCCGCTTAGCGATCTACAAGGGTACGTAGATCCACTCTCCCTCTCGTAGATGCTCATCACCATGGATAGATCTTGCGTGTGCGTAGGAATTTTTTTTCCCATGCAACGTTCCCCAACAGTGGTATCAGAGCCAGGTCTATGTGTAGATGAGATCTCGAGTAGAACACAAAGAAGTTTGTGGGCGTTGATATTCAGATTGCTTCCTCCCTTGGTCTTTTCTTGATTCGGCGGTATTGTGGGATGAAGCGGCCCGGACCAACATTACTCGTACGCTTACGAGAGACCGGTTCCATCAACTGACATGTAACTTCGTTGCATAAAGATGGCTGGCGGGTGTCTGTTTCTTCCACTTTAGTCGGATCGGATTTGACAAAGGCGGTCCTTGAGAAGGTTGAATAGCAATTTTTGTATCACCGTTGTGGTTTTTGCGTAGGTAAGAATTGTTCTTGCTAGATACCCATAGCAGCCACGTAAAACTTGCAACAACAATTAGAGGACGTCTAACTTGTTTTTGCAGGGTATGTTGTGATGTGATATGGCCAATTATATGATGAGATATATGTGATGTATGAGATGATCATGTATTGTATAGAATATCACGACTTGCATGTCGATGAGTACGGCAACCGGCAGGAGCCATAGGGTTGTCTTTAATTATTTTCGCCATTTTTGCTTTACTTTATCGCTATGAGTTAGCAATAGTCGTGGAAGCAACAGTCGGCGCGACAACCTCATGGCGACACATTGATGGAGATCAAGATGATGGAGATCATGGTGTTATGCCAGTGACGATGGAGATCATGCCGGTGCTTTGAAGATGGAGATCAAAAGCACAAGTTCATGGCCATATCATGTCACTTATGATTTGCATGTGATGTTAATCCTTTTATGCATCTTATTTTGCTTAGGACGACGGTAGCATTATAAGGTGATCCCTCACTAAAATTTCAAGATAAAATTGTGTTCTCCCCGAGTGTGCACCGTTGCGAAAGTTCGTCGTTTTGAGACACCACGTGATGATCAGGTGTGATAGACTCTACGTTCACATACAACGGGTGCAAGCCAGTGTTGCACGTGCGGAACACTCGGGTTAAACTTGACGAGCCTAGCATGCACAGACATGGCCTCGGAACACAAGAGACCGAAAGGTCGAACATGAGTCATATAGTAGATATGATCAACATGAAGATGTTCACCATTGAAACCACCTCAAGTCACGTAATGATCGGACTTGAGTTGGCGGATTTGGATCATGTGTCACTCGAATGACCGGAGGGATGTCAATTTGAGTGGGAGTTTTTAACTAATATGATTAACTAAACTCATTATCATGAACATAGTCAAAATGTCTTTGCAAATTATGTTGTAGATTACTAGCTCGCGCTGTAGCCCCCTTGAATTTTTATTTGTTCCTACAGAAATAGAGTTGAAAGATGATGGTAGCAATAATGCGGACTGGGTCCGTGATCTGAGGATTGTCCTCATTGCTGCATAGAAGGCTTTTGTCCTTAAAGCATCGCTCGGTGCGCCACCCCCTCTAGCGTCGTCTGTAGATGTTGTGAACATCTGACAGGCACGTTCTGATGACTACTTGATAGTTCAGTGCGTAATTCATTACGGCTTAGAATTGAGGCTCCAAAACGTTTTGAACGTCACGGAACATATGAGATGTTCTAAGAGCTGAAATTGGGATCTCAGGCTCGTGCCCGTGTTGAGAGGTATGAGACCTCCAACAAGATTCTTTGCCTGCAAGATGAAGGAGAATAGCTCAATCGGTGAGCATGTGCTCAGATTTTCTGGGTGCTACAATCGCTTGAATCGAGTGGGAGTTGATCTTCCAGATAAGATAGTGATTGATATAGTTCTCCAAGTCACTGTCACTAAGCTACTAGAGCCTCGTGATGAACTATAAAATGCTAGGGATAGAAATAATGATCCCTGAGCTATTCGTGATGTTTGACACCGCGAAGGTAGAAATCAAGAAGGAGCATCAAGTGTTGATGGTTAGTGAAACCACTAGTTTCAAGAAGGGCAAGGGCTAGGAGGGAAACTTCATGGATGGCAAGTCAGTTGCTGCTCCTGTGAAGAAACCCAAGGTTGAACCCAAACCCGAGACTAAGTGCTTCTATTATGAGGAGAACGGTCGCTGAAGCGGAACAACCCTAGATACTTGGTAGATAAGAAGGCTGGCAACATCGATAGAAGTATATTTGATATACGTGTGTACCTTGCTAGTACTCCTAGTAGCACCTGGGTATTGGATACCGGTTCGGTTGCTAAATGTTAGTAACTCGAAATAAAAGCTACGGAATAAACGGAGGCTAGCTAAGGGTGAGGTGACGATGAGTGTTGGAAGTGTTTCCAAGGTTGATGTGATCACCATCGCACGCTCTCTCTACCTTCGGGATTAATGATGAACCTAAATAAATGTTATTTGGTGTTTGCGTTGAGCATGAACGTGATTAGATCATGTTTATTGCAATACGGTTATTCATTCAAGTTAGAGAATAATGGTTATTCTGTTTACATGAATAATACCTTCAATGGTCATGCACCCAATGAGAATGGTTTATTGAATCTTGATCGTAGTGATACACATGTTCATAATATTGATGCCAAAAGATACAAAGTTAATAATGATAGTACCACATACTTGTGGCACTGCAGCTAAATGTCATATTGGTGTAAAACGCATGAAGAAACTCCATGTTGATGGATCTTTGGACTCATTCGATTTCGAATCGGTTGAGACATGCGGACCATGCCTCATGGGCAAGATGACTAAGACCCCGTTTTCCGGTATGATGGAGCGGGCAAGTGATTTATTGGAAATGATACATGTTGATGTATTCGGTCCAATGAGTGTTGTAGCGTGCGGTGGATATCATTATTTTCCTACCTTCACTGATGATTTGAGTAGATATGGGGATATTTACTTAATGAAACACAAGTCTGAAACATTTGAAAAGTTCAAACAAATTCAGAGTGAAGTTTGAGATCATAGTGACAAGAAGATAAAATATCTACGATATGATCGTAGAGGTAAATATCTGAGTTACGAGTTTGGTATACAACTTAAGACAATGTGGAAGTTGTTTCACAACTCACGCCACCTGGAACACCATAGTGTGATGGTGTGTCCGAACGTCGTAGTCATGCTCTATTGGATATGGTGCGTACTATGATGTCTCTTATCGATTTGCCACTATCGTTTTGGGGTTATGCATTAGAGACAACTACATTCACTTTAAAAAGGGGCACCATCTATGTCCGTTGAGATGACACCGTATGAATTTTGGTTTGGCAGAAACCTAAGCTGTCATTTCTTAATGTTTGGGGCTGCGACACTTATGTGGAAAAGGTTTTCAACCTGATGAGCTCGAACCCAAAGTGGACAAATGCATCTTCATAGAATACCCTAACATAACAGTTGGGTAAACCTTCTATCTCAGATCCAAGCACAAAGTGTTTGTTGCTAAAACGGGTCCTTTCTCGAGAAAGAGTTTCTCTCGAAAGAATTGAGTGGGAGGAAGATAGAACTTGATGAGGTTGTTGAACCTTTGTTTCAACCAGAGAGTAGCGCAGCGCAGAAAGTTGTTTCTGTGGAGCCTACATTAGTTGAAGAGGAAGTTAATGATGATGATCATAAAGCTTCGGATCAAGTTACTATCGAACCTCGTAGGTCGACAAGGACGCGTACTGCTCCTGAGTGGTACGGCAACCCTGTCTTAGAGGTCATGTTGTTGGACAACGATGAACCTACGAGCTATGGAGAAGCGATGATGGGCCCGGATTCCGAGAAATGGTTAGAGGCCATGCAATCCAAGATGGGATCCATGTAAGAAAACAAAGTATGGGCTTTGGAAGTATTACCTAAAGGGTGAAAGTCCATTCAGAACAAATGGATCTTTAAAAGGAAGACGGACGCGGACGGTAATGTCACCGTCTATAAAGCTCGACTTGTGGCAAAGGGTTTTTCACAAGTTCAAGGAGTTGACTACGATGACACTTTCTCACCCGTAGCGATGCTAAAGTCTGTTGGAATTATGTTAGCAGTTGCTGCATTTTTCGATTATGAAATCTGGCAGATGGATGTCAAAACATCATTTCCTTAACGGTATCCGTGAAGAAAGGTTGTATGTGATACAACCGGAAGGTTTTGTCAGTTCTAAGGATGCTAAAATATATGCAAGCTCTAGCGATCCTTCTATGGACTGGAGCAAGCATCTCGGAGTTGGAATATACGCTTTGATGAGGTGATCAAAGTTTTTGAGTCTATAAAAAGTTTATGAGAAACTTGTATTTACAATAAAGTGAGTGGGAGCACTATAGAATTTCTGATAAATATATGTGGATGACATATTGTTGATCGGAAATGATGTAGAATTTCTGGAAAGCATAAAGGGTTGTTTGAAAAGGAGTTTTTCAAAGGAAAACCTGGAATGAAGCTACTTAAATATTGGGCATCTTGATCTATAGAGTTAGATCAAGACGTCTGATAAAACTTTCAATGAGTACATACCTTGACAAGATTTTGAAAGAGTTCAAAATGGATCAGTCAAAGAAAGAGTTCTTGCCTGATTTGTAAGGTGTGGAGTTGAGTGAGACTCAAAGCTCGACCATGGAAGAAGAAAGAGAAAGGACGAAGGTCGTCCCCTATGCCTTATCCATAGGCTCTGTATAGTATGCTATGCTATGTACCGCACCTGTGTGTGCCTTGCCATGAGTCTGTCAAGGGGTACAAGAGTGATCTAGGAGTGGACCACTGGACAGCGGTCAAGATTATCCTTAGTAACTAGAGGACTAAGGAAATATTTCTCGATTATGGAGGTGATAAAGAGTTCGTCGTAAAGGGTTACGTCGATGCAAGCTTGAGCACCAATCAGGATGACTCTGAGTAGCAATCCGGATACGTATACACTACTGGAATTCAGTTATTTGCCATCTGGCATAGCGGACGGCAAAGGACAGGACCACCGACGGCAAAGCCTTTGCCGTCGGGCAGCAGACGGCAAAATTTCCGGCACTGAGAACCCCGGTAAAGGAGTGCTTTGCCGTCTGCCTTTATACAGCGGACGGCAAAGTGTTTTTGCCGTCAGGCAGCAGACGACAAAGTGTCTGGACGGCCTAAACTTGAGTTAGCCCCGTTAGTGGCTAATGGAGCCTTTGCCATCTGCCACTCCCCCTTTGTCGTCCGCACCCTATGCCGTCTGCCTCCCCTCCTTTGTCGACGGCCACTCCTTTGCCGACGGCCACCGTCGGCATAGCTTCTTTGCCGTCCGCCCCCCCGCCAGCCTCCATTGCCGACGGTCACTGCTATGCCGACGGTGGCCGTCGGCATATCTTCTTTGCCGTACGCCCCCGCCACACTCCTTTGCTACAGTACCACTGCTATGCCGACGGTGGCCGTCGGCATAGCTTCTTTGCCGTCCGCCCCCGGACGGCAAATGTACCAAATGGCATCAGGCGCACTCCCAGGATGCACAGGTGGGTGCCACGTGTCGCCTTTGCCGTCGGTGCCGGACGGCAAAGAAACTATGCCGACGGTGGCCGTCGGCAAAGTGGCAATATTGCCCCAGTTTTTTCTGTTTTTTCTAATATCCAATTTTCATAGGCAAAATATGCTATATATGTATATATTTCACAATAACCCTAGTGATGATCATCCAACAACAAGCACAAGCACAAGTATCCAACAAACATACCAAAACAAATGTCACATTGTTCACCATATTACAATAGTAACAAGTTTCACATATGTAGCAAGTTTAACATTGTTCATCGATACAAAATCACAATCACTCCATCAATGCAAGCTTCCGTGAAGTGACTCTAATCTGCAAAATGGGAAATATGAAAGTTAGATGAAGAAGACTAGAATAAGAAGAAGAAGATGAAGAAGCGGTTTTCTTCTTTCTATCTTTCCCCTCTTGTTTTCTTCTTCTTATTGCTTATTTGTGTCATTCGAGCGAAAGTTAGATGAAGAAGACTAGAATAAGAAGAAGAAGATGAAGAACACTAATATTTCGGAAGGAGCTAAGTTTGTCTAAGTGCTAAGTTTGTTTAAGTGCTAAGTTTGTCTAAGTGCTAAGTTTGTCTAAGTGCTAAGTTTGTGTAAGTGCTAAGTTTGTCTAAGTGCTAAGAAGATGAAAAACGAGCTAAGTTTGGGGCTTACCGTCCTTGTCATCACGGAGGAGAGGCACCGCGGTTGCTCGGACCGGTTTCACCTGGAGAAGGCTGCCCTGGAGAAGGGTCGTGCGATGCGACTCCGGAGTTAAGCTGCACCAAAGATGATTTGCAATGTCTCGTTAGCATGATGACACTGAAAAGATCATTGCATTGAAATGAAACTCACCATTGCAGCCGTGGTAATGACTGGCATCGACGGAGCGGCCTGGCCGGTCTTCTCGCACATAGTCTGCACATTTGGTTTTCACAAGTCAACGATATTCATTATTAATGAAAGGAACATTATATGCAAGATTTGACAAATATGAAGAAGAATATTACCACGAAGAGCTCGTAGATGGCCCGGTAAGACACATCGGACCGTGCCCTCTCCTCCTCCAACAACCTTGCCGTCCTCTCCTCCATCTCCTTCTCCTTCACAGCCATAAGCGCCTGTGTTGCCTCTCTTTCTTTCAGAATAGCAGCCTACAACACAACTCCTCGTTAGCATTGTAATCATCTTTGTTCACACACACAACGTAATGAGGAAAGATATCTGAGTCCGTATAACTAACCTCGATGGCGAGCTCGACTGGCCGTGGACGAGGCCTTATCTCAGGACAGGAGCTCGTTTGGCATGCCTTGATCTCCCGGAGGTTGCTAGGACATCGTATAAGGCCATCTCCAATGGCAATCGAGCCATGGGGCCTCCCGCCGCCAGCTATCATCACCAGCTCTGGATCAATAGGCTCCTGGCTCGGGTTAAAGTCCTCCCCTTTCCTCGCCTACCCCTCATCTCTGTACCTCACGAGCTTGTTGTGGGAGGAGATGTTGCTGAACTTCAAGGGATCATCGAGGTCAGACTCAGAGAATGCCTTGACCTTCTTGTACGAGGCAGTATGGGCCATCGCATAGAGGTCGTACATCTGTGGCACCTCCGTTTTATTGTGATGCGCCTAAAAGAGAGAGAGAGAGGAACAAAGTATTAGTAAAGGGCTCAAGCTAGAATCAAGAATGAATTGCATGAATCATGAAGCTAACCACATACCCAGTTCAGACCAAACTGATTTAAGTTGGCGCTCCCTTGATGGTGTGGCACACCAACCATTTTGTTACGCCGGTCCTTGGCATTGTTGTGGACGGATAGCCATTGTTCTGAGCACCACTCATCCACCAACGCCTCCCAACAATCCATCATATCCGCACACCATCTTGGGGGCACCTAAGTTAATAAAGAGATATTTGAGCGCTACGCGTAGGAATCAAATGAAGGAAACTAAGTACAAGGCCTTAAGAATACATAATTACCTTCATGTAATGCTCCTTCTCCATCTTCTTTCCGCGACACGTCGACTTCTCCTTCCTAATACGCAGCGAGGCGTAGTAGTCTCGAACAGCCTGCACCCGAGCCTCGTGCCGAAAGTTTTGCAGTAGGCGCCTCCATTGCTGATCGATAACCTTTGCCGCGGCCTCCTCGTATCCCTCCTGACACCTGTAGAAGGTCTGCAATCAAACGACACAACACTTATTAGTACAATAACTAGCTATTGTTGATTTTTAATTGTGTAAAGTAGAAATTACCCAAAAATGCCTGATCACCATCTCCGCCCTCGTGTGGCACAAAACACCGTCGATCCTCTCCTCAGGCGGGGCCGGTGCAGCCAAGTAGTGCTCCCAGGTCAGTCCTAACTCTCGAACCTGACCCTCACCGGGCAACGTGACAATCCCCGGTAAGTTTTGCCTGACAAGGACACCAAGGATGCTGTTGGGCCTGCGGGCATCCTTGGGATGATGCCAACCCCTACAGTATGACAAAGCCAACACATTAGATATTTGAAAAAACGTGAAGGCAAAAGGTTAAAAAAGAGTACATGCACTTACATCTCCCCATCGGGCCTAATCAACCACCTCAGCTCGCGGGTCGCCGGCATGGGCGGGAGCCGTGTCATACCACGCTGGTAGATGGTGGCGCCCTCAGGCAGCTCCATGTCGCTATCGGAAAAACGATCCCCGCCACCATCAGCATGGACACTAGGCTCCTCCGGCCAGGTATCCCATGGGGTCTGCAGGGACGTGCCCTCATCCCTACTCCGCTCCGGAGTCTCGTGGGACGAAGCCTCTGGGACAGGAGTCGTGTAGGTCGAAGGCTCGTCGACCCGAGGCTCGTGGACCGGAGTCCGCGTAGCCTCGTCCTCAGACATGTCTCAGCTCGGCGTCCATAGACTCTAAATTAGCCTACAAGTTTAATACGAAAGGATTGTTGCCTTAGCCGCAAATAAGAAGAAGAAATGAAATGGTCCATTAATGGTAATTAATTACCGTTTGTTTGAACCAATACATGAAACCGGGATAGCCGCCTCCATGCTTCGCCAGGAGCTCATACTCTTCGACAGAATCCTTTTGGATGACCACTCCATCCGAGAATTTGGCGACGTATCGACTATATCAAATATCCAGGAATAAGAGCAGTTCTAAGGAATTACAAGTTGCTAAACAATAATGTACCGACAACTTACTCGATGTACGGCCGCACTTCTGTTAGGTTGTTGAAGATATACAACGAAATGGTCCGCCATTCATCGACATCCAACGATTTTGCTTTAGAAGCACCGGCTGGTGCGAGCTTCCCTTTGAATAGGCTGAGG
This sequence comes from Elymus sibiricus, assembly GCA_039707655.1. Lineage (NCBI taxonomy): Eukaryota > Viridiplantae > Streptophyta > Magnoliopsida > Poales > Poaceae > Elymus > Elymus sibiricus. Next base: position 260,549,770 of record CM077669.1, read on the forward strand.
TTGGATCGACTTTTTTTTGGGTCGCCATCATTGTACCGAGGCTTCGGATTATGCAAATGACGATTTTTGGCTTCGTAGTGTGCTGTCACGAAGTTTGCCGCCACCTCAGTAATGAATGCCTCGGCCATCGATGCTTCAATTCTACGTTTATTTTTACATTTTGCTCGAAGCGTCTTCTGCATCCTCTCAGTTGCGAAGCACCAACGGTTTTGCACGGGCCCCCCCAATCTTGCCTCGGTCGCGAGATGCAAAATCAAATGCTGCATTGGATTAAAGAAGCCCGGTGGAAAGATCTTCTCTAACTTGCATATAAACTCCGACGCCAACTCTTCCATTTCATCTAGCACGCTAGGCTATAGTTCTTTCGCACAAAGAGAACGGAAGAAATAGCTCAGCTCTGCCAATACTAGCCATTCATCCTCAGGGATAAAGCCACGCGGCATCACCGGCATTACCCGCTCAAGCCATATGTGCCAATCATGACTCTTGAGACCAAATATCTTCAGTTTGTCAAGACTCGCTCCCCTCTTTAGATTCGCTGCATAACCATCGGGGAACATCAACCGCATTTTCACCCACAAGATCATTTCTCTCATAGCCAGGCATTCCAAGATTGAATCATGCCTTTGGCATTGTCCAGTTCTTCTTTCCTTTCGCTTGTCGCATGTTTTGTAACGGTCTGTCACATAGAGCCTCCTGGTCGATTCTAGCCTTAGGATTATCCTTTGACTTCCCCTCTATGCCGAACAATGTACCAAAAATGGCCTCGGCGATATTCTTTTCAGTGTGCATCACGTCGATGTTGTGTGGGCAAAGAAGGTCTTTGAAGTAAGGCAGATCCCATAAGCATGACTTGTGAGTCCATGCGTGTTCCGTATTATACCCTTTGAAATACCCAGGACGATTTGGATCTGGCTCGAGAGCGTTTAACTGATCCAACATCTGTTGGCCTGTCAACGCGGGTGATGCAGAGTTTTTGACAACTCTACCTTTGATGAAATTCTTCTTGTCTTTTCTGAACTTATGGCGAGGATCCAGGAACTGTCTATGCATGTCGAAGCAAGAATACTTGCGACCCGCCTGCAGCCAACGGAACTCAAGAGCTGCCTTGCATGTGGGGCACGGGAACCTTCCATGCACACACCAGCCAACGAATAGGGCATACGCCGGCAAGTCATGCGTCGAGTACATGTACCACACATGCATTTTGACGGTTTTTTTGGTAGAGGCGTCGTATGTCTTGATCCCATTATCCCAAGCTTGTTGCAATTCATCCTTAAGCGGCTGCATGTACACATTCATATTCTTCCCCGGATAGTTGGGCCCTGGAATTATCAACGTCAGGAAAATGTTCTTTCTTTTCATAATCTCTCCGGGGGGAAGATTGAGTGGAATGACAAATACAGGCCAACAACTGTATTGGGTTGCCGTCATACCAAACACATTGAATCCATCCGTGCTGATGGCGACTGGAGGATGCCTTGGATCTGCCGCTTTATCGTTATGTAATGCATCGAAGTGCTTCCACGCAAAAGCGTCTGAAGTGTGTACCAACATCTGTTTCCCATCTGCATCTAGTTCGGTTCTTTTGCCCAATTTATGCCATGTCATCTGTCTGGCCGTCTCTTCGACCATGAAAAGATGTTGAAGTCTTGGTATGATTGGCATATAGTGAAGAACGTTAACAGGAATTTTTGTCTGCATCTTCTCACCCATACCGTTGTCTACGACAACATACCTGGAAGACTTGCAAATGGGACAATAGTTCAAGTCTGCATACTCAAGCCTAAATAAGGCACATCCACTCTCACATGCATCTATCTTCTCATAGGGCATCTTAAGTACACGGAGAATTTTGTCCGACTGGTACAAGTTTGGAGGCAGTACATGGCCTTTGGGTAGAAAGCGTCCAAATATTGTCATCATCGCGTCGTAGCATTCTCTGCCCAGGTTGAATTGAGCCTTCAGAGCCATTACTTGCGCGATGGCATCCAGCTGACAAAGCTCAGTGTGATCGTGGAGAGGACGTTTTGAAGACTCCAACATTTCATAGAATGCCTTTGCAGATTCCTCCATCTCATCGTCCGAATCCCGAGCATCATCAAAGTCTTGCACCATGTCTTCGATCCCGGTACCATGCTCGTCGGTGCGATGACGAACCACCTCAGCTCTGGCACGTTGGGCAGACTCACCATGAAAAGTCCACACCGTATAATTAGGCCTGAAACCCCACTTCTGCAGGTGTTTAACCATTTCTCCCTCTGTCTGCCTTTTAAAGTTGTCGCACCGGGGACAGGGACACCATGTTTTTTCCTGGCCATTTGCAAATGCGGCTCTCACAAACCCCTTGGTATTTGTAAACCATTCTTTGGTCATGTCGTTCTCACTGGTGTGACCGGTGTACATCCACGCACGATCAGTCATCTTGCCTAGCTACTGGACACACAAGAAATATATATATATAATTCAGCATATATATTCATCAGTTAATCAAGTTTGTCAGTTTTATTACGTCCATGCAACCTACACGCTAATAGGTAAAGATAGGTCCTAATCCCACCCCAGTATGTGTAGATTGGGTTCGTTTTCCCATGCTCTGCTCCGGATCCGACGCAGAATTTCGGCAGCACCTCCCGGTTGTTCTCCTGATACACGTCTCGGCAATAAGCAGAGAGGATGTGTACCCGGAGAACAACAGGGAGGCACTGACAAAATTCCGCACCGGATCCGGAGCAGAGCATATGGGAAAACGAACCCAATCTACACATACTCGGGCTGTCCATGGATAACGTTGGACAATTCGAAAGGATGGCAGTTATAAATATGCAAAGACATGCATATTTATAGATGCTGTCCTTTCGAACGGGAGACGCATACTGGTCACACATACTGATGATTGAAGACACCTATAGCTAGCAAGTTTCATCGGCGCGAAGACCGGAACAGAGCAAATTAAGGGGGGGGAGGAGATGTGTGCTCACCCACGAACGCAGGGGAGCTCATCAAACACACAGGGAGGTCGTCGAATAGCAGACCCTCGCAGCGACGAAACAACTGCACATTGAAATCCAAAGATGAGTAACATAGCATTATTGTTTTTTCCGTCAACCTAACTAAATATTTAAAATACGATGCCACCGCCAAGTTGAAATTTAGGGTTCCATCGACGCCGAGGTACGCCCTCCGCCGACAGGCCACCCTGGCCCTCTCTTTCCTATCCTCCTCCTCCTCCTCCTCCTCCTCCTCTTCTTCTTCTTCCTTCTTTTCCTTTTTCCTCTTCTTCTCCTTATTTTTCTTTTCTTCTTAGTTTTTTTTTCATCTTTCTTCTTCTTCTTCTAATTATCTAAACCTAAACTAAACCTAGCCCTAACCTAAACCAAACACTAATTAACCTAAACCTAAATAGTAAAACAACAGAAAAAAAGGAAAAAAATCACCTTGATGGCCGGTGGAGGAGGGCCGGCGCGGTGGTGGAGGAGGGTCAACGCGGTGGTGGAGGAGGGCCGACGCAGGGGGAGGAAGGCCGCGGAGAGGGGGGCAGAGCCGCGGCCTGCTCCTGCGGTGGGGCGGCGGTGGGGCGGTGGGGCAGAGCAGCGGCCGCTCCGAGGTCGCCGGGGAAGGGGCGGGCGCAGGGGCCGGAGAGCGGGGCGGCGGGGCAGGTCGTCGGGGAGGGGTGGCGGGGGAGCTCGTCGGGGAAGGGGCCGGCGTAGGGGCTGGGGAGCGGGGCGGGGCGGCCGGTGACGGTGGCGGCGGGGTGAGGGGCGGCGGGTGAGGGTGGCGGCCGGTGAGGGGCGGCGGGGCAGGGGCGGCGGGTGAGGGGCGGCCGGTGGTCGTGTGGGGTGAGAGAGAGATGCACAGAGAGAGAGAGGGGGTCGGGGCCGGCCGGGGGGGTTTGTTAGGCCGGGTGAGGGTCTTTGCCGTCCGCCATTCGCCCCTTTGCCATCCGCTAGCAGACGGCAAAGAGGGGGTGGGGCCAGGGCCTAACGACCGTTAGCCAGGCGTCTTCTTTGCCGTCTGCTAACGGACGGCAAAGGGACCAAAGGCAGACGGCAAAGATACGGCGGACGGCAAAGAGCTCGTCCATTTGACCTAACCAGCATCACGCCCCAATGGGGCCCAGCTGGCTCTTTGCCGTCTGCCTTTGGTCCCTTTGCCGTCCGCTGGCCGACGGCAAAGACCTGGCAGACGGTAAACAATATCTTTGCCGTCAGTCCGTTTTTTGCCGTCAGTTTCTTGTCAGCGGACAGCAAAGACGGTCTTTGCCATCCACGAGCAGACGGCAAATTCCTGGATTCCAGTAGTGATAGTGGAGCAGCCATTTGGAATAGCTCCAAGTGGAGTGTGGTAGCAGTGTCTACAGTATGACATAGAGATTTGCAAAGTACACAGATTTGCAAAGTACACATGGATCTAAATGTTGCAGACCCGTTGACTAAAGACCTCTCTCACATGCAAAGCATGATCGAACCCCAGAACTCATTGGGTGTTAGATTCATAACAATGTAAAACACATGGTGATGTGAACTAGATTATTGACTCTAGTGCAAGTGGGAGACTGTTGGAAATATGCCCTAGAGGCAATAATAAATTGGTTATTATTATATTTCCTTGTTCGTGATAATCGTTTATTATCCATGCTATAATTGTATTGATTGGAAACTCAAATACATGTGTGGGTACATAGACAACACTGTGTCCCTAGTATGCCTCTAGTTAACTAGTTCGTTGATCAAAGATGGTCAAGGTTTCCTAGCCATAGACATGAGATGTCATTTGATAACGGGATCACATCATTAGGAGAATGATGTGATGGACAAGACCCTAACTATAAACATAGCATATGATCGTGTCAGTTTATTGCTATAGTTTTCTGCATGTCAAGTATCTGTTCCTATGACCATGAGATCATGCAACTCACTGACACCGGAGGAATACCTTGTGTGTATCAAACGTCACAACGTAACTGGGTGACTATAAAGATGCTCTACAGGTATCTCCGAGGGTGTCTGTTGAGTGGGCATGGATCAAGACTGGGATTTGTTACTCCGTGTGACGAAGAGGTATCTTAGGGCCCACTCGGTAATACAACATCACAATAAGCCTTGCAAGCAATGTGACTAAGTGTTAGCCACGGGATCTTGTATTACAGAACGAGTAAAGAGACTTGCCGGTAACGAGATTGAACTAGGTATAGAGATACCGACGATCGAATCTCGGGCAAGTAACATACCGAAGAACAAAGGGAATAGTGTACGGGATTAACCGAATCCTTGACATAGAGGTTCAACCGATAAAGATCTTCGTAGAATATGTAGGAACCAATATGGGCATCCAGGTCCCGCTATTGGTTATTGACCGTAGAGGTGTCTTGGTCATGTCTACATAGTTCTCGAACCCGCAGGGTCTGCACACTTAAGGTTCGGTGACGTTTCGGTATAGTAGAGTTATGTATGGTGGTGACCGAAGGTTGTTCGGAGTCTCGGATGAGATCCTGGACGTCACGAGGAGCTCCGGAATGGTCCGGAGGTACAGATTGATTTATAGGAAGTCCTGTTTTGGTCACCGGAAAAGTTTCGGGTATTTCTGTAGTGTACCGGGAGTGCCGGGAGGGGTACCGGGGACCATCGGGAGGGGCGTCTCGACCCAAAGGACCTCATGGGCTGTGGGAGGAGTCAAACCAGCCCCTAGTGGGCTGGCCTAACCCCCCACTAAGGCCCATGTGGCTTTGGGTGGAAAAAATCCAAAGGAGGAAAGGTGGAAAGGGTTTCCAAGTGGAGAGGAGGAATCCTACTCCTAATAGGATTGGAGTAGGACTCCTCCACCTCCAATTTTGGCCAAACCTTGAGGGTTTGAGGCTGCCTCCTCCCCTCCCTCCCTCCTATATATACTAGAGGATTTAGAGGGAAGAGCTAACCCTAATTGCCACGTGCTCCCTCTACTTCATCTAGATCGATTTCTCCTCTAGTCTAGTTTCAGCGGTGCTTAGGCGAAGCCCTGCCGGAATTGTTCCACCACCATAGCTGCCGCGCCGTCGCGCCGCCGGAGAACTCTTCTACCTCTCTGCTCCCTCTTGCTGGATCAAGAAGGCGGAGATCGTCATCGAGCTGTACGTGTGCTGAACGCGGAGGTGACGTCCGTTCGGCGCTAGATCGGAAGGACCGTGATCAGGATCGCGAGACGATTCGTGATTTGATCGCGGGACGGATCGTGATGGGATCGCGGGACGGATCGAGATTGGATCGCGAGATGGATCATGATGGGATCGCGGGACGCTCGGCGATTTGGATAGCGAAGACGTTCGACTACATCAACCGCGTTTCTTAACGCTTCCCGCTTAGCGATCTACAAGGGTACGTAGATCCACTCTCCCTCTCGTAGATGCTCATCACCATGGATAGATCTTGCGTGTGCGTAGGAAATTTTTTGTTTCCCATGCATCGTTCCCCAACAGTCTGTTGGGTTGGCATGGATCGAGACTGGGATTTGTCACTCCGTATGACGGAGTGGTACTCTGGGCCCTCTCTATAATACAACATCACAAGAAGCTTGCAAGCAATGTGACTAATGAGTTAGTCACGTGATCTTGTATTACGGAATGATTAAAGAGAGTTGTAGGTAACGAGATTAAACTATGTACGGAGATACCGATGATCGAATCTCGACAAGTAACATGTCGATAGACAAAGGGAACTGCTTACGACATTTACTGGATCCCTGACATTGTGGTTCGATCGATAAAGATCTTCATGGGATATGTGGGAACCAATATGGGCATCTAGGTCCCACTATTGGTTATTGGCCGGAGAGGTGTCTCGGTCATGTCGACATGATTCTGGAACCTGTAGGGTGTCACACCTTGTGTTTGTATCACTTTGCTATGCTTGGATTGACAAAATTTGGAACCAATTAAAACATTTTGAGTGCATGCCTGTTTGAATTGTTGCTTGTTTGATTGTTGGTTGATTATGTTTGGCACTCTTAGGTTCTACTCCTCTCCATATTCATCTTCCTTGACCCAAAATTCTTGCCCAATGATCATGCCATGTGAATAGTACCGAAAACTATTTTTTATCAAATATTATTGTGGCCAAAAAGGATTTATTCAAATTAGGTTTTCAAAAAACACTGAATTGAGGTTTGTACTGCAAGTCCTAAAATTGGGTGGATCCTTTTTCCCCAAATGCTTTATTTGAAACCTACTATATATATGGATTCCCAAAACCACCAAATATTAATTTTAAAGATTATTTTCCTATTTTATTTAAAGGCTTTTTCTTAAGTCCAGAAATGGTTTTTCATAGGGAAAAATTATTTAAATGCTTTCAAAATATTTGAGAAAATTTAGGGAAACTCAGTGGACATATATTTTCCATATATATGAGTTTCAACACATGGTCATGTTCAAAATCATGGGCAGAACCCCTCAAAACCCTTTCTGCCCAAATCAAGCTTTTGAAAAATTTCTATAAGAAATATTCTCAATAAATTCCAAGAAAATTCAAGCAAGTTACACATGTCATATGTGATGATCTTGCAAAGTTTCATCTCAATCCCAATTGATTTGCTTCATCAAAATATTCCAAAACCATTCCTGTCCAGAGCCAAATTTGAACAACTTTACAATGTGAAGTTTCTTCCCTTGACCCCAAACTTTGTGGGAATGCTATAAACCCCAAATGAGGATGCCACACCAAGTGGTGGATTTGTGGGAAGTGAAATGCATGCCTAGATCTACAGAAATTTGATTCTGTTGATTTCTAGGGTTTCACAAAGTTACATTTTGAACTTTCTTCAATCAAGCTCAAACTTGGTGGTCAACCCTATTTCCAACCACCAATTGACCCTGTTAAAACTCATGGCAAGCAAACTCCATTTGCTTAGCCAAACCATCATCAAACACTTTTTGCACAGGTGGTAAAAACCCTGTTTGACCCCCTTCTGCTATTCTCCTTCACTTATATTTTTTTACCACAACCTTGTAGTATTGCATTGCACCTCCAGTAACTTTATCTGGCCAAGACTCAATGGTTAAGTGGGGTAAAACCCACATTTACCTCTCTGGACAGCAGGAATCTCCTTCTCTTTCCTCTTCTCTCTTATTCTATCAGCTCTCCAGGGCATCCTATGCCATTTTCCCTTTATCAAAAACCCCTTGGACCCACTAGACATGTCCGGCCGCGCCCAGGACACCATTGGCATGCCATGGCATGCCAAACGCGTGCTCCAGAGCGCGCTACAGTGCCCGACCGCACTGTAGCCACCGCCCAATCCCCCTCCCCGACCGCCTCGGGCCTCCCAAATGTGTCCCCCGAGGCCACCTCGGCATCCGGGACACGCTACCCTGTCGGCCCCCTCCTCCTTCTCTCTCCGGTGGACTCCCCCGCGCGTGCCCGACGCCGCCCAGCTCAGCCAACCGCGGGGCTCTCACGCGCGCGCTCCCCCGCCCCTCTCTCCTCCCCCTCTGGTCGTGGACGTGCCCCAGCAACCCCACAGACACGCCCACGCTTCCTCCCTTGCCTTCTGGCCTCGGCCAGAACCTCGCCGGCGCACCACCGAGCTGTGGACCGTCGCGCCCCTATAAATAGACCCCCCCCGGCCTCTCTGTTGCCTTCCTCTCGCCTCCTACTCCTCCCAATCGAGCGCCCGCTCTTCCTCTGCAAGCTCCCGAGCCTCTGTGCCCTGGATTGAGCCGGAGCTTCGCCGCCTCGGGCTGCCGTCGCCCGGCCGGTACGAAGCCTCTCCTCTCCCCATTTTTGCACCATTCGCTTCCTCTCCTTCCCTAGAGCCTAACCCCCCTCTGCATTTTGCGTAATCACCGAAGGATCGAGCCATCCATCCTCGAGCCGAACCGCCGCCGTGCGGGTTCTCCCTCGACGACGATTCCCTCGACGCCGGCGACCGCCTCCACCACCCACCGAAGCGCGGGACGACGCTGGACACGATGGTGCCCTCCATTTGGACCGCCGTGGCTTAAAACGCCGCCGGTGAGCTCCCTCTCTCCCCCGTCTAGAGGTTGAAGACGACCCCTAGTGGGGCCCGTCTGTCATACCCTCACCCGCCTCTCTCTCACTGGCAAGAAGTGCCCGCAGGCAGGTTTAAAAATAAACCTGCCGCGCGCACCGGTTCGCCCTGGGCCGATTCCCCTTTGGGCCGGCTCTGCTACGACGGTTTCGGCCCAAAGAGCACAGTGCCATTTATCTTTTTTCCTTTTTCAGCAGAACTCCAAAAATTCCAGTGAAATAAATAAAATTCCAATGCCAATAATTTTTCAACCATAATTCATGTAATAATTTCAGCTTGACTTGGCGCATGTTAAAGGCATGTAATGGATTCAAATCCAATAAATCCTCTATGATATTTTTGTTCACAGTGTTTATATCCTACTCATGCTCGTGTTTAACTTTAATTAGTCTAAGTGCATGACTATGACCTTTATCGCTCTCTAGTTAGTCGCTTCTCAACCTATTTGCTAGCCTTTGCCTGTACTAAGTGGTAATACTGCTTGCGCATCCAAATCCCTTAAACCTAAGTTATTTCGGAGAGTCCATCATATCTAACTATATGCGGTATTACCCTGTCGTTCCAAGTAAATTTACATGTGCCAATTCGAAAACCTTCAAATAAACATCTATTTTGTGTGCTCGTACCGCTCATGGAGCGATGGGATGTCAGTATCTTCCATGCTAATCGGGTTATTCTCATGACGAGAGTTTATTCACTCGTCCTGCACGAGCGAGGCTGGTAAAAGAGATGCCCAGTCCTTCATAATACAAAAATAAATAAACAAGAACTCCCTCTGAAAGTTTATTGTTTGGAGGGCACCCGCGGATACGGCTAGCCATGGCAAGTGTTTGATTGGTGGAGGGGGAGTAAAAAATTCATTCTGTTTGCGAACCACTATTAATGTGTTTAGCATGGAGTACCAAAATCCTTTGTGGTGACATTGATAGGAAAAGCACGCCACCCAAATTATATTCTTCTCTATTTTAAACCTTGAACTCTGGCACCTCTTCAAATCCCTGCTTCCCTCTATGAAGGGGCATTCTATGTACTTTGATGTTATTTACTTTCATGTTATTTTATTTTTATTAGAGTCATCATCTTCTCATTCAAATCACCAACTTGAGAGTGCGGTTGTCGTTTTCATGCATTGGGTCTACTTAATGTTAGATGTGAGCATGGTTGGATCTCTTCTAGTCTGAATTACAATGTTTAGTCGTTGCTTGAACTTCAGAGGTGCTCCGCATTTATGTTTTGCGGTCTCATGTTGTATCATACTTGTTTCGAGAAATTGTTGGTATTTGAGATATAGTATTCTTGCTAGGTAGTTGATTATGACACTGATAAGAGTAATTATGGTTTCTAAGTATTATCATTGTATCTTTATCTCATGACTTGTGCTGAAAACTTGATTACTAGCTAAGCTTATATATGGAAACAATAACAACAGAGTTTGTAAAAACTTTTCTTTGTCACTTTTAGTTTATCAACCGAATTGCTTGAGGACAAGTGATGAATCAAGCTTGGGGGAGTTGTTACGTCCTAAATGTATCCAGTTTTCCAAACACTTTTGCTCTTGTTTAGGACTCCAATTTGCATGATTTGAATGAAACTAACCTGGACTGATGTTGTTTTTAGTAGAATTACCTTGGTGTTATTTTTGTGCAGAAATAGATGTTCTCGCAATTGGAGGAAATTTTACAGAGAATTTTTGTCGAATAAATAAAAATACTTGTGAAAAGAGTTACCGGAGGGGGGGTCATCACAGAGCCATAAGATTAGGTGGCGCCCCTAGGGCGCACCACCTAAGCTTGTGGGCCCCTGGGACCTCTGTTTGCCCTACCTCTAGTCATATAAGCTCCGTCTCATCCAGAAAAAATAGGGGAGAATGAATCATCGCTTTTTACGATTCGAGCTCATAGCCAGCTCCTGTTCTTCATTGGGAGGTCTGACCTGGAGTCCGATTTGGGCTCCGCAGAGGGGGATTCGTTGCCATCGTCATGATTAACCCATCTCCACCAACAATTCCATGATGCTCACTACTAGGAGTGAGTAATTCTTTTGTATGCTTCCTGGGCGGTGATGGGGTAGGATGAGATTTGTCATGTAATCGAGTCAATTTGTTAGGCATTGATCCCTGGTATGCACTATGTTCTGAGATTGATGTCGCTATGACTTTGCTATGCTTAATGCTTGTCACTAGGTCCCAAGTGCCATGATTTAAGATCTGAACCTATTATTTTTGTATGAGTATGAGAGTGTTTTATATTTGATCTTGAAAGTTATATGCACCTACTATGTCTTATGATCCGCATCCCCCAAGGTGACAATAATTGGGATTCTTTCTGGTGATGACCATAGTATGAGGAGTCATGTATTCACTATGGGTTATGATTTGTTCCCATTCTTTATTAAAAGGAGGCCTTAATATCCCACAGATTTCCTTATGGACAACACTACCACGAGAGGGTAGGAGAAAAGATGTCATGCACGTTCTTATTATAAGAACGTATGACCATATACTGAATACATGGCTACATTGAATTGACGAATTGGAGCTAGGTCTGTGTCACTCTAGGTTGTGAATCCTAGATGCTAAATGTCATCCTAATAATTATCCATCACCGATCCAATGCCTACGTCTCACTTATATAGCCTTTGCTAGGGGTGGGCATAAAAACCGACAAACCAAAGACTGAACCGATACCGAAACCGGAAAAACCGAATTTTCAGTTTTTAATGTTTATACAGAAAATTTTGGTTAGTATCTCTGCAAACCGAACGTAATTCATTCGGTTCAGTATAGGCACGGTAACCAAACAGAAAAACCGAATATAGACGCGTGAACGTACATCCAACAATGAGCTGTTCCCAAGCGCGTGCATTCACGAGTCGCGACAAAACAAAATACATGGGCCAAGTCGGCGAACGGCGACCTGCATGGAAGGCCCAAGCTGGCTAGCTGCTGTGGCTTCCATTTTCTGTGTGTGCCCAGTGTAGTTAATTTTTACTGTACTGCGTATGAGGCGCTGCCGGCTGGTGGTTTAGTCCCACCTCGGCCAGCCACGCACATGGTGGTGGGTAGCTAGTCTATATAAAGTGTAGGTGCAAAGGAAGCTAGCCACACAGCTAATTCGTTGGCTCATTTGGCAAATACGGTATAAACCGATTACCAAACCGAAAAGCTCGGTTAACCGAATTTTCGGTTTCCTATTTAGGGATGTCTTTTTCGGTTTTCATCTTTGCTAACCGAATTTAAAAAATAACCGAACGGTAGAAACCAAAATTTCGGTTTATAACGAATGCCCAGGCCTAGCCTTTGCCAAGTTACTATTATTGCTATTGCTATTACAGTCACTACAAACCTGCTACTCTTACTATTGTTACTGTTACCGCTACTATCAAACTACTGTTCTAGTAAACAGTTTGATGCAGAAAGATATTCTTCCAGGTGTGGTTGAATTTAAATTTCAACTTCTAAGGCTGATAAATATTCTTTGCCTCCCCTTGTGTCGAATCAATAAATTTGTTTGAAATACTACCCTCGAAGACTGCCGCGATAACCTATACTTGAGGGTTATCAAGACATTTTTCTAGCGCCGTTGCTGAGAAGCATAGCTTCGTTTATTAAGTTCACTTGGGAATTATCTCTTTGCTAGATATTATGAAGAATCTGAAAGACTCCACACCAAGATTCTGCCCTCTAAGACGAGAGGAGGTAAGGAATTGTCATCTAGCTTTGCACTTGATTCACCCTTTGTTCAAAGTCAGCTTGCGAGACCACCACCTGTTATTCAATTTGATATGTCGCAAGTAATAGACACTTCTACTACTATTGATGATACTCATGATGATTCTACCACTATGCTTGCTGAAACTGAAATTGTGCCATTAGGTGAATTTCTTCATGCTAAAATTTGGGAAATTTAGAGAACTAGAAAATGAAACTGCTGAAAATACTGAGTCACCTATTACACCTAGCACTCTTGTTAGAACATAGATGCTTTATGTGCCTGGTGGTGTTGTTATGGATGTAGAGATTGCTAAAGAGTTTCTTGCGTGTAATGATAGAGAGGATCTTAAGAAACTATTTGTTAAGATTAAAGAAAAATCCTTGAATGAAGAGATGAAACATGATCCAAAGTTTGCAACATCTCTTACATTTTACCATGATAAGGATGATGAATTTCCTGTTGATCCTAAACTTACTACCTTGGTGGAATTCGATCCTTTTGATAACCAACAAGTGTAGGGGACAGTTTGTATCCTTTTTCGTGTTGGTTATCAAAAGTAAGAGTGTTGAACCCAACGAGGAGCTAAAGGTAGAATTAATATTCTCTCAAGTTCTATCAACCACCGACAGAATTCTACGCACGCTAACGCTTACTTTACCTAGAACAAGTATGAAACCATTTCGTAGGTGTAAAGATAAGTTTGCAAGAATAAACCTAGGAGTACTTAGCTAGACAATAGAAAGCTTTTGTAACACAAGAGAAAGATTTGCCCCTAGGCAATCGATAACTAGAACGGTAATCATTATTGCAGTTTTATATGAGAGAGAGGCCACTGCTAGCATGTCATCCCTTACTTGGAACTCTATGCACTTATGATTGGAACTATTAGCAAGCATCCACAACTACTAACATTCATTAAGGTAAAACCCAACCATAGAATTAAGATATAATGGCCCCCCTTCAATCCCGTATGAATCAATTTCTATGTTAGGAAGAAGCTTCTATCACTCTCGCCCTCCAATGCATAGTCCTGTCAACATACAACTAACCCCATGGTGTGATCCACGTGCGCTTATCATATGATGGGCACCAAATGACAGCACCAAAATAAAACATACAACTCACCAATAACGATCATCAATCAACCCATAGGACAAAACAAATCTACTCAAACATCATAGGATAGCCACACATCATTGGGTAATAATATATAGCATTAAGCATCATGTTTAAGTACAGATTACTGCTGGGGCAAGAGGAGTCACACCGCTTCATATAGGGGGAGAGAGTTTGTGGTGATGGCGGCAAAGTTGTTGGTGTAGATCGCTATCACGATGGTTGCCCAGGCGGCGTTCCGGCGCCACTGGGAGAGAGGGGGAGAGAGCCCCCCTCCTTCTTCTTCTTCCTTGGTCTCCCCCTAGATGGGAGGAGAGTTTCCCCTCTGGTCCATGGCCGCCATGGCTCTCGGAGGGCAAGAGCCCCTCCGAGATTGGATCTCTCTCTCTCTCTCTGTGTGTGTGTGTGTGTGTGTGTGTGTGTGTGTGTGTGTGTGTGTTTGTGTGTGTGTGTGTGTGTGTGTGTGTGTGTGTTTCTCTCCTGTTTTCGCGACAGCTTTTTGACCCTTTCACCGTTTCTTAAATATCCGGAGATCCATAACTCCGATTGGGCTGAAATTTTTAGGGGATTTTTCTCGGGAAATTATCTTTCTTGCGGCGAAAGAAGGGCCCCAAACGGCTTACAAGGTGGTCCCAAGCCATCAGGGCGCGGCCACCCCCCTCGTCGCGCCCAGTTTGCTTGGGAGCACCTCGGGCACCGTGTTGCTTTGATTCTTCTTCCCAAAATTCACACATATTCCAAAAAAAAATCTTTGTAAAATTTTATCGCGTTTGGACTCCGTGGGATTTTCTGCAAAACATGTGAAAACAATAGGAACTAGCACTCGGGACTAGATCAGTAAGTTAGTCCCAAAAATAATATGTAATGTTGCCAAAAGTATGTGAAAGTTGTATAGTATTGGCATGAAACAATCAAGAATTATAGATACGATGGAGACGTATTAGCATCCACAAGCTTAATTCATGCTCGTCGTTGTTTAGGTAAATGATAAAAAGATAATTTTTGGTGTGGAATGCTACCTAACATAATCTTGAACAAATGTCTAATCATGGCATGAATATTAAGATACAAGTGATTCAAGGCAATAGTCTATCATTTGTCATAAAGACATCCATACTCAGGTTTACAAGCAAACAATCATGTCCTTTCAAAATAACAATGCTGAAGGACGCTATCCCTACAATATCATATAGAAAGTCATGCTTAGTCTTCCTGGAATAAAGTATTAATTATGAGCATCATGGCGTCAAACCAAGCAATTGACTCATACTTCTAACATGCTTCAGCATTTTCAACTCCCACGCAATACATGAGCGTGAGCCATGGATATAGCATATAGGTGGAATAGAGTATGGTGGTAGATATGGAAGGAGTCAAAGTGGAAAGAAAGTCTCAGAATATACAAGCTAATTGGGTGTGCATCCAACTTGCTTGCTCAGGAAGCTCATCGTCGGAATATACATGCCAAGTTCTATAATGAAAAATTCCCACTAGTATATGAAAGTGACAAATCAGGAGACTCTCTAGGTGAAGAACACGATGCTACTTTGAAGCATAAGTGTGCTAAAGGATAGTAGCAAAGTCCCTTCTCTCTTTTTATCTCATTTTTTTCTTTTTTTTCTTTTTTTCCTTTTTTCTTTTTTATTCTTTTTCTTTCTTTCTTTCTTTTTCCCTCCTTTTCCCTTTCTCTTTTTTTCTTGGTGGGGTCATTTGGCCTCCCCCATTTTTTATTTTTCGTCCGAAGTCTCATCCCGACTTGTGGGGGAATCATAGTCTCCATCGTCCTTTCCTCACTGGGACAATGCTCTAATAATGATGGTCATCATACTTTTATTTACTTACAACTCGATATAACAACTTAATGATAATATAAGATGACTCTATATGAATGCCTATGACAGTGTACCAGGATGTGAAATGATCTAGCGTAACATGTAAACAATGATTAACGGTGTCTTTAACACATAGACTATGTCAGCTATATGATCATGCTAAGAAATATGATGATGAACACAAGTCATTTTATGTAATGGTGGAAGTTGCATGGCAATATATCTCAGAATGGCTATTGAAATGCCATGATAGGTAGGTATGGTGGCTATTTTGAGGAAGATGTAAGGTGGATTATGTGTAATAGAGTGTATCATATCACGGGGTTTGGATGCACCGGTAAAGTTTGCATCGACTCTCAAGGTGAAAAAGGGCAATGCATGGTACCGAAGAGGCTAGCAAATTGCGGAAAGGTGAGAGTGCGTACAATCCATGGACTCACAATAGTCATAAGGAAATCATATACTTATTGTGTAAGATTTAGTGGCTCTATCAAAGAAGAGTACTACTCGCAGGCCCCTAGGGAGGAGGTTGGTAGCAGTTAGCCATTGCGCGCCCCTGATTATAATAGCACAAAGGATTTCAAACAAGGATAAATTATGCTCCAACTTCGTCGCATAACTAGAGACTATACGTGCATGCTTCGGGAATCACAAACCGTAACACCCATATTCTTACTAATCCACAATCATACACTAGTGCACCCACATATTACTATCTTAATGTCGCAAAACTATTGCAAGGAAACAAACATATAATATTTAGTGATGTACACGTTTTATGTAGGATTTTATGACTAACCATGTGAATGACCAATTCTTGTTTGACTCTCTAAATAGGTATAAGTGAAGCATGAGAGTTTAATTATTTCTACAAAAGACCTGGACATGCTCTAATAAATATAAGTGAATCAAAAGAGCATTCTACAAATAACGGTTTTCTATATGTAGAGAAACAAGCATCCAACTTCAAATGATATAAGTGAAGCACATGAATCATTCTATAAAGCCATACTCAAAAGATATAACTGAAGTGCAAAGAGCATTCCATATATCAACCATGGACTTTCCCATAACACCATGGTGCATTCATAAAATAAAAATAAAATACACTCGACGCTCCAAGAATTTACACATATCATGTGAACAAAACAAAAACCGAGAGATATCGATAATTGTCGAGGAAGAAAGATGGGATGCCTTCCGGGGCATCCCCAAGCTTAGACACTTGAGTCTCCTTGAATATATACTTGGGGTGCCTCCCAATATTTAACTCTTATCTCTCCTTATTCTTCTCATATCGATACCTCCTCGATCTTCGAACACTTCATCCACACAAAACTTAATAGAACTTTCTTTAGAAAGGTTAGTACATATAACATCAAATCCCATCATGTCCTACCATAACATTATTGTATAATTATAATCCAACATTACCTACTTTGTTCTATCACAATTCTATAGCTCCCAAGTCAATGGGGCTCAACATGAGTTCAAACATAAGCAGACAATGAAATTATAACAGCAATCCTTGGAAAACATGACAGTCTGTAACGATGCAGATGAAACATATACTTATGTAACTCAGAAAATTCTAAAACATTAGGACGTAATAAAAAAATTGTATAACAGTACTGTGTAAAAATTTCATATTTTTTTGATGTTCCAATAAAATAGGAAAAATCAACATTACAGCAAAAGTTTCTATTTTTGCACGGCACATAACAAACAAGCAATTCAAACACCCCAAAGGTAAATCTTGTCACATTATTTTTATAATACAATGTATTTGCATAAGGGGATAATTTTTTTTTGAAAAGTTGTTGTACTCAAGATTCACAAAGTTTCCATGGGCATGAACAAAAGTTGAAGGATGTCCCCCTCTTCAACGGTGCTCGTCTTTCTCACTTTCACTTTTCTTTTCAAAAACTGTTTTAAGTTCGCCACTTTATTTTTTTATTTTAAATTATTTTCAAATCACACAACAGAAACAAATGACTCCCTAAAACTTTCGGGTTGTCTCCCTGGCAGCGCTTTTTAAAGACAGTAATCTAGGCATATAGTGCTCAAGTAATTCATCCACCCGGATCCCAAGGTATATCCAGCGAATTTTAATTAACAATGATTTGTAATTTAGTAGTGAGCACAAAGTAATATATAGTATGTAACAACGAAGTCTAACTGTCTTCCTATGCATTGGTATGTCATAAAATAACAATTCATGCACATCAAGTAAAGGTCAATACATAGCATAGGTAGTTTCTTGCAATTTTATCGTGTTGCAAACATAGAGAGGTGAAGATTTGGTTCCTCTCTCATAATAATTGCAAGTAGGAGCAGAAAGCACATGCATATTATATTCAATTGAGCATGTGTGGGTGCAATAGCAACAATTTCATGCTTAACATAAGGAACTATAGCAAGTTCATCTTCATAAGCATAACTCCTGTTGGCATCATGGCCACAGGCATAGCAAGCATCAAGTTCATCAAAAAAGGCATATTTCAAACGAATCCAAGGGATCATAGCAATCATCATAGCATTCATCCTTCGGTAAGCATGAACGGAAATTAAACAATGTATGAGTTGAAGATTTACTCTCATTAGAAGGTGGGCACGGGTAGCTAATACGCTCTTCCTCCTTTTGTTCTTTGTTCCCCTCCTCATCTTTTTGATCTAATGAGCTCACAGTTTCAGCAATTTCTTCTTCCATAGGTTCCTGCAAAATATTAGTCTCTTCCAAGGCAGCAAACATTTTCTCAATAAATTATTTAACATAAGCATTAGAAGCATAGTTTTCATAGAAATATTTAAGTATGGCAAAATTTCCAAATTTGTAAAGAATAACATCATACTTTTCAATTAAAGAAGAAATTTCATGTGCACCCTTAAAAGCAACAAATTCTTCAATTTGTTCAATATCATAATAACTATAGGCATCGTTGGCATAAGAAGATAATATTTCATTATCATTAAGCTCACATTGGTAGGGAAGTTGTTTTTTAGGATCTTTGGAACAACAAGTAAAATCATGTATTTCACATAAATTCCAAGCCTAGCAATTCAAACAATTAATTTGATACCCTAAGAGTTTCCGTTTCTGAGATAAGCGGTGTTGCACAAAATAAGTATGGTCATCTAATGATTTTCCCCTAACTAAGATGGTTGGGTTTTCAACAAGAGCACAAAGGAATCGAAGATGATCCAAGTAGAAAACTTCGGGAGTAGCAAGTCCACCTATTTTTTTGGGTATTTTACGTTTCCTACCCATATCTAAAGATAGAAAACAAGAACTGAAAAAACATTACTTCAAGATAAAGGAAACAAGCACACACGAGAATATCAACCCCACGCTCTTGCTCCCGGGTAACGGCGCCAAAAAAAGGTCTTGATAACCCACAAGTGTAAGGGTTCTAAAGGTAGAATCAATATTCTCTCAAGTTCTATCGACCACTGCTACAACTCTACTCACGCTAATGATTACTTTACCTAGAACAAGTATGAAACTATTTTGTAGGTGTAAAGATAAGTTTGCAAGAATAAAACTAGGAGTACTTAGCTAGATAATAGAAAGCTTTTGTAACACAAGAGAAATATTTATCCCTATGCAATCGATAACTAGACCGATAATCATTATTGTAGTTTTATATGAGGGAGAGGCCACTTCTAGCATGTCATCCCTTACTTGGAATTCTATGCACTTATGATTGGAACTATTAGCAAGCATCTGCAACTACTACCGTTCATTAAGGTAAAACCCAACCATAGCATTAAGATATAATGGTCCCCCTTCAATCTTGTATGAATCAATTTCTATGTTAGGAAGAAGCTTCTGTCACTCTCGGCCTCCAATGTTGTCGGTGTAGTAAAGAACGGGGCCCTTAGTACCCTGACTTGTGCACCACACGACCGCGGCCTCCGGACCAGCAAGCCCCTGCCGGGCTGGATCTGGGCGCTAAGCCTCTTTATGCAAAAGGCCCGGGCGAACCGGCAAGCCTTCCTTCCCGGGGGGACTCAGGCAATAGTGCACCCGCCAAGGCCTCCGCCCGCCAAGCTGTCGCTCCATGTAGCTGGGCTGATTATCGACATCTGCCAGGCATCGAGCGAGCAGGCGGGTAGGTGATACTGGTCGGGGCGCGTGGCTGCTTCCCTGGATTACAGAAGAGCTTTAATGACACCCGTCCCACGGCGTGGCGAAGGAATAAGAGGTAGCTGGGTGAACGACACAGAAGGAGAGGCAATCCTTGCCGGGAGACGTCGCCAGCGTGCCACCTCACGGCGCATTTAATGCGTCCGTCCTAATCCTTTCGAGTTAGGTATTTCCCACTATCGCTACAACCATCGATTTTGGCAGATAGATATACATTGTTTACTACGTGTAAAGAGCATTTTAGCCACTGTGGTAGACCCTTGGATTATAAAAGGAGGTCCATGGCTAACTTTAGAAAGGTCGACTCTCCGTTCATTTTAACACGCGTAGCGACGCCCCCAAAGAATCCTTGCGGGGCCGCGACGCTCTTGTACCGTGAACCCGAATAAACCACACCACACAGGACGTAGAGTATTACGCTCCCGCGGCCCGAACCTGTCTAAACCCTCGAGCATGCAGTGTCCGGTGATGCTCTTTGCGCCAGAGGATTCCCTCAGCCGAACTACGAAAGGGGCCTTGTCGGCCCCAAAGATCGTAGTACCCCAACGTCTTTGATGCGCCAGGTAGGGGGCTCCCTTCCGTGAACCTTCGTCGATGCCCATGCCTCCCAAGAAGGCTAAGGGCCCGGCGACGCCCGCCCGATCTACTTCGAACTGCCCTCGCAGGTGGTTGCCGGCGATGCGGATGGGGGCGGTCCTCACAATCGTCACGCCGGCGAACGCAGCCATGACACTGTGCGGAGCTCCACGATCCGTGACCCGTACCCCATCGTCATGGAGACGCACAATGCACCCGCAGCGGCCGGGGCTGGCACAGCAGACGCAGCGGCTGCAGCAGCAGCGATAGCGGCAAAAGGACCTCTGCCGCAGCCTTCTCAAGACCATTGCGAACAACGCCCCTAGGGTGGCGACCATGGGCGGTGCGTGGACAAGACCCCTGCACATCCATCTCAGGACATGCAGAGCCGAGCTCGATAGCAGCCTCCTGGAGGGAACGAGCATCGCGCGACGACACGGGGAGACGTTACTCCTGGCGCCGCCAGGAGTAAGAGCACCACCCACGCCTCGCACCTCTCCATGCCCAAAGCTCCGGAGGAAGCTCCGGCGCAGGCCCAACTATTGCTGAATTTTCCGCCCGCGCCGGAGAAAATGGAAGACTGGAGAGCTATTCTCCATAGCCTGCTGAGCTTCGCAAACCGTAATAGGACAAAGGGAGCGGGCCCGTCGGTCGCCCGCCAAGCGGCTCCGGGGGCTCCCACCGCCGGACGCAACGCTGGCGGGGCACACATGGTGTAGTCTCCCTCTCAAAAGCAACATACCCGCCAGACCGACGTACAAGACGAGGTATCATACGCCTCAACGGACCCGCCGATGAACAAGGACCTACACCAAGGATAGGCGCAAGGAAGACGCTCACACCACCATTGAGAGGCGGCATCAAACACGCCAACAGTCCGATGGGCGCGCAGACCCAGCCGTCGACGCACTTACGTCGGGAGTGCCCTGCAGATTGCCTTATGAGTTAGGTTGCCCTGCATTCACCCACGAGCTACGGCAAGTTCGCTGGTCCTCCAGCAGACCCTTCAAGCCCGAGTTGCCCGACAAGTACGACGGCAAGATCAGCCCTTCCGAGTTCCTCGGCATCTACACCATCACGGTATAGGCTGACGGGGGACACGACGAGAAAATCTTGGCTAATTACTTTCCATTGGCACACTAGCCCAACGTGAGGAGTTGATGAACTTACCAGAGGGGTTTATTTCCTCTTGGGTGGACCTGTGCAACCAGTTCGTCAGTGCATACCATGGGGGCCACAAGCTTCCAGGGCAGCCCAGCAACTTACACGTGCTCCCCCAGAGAGAAGACGAATCCCTCCGCAAATACATCCAGAGGTTCAGCCGCGTGCAGCACAACATCCCTGACATCCATGCGGCCATTGTGATTGCCGCGTGCGTTCCACACGAACGTGCGCAACCAGCGAATGCGTGAGGAGATGAGCATGAACATGGCGAGGGATGTCGCCGAGCTGTATGCCATGGCAGACAAGTGCGCACAGGCTGAAGAGGGGAGGAAGCTCCTTGGAGAGGATGCTCGCACAGAGGTCGACTCACATGACGATGAGGCTGCGCCGGCCTCCAAGAAAAAGGGCCGGAAGCGCAACAAGAAGCGCAAAGGAAAAGCAGTGATGGCTATCGAGTGGAACGATAACTCCGACTCTAGAAAGAAGGCCAAGTCCATGGGGTCCGGCAAGAATTCCACTGCGTGCTCCGGGGATGACAAGGCCGCGGCAGGAGAAAAGACCGACAGGCCGTACTGCAAGATCCACCTCACCAAGAGCCATGACATCAACGAGTGCCGCCAAGTAGAACAGCTTGCCAAGAAGAAAAAGCAAGAGTACGAAAGGCGTGACAAGGAAAAGGGCCGAGACGGTGCGGGTGGTTGCTGCAAGAAAAACAATGGAAACTGTGGTGGCCGTCGCGGCAAGGCCAAGCAACGCAAAGAGAAACCTACTAGAGGCCGAGACAAGAAGTGTGATGACAAAGATGATGATGACGACGGAGATGAAGAAGAGTTTGAAGGCCAAGAATTCCAGAAGGCTGTCGATGCCATGTGCGTTGTAGGAGGCACATCTTTGTACTCCTCTCACCGGCAGCTCAAGCAGTGGCCCCGCGAGATCAATGCGGCAGAGCCAGCGGCAGAGGCGAGGAAACCCCTCAAGTGGTCCAACACTCCCATCATCTTCGACGCTGAGGACCACCCTGACCGCATCACTGCCTTTGGGAGCGTGCCGTTGTTGGTTTCGCAAACAATACGCAA
This sequence comes from Elymus sibiricus, assembly GCA_039707655.1. Classification (NCBI taxonomy): domain Eukaryota; kingdom Viridiplantae; phylum Streptophyta; class Magnoliopsida; order Poales; family Poaceae; genus Elymus; species Elymus sibiricus. Next base: position 260,572,415 of record CM077669.1, read on the forward strand.
CCTCAAGGTCACGAAGATGTTGGTCAACAGTGGGGCTGGTTTGAACTTGATCTCACCCAACGTGATCAAGCGGCTGCAGATTCCTGACACGGATCTCAAGCTGACGAGGTCCTTCCAAGGGGTCAACCCAGGAAGATCTCAGCCCAAGGGGAAAATCACTCTACTGGTGACATTCGGTAGCGAGCTCAACTTCAGAACAGTGAGGGTAGTTTTCGACGTCGCGAAGATGTCGCTACTGTACAACGGGATCTTGGGCCGACCGGCGCTGGCGAAGTTCATGGCGACAACACACCACGCCTACAACACTCTCAAGATGCCAGGGCCGATGAGCGTGCTGACAATAAAGATGCAGTCCTCTACATTGACAAGCTCTTCGGGGAGGCAGTGGCAATGTCTACTAACGAGGCACTTGCTCTTGCCAACAAAGCTCTCGGGGGGAAGAACAAGAACAAGATCTCTGGCGAATCTCGTAAGTACTCTGGGAAGCGCGCCAAGAGGTCCAGCACGCCCGTCGAGGACATACCAGAGACCTCTACCGCCAGGAGAAAGAAAGATAAGGTGACCATCCCCAAGACAAAGCAAGTGCCCGCGCGGGAGAACGGCGAGGGCGGCACTTTCACCATAAGTGCCACCCTCGACAGCAAATAGGAAAGCGCGCTCGTCACATTCCTGCGGGCGAATGTAGATGTGTTTGCCTGGCAACCGTCTGACATCTCTGGTGTTCCCAGGGAGGAGATTGAGCACCACCTTGCCGTTTGTCCCCATGCGCGCCCTGCAGAATGTCCGGAAACAAGCCCTCGACCGGCAAGAATTTATTGCCGAAGAAATAAAAAAGCTAGAAGCAGCAAGTCTGATCAGAGGTGTAATCCACCCAACTTGGTTAGCAAATCATGTGGTGGTGCGCAAGGTGAATGGGAAACGAAGGCTTTGCATTGACTTCACCGATGTCAACAAGGCTTGCCCGAAGGACATGTTCCCCTTGCCGTGCATTGACCAGATAGTGGACTCGACCGCTGGCTGTAATCTTTTGTCCTTTCTTGATGCATATTTTGGCTATCACCAGATCTTCATGGCCGAGGAGGACGGAGAGAAAACGGCGTTCATTACCCCCTGCGGCGCATACTGCTTAAGACGCATACCGTTCGGGTTGAAGAGCGATAGTTCAACATTCGCAAGGGCAGTTCAGATTGGTCTAGGACCACAGCTGCACAGGAATGTGGAAGCATACATGGATGATATAGTGGTCCAGACCAAGAACAAGGACATGCTGGTGCAGGACCTAGAAGAAACCTTCACGAATCTACGCAAGATCAATTTAAAGTTCAACCCCGAGAAGTGCGTGTTCGGAGTCCCCTCCGGCAAGTTCCTCGGGTTCTTCATATCATAGCATGGGATTGAAGCCAACCCCGCCAAGACTGAGGCGATTAAACAGCTAGAGGCACCCAAGCGCATCAAGGACGTTCGCTGCTTGGCGGGTTGCATCGCCGCCCTCATCAGGTTCAGTTCCAAGTCCGCCGAGCGTGCCCTCCCGTTTTTCAAGATCCTGAAGAAGGCAGGCCCAATGACTTGGACCCCGAAAGTAGAGGGAGCGCTGCAAGACTTGAAGAAATACCTGTCCTCAACGCCAACCCTAGTCGCACCAAAAGCAGAGGACCCATTGCTATTGTACCGGGCGGCAACGAACCAAGTTGTTAGCGCTGCGCTGGTGGCAGAGAGGGAAGCTGAGGAAGATGAGGCAAAATCTACCAAGCCGACAGCCCCGACAGACCAAGTAGCCAAAGACGTGAGTATGACGCAAGAAGCAAACCAGCGAACTGTGCAGAAGAAGATGGTGCAGTGACCCGTGTATTTTGTCAGCTCCCTCCTGCAAGGGGCTAGATCAAGATACTCTGGGATGTAGAAAATGCTCTTTGGCCTCCTTATGGGCTCCCGGAAGCTGCGCCACTAATTCCAGGCACATCACATCACCGTCGTCCCTCGGTTCCCACTGCAGTGTATCGTGAGAAATCCAGAGGCAACCGGCAGGATTGTCGAGTCGGCGTTGGAGATGGCAAGTTTTGACTTGAGCTTCGAGAGAACGACAACAATCAAGAGCAGGGCCCTGGCAGAGTTCGTAGCAGAATGGACGCCAACGCCGGACGAAGAAATCCCGGAGACATCACTCCATGGCAATGAAGCACCTCAAGAATGGATCTTTTGATATGAATAAGAGTTTCACTTATATGTGCAAACTGATTTGCAATATTTTCATGCCTTTGACTTCTTGGGTTAATATATTGGCTTTATATTTCACGACATTTGAAGAGTACTCACTACTGCAGGATGCTGCTAACGCGACACATCAATCAGAGACCCTTCGACAAAACTGTGTGCGATGACCAAATCGTAAACGGTATAGTTATAGCTCCGTCGCTAATGACGTAAACTGTGTGCGATGACGGGTCCATCAAACATGATCTAAAAACTAGTTGCGTGTGCGATGTTTGGCAAACAGTTGGCCTAGATAAACTGTTTGAGATTGGATAATATAACACAAACGCTTATCAAAATACAAGTGTGTGCGATGTACGACATACAGTTCACCCCGATAAACTGTTTGCGCTGATCAAGCAGAACACAAACAATTGTCCAGATGATCACGTGTGCGATAGACGGCATATAGGTCACTCGGATGAACTGTTTGTGATGAGGTAAAATAACATAAATGGTTACATAGATCAAGATGTGTGTGATAGACGGCATACAGGACACTGGGATGAACTGTGTGCGATAAGCAAAAATAACAACGGTTTCTCGGATCAAGATGTGTGTGATGTACGCAGCCCACTCGGATGTGTTGTGGGCAAACGGTTCCAAATAAAGAACTGTCAGGGACTGATGATATCATCATCGACGGTTTTGGTTGTTTATTCCGTATGCGATGTGATTTGCTCAATCTGCCCACCAACATCTATGCTCTGTTTAGAAGAACATGATTGCATAACCAAATTAAGCATCCAATACACACATAACATTGGCGCACATCTTAATAAACTATTACATGCATAATAAATTTATCCCTCTAAAACTACGAATATTTCTGCATAGGGAGAGTATGAGAATTGAGAAACGATCATCAAATCATCTACTTCTTGTGACGCTTGCCGCCAGCGCTCTGCTTGTGGCTCGATTCCTCGTTGTCTTTAGGTAGGAGGCACTTCCTCATGTCAACGATCCGCTTGAACATCTCGTAGCATGTGTACGCTTGCTTGGCCGTGGCTGGAGGTGATATTCATCCAGTTTCTTCACCCAGCCCCTGTGCCAGACATGCTTGTTCTTGTTGCACTCAGCCTTCATGTCAGCGTAGTAGGGGTCGACGATGGCCTCGGCCAGGTCAACATGGGAGTCCATGTCCTTCTTGCGGCCCTAGACCCTGTAGTGGCCACGGATGTCGACAAGCTTCTGGCAGGCCAAGCCCGAAGTCTTGAGCACCTTTGGATTGTTGGCGCTGTCCACCGTAGAGAACCTATAGTCAGGGTTGTTGACAAACCAGGTGAAACGATCGCAAGGCACTGTGGCCAGGCAGTAGTGGTAGAGGAGGACGTGATGGCCCACGCACAACTGGGTGACGGCAACCTTCTGATCATGCCCAGCACGACTGCCGGTGTAAGCGAGGTCGAAGCCGACCACTTTGTACTTGTCATCCGCATCAAGCAGCCGCTCCATGGTGTCGATGGAGTCCTCCACCATGCCCGGGTCATTGGTGTACACCACCGTGAGGTCCGTCTTCCTCATGTGGGTCTCCACATGATACACGCCGAACTCCATAGGAGCGCCGCTGGACATCCTCTCTGTATGCGTCGTCCAGGGTGCGCTTATTGTGTTGTGGGGTGCGATCGAAAGCTTGAAGAGACTATGGTTAATGGCCATGGGTATAAATGGGGGCCGGACGTCCTGGAAAACAGGCACGTCCGGATGGCAGTTTTTGCAGCGCGTGATTCAGTCGTGGAGCACGTAACTGCATGGGGCGACGCGCGTGGCGCAACCGCATGCATATGGAGCCCCGAACGTGATCGTGGGCCGGCCCCAACCGCTGGCAGAGCGTGCACGGAGGGGTGCGAGAGCAGAGCACACACATGGGCGCAAGAGCAGAGCACGCACAGGGACGCGAGAGTAGAGCACGCGGTGGGACGCGAGGTCGAACGAGACCACTATGTACTTGTCCTCGTCAAGTAACAGGTCCATGACGTTGGAGTTCTCCATCCAGATCGGATGTTTGGTGTACACCATGAACCGACAGGGCGTGTCCACTACGGCATGCATGGTGAACTGGCAGTCGTCGTCGGTAGCCACTGGGAGCGCCATTAGAGCCGCGCAGGATACCCTCGGTCGTGGCTCTGCTTCTTAAGGTCCAGATATTAATCGTCAATTGCATATTGTAGTCCAGATATTAATCGGCCATTGCATACTAAGGAAAAGATAGTACTACCAAAATAAGAGTCTCCCTCATAAGATGTCATTTGCATGGTTGTATCACAAATGACCGAAATAGTACAAAGGTTCAAATTCCAGCATTACAAGGCTCAAATTCAAAGATAACAATGTTCAAACCGATAATAGAAATGAAATTTAGCTTATGCAGGAAACTTTGTCATGCAGCTCTAGACGCCCGCGCTGATCAGCTGAACATGAACATATATGATAGGTTCATACTAATATTACTACTAGTTTCGCAACTTTAATATTTCTGCAAAGGGATCCGCCACTGACATGTCATTTATGGGCTTGGCATTAGGACTTCCGAATAGTCTGTCAAAGGAAGTTACAAAACAAAATTGAGCTTCTGCAGAGAGTTTTCCATTCTTTCCTAGTCGCCGGTGCTGATCATCAAACCATTCTTTTTTGCGCGATAAATGTAGGGAAAATCTCATTATCTTTAGCACACTTGCTCTCACGAAAAAGAACCTGGCAAATATAATCTCCGGTAAGGTCCCGCGGTAGGAGTTCAAAGTAATTTCTGAGAGATGGAGATCAAGGCATTCGATGGGATTGTTATATTGTATCACATTATCCACTATCGGGCCTAACCGTATCTGCGAAAGAAGAGAATGTATTAGTGATTCGACAGACAACGGACCTCTTACGATTTGTAGGGTTTCAAAATTTGAACTCCCTTGTGGTTAAAATTTAACATGAAAGAGCATCACCTCGACATATAGCTTCTCCAGGCACGGAAAGAATCTCAGCAATCTGACAACTTGGCCCAGGTCGGGGCCGATAGATTCTACTACTAAGACCTTCACTCCGCGTAGATACGGGGTCAATCTTGTCGATATGATTTTCTGGATGACAGACGAACATACATCTTTAATAGAGAGAAAAAATGTTAATTCAAGAATGAGAAGAGGACGATTGTTGTACCTGGACGGTTATGGATCCAAAAACAAGTTCAGATAAGTTGACGGGCGAGTAGCCAAACACTGTCAATTTCAGCGCATGAATGACCCTGATTCTTATTGGACCTTGTTGATCAACAACAAGTAATCTCTCAAGTAAAGGCATGTCCACAATTACCATTTGGTGATTCACCTTGTGCGATCTCCTGTTGCAACACCAGCAATACACACAAATTGCCCGGAGACTCATGGAGGTGATCTGGAGGCTACTCAACCCATTGATTGCCTGAATATGAAGGTACTCGAGCACAGTACCGCCACGGAGCAGGCGCTCCATGTCGTCGTTGGGTATGCAGACGGCGACGAGCTCAAGGTGCTTCAGTAGAGGTAGCAAAAGAGCGGGATTGGTGTTAATCTGGGGGAAATGGCAGTTCAAGAACCTTGCGAAGCGCAGCGTTGCCACAAGGCGCAACGTGCAGGGTGGCAGCGGGCGCATATGTCCATCATTAAAATGGACCTCCTCGAGATGATCTAGGGCTGGCGATAAGAACCATTCGTCAAGCTTGGCTCGGTCCTTGCCATTGGAACGGAACTTGCCCATGGTAAGGCCTTTGATTGGGCCACAGTGCGTGCCGAGGATCTGGGATAATGCATCCAAGCATTTGCGATAGCCAGTGCAAAGCATGTGCTCGCTGATGATGCCGAGAGGGGTGCAGCGCCATTGGGGGCGCCACCGCCGAGAGAGGAGGGTTGTGCGCACGCCATCTTCGATAGGGAGGAGGAAGATGATGGCTCTCAACATATGGTCGGGGAGGCTGCTAATGAAGTCTACGCCTATCGGAGACGCTTCTGTTTCTGGCTCAGCCCGCCTCCGCTTGTTGGCAACCTCGACATCCATGTCCGGAGAATGGCCGCCGGCGTATATTTCTGTCAAGAGTGGATAAGTGGGAGGATAGTGATTATGTAGCTAGACTAGGGTAGAAGAATAGTGCATTGGTAATTACAAGTTACTACTTACTAGGTAGGAACAGTTTTAACAGATTAAGAAAATGAAATCCCAATTGGTTGCTGAAATACTACACAGTTACATTGATATTGCTACGCAAGTCAACATGCAGATACTACAAAGAACACTTACTTCCAACATAGCATGTACGGAGAATGTCGTCGGGGAAGTTAGCATTTATCATATGGTAAGGCTCTTTTAGGTGCAGCGTAATTTTAGTGCCAGCTTTCAGTTAATAAAACTTAGAAATTTCTCCCCAAAGGCCTTGTTCAAAGTAGGAGTGACAATATTCATCAATTTTACAGAAACAACAATTGTAAATCCATGGTTTGTGCTCAATATGACATCCCTGGAGTCTTCAGTTATGTAAAGGCAAAGATTTAGCGCTACAGTTGTCGTTGCAGCGCAAGGGATGTACTGCAGGAAATGATAAGATTGTTATAGAACCTCGTAACGTGATAGTATGAGAGTAGTAGTTAAAAGAACAGCATGCACACCAGTTGATTTCAAAGGACAAATAATTACAAGTAAACAGATAATGTAACCATGATGTCGTGCAAATATATATGAGAGTAAACGAAAGAACAATAGAACATTAATTTTCCTAATATAGAAGGAGAAGGATAAGAAGAAGAAGAAATCACATTTGACGTAAATGCTACATGTGGCACGTTTTATCCAAATGTAGCAATCTATAGTATAGGTTCAGAAAAAGAATAGGCCATGCATGTCAACCCAGGTAGTGTGAGATTGCGCATACCGTGCGCTCCTTGAAGTCATCTGGTATGGTGAGATGGAACTCCTCGGTTTTTTGGCCGAGTCCGCATAGCCCTGATGTGTCCTTGCACTGTACACTCTATGAATGAAAACCCTCACATCAGCTAGAAGAAACATGAATCCACAGCGATTTCGGACGGGTGATTAAATGGGGCCGACGGACTGGGATAAGAGATGAGCGGAAATATTTCGGTAGATTAGTTACCTGGTTCTTCATGGGCAAAAAACCAGAACCGAAGATTACCCAATCGGGCCAGCTGGGTCGACAGCGAGCAGCGTCGAGAAAGTCAGTGTCGATAGGCCGCGGCAATCGGCAGTGGAGATATGCGGTGGCTTTCTACGGCAGCCGGCAGCGGCGACAAGCGTCGAGCTAAGTGGTTGCCGCGGGGATAGGCGGTGACATGCATGGAGAGTCCCGGAGTACTAGTGTTAGTGTAGGTGCTACTGGGGTGGGGAGGGGGAGGGGGAGGGGAGCAGGCGAGGGTTTTGTGACGTGTGGGTGTCGAGTTTTTTTTTTCAAGTGGTGCTGAGGAATTCTGTCCTAGAATAATGTGCTTCGGAGGAAACGGTTTATTAGATCCAACCGTGTGTGATAAATCCTATATAAATATTACTCTCAAGTAAACTAGCACTTCGTTGTGATGGAGATACCACATAATGAAAGTCGTCGCACAGTTTCAATCTCAGGAAAAAATATAATACACAAGCATAGATATAATAGACACAAACTAGATAGATTCAATCCAACATTTTTTTCACGAAACAGTCAATCCAACATCTCATCTTCATGCTTGATGGTTAAGATTCTCCAGGAACTGGGCGTACGCGGCGTGCGCTATCCTGCGAGAATACTTCTGTTCGAAGGAGCCAGCGGCTCGTCCTCTTGCATTCGCCAGAACACTCGAGTACGTGTTGTTAATCTTATGGTTCCAGAACGGGCATCCATAGCCCCCTTTCTTCCTGACACGCTTGTTATAGTTCTATTTCATCTCTTCAACAAGTTTAGTAATAAGCATAACGGCCCTATTGTTCCGATGGAGAGAAGAACCTATAATTAGCTTTTCGGAGGGAGGCCGCTGATGACGATTGAGAACGGTGGCGAGAATGCTGGGGGGTGAGAGAGGATTGTGTGTAGCGAGAATGTTAAAGCCGACGGATCGGGCGCGGTTAATAAAGGGGAGTTGGGACATGAGAGGGAGGCGGGCGGCGGTTTAAAGGGACGGCTCGCCTCCCGGTGAGGCGCCTGTGCGCCGAACTGCTGGCATGCGCACCGCAATTCACACGTCTGACGGCACGTCTCCCTGCAAAACTGCTTAGCGAACACGCCTCCCATCAATTCAACCACCTTCTCACACGCATCCCGGTCAGCCTGCGAGGTGACCTGCTGCTAGCATGCGTCCCATCAAATCATATCTGTGTGCAAGGATCGCTCTTGATGCAGTTTGACCAACTTTAAAGAAAGAAATAGAAATAATTACCATGACAAATATATATGATGTGAAAGTACATTCAATAAAGAATCCAATGGTAATAATTTTTAATTGTAAACGTTAACATTTTTTTCTAAATTTGGTCAAAGTTTACAAAGCTTGACTTTATCCAACGCTAATACGCGAAGTAAATAAAAAAGGTTTGGATTAGTAAACCGTTTGTGATGTAAACGTGACGGTTCTATGTTGCATTTATTAATAAGCCCCCGTTTGCAAGAAGCCTAGATGAAAACTTCTCTCAAATTGGACGATTTATTTACCACAACCTATAAGTTTCATATCATGAAATCATGTCAATGTTTCATGAATTCTAGCTTAGCTAGGCGTTTGCTGCAAATTGATAGCCAAGAGTCAATGTTTGTGGCCCCAAGATGTTCGAAATTTATTGTTTTTCCTTCCATGCAGACTAAACATGCACCCAACACAAAAAAAATGAATTTCTAATCCATTCGGGCGCACAACCGCATGTGCATATAGTTCAAATTTGAATTTTACAAATTAAATACCTAAGGAATCAATTTGATGTATATAATGTCTTAATGTTCTTTACAAATCGAAATTTAACACTACACTCCTATTGTCACATGTGCACTACATAAAAAAGTTTGACATGCATGCCTCAAAGTGACGGTGGTGTGGTGGGACGAGTGGGGGTGTGGGGTCCGGCACACAATACGCGTCGTATGTGCGCCACCACGTGGGGTTGTCCGGTTAGTTAGGCATCAAGCTGACAACGGGGATTACTCAGGCGGGTATATTGGAGTCCCATCCCCGTCCCCATCACCGCCCTCCCATTCCTGTCACTGTCTCCGTACCCGTGCGCGGGGATAAAATGTTTCCCATCCCCGTCCCGATCACCGCCCTCCCATTCCTGTCACTGTCTCCGTACTAATGCACGGGGATAAAATGTCTCCCATCCCTGATGCCACTTCTTTATCCCCTTGGGGAAAACCAACATGCATTTAAGAACAACATTCGATAGTATTTCAGTAAAAAAAACAGTACTCCAACGCAAATAAACAATATGTTGGCTAAGTTTGGGATTTCTTAGGGATATTTGGGCCAGATGGGTGGGATCTGTGGAAATTTGGGTGACCGGGGTTGCAAATTACGTGGGGTCTACTAATTTGAGAGCCCACATGTAAGTAATTCATGGTTAAGGCGGGTAATGCTATGTATATCCCATCCCCATCCTCGTCCTGCACGCTGGGTAAGGTATTTGACCCACCATCTTCCCCATGGGAATTCAAGCTCACACTTCTCCGTGCCCTAATATAGTAAACACCCATGGGGATGCGGGTAACGGTTTTAACCATTGACAGCTTTAGTTGAGGCACACATGCCATGTCAAAAGTCGTGCATTGGGTATATATTTAAAGCATCTTGATCATGACCTTTTCATGCATATGTTTGTGTCTCATGCATGCAGAGGTGGTCCTCGTACACTCACTCATGCGATTACCACCGACACACCCATTCGTTGCCCCTGCGTGGTCTATCACCTTCGATGGCGCGTGCGAGAGGGGTTTGATCAAAGGTGGATTCATCTTACTCCATGTTTCGGCGAATATCATGGTGAGATTACGGACGAAAGTTTGGGCGCACGTGTGCATGCGCGTGCTCATTGTACAAGTTGTGAACCTCCGTTTTTTCCGATTTGCGAAGGTGCCACATGAAATGTGTGCATTGGGTATTCAAAAGTTTGTGTGCTGGGTATGTAAACATCACACAACACTTCCATGCATATGTTTGATCCACGCTTAGATGACGGTGATTGTTTTTGGATACTCCTTCGCGTGGTTGTCGTTGGAAAGTCCATTACTGGGCCCGCGTGGATGTCCATCACATTGATTAACAACGAGAGAGAGGTTACCATGGTGGAATCTTCAATTGTTTTGTGTTATGGTATACATTATATAGGTCATTTGAGTTTCCTTAGCCAAGTCTGAGCACACTCCTACGAATGCGTGAATCGTTCCCATCGACGCTCGGCATACTAGTTGTACGCGTCATGAACATTCGCTTGGGGGGGTGGGGGGGACTTTCCCATTCCAAAGCATGTGACCCATCAAAGTTGCACATGAGGTATATATTCATGAATTCAATCGCAACACAACATTTCCGTACACATGTTTGCACCACCAACAGGTGATGGTTGTCTTCGACACTCCACCGCGTGGTTAATTATCGGTGCCATGCCCATTCATGGGCCTCGGTGGACGTCCATCCTTTCGACCGACAACGGGAGAGGTTTGACCAAAAGTGTTGATTCTTTGGTCGGGATGTCCGTGTTTCAAGGCGCATAGGCCATAGTCCACCTTTGACCACAAAAGAGATGGGGTGGTTCGACCTTGCTGGATTCATGTATATGTTTCATTTTTGTGTTACGACATGAGTGATACGCAATACCTGTTTGGTGGCATGTATTTGTGGCTAGGATTCCCCCTCCACCGACACGAAGTGGCGACGGAGGAGACATGTGCCACATCAAAGTTGCGCATTGGGTATTTTGATCGATCAAACCACCCTATGCATACATATTTTTGTTCCACATGCAGGTGTGTATGTTTTTTTAGAGACAACGCAGGCGTGTATGTGTTCTGACCCCTTTCCAGCATTTTTTTGACGAAATGCTCCTTCATATTATTATTCCAGGAGTAAATAGCAAACGATTCGAATGTAACAACCGTTTGTGATTGTACACTCAACAAAAACCATTCCATCCGCCACTGGCACATCAGCACGGTCCATTGGTGGGCGCCGGACATGATTGGGTTCCACGAGACTTCCCTCGTAAAAATATCTACCACCTTGAGCCATTTGAAAAATGGCGGTTTCGCGGGTTTTTCCTATTTGATAGCACACACTTATTATGTTTCGGCTGTGTGCGACGTTTGTTGCTCTCGCCCTAGCCGCGCTGCTTCAATCTCGTAATCTTAATTTTCAGTAGCCCCAGCATTCCCGCCTAGTAAAATTTTCAGTAGCCGCGCGAAATTTCCTCAAACACCACCTACCCCCCCTCCCCACCACAAAACCTCTGCTCAGATAACGTAAAAAAAAAAAACCTCCGCTCCCGCTAGCACCACTCCTCTCCCTCGCTCGAACCATAGCTAGCCCGCCGCCGCCGCCCCCGACTCCACCGTCATCCTCTGCAGGCCTTCCCGTGACTATCTCGAAGTCCTCATGAAGATCCATCACAAGGGGGTTGGACTAGAGTCGTCCGTGCAATCGACAGTAGTGCTCCTCGATGTCGAATATTGCACGCACAACTCTGGTCCACCCCGTAGTGTTGGCCTACGAAGCACCCTCTTCCCCGCAGATCCCCATCCCCATCCTCACCCACACTCCAGAGCGTCGCTGCCTCATCCCGGCTATGCTTCCCGGGGAGCTGGAGGAGTGAATGGCCAAAAAGAGGTATATCGAGGCCTGTCCGCTGGATGATGGCGAGGTGGCCGCCGAGGCCCCCAGACGCGGGCTATGACACAGGTTAAATATATCACCCCCGCCCCTTCAGAATCAACCTCCTTGGATCTCCTCCATGCCCCCCCCCGCGCTGATCTACTCTGCTTCGCTGTCAGGATTTTGCCTTCATCGCCATCGAGACCCTTTTGTCATTACTGAAGCTCGCGTTCTATATATATGGCGGTGGCTCAGCATCGTCAGCTGCCAAGTCAGACCTCATTGACGACGAAGATGACAAGGCGCCCTATCCGTCTCTTCCAAGGGGAAATAGCCCATCCACGACATCAGGGACGTCACCCTGCAGACGTGCTCTTCCAAAGGCAAGGAGATAAGCTACCACAACAGGGAGCGCACGGTGCGCACACCCACTCCAAGCTATTCCAAGGGGTATGAATTGTTCAAACGTGCAATTTGATATGCTGGAGTATGAATTGTTCAGTTCAATTTCAGTGCTAATGCGTTTGGTTGTCCGTAGTGAGCATATACCTTGTTTAGCGTGATATGTGGTTGTTTGTAGTGAACATATGTCTAGTTTCATTGCTAGATTTGGTTGTTCAATCATACAATTGGTTCCCGTTAAAGCTGGTGTATTTAACACGCCCCTGTTTATTTCAGTTTTCTCACAATGTGATGTTGAATCATACAATTTGATGTTTAAGCACATGGTGCGTTCTATCTTCTATGCAATTTCAACAATACTGATATGAATGGCTGTTTGGTTGCTGTTAAGTCTGTTTAGTGAGCCTATGCTTCCTTTAATGGTTTTTTGGTTGTTTGTGGTTATGATTTGTCCAGCTTCAATTGCTATATTTGGTTGTTTGTAGTATGCCTCTGATCTACTCTGCTTTGCTGTCAGGAATGTGCTATGCTGGAGTATGAATTGTAATGTTCAAAAGTGCAATTTGATATGCTGGAGTATGAATTGTTCAGTTCAATTTCACTGCCTATGTTTGGTTGTCTGTAGTTAGCATATACCTATATTTGGTTGTTTGTAGTATGCATCTGATCTACTCTGCTTTGCTGTCAGGAATTTTCCTTCATCGCCAACGGGACACTTTTGTCATTTATGGAAGTCGCGTTCTATGGTGATGTTTTGGCATCGTCAGCTACCAAGTCAGGTCTCATTGACGACAACAACTTGTCATCAACAAGTGCGCCCTACGCTCGAGTATGAATTTTTCAGTTCAATTTCATGAACGTCTATGTTTGGTTGTCTGTAGTGAGCATATACCTTGTTTAGCTGTTTTTGGTTGTTTGTAGTGAACATATGTCCAGCTTCAGTTGCTATATTTGGTTGTTCAATCATACAATTGGTTCGTGTTAAAGCTGGTGTAGTTAACATGCCCCTGTTTATTTCGGTTTTCTAACAATGTGATGTTCAATCATAGAATTTGATGTTTAAGCACATGTTACGTTCTATGCAATTTCAACAATACCGATATGAATGGCTATTTGGTTGTTGTAGTATGCCTTGTTTATTTAGTTATACACCGCCTGCTTTTTTTCACTCTGTGATGTTCAATTATACAATTTTATGTTTAAGTACAAGCTTTGTTCTATGCAAATTCAACAATACCATTATGAATGACTTTATTTGGTTGTTGTTAAGCCTGATGTAGTGAGCATGTGCCTATTTTAATGGTTTTTGGTTCACATGGCTATATTTGTTTCCCATGTTATACTCCCTCCGCCCCATAATAAAAGACGCTAATACATCCAATATGTTTGTGCATTGGATGTAATTAGATCTTATATAGTGGGACGGAGAAAGCATCATGTGAGGTAACTAATAAAGATTGCTAGTACAATGGGTCAAAATGTGGTAATTAAACTATTTATTTACAGTTTGTCCAAGACAAGAGTGATATGAAGTATATTAACCCAGAACTATGTACCCTTTTTACTGCACATAATGAGTTGTTAGATGACAATCTATGTATCTTTTTCCTTTGCAGTGGTTCCCAATACAGTCTACCCAAGATCACCTCTCAAACTACATGATTGTTGGACATGCTAATGTACATGTATTTCTACCAGACTAGAATGACAATCTGGAAGTCATGAAGATATTGAAGGATGGGCGGTCGACCATCACAAGGGATTGGGCTAGAGTCGTGTGTGCAGACGACATGGAGGAGGGCACACTACAGGCATTCCGCTTCACCTTTTACAACAATCAGAATATATTTTGCCTCTTTCTTTGCCGTCTTTAATACAAGTATTCAACCGTCGTTCATCATTCTTTATTTGGTGCTTATGTAATTCTTTTGTTGACGTAATTCTTGAGCGTATGTACCTGTGAATGGAATAATGCATTGGTTGATGAACCTATCTTTGTACATGTAAAAAGCTATTACCTACTTTCAAATTCAAATTCTGTACAATTCTAAATTGTAGCGATTAAAATAATAAAAAAAATGCTCACAGTTTGTAAGTCTCAACGTTTATAAGTCTCAACGTTTGTGATATACCTCAAGATCCTACACGTTTCACAGATAAAAAACGTGTGCGACCATGCACACAGTTGCCGTTTGCGAACCGTGTGTGATTTCAGATAATATAACAAATGGTGCAACCGAATGCAACGTTGGTGATACAATCTCTGTCGCACACAGTTTAAAATGATGAACTGTTTGTGATGTAGTATGCATCGCAAACGTTGAACCACAGAATAGCGCGTGCGATACTTATCCTGTCGAACGCGAGTACGACGTTTCTTAAACCTATCCGATACTTGTACGACGGTTAAATTATAGTCTTAGTTAAATATCGCCAATGGTACATCCAATATAAGTTTTTGTGATATACCCCTTATCATACACGCTTCATAATCGTGAACTATTTGTGATTAGGTGCACATCGTAAACAGTGAGCCACAGAATAATGCGTGCGATGTTAGTGTGATCTCACACGAGTGGCAAGGATGGGTCATATGGGAAGTCCACCATATCTCAAAAGGTTGAGCGGTGACTCTTGTTTGTGATAGATGCGGACATC
The DNA here is from genome assembly GCA_039707655.1 of Elymus sibiricus. Taxonomy (NCBI): domain Eukaryota; kingdom Viridiplantae; phylum Streptophyta; class Magnoliopsida; order Poales; family Poaceae; genus Elymus; species Elymus sibiricus. Next base: position 260,587,522 of record CM077669.1, read on the forward strand.
CCATACACTTAGTTTTGCCAAACGTTTGCGTTCGTTGGACACCATCACCGATGATTATTCTATGCCGTGTGGGATGGAACCCCCCTATTATTCAAAGTACGTCGCGGAAAGGGGTTAAAAACCGTTTGTATAGCACGTCGCTGCACCAGTGACTCTTGTATACATGTGTCACATGTGCCACAACTGAGATCAATAAAAATAACATATACATATACAATGTGTACACCTTATCTCTTTTTTTAGCCACATTTCAGATTAAGCAATGTCGAGGACGACTTTATTTGCAAGAAGGGGAGGATGATGAGAACATGGCTACCACAGTTACACCCATAGCCCCTGTTGTTATACCTATTGGACCCATTAGTAGAGCTCGCGCACACCAGTTAAATTACCATGTACTTTCATTTATTGGTAATGTTTTTAATATTCATGAGAATATGATGCTGCCTAACTTAGATACATTTGTGTTGCTGACATATGAAGCACCTAGCATGGACAAGCAGAACAAACATTGGAGCATAATCAAGCATTTTTATGAATGCTCGTGCGAAGGGAACAAGAACGGAGTTTCCGCACTTTGAAGCCACCATGATGACAACAAGAAGATGGACGAAATATACAAGATTAACTTTCATAAATTTCGTCCATAAATTATTATTGGTGTTGCGCCACCTTATTTTTGGGCCAGGCCCATGTAATTTCGAAATACTACTCCGTAGGCTATTTTTAGAGACTGTGATATAGGGGAAATGACACAGGACATGTTTTAGTCCCATCTTTCCAAGGGTGGACAGAATCGCCTCTCTTCCCCCCCCCCCCCATAAATACAACCCTTAAGGCTTCGTTTCGACTCCGGATTTGTTTAGTTAAAAGTTAGCCATTGCAACTTCGTGTACTTTGTGTCCAACGACCAGACTAAGACCGCTTTTGGATCCCCACTTTTATCAATACTTCATATATATCTGCAATATTCAGATTGCTTTATCATATCCTTGCTTGTTCTTCGATTGCTTGCAGGAATAGACCTTTGTGGTCAGGCAGATCATGTTTCAGGCATCGTTAGTAACCTCCGGAGATTGGTTTAGCGATTTCTAAGGTGCAACATTGTGCACATTTGTAGTCGGATCGTCAAAGTTGACTCTACCAAATCGATAGTTACCATCTCATCAAAACATCGGGATCCTCGCCTCTATCACAATCACACCATACCACAATTTACCCATATGACAAACAGAATCTACTCAAACATCATAGAATGTCAACACATCATTGGATAATAATATGTGGCATAAAGCACCATGTTCAAGTAGAATTACAATGAGAAAAGAAGGGTTAAACCGCTGCATAGGGGGGAGAGTTGATGGTGATGGCGGAAAAGTTGTTGATGTAGATCGCCATCAGGATGGTTCCCCCGACAGCGCCCCAGAGCCGCTGGAAGAGAGGGGAGAGAGCCCCCACCTTCTTCTTGCTTGGCCTCCCCACTAGATGGGAGGAGGGTTTTCCCTCTGGTCCTTGGATGCCATGGCTTTAGGAGGGGAGGAGCCCCTTCTGAGATTGGATCTCTCTCTCTATTTCTTCTCTATTTCTTGACCCTGTTTTTGACCGAAAACCGTTTCTTACATTTCCGGTGATCCGTAACTCCGACCGGGCTGAAACTTTGACATATATTTTTCTCGATATAAGCTTTCTTGCGCCCGAAGGAGAGCTCCAACCAACATACGAGGTGGACACAAGGGCACCCGACGCTCCCTAGGGGGATGAGCATGCCTCGGGCCTTGTGAAGCCCGTGGGCCTTTGCTTGCGTTGATTCTTGCGCCAAAAAATGACATACATTCCAAAACAAATCTCTATAAAAATTTATTGTGTTTGGACTTCGGTTGAGATGGATTTTGTACGAAACAAAAAACATGTAAAAACAAGAACTGACACTAGGCACTAGATTAATATGTTAGTCCAAGAAATCATATGAATTGTTGCCAACAGTATGCAGAAATAGTAGGATATTGGCATGAAACAATCGAAAAGTATAGATACGATGGAGACGTATTAGAGTCCTAGGATAGTTCCTACCAGCAAACTCGTTCAAATGTTACCGGTTTTTCTGAAGGGTGGAAGAACACATGGCCGACGTGCATAGCCTGCATATCCTACGTAGAACTTGCCATCGGGAATATTGATGCCATTAGGTCGACTCATTTTGTCACTTAGTATCTTAGCATCATGTGATGATCCTTCACAGCCAGCTATCACATATGTGAACTTCGGAACGAAGTTAACAGCGGCAAGACCATTCTGGCTTGCGTAATGCTTTCTTTCCCTATATGTTGCAGATGATGACCTCGACACTCTGGCAATGACATGAGTACCATCTATTGTCTCGGTGCAATCCTGAAATGGCATTACAAGATGGTGTTATGGCTATAGTAGAATAATAGAAGCATGCCAAAGCGTGAACTACATGCTGCCAGTGCTCACCTTGAACTTGAAGTATGGATACCATCTTGGGCTAGTGCGAATCATGCTAGGAGTCCGACTGGTTGGTGACCTGATCATCTCACCTCTGGGTTCCCTAACAACATACAACACTTGCCCGAAGTACCTGGAAATGGTCTTCATTGATCTCGTAAACGTGTTGAGCATAACCCAGAACCTCTGGTTATGACCAACAACATGCAGGAACATGGCTACTTGCTCCTCCACACTGGTGTGGATGCTATCTTGTAGTAGCCCCCCTTCTCCTGAAGGTCTGCACAAGCCTGGCAAAAGGTACTCTTTTCATTCAAAACATCCACAGAACCTCTATGTCATTGCAGTTGTAGATGTAGTTATGATTCGATATCATCTCCTTATCCTAGATTATCACTGGACCATAACAGATGACAGGTGTGTCACCACGACGAACAACTCGCTTGTGGATCAACATGACCCATGCCAGGATCACAACTGTCAGTGTTGCTGTCTGAACCACCAGTTTTATCCGTTCGTCTGTTACCTAGGCGCCATTGAGGGTGTAGTGAGCAATGGGGAAATAGATCATACACCTTGCCTAACGGCCTAACAACAAACCTAATGCAGGGGGAGGGGGGTTCCATGTTGCTTACCGACTTCGGAGACAACAACGAGGAAGAGAGGGCATGACTGAGTCAAGGAGGACCAGACGGTGGCCAAGAGGAAGGGAAGAAGCGACTCCCGCTGCTGGAGAGTGTCACTGCCGCGGCCGCCGCCGCCGCTTGCGTAGATTTGGGTCACTGCCGCTGCCAGTGCTAAGAACAGAGGAAGTGCTTGTCCCGAGTAAATGGGGCGGTGAGGGTAGATTCCGTGCCATCCTGTGTCAACCGATTTCCATCTTCGACCATCTCCACTTGATTTCACCTTGCACCATCGCGAACGCGCTGCCTCCCTTTTGCGCCGCACTCAGTCTGACTCGCCGAAAACTGCCGATTTAAGGGTTTCCAGCGAGTCAGTCTCTGGGCTTATTTAAGGTTCATGCTGATGCGAGGCAGGTCTCCCCGTTTGCAAGCAAACGCGTTTCTTAACCCAACTAGTAAGTATGCACGTGCAACGCACATCTGTCATCAAATAATTATCAAAATAGTAATATTGCACATGCAATACGCGGTTCGACCAGCATAAATTTAAACAAAAACATTACAAGCTCATTAATGGCGGAGCACCAAGTAAAACATCAAAATCTTTGCCAGGCCCTTGTTTTGATATGTCATTTCAAAGGCATAACATTTAGTGATGCCCTACAACTTTAGTAGAGAAGCAGAAATCATTTGGGCATCGATAAATGGAGCAAATAACATCATGCAAAATGCATCGGGAATCTTTATTTAAACAATTGTTTGATAGAAAAGACACAACATTCAGGATGCCTTATGTATTTTTCATCTATCGACTATTAACAACACCGTAATTCCTAAAACTGAATCTCCACTTAGGGGTTGGTGACCAGTTTGTAGAAGAGGAGCACATCGCATTGTGTCATTTGAAATATCCATGGAGAGAGTAAATGTTTGGATAAGTCTCTAGTAAACTCTCATAGGATGGAGACAACAAAAGTGATGAATCGGGATGTGTTGAGCCGCAACAACCCCTGTCGAGTGGGACCAGTCACACACTGAAGGGATCAGGTTGACGTTGGTGTGATGACGCCCGTGTGACACGATGCATGGTGAATCTCATGTGGTCATGCCCACGGGTCGTGATGAAGAGGTCTCAGGCTATGGATTTTGGCAGTGTACACAGCATCAGCGGTTACCCCAAGCGGTGACTGGCGCCTTGCGGCTCACATCTATCGACATGGCAATTCACTTTTATTCACTCTGAAATTCATAGGAGAATTATTTAGCTTTCACAAAACCCAAGCGTACAAACTCTAACTGAAAGTGCGTTATATCAACTAGAGGGGGGTGAATAGGCGATTTTTACAAATTCGTCACTGAGGAATTTGCTAAGTGACGAAATACTAGCAGCAGAATAAGTACTCAAGTCCATGCATAACATGGCAGTAGCATAGTCATCATGATGAAATGAAACATACACAGAGCACAAGTAGCGTGTAAACAGGATAACCAGGCAATAGAAAAAGTGACTAAAGAATTTGAGATGAGGAAATTGAGAAAGTCTTCAGTCAAAGTCTTCAAACAGTAACGATCAATTTCATCAACAAGTTAATGAGGAAATGAAAGGGTTAAGGAAATAGAACCAGGAGCTCGGTGAAGACAATGATTTGATGACCTAGTTCCAACTGCTATGATAGTCGTACGTCTGGTTCAAAGCGGCTTGGTATTTAAACCAAAGGACACACAGTCCCAGGACACACACTCCTTACCGTATTCTCCTTGAGCTAAGGTCACACAGACCTCGCCCAACACTCATGGTAAGTCTTCAGGGTAGACTTCCAAACCCTCACAAACTCGGTCACGCGGCGATCCACAATTTCCTCTTGGATGCTCTAGACCATGACACCTAACCGTCTGGAAGATGCACAGTCTTCAAAGGTAAAAAGCGTCGGTTTCACACAGGAACAATTTCTTTAGTGATGCTCAATAACTTTGGGTTTTGGTGGTTTGGGTTTTGGGTTTTTCCTCACTGATGATTTCCTCTCAAAGTCCTTAGAGGATGGGTTGCTCTCAAATGACACTTGTCAATCTCTCTCGGAGCAGCCAACCAGCTAGTGGTTGTGGGGACGGCTATTTATAGCCAGGGTGCAACCCGACATGATATGACATAAATGCCCCTAATAATATGACCATTATGTGGATAAGATATCTGGACAGCTGGAGCAAGGCACAACAACGGTCGGAGATTTGAACTCTCAAATTCCTCAGGGCTATCATATTCCTCACGATAGGCAATTCGCACTGGCAAAATCCAAACTCCTCAGTCAGAACAAATTCCTCAGAGACCAGAAGAACGTCGTCTCTGTCGCTAAAGAAATTGACTGAACTGTAGGAGATTTGCAAAGGCTTCACTCGAAGGTTTGGGGTATGTGTAGGCTTTGAGATAAGCCCCAATTGGAAATTTTTATTTAGTATTACCTTGACCCCCTTTAACAGTACAGTGTTTCCTATGACTCAAAGAAAGGAAATGAAACTACAAAAATAAAGTCTTCACGCTTCATAGTCCTCGTATCAATATCTTAAGGGTCGCACCAAATTCTTCATTTTCAAAGTCTTCAAGAAAGCATCAAAGTCCTCTGTTGAAGACATTCATTTTTAGGGGTCGACTTTCTTCGAATATATCAAACTCCTCAGCGACTTATAGAACATGTGTATACTCACAAACATATTAGTCCCTTAACATATAAGTCTTAAATACACTAAAATCACTAAGGGGCACTAGATGCACTTACAATCTCCCCCTTTTTGGTGATTGATGACAAATAGGTTAAGTTTTCAACAGGGATAAATATATAAAGTGTAAGTACCGAGTTTGAGGAATTTGATTACAAGATATATAAGAACTCCCCCTGAAGATGTGCATATTTAAGGAATTTGCTTTGGACTGCAAATGCACATGGTAGGATAAAATCTTGGAGATCTCCCCCTATATCTTGTAATCCATACACACATTTAACATATATCATGAGGAAATTGAAATGCATGACAGAAAATGGTGTCTGACGAAATTCAACATGCGTGCATTAAGGTACTTGAGGAAATAGGCATGCAGAAAGCAGTTCAAGAGAGTCAGACCACCATCGGACTTAAGTTTACAACCCAACAAACAAACACACCAGAAGAGCAAGAGTTGTAACTTAAACATAAACAACCCATATAGAGACCCACTTGAAGACTAACTCAAATTTCTCCCCCTTTGTCATCAAGTGACCAAAAGGGACAAAATTGAGGACTAACGCCCCTGACGAATTTAATCTTGAAGGTGGTGGAGGAGTGCCAGCGTTGTCGGGGTCGTTTCTTGATGCAGGGCCCGCAGCAGTATCGTCAAGATCCTCACCTTCATCCGTCTTGCGCGATGAAGAAAATAAACTGGTAACCGACTGAGGAACTTGGACCTTCTTGAATTTCTTCTTTGGAGGATATACCCAGTCAAAGTCCTGCTGAAATTCCATGTCTATAAGTTCTTCAGGAGTCTTAAGATGAGACAGAATGGCCCATGTGCGGCCAAAGACTTCATGCGGATAGTAGTGATTCTTTCTCATAGAGTTATGCGTGACAGTCATGTCACGAAGAATTGAAGCAAACTGACGCTTGACCCATTTGTGGTTACGATCGACCTTCTAATGAAGACTAAGAAGAATTTCACGATCGGTCATTACTCTTGAGGCAGTTTCTCGAGGATTTTGTGCTGAGGCTTTTGCTGCCGAATCGTGAGATGATGTGTCATCATTTGTGGAGTATGAAGCAGCTTGACAAAATTGTCCATCCAGAGGGCGAGATCCTTCATCAATGGCAGTTTTGCTCTTTCCTTCTATTGAGGAGAATGTATTATTGAGGACTTCAATTGGGGGCAGAAAACTGAAATGATTTTGAAAATCCGCTTGATAAGGAATTGAGGATCTTGTTCTGATGAATCTCATGATCCAGGGAGCATATGGTCAAAGTCCTCATCAAGAAATCATGAAGATTGATTGGAATCCATGAATGATATTGAATAGCAGATTCTTCATGATTCGAACCACGTCTTCTTCTTCAGAATTTTAACCTTTGATAGGGCTGAGGGTTTTGGTCAAGATTCGATACGCCGTTCGGTGCACATAGAGCAAATCCTTCACCAGAAAAGTGGATCTGGGAGCTTGGCCAGGCGCCAAGGGCTTCATTAGTACTTGCATTAGATGATTTGGAAGCTCAGGTTCTTCACAGAGGCATCTTGCACCTTCCGAGGGAATACTGACCGGGACCGCATGAAGTAATTCAGTTGCCAGAGCAGTATAGTGTGTGTCTTCAGTCATCCAGTCAAGTATCCATGTATTGGCATCTTGTGCGTCACCTCAGATGTGCAGTGTAGCATAGAACTAAAGAATGAGTTCTTCATTCCAGTCACAAATATCGACACAGAACGGCAGCAGTCCATCTTCATGAAGAACATTTAGGACTGGGGAGTAGCATGGAATAGACTCCATATCTGCATGAGGAATTTGACGGTGCTAGAAGATTTTGTCCTTATCAAATAACACAACACCGTAGAAGTTAGTCTGGGTGTATGTACCGAACCGCTTGCGTCTAATCCTTGGAGAGTAATACGGATTTTTACCCGTGAAGAAATGATGTTCATCATAGAAATTCTCCTTGAGGAATTTGGGTCGCTTTATGCCTTTGTATGGCCGAAAAACTTTGGGCTGAAGATTTGGCTTGTATTGCCTTGCAGCTTCTCTGAGCACAATGGTTGTTTCAGCTTGAGGAACCTGGGCCACAACAACTACAGACTGAGGATTTTGAACCACTGTTTCTACAATAGCAGTCTGAGTGTTGATTATATCCACTTCCGGTTCATGAGCTGGCTCAGTTTGAATTCCTTCAGCTGGAATTTCTTCAACTGGGATCTCTTGAGGAATGGACACTAACAGAGTAGTGTGACTTTCCGATTCAGTCAATATTTCATCAGTCTAAGCAGGCGACTGAGGATTTTGGGTAAGGGGAGTGGTCATTAGCGTATTGGGGTGAGCAGATTCCCAATATTCATCATTGATGAGAGGTGTTGTATTGCCAATATCCACGTCTTCATCTATTTCTTCAACACCAGCCTCTTCAGATGTGAACTGAGGCTGTGGCGATGATACCAGTGGGACTAAAGTGAACTCTTCAACCACTATTTCTTCGTCAATCTGCTCTGTGGAAGCATCAGAATGAGTTTCTTCATTTTCAGTTTCCTAAGGAATAACATATCCCTCTGCAAAGGGTACTATCTCATAGGATGGTGCTGAGGAAATAGGAGTTGCATCAATTGCCTTAGTTGAGGAACTTGTCAAAGTCGTCAATTTCTTGGGAGCTAAGGATTCTGCAGAGGTTGATGCTTTCCTTTTCTTCGTGGCTTCCTTCTCCGCGGCCTTGGTTTTCTTCACTTCTGATGCAGAAGGAAGAGTGAGTTTCTTCACCTTTGAGGATTTTGCAGGAGGAGCAGATGGTGGAGGTGGGACAATTTCTTCAGGCACGACTAATGCAGTCGGCCTTTCAGTTTCTTCAGGTACAGCAGATTCTTCAGCTGGTCGTGTTTGTTCTTCAGGCACTACATGAGAAGTTTCCCTGGCAGTTTCTTTAGGCGCTGGAATATCATCATCAGCCCTGGCAGTTTCATAAGTAGGCTCGACAGATGATTCAGCCTAAGGATTTTTAGCAGCAATCCTTGAGTTGTGATCTTTGATAGCAACATTGGCTGCCTTGACGAATCTGAATTTTGAACCTTTCCAGTCAGCATCATACCGGCTCTGCTCTTCATCGAGGCTTCTGATTTCAGATTGAACAGAGACGAGCTGACCAGGAGTCAAACTCATCACATTTTTCCTCAGAAACTGTTCCTTTTTGCGTTTGTCCTTTTTGGCTTTCTGAGCCTTCTCACGTTTCCATTTCTCTTCAGCGATGAAATGGGTGAGGACATGACTAACTCCAATTGGCAAATCGAGTGAAGAAAGTGGAGTGTTTGGATCCTGGTGCCATATATCAATGAAATTAAGCACCATTATTGGATCTATGATGAGGGGAATAGAGCTTCCCTTAGCTCTGGCAGCTTTCAGTTGCCTATCCTTGACGAGTTCGGCAAGTTCTTCATCGTCAGCTTCATCATCCTCAGTTCCTGAAGGAATATGGAAGACAACTTGCTTCTGGTGAGGACTTGACCTCCTGCCTTGTCCAGCTGTTGCCTTCACTTTCTGCGGTGTTGGACTATTTGATGAACGTGCTTGGGTTGAGGAAGTTGCAGATGCCCCTGAAGCAATTGAGAAACATGTAGTGCGCTGACACGTGGCAAGATGCACATGTGTTGTGGATTTGGCAGCAACAGCTGGGATTGTGCGGCAACAGTGGGAGTTGGAGCAGTTCGTGAAGAAACAGCTTGAGGATTTTGTTGTGAGGTGCTTGGCCGTGAGGGCATTGAGCTTGAAGACTTTGGCTTTGAGGCTGATTTCTTCATCATAGCCTTCTTCACGGGAGAGCCACTTACAGAGGCCCCAACAACTGCAGCAGAAGCATCAGTAGAGTCTTTGAATTTCCCCACTGCCTCCTTAGCATTTTTCTTCAGTTTGGCTTGATGTTTGGCCCACTCATTGGGAAAGTCCTCACCACTCATGAGGCTAGTGGGATCTGCTTCCTGACCTTCAGCCAATGGAGGTCTTCGGCAGGGAGGATTAAGAGCGAATTTCTTCATGTACTTTGGCCCAACATAACGATATTCTTTCCATTCCCTTTCCCATCTCCTCTCAATCCTCTGAATGCGAATTTTTCGCTTCTCCTTGGTTTCCTTCCCATATATTTCCTCATTAGGAGTGCAGTACTCAGGATAGATATCCTCAGAGATTTCAAATGCCAGTGTCCCGATCGTCGTGCTGCCTCATGATCTCCGCTCTTTGGGCAACATGACCCCCCTTGTCGAACTACAAAGGGGCATCTGGTCCCGTAGGTGATCGTGTGCATCCGTGCCCCGACATCTTTGGCGCACCGGGTAGGGGGCGCGTCGTTTGCGCGAACCTGAGTTCATGAGAAGCGAGTCGATCTTCATCATCTTCTTCATCCATGGCTCCTAAGAAGAAGTCCGGCGCGACCGTGCATCCCTCCACTTCAAAGGCCCCCTCGCATGCGGCCGCGGGCGCCGTTGGCGCTACGGCGGCTGCGAGTGAGGCGGGCGCCGTGGGCAATGCGGCTGGCACAGGCGGCGCCACCGTCGTGTCTGCCGCGGCCGAGGTTGGGGCGAGGAACGCCGGAGAGGAGCAACAACAACAGCATCCTGGCGAGCATGCCCCTTGTGCCGCGGGCGGAGGAAACGACCAGTCACCACCTCCCCGCCGCGCGGATGGCTGTGGTCGTCACGACGGCGCTCAATCCGGAGCAAGCCGTGATCCCCCGTCTACGCCCGCCACCAGCGCGGCTACTGGGCGCACGCCTCGTCCAGAACAAGAAGGAGCGCCGAGCAGAGCCGCAAATCCACGGGCTCGGCCTCCCCACAACAGACCGCCCTGGAGAGTGGCGCACGGCGACAGGGACGCGGCGACACCCCTCTTGGTTCCACCAGGAGCCAGGCGACGTCACGGTCCGCCTCTTTCGCCATGCCGGACACAGCATCGGAAGCAATGGCGCGAGCCCAGCTGCTGCTAAACTTCTCGCCGGCGGCTGATAAGATGGATGAGTGGAGAGCTACCATCCAGAGCTTGATATCCTTCATCGAAGACAACAAATCTCAGTGTGCAGAGCCATCGCGACGCACGCGTACGGCTACGGTAGCCTAGGTCGGCGATCGTGTCGAGGAGGCCACTCCAACGGTGCAGTCCCCTCCGCGACAACAGACGCAAGAGCAGCCGCGGCGAGCTTCACATGCTGACGAGTTCGACGAAGCATCTATGGCCTCGTCCGGCCCGCCCGATCGCCGGGACCAGCGGCGTGTCCTGGAGGATTGGCGGAAAGAAGACGCGCGCATCAGCTTCGAGCGGCGCCGAGAAGCACACCGTGTGTCTGACAGGTGCAATGGCCCAGGTACTGGCGACCCCGCGCCCAGTGCTGGCGGGTACCTACCTTACGAGGTCGGGTGCCCTGCCTTCACTCGCGAGCTGCGGCAGGTCCGCTGGCCATCGGCCCGAGCTTTCAAGCCAGAGCTGACGGAGAAGTACGATGGAAAGCTAAACCCGGCAGAATTCCTGGGCATCTACACGATAGCCGTCCAGGCGGCCGGAGGAAGAGATGAGAAGGTGCTCGCCAACTACTTCCCTTTGGCACTCAAGCCAAACGTGAGGTCGTGGCTGATGCACCTACCGGAGAACTCCATTTCATCATGGGCTGACTTGTGCAACGAGTTCGTTGGGGCCTTCACAGGCGGCCACCAGGAGCCAGGGTAGCCCAGCAACCTGCAAGTCCTCCCGCAAAAGGAGGGGGAAACTCTGCGGAAGTACATTCAGAGATTCAGTCGAGTGCACCGCAACATCCCGGAGATACACCACACTGCCGTGATTTCCGCGTTCCATTCAAACGTGTGCAATAGGAGGATGCGGGCCAAGATGAATGTTAGACTCGCCAAGACCGTCAACGAGCTATACACGTTGGTGAACAAGTGTGCTCGTGCTGAGGAAGGAAGGCGATTACCCGAAGAGGAGGCTGGCACCAAAGTCTATTCAGATGACGACAACGATGCCCCTGGCCCGAAGGGGAAGAGCCGGAAGTGCAACAAGAAGTGCAAGGGAAAAGCAGTGTTGGCCATTGAGGGCTCCGGTGACCTCAGTACCGGCAAAAAGGCTAAAGCCGAGGCCCCCGGCACGGGAGCTGTTGCATGCGCTGATAGCCGGGAGGCTGCTGCCGCTGAGAAAACTGGGAAGTCCGACCGCACTAAAGGCCATGATCTCCAAGAGTGCCACCAAGTTGAGCAGCTTGTCGAGAAACAGAAGGCCGTGTACGAGAAGCATGACAAAGAGAAAAACAAAGACGGTGCTGCCGGGAAGGGCCGTGGCGGCAAAGGAGGCCGCCACGGCAAGGCTCCGCAGTAGAAGGAAAGGCCAGCCAGAGGCCGTGAGAAGAAAGAAGCAGAGGACATGAGTGAGGATGAGGGTGACGAGGAGGATTCCAGTGATCGAGAATTCCAGAGGGCAAATGAAGCCTTGTGTGTTGACGGGGGTGCGTCATTGCATTCCTCTCACAGCCAGCTTAAACAGTGGGCGCGTGAGGTCAAGGTCGTGGAGCCAACTGCAGAGTCCAAAAAGCCACTCAAATGGTCGCGCATGCCTATCATCTTTGATGAAGAGGACCATCCTGATCGCACCTCTGCGGTCGGATGTTTGCCGTTGTTGGTCTCTCCGACAATCCGCAACCTCAAGGTCACCAAGATGCTAGCTGACGGCGGGGCGGGATTGAATTTAATCTCCCCAAAGGTGGTTGAAAGGCTGCAGATCCCTGACGGAGAGTTCAGAGCCACGGGTACATCCCAAGGAGTTAACCCCGACAGGAGCCGACCTAAGGGAACGATCACCTTTCCTGTGACGTTTGGCGGGGAGTTGAACTACCGGACTGAGAAAGTGGTGTTTGACGTGGTTGAGCTCCCCCTGCCTTACAACGGAATTCTTGGTCGCCCAGCCCTGACAAAATTCATGGCAGCATCCCACTATGCTTACAACACTTTGAAGATGCCAGGCCACCTTGGAATCATCTCCATCCCATCTGACAAGAAGGACATAGTCATATGCGTGGACAAGATGTATCGGGACGCGGTAGCAGCTGAGGCTGGAGAAATCCCAGCTCCCGCCAAAGAATCGAAGAAAGTAAAGAAGCCTAGCATGAACACCGGCAAGGACTTTGGGAAGCGCACCTCTTCGGAGTGCGCTGCACCTGATGATGACCTTCCGGAGAGTTCCGCTAGCAAGAAGACCAAGGTCGCCTATCCTGAGACGAAGAAGATCCCGGAAGGGCTGGATGGCACTGGTGGTACGTTCACCATCAGTGCCACCCTCACTGACAAATAGGAAAGCGCGCTCGTTGCCTTCCTGCGGGCAAATGTCAATGTGTTTTCCTGGCAACCATCTGACATCCCCGGTGTTCCCAGTGAGGTAATTGAGCACCACCTTGCTGTCTGTCCCCACGCCAGGCCTGTCAAGCAAAAGGTTAGGAAGCAATCCTTGGAGCGGCAGCAGTTCATTGCCGAAGAGATAAAGAAACTCGAAGCAGCTGGTTTGGTTAGAGGAGTGTTGCACCCAACTTGGCTAGCCAACCCAGTAGTGTGCGCAAGGCGAATGGGAAATGGAGGCTCTGCATAGATTTCACTGACCTGAACAAAGCATGCCCGAAGGACCCTTTCCCCTTGCCGCACATCGAGCAGATTGTTGATTCCACTTCCGGGTGTGACTTGCTTTCCTACTTGGACGCTTACTCTGGATACCACCAGATTTTCATGGCTAAAGAAGATGAGGAAAAGACCGCGTTCATAACTCCGTGTGGTATGTACTACTTTGTACGGATGCCCTTCGGATTAAAGAGCGTTGGTTCTACCTTTGCCAGAGCCGTGCAGACTGGATTTGGACCACAGTTGCACAGAAATGTGGAAGCTTACATGGATGATATAGTCGTCAAGACCAAGGATGAAGCAACTCTCATACAAGACTTGGAAGAAACCTTTGCAAACTTGCACAAGATCAATCTGAAGCTCAACCCTGAGAAGTGTGTGTTTGGCGTCCCATCCGGCAAGCTACTTGGGTTCTTGGTATCTCAGCGAGGAATAGAAGCAACTCCCGACAAGATCAAGGCAATTGAGCAGATTCAAGCGCCCAAGACCATCAAGGGCATCAGACGTTTGACCGGATGCATTGCCGCGCTAAGTAGGTTTATCTCCAAATCCGCTGAACGCGCCCTGCCATTCTTCAAAATCCTGAAGAATGCAGGCCCGGTAAAATGGACCCCGGTAGCAGAGGCAGCACTGCAGGATCTGAAAACTTACCTTTCTTCCGCTCCCACCTTGGTCGCTCCTAAACCGCAAGAGCCGTTGGTGCTATACTTGGCGGCAACGAATCAAGTGGTTAGTGCAGCGCTGGTGGCGCAGCGAGAAGCAGATGAAGGTGCAGCCGCTGCGGCTGATGCTGCAGGGGACAAAACCGAAGCATCTGTGGCAGGACCCAATATAGAACCAGGGGAACCTCTGCAGGCTAGCGAAGGCAGTTCCAGCGAAGTGGCGAAGAGGAAAGTGGTTCAGTGGCCGGTGTACTTTGTCAGCTCCTTGTTACAGGGGGCTAGATCAAGGTACTCTGGAGTGCAAAAGCTAATCTTCGGCCTCATCATGGCCTCGAGGAAGCTGCGCCACTACTTCCAAGCCCATGAGATCACAGTTGTCACTCGCTTTCTGCTGCAGCGCATATTGAGAAACCCCGAAGCCACTGGCAGGATAGTTGAGTGGGCACTTGAGCTGTCAAGTTTCGGATTGAAGTATGAGAGCACTTCCACGATTTAAAGCAGGGCGCTGGCGGAGTTCATTGCTGAATGGATGCCCACGCCAGATGAAGAAGTTCCAGAAACAGTCCTCCCTGGCAAGGAAGCACCTAAAGAGTGGATCATGTACTTTGACGGTGCTTTCTCACTTGAGGGCGCCTGAGCAGGCGTGCTCCTCATCGCCCCCACCGGAGAGCACCTCAAGTATGTGGTTCAGATGCACTTTCCCCAAGAGGAAGCCACCAACAACACCGCGGAGTATGAATGGCTCCTTGCCGGACTCAGAATCGCGGTGAAATTGGGAAACAAGAAACTGATCATCCGAGGCGATTCTCAGCTCGTGGTGAAACAAGTCAACAAAGATTATCAAAGCCAGTTGATGGAAGCATACGTGGAAGAAGTGAGGAAACTAGAGGAGCGCTTTGACGGATTACAAACAGAGCACGTGCCGCATGTGGAAAACACTATTGCAGATCATCTGTTAAAGTGCGCTGCGCAAAAGCTCCCTGTGGAACCAGGAACCTTTATCCTTCGCCTCACATAACCATCAGTATCCCCATCAATGATGGCTAGGAAGAGAAGAAAGCTGAACTCCGGCAAGCATTTCCCGGTAGAGCTTCCCGAAGCCGCTCGTAGAGAAGCTGCCGGGGACAGTCTCGTTTTGCCTGGTGAGTAGCTCTCTCCTATGGAACCCCAGGTTCTCGCAGTCGAGACAAGCGCTCCCACGAACGAGGAGGTGCCTTTAGTCCTAGTTGTCGAGCCCCAGGCTCCAACTTGGGCACAGCATATAGTCCGTTTTCATCAAACTAGAGAACTTCCCGAAGAACAAGAAGAGGCCGAAAAAGTAGCCCGTCAGTCAAGTATGTACTAGTTTGTCGATGGCATTCTGTACAGAAAAAGACCCAACGGTGTGAAAGTGAAGTGCATTTGCCGGGAGGATGGACTGAAGTTGTTGGCAGAAATTCACGACGGTGTGTGTGGGTCTCACATCAGATCAAGAGCCCTTGCCAGGAAAGCCTTCCGGCAGGGTTTCCATTGGCCCACTACCCTGCAAGATGCAACTGAGTTGGTCACCAAGTGTGAAGCCTGCCAGTTCCATTCCAAGAACATCCATCAACCAGCACAAGCTCTCCAAACGATCCCTTTGTCCTGGCCCTTCTTGGTTTGGGGGCTCGATATTTTGGGCCCCTTCCCCCGCGCTGTCGGGGGCTTTGAGTTCTTGTTCGTGGAAATTGACAAGTTCACAAAGTGGCCTGAGGTAGAGTCAGTGAGGAAGGTGACCGCGCAGTCAGCTATCAAGTTCATGAAAGGACTGGTGTGCCATTTTGGAGTGCCCAACAGAGTGATCACCGACAACAACACCCAGTTCACGAGCCGCGCTGTCATGCAATACATCCAAAGCCTTGGAAGCAAGGTCTCCTTCGCCTCTGTTGCCCATCCAAGAAGCAACAGGCAAGTCGAGAGGATGAATGCTAAAATGCTGCGAGGTCTCAAGGACTTTCGATAGGCTGCACAGGAGCGGCAAGCGCTGGATAGATGAGTTGCCGGTGGTTCTTTGGTCCCTCAAAACGACACCGAATCGAGCTACCGGCCAGACACCCTTCTCCCTAGTGTACGGGGAGGAAGCAGTGCTCCCCACAGAACTCATATACGGGTCACCTCGAGTACTTGCCTACGATGAAGTAGAGCAAAAGCAGCTACGGCATGACGATGCCATGCTCCTCGAGGAAGATCGTCTCCGGGCCGATGTGGGTGCTGCACGCTACCAGCAAGCCCTGCGCCACTATCATAGCCACAGGGTCCACACCCGGAGCCTTGAGGAAGGTGACCTTGTCCTTAAGCGCGTTCAGTCCGCCAAGGGTACCAACAAGTTGACGCCAAAGTGGGAAGGCCCTTACCGGGTAGCACGAGTCACCAGACCCGGCGCGGTCCGTCTGGGACCGAAGATGGCACCAAGGTGCTTAACTCATGGAATATTGAGCATCTTCGTAAGTTCTACCCGTGAGGCGCGGCTACCGGGCTCAATCCCGGGCAGCCACCTTTCGTACAAGCTTTGCCGAAGCTGCATGTAACCCTTTGTACAAAGCCAGGCGCAGACCCCGTGCAACAATAATGAAGCTAGGCGTTGCATCATATCATTGCATTGCATGTTCATTATGCATTTTTATGATTGCAATGTTATCACGTCTTTAAGTTTTAGAGATTTGCTAGAGTACTTGTTAAAGCCTATAATCCTTGTTGCCGCATTCTCTCCTCAAAGGATAGAGGCCTCTTGCCCTGCGTGTTTTGCCACCAGGAAAACATAGGAGGAGGGCAAAGGATCAAGGATGGTGGCCCAGCGTACTCCAGAAAGGGATACTGCCTAAAAAGAGATAAGTCTAATCGCATATCCCAAGTTTTATGATTGTTTGCTCCCTTAAAGGAAATCCTTGTTCTCTTTTCGAATGTGTTCGGTGGAGTCCCCCACATGGTGAAAACCCTTGTCGGGACGAGCCGTTCCCCAGCTCCTGATACTTATCAACTCTGGGGGCCACGCCAATACCGACATGGAGCCCTGCCAAGGAGCAACGCCAGCCTGCTGCTGGGGGCTCGCTCCCCTTTTTGGCGCTCGGGGTTAATAGTGGCCTGACAAGCGGATCCGTGCGCCAAGGACAAACACACTAACACGGTAGAAACAAAGAAAGAAAAGGATGGTACTCAGGGAAGAGAAAAAACATTCATTCATTTGTTGATACAAAATGGATCAAGATACATTGAAGAGCTCCTTCCTAATAAATATTTATTTGACTTTCTCCTCTAGGAGGAAGTTACAAAGAGAAAAAGTGCGAAAGAGAGACCTAAGAAGAAGCCCAGCCTGACCCCGTCAAGGTTGTCGGGGAATGGCTCAGCGGGACCACCGGCAAGGAAGACGAAGCCGAAGTCCACGAGCCTACCAGGGTCCAGCTCAGAAGGAGAGGCGGTGCCCGAGTCAAGAACCCCCGGCAAATCGCTCTGTCGGGGGGAGGGGGGAGCTCGATGACGGTGATGGTGCGGCCGACGATCAGCTGGAGCCCAGGTCGTCATACTTCGACTTGACGGCCCGGAGCTTGCTATCGCCGTCTTCACCGACACTGTCATCCTCATGACTATCGCTCGAGGAGGAGCTTTCGTCGCCACTCGAGCTCTCTTTGCAGCAGCCGAGACGAGCAACCGAACGCCCATAGATCTTGACAGAGAGCGTATCGGCCTCCACCAGCTTGAAGCGGAGGACGTATCCGCCCGTGAAATTGTGGGCGCGTGCAAAGGTCTTCCACCCATGCCTGAAGAACATGAGGCGGGGCGCCGGAAACTCAACGTCGACCCGCGCGGCGCCATTACAGCAGCCATGCACGCGCAACCACATCACACGCGGCTTGTCAACCTCCATCACCCAGGCGAAGGGACGGGGGAGTTGCAAGCGGCTGCGAGGGGGGCCACGGAGCCCCATGATGAACTCCAGCGTCGTGCTTTCGGTATGTTCCGTTGCTGAGGAAGAAGCCACCACCGAAGGAGGGCCAGAGCCGACGCTCCATCTCCCCCGACCGCGAGCTCCACGCTGGCCCCGGCCTCTTCCAGCCCTCCCGCCACGCGTGCCGGAGCCACCTCTCGTCATCACGACTGAAGCGGCGGCATGATCCCGAAGGGAAGCTCTCATCGCCCCAGCGGAAGCTGAGAGTCATCCTCGGACCCTCGTCATGGCAAGAACTAGCGCAGCTCAAGGATGAACTAGAAGTGAAGGACGAGCAGTGTGGACTTGGGAATAAGGAGGAGATGGAAATGGATGAGCATCGCCAGCGTGACCCCCTAATTTATAGGGGAGGCCATGGGGGCTGGCTCTTCCCCACTCCAGAGCGGCTGCCCATCTCCACCAATCCCACTACCCACGACTCACGGGCGAACAGGTAACCGCCCCATTGCTCCAATCCATGGCGTTGCAGTTTCTGCCATGACCAGGCCTTTAAGTCATGAGCGCCCACCGCGAGCTCCCCGCTATGCATGCGGCGCGCGTGGCGGAAATGGCCTGAGGTAGTGGGGTAGCGCTGACTAGTAAATTGGTGGTTACTCCCTCACATTGCGCGCCTGTGCATAAATTTTGGGCCTGACCCAACGGCACCAGGCAAGCGCGTGTGGGCCAAACCCGGGGGCTCCTGTCAGTGCACTAGGATAGGGATACCCAGTGCCCCTAACTTATGCACAGGCAGTAGTAGCAAAAAACCCATCAACACAAGCTACCACACCACCAAGCAAGCATTCAAGACCAAGACCCCGGCAGCAATGACCTACAGAAGGCCAAGCAAATGCCGGCAAGACCAGCATAACAGCCCAGGAGGGGCCCAAAGCGCGCCAGCCACATCCTCGGAGCCTGCCGGGGACCGAGGAGCGCGCATCTCAGGAAGACCCGGCAAGCCATCCCCCGGCAGGCGCGAGCTGACCAGCCACCACTCCACCGCATCATGACGCCAGTCACTTGTCGATGTGGTGTCGAGCCCTCAAGCGGCTAAGTGGTTCTCGCTAAGCACGTGGCAACGCACCGGAAGACAGATTATACCCAGTTGACACCCGTCCAGTAGCGTGTCAAGACCCTAAGCAACAGCCAGATAAGCGGTGGCAAGAGCTTGCCGGGAATGCATCCCCGAGTGCCACCTAGTCTAGCAATCATGGTATTTTGTCCTAAATGCCAGAGTTAGGTATGATAGCTCTGTTAGCTATCTAATCGCCAAATAAAGACTATTTTGCCACTATGGTTGCCCCTTGCACTCTAAAAGGAGGCCCAAGGCAACCTAGCTCAGGATTCAGACCTTTGGACACTTGTACTCACATAGTAGCTCTCCCCGACGGCAACCCTTACCGAGATTGAGCGCTGTGTGTTCTTCGTGTTCCTCTGATCAATCCACCAAAAGCAAGAGTAGGGTTTTACGCTTCGCATTGGCCCGAACCTGGGTAAAAACGCCAGTGTCCCGATCGTCGTGCTGCCTCATGATCTCTGCTCTTTGTGCAACGTGACCCCGCGCCCTTGTCGAACTACAAAGGGGCCTCTGGTCCCGTAGGTGATCGTGTGCATCCGTGCCCCGACAACCACCCACATTTGGAGGGGTGGTAAAGAGTTCATCATTCTGCGAGCTCCATATGAGAAAGGTGGCCATGAAGCAACTGTACTTTGTTTCATAGGAGGGGGGTTAGAGTACTCATATGAATAAGCAGAGAAATTCTTTGAGGACTTATGAATATAATGATTTGAAGAATGATGCACATATTCATGACCCTTAGATTTCCCTGTGAAACGGAAGCATTAGCACGAGAATGATATGAATTTTGACCATATGAGGAATTTGGTCCATGTGAGGACTTTGGTCCATGTGAAGTCTTTGGTCTGAATGAAGAATTTGATCTGGGGTTCCTGCTCTTCACTGGTGGTGTCATGATAACATTCACTTGAAGATATTCAAGGTTCCTTTTGGGGAACCAGATTTTCTTCGTCGGAGGACCGTTCCTGCAGTTAGTTCCAACATATCTGGCAAATACTTCACCATTCTGATTTTTGAACAGTTTATAGTTAGAGTCAAATGACTCACCAGAGGAATATGAAGATTCACAAGTAAAACCAGAGAAGGCAAATGGATCTACAGGAGGTCTGTAACGCCCAAGATGCGATCCTATCCTTATTTTGGCTCGAGGGCCTCGACAGGGATAGAAGCGCATCTCGTCGTTTCACAAGAATGGATATCATTACAACTACATGTAAAGGAGAGATGAGTATATGGAATTGGCTTACACTCGCCACAAGCTAAATCAAGATCACATCAATACAACAACATATACAATCATCGTACAGAAGAGTAGGGTCCCACTACGGACGAAATCAAACGATAAAATGACATCCAGCCTTGCTATCCCAGGCTGCCGGCCTGGAACCCATCCTAGATTGATGAAGAAGAAGAAGAAGAAGAAGAACTCCAAATCAAACAAGCATCACGCCCACGTCAAATCATCGCATTACCTATACCTGCAACTGTTGTTGTAGAAATCTGTGAGCCACAGGGACTCAGCAATCTCATTTCCAAGGGTATCAAGACTTTTAAGGCTTAATGGGTGAGGTATGGTTAAGTGGTGAGGCTGCAGCAAGCACTAAGCATATATTTGAGTGGCTAACTTACGAGTACAAGAATAAAGGGGGATGGTCGTTGATGAGGATGCCTACCCTGCGTAGGGTCATAGGCCTGACATCTAAGGCCCACCTATGCTCCTTCAATGTCATTAAAGCCCCTGGGCAGAAACTCATTCGGATGAATATAGCCGTCCACTCGGATTATTCATGTCACTTAGATTACACGACGCCATTCGGATAGACAGAAGCTCAGGCGACCCGGAAGACAAAGCGTTCGTGGAATTCGAGCAGTCGTTCGTTGTGAGTTAATTCACCGTTACCAGTAACGTCAAGATATTCAACCGTTCCTGTAACGTTGTATTCATTGGCATTTATTGCCCTAATCATGGCGCTCGGCCGGGGGTGGCACACTCTATATAAGCCACCCCCGGGCGCCAGAGCAAGGGTTCCGACCCTCTGTAATCTTCTACCACCATAAGAAAACACCACAGCCCCCGGGCACCAAGACGTAGGGCTGTTATCACTTCCGAGTGAGGCATGAACTCGTACAAACCGAGTGCACACTTGCACCGTAGTTAAACTTCGCACATACTTTCGTACCCCCTAATACTATTGTCAGGTTCATTCCCACGACAGTTGGCGCCCATCATGGGGCCGCGCATCTAGCGAATTCCGGCGCAGGTGGCATTTCCATTTTGTCGTTCATCATGAACACATTCGGCGGCGAGATCCTCTTCGGGTCCCTCAGCTTCGCCGTCGACGATTCGGCGTGGCTGCAGGAGGCACCGCTGGATGCTGAGGCGCTGCCCGCCCGAGGCGTGGTGCACTTCAGCGCGACGACGTTTGGAGTTCTCCTCCGACAACCATCTACACCCTATCGACCGACTTCTCTGACTCGCCTTGCGGATTGTCGCCGGCGCTCTAGGCGCTCACGGCTGCAGCGTTGGATCAAGCATGCTATGGTGGCCCAGGCCGCAGGGCAGCAGGTGGCTGCACTCGAAGTTGATGAGTCAGTCCACTGCCTCTTCCTGTCTTCGGATGACGAATCCTCCGAAGCTGACGAGCACGAGAGCAGCGGCGACGTAGCGGAGGTCTTGATGGCCGGCCCAGCCCGAGGTGCCGCTCCTCCTGGGCATTCAACGGGAGATACCCGCTATCGGGACGGCGACCGCCTCAATGCCAGCTCCGGCGGCTATGTTCCCCAACCCCTCACCCGGGAGCAACGGGAAGAAATCAGGCGCAGGAACGACCAGGTCCATCAGACGCCCATAGCGGGAACACCCCGGAACAGATAGCCCTGGAGGCTGCTCGCCAAGCCACCCTGGCTGAGCACGAGCGTCTCGAGCGGCTACAACATTCACTCGACGAACGCGCGGCAAGAGAACTTCCCAGCTCCAGCCGTAGCCGCCGTCAGTTGTTCACAAAGGATCGTCCATACACCATCCCGGTGATGCGCACGCCTTTGCTGAATCTGGCCGCGGCCACTCGGATTGCAGATTCGATCCAGCCGTCTGATTCGGCGGCAGGCGAGGGCATTCGGCAAATCCAAGCTTTCCTGAAGGCCGCCCAACAACAAAACTCAGAGGTGTCACAATCTCATCAACGCATTCACAATGAATCCACTCGGGCAGATACTGTGTAGTGAGCTCACAGTCCGCTCGCATCGAGGAAAGACCCGCGGACTCCTCCTCATTCGAGAGGTCCGTATGGAGGACGCGGGCACGATGACCACGATTTCAGTCGGACTCCCCCTCCGAGGGGCGGTCTACGTGGCCAACGTCCATATAACGAAGGCTACCCACTCGGGAGAAACCATGAGCAGAGCCCTGTTCGGCACAGGGGCAACGATGCCCGGTCTGACATCACCCAGCGAGTGGTGGATCGGAACAGGCAGGACAGAGACCGAGCAAGTGGCTGGGGAGTTACCGGCCTCGGGTGTTTCAGCAGATACATCCGAGAGGCGGAAATACCACCCAATTACCGGCTGGCGACCGGAATTGGGAAGTTCAATGGCGAATCCAAGCCAGAGACTTGGCTCGAAGACTATCGAGTCGCCGTCCAGATCGGTGGCGGCGATGATTTCGTTGCCATGAAGCACCTTCTGCTCATGTTGGAAGGGTCCGCGCGGGCGTGGCTGAATCAGTTGCCTGCCAACTGCATTTACTGTTGGGAAGATTTGGCCCGAGTGTTCGTCAAGACATTCGAGGGCACCTACAAGCGCCCGGGTGGATTGACAGAGCTACAGCACTGCGTCCAGAAGAGCAATGAAACTCTCTAAGAGTACATTCAACGCTGGACTACGTTGCACAACACCGTGGAAAATGTCACCGAGCATCAGGACGTGTGCGCCTTCAAGGCAGGCACTCGGTATCGGGAGTTGATCTTGAAGTTCGGCCGGTCTAGGGATCTGTCCCTCAGTCGGGCCATGAAGATCGCAAACAAGTACGCTAATGGCGAGGAAGAAGACCGCCTTCGTAGCGGCAAAGCGAGAGCTGGCAACGCCCCTCAATCAGGACGCAATGCCGGGAAAAATCAGAAGCGGAAGGTTGACGCCTCCGGCAAGGCGGAGGTGGCGGCCGTCCATGGGCAAGGACAAGGCAAGCCGAAGCCCAAGAAAAAGAAGAAAGAGTGGACTCCCAAGAAGAAGTCCGAATACAAATCCGACATTCTCGACCAACCGTGCCAAATTCATACCAAGACGGATGAAGAAGGCAACGTTGTGCTCCCGAAGCACACCACTCGAGAATGTTGCCTGCTCAAGCAGGAGATGGGTGCTGAGCCCTTGAGTGAAATGGTCGATGTCGAAGATGAGGAAGATACTTCTGAGTATCCGAAAGTCGATAAAGTCCTCAACGTGATCTTCGCCGACGTCGAAAGCAAAAGGCAGCTGAAGGTTGTCAATCGGGAGGTCAACATGGCAGTTCCGACTGCCCCCAAGTACCTCAACTGGACGAAGACGCCTGTCACCTTCGACCAGTCCGACCATCCGCCTCACATAGCCACCCCTGGGAGAAAAGCGTTGGTCGTCAACCCGGCAGTGGGTGGCGTCCGACTGCGCAAGGTCCTTATGGACGGAGGCAGTAGACTTAATACCATATATGCTGACACGCTCAAGGCAATGGGCATCCCGATGTCTCAATTGAGCAAGAGCAACATGCATTTCCACGGGATCGTCCCTGGGAAGAAGGCAGAGTCACTCGGCCAGATCGTTCTGGACGTAGTATTCGGAGGCGAGAAGAATTTCTGAAAGGAAAGGTTAACCTTCGAGGTGGTTGACTTTCGCAGTGCTTATCACGCCATCCTGGGTAGGCCTGCCTATGCACGTTTCATGGCCAGACCATGTTACGTGTATCTCAAACTCAAGATGCCAGGACCTAAGGGCGTGATCACAGTGACTGGTGACCGGAAGGTCACCGAAGATTGCCTCCAGCAGGGCTCAAAGATTGCCAATGAGCAAGTGCTTGCAGTCGAGCTTGAAGGGTACAAGAAAGAAGTGGATACGGCTGATCTGCTCAGATCAAAGCGGCCGGCTTCAGAATCAGTCTTCCAGTCGGCTGGCGAGACCAAGCAAGTCCATGTTCATCCGAGTGACTCAAGTGCTGCTCCGACGAACATCTCCACCTCACTCGGAGAGAAATAGGAAGCCGAGCTCATCTAGTTCCTCCGTGAGAACTGGGACATCTTCGCATGGAAGCCCTCTGACATGCCTGGTGTTCCCAGGGAACTGGCTGAGCACCGACTCTGAACCGATCCCAAGGCCAATCAAAGAGTACTTGCGCCGATCCCTCCGTCGAGAAGCGCAAGGCGATTGGTCAAGAGATAACTCGGCTCCTTGCCACCGAGTTCATTCGTGAGGTTTACCACTCCGAGTGGCTCGCGAATGTCGTTTTGGTACCAAAGTAGGACAAGTCACTCTGTATGTGTATTGACTTTAAACACCTCAATCGGGCCTGCCCGAAGGATCATTTCCCTTTACCACGGATAGATCAGATAGTAGACTCTACTGCCGGGTGCGAACATATGTCGTTCCTGGATGCGTACTCCGGGTACCACCAGATCCAAATGTACGGTCCTGATGAAATAAAAACAGCCTTCATCACCCCATTCAGGTGCTTTTGCTACGTCACAATGCCATTCGGCATGAAGAATGTTGGGGCCACTTTCCAGCACATGAACCAAAAATGCTTGCAAAAGCAGATCAGTCAAAACATGGAGGCTTATATGGACGATATCGTAGTCAAGTCTAGGAAAGGTTTCGACCTCCTGACTGACCTTGCCGAGACCTTCGCGAACCTACGGCGCTTCGGGATAAAGCTGAATCCAGCTAAGTGTACATTCGGAGTGCCTGCCGGAAAGTTACTTGGTTTTCTCGTTTCCGAACGAGGGATCGATGCCAACCCAGACAAAATCGGCGCTATAGTCCGAATGAAGCAACCGGTGTTAGCTGCTCAATGAAGCGCAAGCCGCGTTCGAAGAACTCAAGGCATTGCTTTCCTCCCAGCCGGTGTTAGCTGCTCCGGGCAGGCAGGAACCTTTACTCCTGTACATCGCGGCGACTAGCCAGGTGGTGAGCACAGTCCTTGCAGTAGAGCGTGAAGAGCCAGGAAAATCATTCAAGGTTCAAAGACCCATATATTACATCTCAAAAGTGTTAACCCCTTCCAAGCAAAGGTACCCGCACTACCAAAAGCTGGTCTACAGTTTTTACCTGACTACTAAAAAGGTGGTTCATTACTTCCAAGATCACTCGGTCACGATCATTAGCAATGCTCCCCTGTCGGAGATCTTGAATAACAGAGACAATGCTGGCCGGGTGGCAAAGTGGGCAATTGAGCTCCTTCCGCTGGAGATCAACTTTGAAGCTAAGAAAGCAATCAAGTCCCAGGCATTGGTTGATTTTATGGCCGAGTGGATCGAGCAAGAGAAGCCAATTCCGAGTGTTCCCGAACACTGGACTATGTTCTTCGACGGATCCAAGATGCTCAATGGCTCGGGGGCTGGTGTGGTTCTTATCTCTCCCAAAGGAGACCGGCTGAACTATGTCCTCCAAATCCATTTCGACTCATCAAACAACGAGGCCGAATACGAAGCCCTCCTGTACGGGCTCCGCATGGCCATATCACTTGGCATTCGTCGTTTGATGGTCTACGGTGATTCGAACCTCGTTGTCAACCAAGTGATGAAAGAGTGGGACATTCGGAGCCCAGCAATGACTGGTTACTGCAATGCGATCAGAAAGCTGGAGAGGAATTTTGAAGGTTTAGAGCTGCATCACATTCCTCGCGCAAAGAATCAGGCAGCAGACGACCAGGCAAAGATTGGGTCCACTCGGTGAGCAGTCCCGAAAGACATATTCCTTGAACATCTGCACGCCCCAACAATTGCAGAAGATCCTTTCACAGAGGAGCCCCCACAAGCAGTCGGTCCATTTGACCCGACTAAGGTTGAAGTGCCAGCTGTAGTGGATCTGGTCCATGAAATGCTGGTAATCACTCCCGAGTGAACTCAACCCTACTTGGCATACTTGCTCAGGCAAGAACTCCCCGAAGATGAAGAAGAAGCCCGTCGGATCGTCCGTCGATCTAAGTCATTCGAAGTTCTGGGAGACCAGTTATACAAGAAAAGTACCACGGGAGTCACCCAAAAATGCATCTCCCCAGAGGAAGGCATGCAAATCTTACATGAAATCCACTCGGGGACTTGTGGCCACCACGCATCCTCTCGTACTTTGGTCGCTAAAGCTTTCCGAGTGGGTTTCTATTGGCTCCGAGCCAATGAAGCAGCAAGAGACTTGGTGGACATGTGCATCGGTTGTCAATTCTACAAGAATAAGTCCCACAAGCCTGCGTCCGCGCTCAAGACGATCCCGCTCACCTGGCCGTTCGCAGTTTGGGGCCTTGATATGGTCAGTCCCCTGCGGACTGGGTTGAGTGGATTCACACACCTGCTTGTCGCAGTTGACAAGTTCACCAAGTGGGTCGAAGCGAAGCCCATCAAGAGTTTGGATGCAGGTACTGCCGTCAGTTTCATTCGACAGATCATCTTCAGATTCGGCTTGCCGCATGATATTATCACCGATAATGGGAAGAACTTCGACTCAGACGAGTTCCGTGAATTCTGTTTCTCTCAAGGCACTCGGGTTAATTATGCCTCAGTGGCTCACCCGCAGTCGAATGGACAGGTAGAACGTGCAAATGGAATGATTCTGCAAGGTCTGAAACCTCGATTGATGACAGACCTAAAGTATGCTGCAGGAGCTTGGGTTGAAGAATTGCCGTCTGTCTTATGGGGCATTCAGACAACCCCGAACCGCTCTACGAAACACACCCCTTTCTTCATGGTGTACGAATCAAAAGCTGTGCTGCCGAGTGATCCTCAGCACAATTCCGCCCGAGTGGAACTCTACGATGAAGCTTAAGCTGGAGCTGCACGGCAAGATGGTCTTGACCTTTTAGAGGAAAAGAGAGAGCTGGCCCTCATCAGGTCGATGCTCTATCAGCAAGATCTGAGGCGTTACCATGACAGACACGTCCAGGGCCGAGCTTTTCAGGAAGGAGATATTGTCCTCCGACTGGACCAGCAAAAAACCCACAAGCTAGCGCCTCCGTGGCAGGGGCCGTATGCAATCTCCAAAGTCTTGCACAATGGAGCCTACTGCCTCTACAACATCAAAGATGGCGTAGAAGAGCCCCGAACTTGGAACGCGGACCTCCTTCACAAGTTCTACACCTAGAACATAACTACTTTAGTTTGTCATTCCAGTAATGAATCCGAGTGATCTCGATGAATAAAGTTTCGTTCCATTATATTTTGTCGAAATTTAACTCTTTTCGCTCCGGTGAGTCAATCTCCCATGTCACCCCCAGTGGGTGTAAAATGCTTAGCTGCGACCATGCGTCGCCTAAGTCATAAGATGGACAGGACCCTCATTATTCTCTTGAACAATTCCGAGTGCGGGCCACGCCCACACTCGGGGGCTTTGCTGCGACCCCGCGTCACCTAAGTCATAAACTGTCTCGAATGGGACATCCTCTTCACTCGGACTCTAAGATGGACAGGACCATCATTGTTCTTTTGAACAATTCCGAGTGCGGGCCACGCCCACACTCGGGGGCTTTGCTGCGACCCCACGTCGCCTAAGTCAGAAACTGTCTCGAGTGGGACATCCTCCACACTCGGACTCTAAGATGGACAGGACCATCATTACTAAGATGGAAAGGACCATCATTGTTCTCTTGAACAATTCCGAGTGCGGGCCACGCCCACACTCGGGGGCTTTGCTGCGACCCCGCGTCGCCTAAGTCATAAACTGTCTCGAGTGGGACATCCTCCACATTCGGAATCTAAGCTGGACAGGAACATCATTACTAAGATGGACAGGACCATCATTGTTCTCATGAACAACTCCGAGTGCGGGCCACGCCCACACTCGGGGGCTTTGGTGCGACCCCGCGTCGCCTAAGACATAAACTGTCTCGACTGGGACATCCTCCACACTCGGACTCTAAGATGGACAGGACCATCATTACTAAGATGGACATGACCATCCTTGTTCTCACGAACAACTCCGAGTGCGGGCCACGCCCACACTCGGGGGCTTTGCTGCGACCCCGCGTCGCCTAAGTCATAAACTGTCTCGAGTGGGACATCCTCCACACTCGGACTCTAAGATGGATAGGACCATCATTACTAAGATGGACAGGACCATCATTGTTCTCACGAAAAATTCCGAGTGCGGGC
Source organism: Elymus sibiricus (assembly GCA_039707655.1). Taxonomy (NCBI): domain Eukaryota; kingdom Viridiplantae; phylum Streptophyta; class Magnoliopsida; order Poales; family Poaceae; genus Elymus; species Elymus sibiricus. The sequence continues at coordinate 260,615,956 of CM077669.1, forward strand.
CATGCCCACACTCGGGGGCTTAGCTGCGACCCCGCGTCGCCTAGGTCATAAACTATCTCGAGTAGGACATCGTCCACACTCGGACTCTAAGATGTATAGGACCATCATTGTTCTCTCGAACAATTCCGAGTGCGGGCCACGCCCACACTCGGGGAATTAGCCGCGACCCCACGTCGCCTAAGCGTAAACATCCTGAAAGCAAAGGACGAATGAAACCAAGGCAAATAAAAACTGCGTCACTTGAGATAAGAGTACGGATAAAAGTCTTAACGACAGGAGCCTCAGGCTCATTCGAAGTTTTATGGTTACAACTACCACTCGGCATTCCGAGGCAAAAGTTTAAAGAGTTTTAATCCCTACGATCACTCGGGCTGAGGCACTGCTTCGACGAAGGTGTCTAGGTCGATATTGTCTGCGATCCGAGTGGCAACTTCCATGAACATCTCCATGAAGTCTTCAACCTTGGCATGCTTCCTGTTGGTGACCTCCAAGGACTTCAGCTTGTTCTCATCCACTCCCTTGCAGTGGACACAGACGAGTGAGAGGGCACTGTCGGCTCTGGCCCGAGCTGCAAATTTTTTCCAAGCTTTCACTCGGCTTGGCACATCCCTCACTCGGATAAGAGCTGATTCCAGGTCCTTCGAGGGCTCTTCTTCAGGGAAGACGTCACGATCAATCTCTGAGATGGCAGTGCCGAGCCTCTTCATGTACGAAGTCACTTGATCGACACGTCCTTCCAAGCGAAGAATGGCCAAAGCAGCACTATCCTTGAACAACTCCTGGGACGGGTCCAGCTCCTTCTCAATCTTGTCAGTCTCCTCAGCGACGTCATCACAGAAATCTGGGTTTACGTCAGATGAAGAAAAGAGTCAGAAGTGATCGGACTTCATTCGGCCAGATTACGATCACTCGGGAACTTTACCTTTGAGTTTTTCGCTCACGGAGTCGCCATACTCCTCGACAAACTGCTCCAGTTCATTCTTCTTCGCGGTGATATGCTTGAGTTTGTTCTCCCACTCGGAGTATGACTTCTTCAGATCAGTGAGTTCCTCCTTGGACTTCGTCATGGCAGCTTCCAGAGCTTTCTTCTCTTCCTCCAGCTTCCCGAGTGCCTTCAACTTCTCTTCGGCCTTCATGGTATTTCGGCTGGCTTCCTTTTGAGCAGCCGCCAGATCCGTGTCCTTCTTCTCGAGGGCCGTCTTCACAATTTCTAAAGAAATAGAATTCTTCAGCCTCTCAACAAGTTTACGATTTTCGCCACGAAGATCTGATGAAATATACTCAGTCGGACGGGGAGGAACAACAGTTAATGCAGCTGTCGGGCAAGATGAGCATACCTTCAATTGCCTTCTTTTCCTCCTCCAGTCGAGCGTTCTTGGCCTTCTTGGGTTGAAGGCTGATGCGCAGGTCCTGCACCTCTTTCTCCAAAGTTTTGTAGTGGCTTCCGAGCTCACAAACAGACTGCAAACGAGAATTAAAGCAAAAGATATTGGTCAAATTTTAGACTCGGACTCTAAGACTCCCGCCGACTGCTTCAGTCGACGGCAGTCTCGGGGACTACACCCAGTGGGTGCGCTCAGCGCGCCCCCACTGGAAAATCAAATGCAAGGTTTTTTATCCAGACCTAACAGATGATTCGAAAGGTAAATTCATTCGGACTCTAAGACTCCCGCCGACTGCTTCAGTCGACGGCAGTCTTGGGGACTACACCCAGTGGGTGCGCTCAGCGCGCCCCCACTGGAACTCAAAGACACCCAGCCAGTGTGTGCAAATCCTCACAAGGCAGAAATTCCGACTGAGGAAGGTACTTACAAGAGTACTTACTCGGACATTCTTCTTCAGCGCCTCGCTTTCATCGTATGCCGTCTTCAGTCGGTCGCTCATCACCTCCAGCTGGATTAACGCCTCTTTGCTCGCTCCCACTTGGTCCTCCGGGACATAGTGTAGCGCAAAGATGTTGGTCACAGGGGGAGTCAACGAGGGGGATGATGTACCAGTACCGAGTGCCGCCCCAGCTCCCGAGCTGGCCTCTCGTGCTGGCACCAAAGTATCGGCAAGCGAGGACTCCTTCATCACGACGTCTGCGTTGGCCGAAGGGTTCGCCAGGTCAACCCTCTCGTCCGCATCAATGTCGATCACTTCACGCGGAGCTGCAAGCGTTCAAAGCACTCGAAGATGAGTAAAAAGTAAACACTCGGGAATGTCCAAAGTTACCGAGTGAGTCCGGGGCTTACCCTTTGAAGACGCAACATCAGTGTCGGCCCGCTCTTTCTCCAGAGTATTGGGATCAGGTGAAGCAGTTGAAGTGTCAACACTGTAAGGGAAACAATCGGATCATTTCATCACTCGGACAAATACAGATAACAATTGACAGAATGGAAATGCTTACGCTGAGGCCACGGGAATGGCCATCTTAATTTTCGGGATGAAGACCGCCTTCCGAGGCTTGGCCGTAGTGACTTTGGGCTGCTTCGCCATCTTCTCAGGTAAGGAGGCAAGCTCTCCACGCCCGCGCTTCGAGCTACGGGTCGGAAGGACAGACCCAGTCGGTTTGGCAGCCTTCGGCCCCTTCGGACCTCCACCGCGGACTCCCGAGTCCTGGCGCGCCTTGGAACGGGCTTTAGGCACTCGGTCATCCGAGCGTGACGACTCCACCTCGTCGCCGCCCTATGACCCTTCCTCTTCATTGTCTTCATCGTCGTCGGGCTCTTCATACTCCCCAGCTTCCGCCGAATCTTCTGGGTGATCAGTGTCGCTGGCAACATCAACCGGGCCCCTGTCCACGATTGGCACCTGGCTGTTCATCTATGTGAAGGCCTGCCGAATGAAGAACAAGATCAGTCGGATGAACTACAAATGAAGAGGTGTTTAAACAAGCCCAAGTGAGGATGACAACCCAAGAAGTTCTCACATAGAGAGATGAAAGCAGCTAAGTAAACGACAGCATTTGGAGGGATATGATGGAGTTGAGCGCCAAAGAAACCCAGGAATCTTTGGAAGAAGGGATGGGGCGGCAGAGAGAAACCCGACTTGAGGTGAGTCACCAAGATCCCGCGCTCATCTCCCTTCGGCGAAGGCTCGTCCTCGCCCGCTCCCGGCAACCGCCAGCTCCCCTCGGGCACGAACCCTTGGCCCTCCAGCTCGAGCATCCGAGCCTTGGTCACCCGCGACGGCAACCACTCGCCCTGCGTCCATCCAGCCGGTGCTCCGGCGCTGGAGGAGGAGGCGCGCAAGCTCCTCTTCGCCCGCTAGGCCTTTGTAGTCGCAGACGCCGCGCGCATCGTCGCTGGTGAGCTCAGAACGGCCTTCGGCTAAGGAGAGGTGGAAGGGGCGCGGGTGGGCGTCGGAGAAGACGAAGGAGAGGGGGGGGGGAAATGAGATCTGTTCTCACCCCCAACAGTGCTTCCAGTTTATATATCGAAAATCCGGCGTGATCTCTGGCCGTCAATCTGCAAACGAAGCGAGATCCGCGGATCTACTATTCAGGGCTTCGAGGACACGTGGCGAAAATATCGGCGCAGTTATCAAGGTGTCATGCCCACTATCCCAAATTATCGTGACGTGACCGTTCCGCCGCGCGCCCGCGCGCAGTTTTGACGATTTCGAACGAGCGGAAATTCCTCCGTGCCACGAATGAAACAAGCTCCGTGCTGCAAAGGCTTTGACAACTCCTTCCTGCCAACTGAGTGAATGACTCGCACCAGCTAAACACTCGGATTAAGTGGCAAGACAGTTTGGTCAAAAGACATCGATCCTGAATCCATCATGGTTTGAAGCCGAGTGAGAAATGACAAGACCGTTTCTTGGACTCTTTTGGGAGACCATCGACGCTTCCGAGTGTCAGTCACTCGACCACTAAAACCTCATGGATTCGGGGGCTACTGATGAGGATGCCTACCCTGGGTAGGGTCATAGGCCTGACATCTAAGGCCCACATATGGTCCTTCAATGTCATTAAAGCCCCTGGGCAGAGACTCATTCGGATGAATATAGCCGTCCACTCGGATTATTCATGTCAGTCGGATTACACGGCACCATTCGGACAGACAGAAGCTCAGGCGACCCGGAAGACTAAGCGTTCGTGGAATTCGAGCAGTCATTCGTTGTGAGTTAATTCACCGTTACCAGTAACGTAAAGATATTCAGCCATTCCGGTAACGTTGTATTCACTGGCATTTATTGCCCTAATCATGGCGCTCGGCCGGTGGTGGCGCACTCTATATAAGCCACCCTTGGGCGCCAGAGCAAGGGTTCCGACCCTCTGTAATCTTCTACCACCATAAGCAAACACCACAGCCCCCGGGCACCGAGACTTAGGGCTGTTATCACTTCCGAGTGAGGCCTGAACTCGTACAAACCGAGTGCACACTTGCGCCGTAGTTAGACTTCGCCCCTCCTTTCGTACCCCCTAATACTATTGTCAGGTTCATTCCATGACAGTCGTCGTATAAACGGACGTGAACTGTAATGATCACTAAGTGATCCTGAACACCTACTTACGATCAAACATAACCCCACCGTGTTCTCTTTCGGAGCAGGCCTCACAAAAAGAGACAGTCACGGTTACGCACGCATTGGTGTATTTTATTTGAGTTTACTTTAAGTTTGCTATGACCGGTTGTTAAACAAAGTTTCCAAGTTGCCACTTAACCACGGGCACGGCTTCTCGAAAAGATTTATCCCTGCAGGGGTGCGCCAACTCGTCCATCACAAACTAACCACACACCGCGGGAATAACCTCGACCACGAATCCCGTGATCTCCTAGGAAATTCCGTTGGTAAATCTCAACCTCGAGATAGCCCGAAGTGTCCTCAAAATCCCGCGCATAAGACATTCGAGAAAGGTAAAACAAATCCAGCAAGGCCTCCCGGTGAGCCAGATCCACATCTAGAGCCACGCGCTCTCTATCTACGGGCATCATCCGTCAATGTGAAGTGGACGGTAGCCTGAAAATGCCTTGAGTTGCCCCGAGGTGGCACCGCCGACTGCTAGGTGGGTGGACCAACACTCATGAGGAGCACTGGCTCGGGTTGTTGATTAAAGATTCGCGGGTGCCGGCGGGTCCCTATGCAATTTTATTAGTTATTAGGCAAATGGTAAAACCAATGTTGGGCCTTGCCAGACGAGTTTTATCCCAAAACGAAAGTCAAGGGGGTCCCCATAACAACCCCGAGCATGTTAGGAGCGCAAAATATGGAACATAATACCGGTACACACGTAACTAGGGCGGCAAAAGTGGAACAAAACACCGAGCAAAAGGCCAAGCCTTCCACCTTTAACCAAGTATATATGTGCATTAAATTAAATAGCAATAATATTGTGATATAACAAAAATATCCATGTTGGCACATGGAAACATTGCACCTGCAACTAGCAACGCTATAAGAAGGGCTGAGCAAGCAGTAACATAGCCAAACAATGGTTTGCTGGGATGTGGAGGGGTTAGAGGCTTATCATGGCATTTTAGGAGGCTTGACAAACAGGTGGTAGGTAGCGAGACAGCCATAGAAATGAGACAACTAGCATGGCAATGATAGTAATGGTATCCAGGGAAATGATCAACTTGCCTGAGATCCCGCTCGGAAGAAGGTCGAGTCCATGAAGAAGACGAACCAACGTAGTCGAACGAGTCCTCACACTCCGAATGCTTTCAGAACTCTATCGAGAAGAAGCAAAACAAAAACAACAATCAACACACGATAAACACCACAACATATGCATGACATGATGCACATCAAATATGATGCATGTTATGGATGACATGGCAAAGCACAACAATCAACTTCTACACATTAAGTGAAGCTCAACATGCAACGAGTTGCATATTGACGAAACTCCACGTTCGAATCATTTAGTTCACTCTCGTTTATTTACACAACAAGTTTAAATGTTGTTAAACATGGAAATAGGTGAAGCATAAGTAAACTAGGCATCTAGGCATATTAAATGAGGTCGGAAACAACATATAGCATTTCCGAAACGACCCCACGTATTAATTTCGAAATTGGTCCAGATCTAAACTAATCATGTTTTATATTTGTTAAAGAGAAAAACAAAATGGACCATGTGATTCTACACGTCATTCTAGTCAATTTACATATGTAGAACGTTTGAAACGGAGCGACGGTCTAAAAGATATGACACACTCAAGATAAATATGTCATGAGTGCAAAATGCATCCAAACGACAACTACAAACATTCCAAATCATAGACACAGCAAGATATTATGAAACTACATGAAATTCTAAGCAAGTTTCATGTGGAACATGTTCAAAACGGAGTAACGGTTCAACACTAGCAAGCAACACAAGTTATAGACATAATCTGCCAAATACAGCAATATAGCATATTGCACACATGAAAACAACAAGCTCCAAGATCCTAATATGCACAAACTAAGCATGGGGCAGTAGCATATAACACACACTTCATTTCATTTTCACATTTCATACTCAAAGGAGTCATGGATCACATGGTAGGAAGCTCACAACATGGCAATAAAATATAGCAGATTAGGACTTGGTGAAAATGACGGTTTTTAGCAAAGCAGTTTTTCATGAAGGCATATTGGCAGCAATAAAACTATATGCTACAGGGCATATTATGGCATGAAAATCTACAGCATGCTATAGGACATGATGCACTACAATTCATTCCATGGTGGCAAGGTCTAATTATGCATAGAATCGTGGCTAGCATCAGCACAACATGGCATTATGAAGAAAACAGATTACCAGACTTGGTAAAAATAACAGGGAGCAACAGCAGCAGTTTTTTAATGGAATGGCATGTTGGACAACAAAAATAAATATGATGCAATTCCTATATATGGCAACAAAAGACACAACCTGGTAGACAATAACATGCTTAACAAAAGACTCCTTTGGAGCAACCACAAAAGACTCCTAGATCAATCAAATCACATGGCAACAAGGCAACAAAATAACAGTTTCAGACTTAGTGAAATTTTACTATCTCCCAAAACTGCAGTTTGACTAGACATGTAGACATGGCAATAACAGTAGCATAACAATCACTTATGAGCATGGCAAGGATACTAACAGCAAGAAGACATGACACACTTCAAATCATTCCATTATCACAACTTCAAAATAGTCATGGTTTGCTTAACATGATGCTCACAAAATGGAACTCTTCGTTATCAGATTACAGTTTTAACGCTATACCTACTTGAGAGCAACAAATAAACATGATGATGATGTCCTACCTAGCAACCAGAGACATGGCATCAAAGTAGACACCACATAGAGCAATACTCATGAAGAAACCACATGGAAAAGACCTACGGTTTACTTGCAATCAACCACACAAAATCGAACAAAATAACAGATTTGCACCTAACGACACGATGCACTTTTGCAACACATATTAGACCATGAAGATGAATCCTAATATGCATTATAATGATGCAATGTTGTAGAGCACATCAAGTAGATACTTCTACATATAAAGATTATTACAATCGGACAAACATGCATCAAATTAGGGCCCACACAAAATGCATATATGCTGATTCAAAACAGGAACTTAGTGAAATCTACACACGCAAGAACGGGATGGGACGGTTCCGTACTGCGGGGGCAGGGCATCCGTTTGGTTTGCGGGATCCATGGGTCCAGGGGAAACGGGACGGGGCCGTCCCGGCTCAGGTCAATGGCGGCCGACCGCGGCGGCGGTTGGCGGCACCGGTGGTCGCCGGAGGGAGGCTGAAGTGGGCGAGGCTGGCCGGGGTTCACCAGATTCGGGAGCGGCCGGCCCGGATCTAGCGGCGGCGTGGCCGGAGACGACCGGCGGCGAGCGGTGCATAGGCTTTCGGGCGACTGGCGGCTGCAGGCGCCATGGCAGGGCGATGCAGGGCGGCAGGCGAGCTCGCAGGGGCGCGCGGCGGCGGAGCAGGTCGACGGCGGGCGCGGGAGGCTGGGCGCGGCTGGCGGCGAGGCGATCTGGCGAGGCGGCGGCGCGGCGGCGAGCGAGCCGGGCGGCGGCGAGGAGGCACGGGGGAGCTCGGGTGAGCTCCCGAGCGGTGCGGCGACGCGGGCTGCCCCGGGCCCTGATGGGCTCGGGTGGGCGAGCACCGGGCCCGAGCGGGCCGTGCAGTTGGGGAGAGGGCTGGCGGTGGCGCTGCTAGTGGGGGGCGACCGGGCGGTACAGGTGGCACGCCCCTGTTGGCTGAAGGCGGCGGCACGGGACTGGGTGGTGGCGCCGCCCGCGCCGAGGCGACCAGGTGGCGGCGCTGGTGGTTGGGGGGGACACGGATTTTGAGGAGGAGGGTCTAGGCTCTATTTTGGCAAGGGAGACCTCCTTTTATAGCAGGGATTTAGGGTTAGGGGGAATTTGCACTGTTTCGAGCCATTCGATCGTAATCGGATGGCTCCGGCTGCGGGGTTTGGTAAGGTGGGCTGCGGGAGGCTGTGTAGAGGGGTTTGGCCTGAGAGAAGAGAGAGATACAGCGGCCCGGCAACGGAGTTTTATAAATCGAAATCGTCTGACAAATAACCGATGACGGTGCCGCTACGGTCGACCGTTCGGATATCAAACGACCTCCAATTGCGACGAAATTTGGCAGGGGGTCTACCTACAATATAATAAGACCACACGCCAAGTATCGACCCAATCAGAGAATATTTTTCGCACACTTTAAAAATGATATTTTTTCGATGCCTCGGGCGCGTGCGTCGGTGGTTGGACTCGAAACGATCGATGACACGAACGGAGCGAACCGGCAACTACGATCGGATGCAAGTTTTTCAAAAACGAGTGACGATGCTATGCAGATGATGCGAATGATGCGATGATGAATGGGACAAACAAAAGAATCACACGATGTTAGTGGAATAATAGGGGAATCTTCTGGAGCGTCGGTCCCGGGCTGTTACCAGGTCCTTTTGCAGCAACCCATGAGGTCTTGGGGTACTGCTCAGGTTTCAAGTAGGATCCATCAACATTGAGTTTCCTCTCAAAGGCAATACCCTCTTTCCGGGGGTTCCTGTTCAGAATCTGCTTTTTAAGCACATCACAATGGGTTTGATGCCCTTTGAGGCTTTTGTATATGCCTGTCACATACAATTCCTTCAACCCTGCATTTTCATTAGTGACACTTGTGGTATCCTCAGATGATGAATTTGTGACCATAGAAATAGTTGAAGAATTTGCAGCAATAGAAGCATTTGAACTTTCAGGTGCAGAATTAGCAGTTTCACATTTGATGCATTTCAAACAACGTGGAACGAAATCTTCCTAATCGGTAATGATCTGTTGAGTAAGCAAAGAATTGTTATCCATTTGAAGATCTTCATGAGACACCCTTAGTTTTTCAAGATCTTGCTTTCTTTGAAGAAATTCATAAGAAAGCTTCTCATGATCGACTAAGAGAGCATCATGACGACTTTGAAGCTTATCATAGTTAGACTGAAGACTTTGAAAGTCCTTAGTCGTTGATTACGATTCATTTCCTCATTCAATAGATCATCGCTTTTGTCTAGCAATTTCTGAACCCTTTCCAAAGAAGCTTGTTGTTTAGTGGCAATATTATCAAGTTTGGAATTGCTTGGTTTGAGGTTTTCATCAGATTCACATTCACTAGATTCAGATGAGGAATGATATTTGAGTACCTTGGAGCCTTTTGCCATGAGGCACATAGATGAGGAAGATGAAACTGGATCTGTTTCCTGGGATTTGAGGAAATTCTTGTATTTTATGAACATGGAATCTTGACGAGTGCGATAACCTTCATTGACGTCAGATATCCTATCCTAGATGAGCTTTGCATTTTGGAGATGACAGATGCTCTTGAACATGTCCTTTGATAAGCTAGAGTAGATGATATTCCTTGCCTGAGCATCCAGCTGAGTGTACTTACGAATGTCCTCAGCATTGGCCATCTTGCAGAGACCCGTCAGTCCCAATTCTATGACAGTCCATAATTCGCTGTTCATCGATAGGAGGTGCTTCCGCATCAGGACACTTAGGATAATTTGTGCCATCAAAGCTGAGGCACGCTGTGGATGCCTTGGCACCTTTTGCCATGAAGCAATAGGTGGGGACAAAGTCAACCTTGCCAAGGTTGGAGTCATCATCACTTTCCTCAGTGTTTAAGATTGACTTGCTGACGAAAGCAGTAGCAAGAGCTAGGCTCGCCACACCAGCGCCTAACTCCTCAGATTCCTCCTCTTCCTCATATTCTTCAGATTCTTCTTCAGAATCCATTTCCTTGCCAATAAGTGCCCGAGCCTTTCCGGAACTGTTCTTCTTGTGCGATGAGGACTTTGAAGATTTCTTCTTTTTCTTCGAGTCATCAGAACTATCATCTTTGTATTTCTTCTTCTTTGATTCTTTTTCCCAGAGAGGATAGTCAGCGATGTAGTTTCCAGACTTCTTGCATTTGTGGCAAGTTCTCTTCTTGTAGTCGCTTGATGAAGATTCTGACTTCTTCAGGCCACTTCTTGAAGATTTTCCAAATCCGCCTCTCCTTGAGAACTTCCGGAATTTCCTCACGAGCATTGCTAGCTCCTGACTCAGTTCTTCAAGATCACCAAGGCTACTGTCAGATTCTTCGCCTTCAGATGAGGAAATTGCTTTTTCCTTCAGTGCACGAGTTCTTCCATAGCTTAGTCCATAGAGGTCTCTCTTTTCAGCTTGTTGGAATTCATGAGTATTGAGTCTCTCAAGAATATCAGCAGGATCTAGTGACTTGTAGTCTCCACGTTCTTGAATCATCAAAGCAAGTGTGTCGAATGAGGAATCAAGAGATCTTAGAGTTTCTTCACCACCTCATGGTCGGTGATGTCAATGGCGCCAAGAGCTTAAAGCTCATTGGAGATATCAGTGAGATGATCAAAAGTTTGCTGAACATTTTCGTTGCCGAGTCTTTTGAAGCGGTTGAAGAGATTGCAAAGAACATCAACTCGGAAGTCTCGTTGAGTTGAAACACCTTCGTTGACTTTGGACAGCCTATCGTAGATAAGCTTAGCAGTCTCCAAAGAACTCACTCTGCCATACTGACCTTTGCTTAGATGGCCACATATGATATTCTTCGCTTGAGAGTCGAGTTGCTTGAATCTCTTCACATCAGCAGCAGTGATAGTGGGAGTGACGGAGGGAACACCATTTTCCACAACATACCAGAGATCATTGTCAATTGCCTCAAGATGCATGTGCATCTTGTTCTTCCAGTAGGGGTAGTCCGTCCCATCGAAGGTAGGGCACCCAGCTGAGACCTTGAGCATGCCTGGAGTCGACATAACTAAAACTCCAGGTGGTTAAACTAAAATCACACAACACAAGGGAGTACCTTGCTCTGATACCAATTGAAAGTGCGTTATATCGACTAGAGGGGGTTGAATAGGTGATTTTTACAAATTCGTCACTGAGGAATTACTAGTTGAGGAATTTACTAAGTGACAAAATACTAGTAGCGGAATAAGTACTCAACTGCGTGCATAACAGGGCAGTAGCATAGTCATCACGATGAAATGAAACATACGCAGAGCACAAGTAGCGTAAAAATAGGATAAGCAGGCAATATACAAAGTGACTGAAGAATTTGAGATGAGGAAATTAAGAAAGTATTCAGTCAAAATCTTCAAATAGTAATGATCAACTTCATCAACAAGTTAATGAGGAAATGAAAGGTTGAGGAAATAGAACCAAGAGCTCGGTGAAAACACTGATTTGATGACCCAGTTCCAACTGCTGTGACAGTCGTACGTTTGGTTTGGAGTGGCTTTTATTTAAACCAAATGACACACAGTCGTAGGACACACAGTCCTTACCGTATTCTCCTTGAGATAAGGTCACACAGACCTCGCCCAACACTTGTGGTAAGTCTTCAGGGTAGAATTCCAAACCCTCACAAACTTGGTCACCCGGTGATCCACAATTTCCTCTTGGATGCTGTAGACCATGACGCCTAACCGTCTGGAAGATGCACACTCTTCAAACGTAAAAAGCGTCAGTTCCACACAGGAACAATCTCTTCAGTGATGCTCAATCACTTTGGGTTTTGGTGGTTTGGGTTTTGGGTTTTTCCTCACTGATGATTTTCTCTCAAAGTCCTCAGAGGATGGGTTGCTCTCAAATGACACTTGTCAATCTCTCTCGCTAGTGGTTGTGGGGGTGATGACCCACAAGTATAGGGGGTCAATCGTAGTCCTTTCGATAAGTAAGAGTGTCAAACCCAACGAGGAGCACAAGGAAATGACAAGCGGTTTTCAGCAAGGTAATTTCTGCAAGCACTGAAATTGTAGGTAACAGGTAGTTTGATAGCAAGATAATTGGTAATGAGAAAGTAACGGTAATGGTAAATAAAGTGCAGCAAGATAGCCCAATCCTTTTGTGGCAAAGGACAGGCCAAAACGGCTTCTCATGATAAGCGAGCGTTCTTGAGGGTACACGAGAATTTCATCTAGTCACTTTCATCATGTTAGTTTGATTTGCGTTCGCTACTTTGATAATTTGATATGTGGGTGGACCGGTGCTTGGGTGTTGTTCTTACTTGAAAAAACCTCCCACTTATGATTAACCCCCTCTCAAGCATCCGCAACTACGAGAAAAGCATTAAGATAAAATCTAACCATAGCATTAAACATTTGGATCCAAATCAGCCCCTTACGAAATAGCGCATAAACTAGGGTTTAAGCTTCTGTCACTCTAGCAACCCATCATCTAATAACTACTCCACAATGCATTCCTTAGGCCCAAAGATGGTGAAGTGCCATGTAGTCGACGTTCACATGACACCACTAAGGGAATCACAACATTCATACCATCAAAATATCGAACACATATCAACTTCACATGATTACTTGCAACATGACTTCTCCCGTGACCTCAAGAACAAAGGTAACTACTCACAAATGATATTAATGCTCAAGATCAGAGGGGTATTAAATAGCATAATGGATCTGAACATATAATATTCCACCAAATAAACCATAATCAACTACGAGATGTAATCAACACTACTAGTCACCCACAGGTACCAATCTAAGGTTCTGGTACAAAGATTGAACACAAGACATGAACTAGGGTTTGAGAGGAGATGGTGCTATTGAATATGTTGATGAAGATTGGTCTCCCAAAGATGAGAGGGTTGTTGGTGATGACGATGGCTTCAATTTCCCCCTCCGGGAGGGATGTTCCCCCGGCGGAATCGCTCCGCCGGAGGGCAAAAGTGCTCCTGCCCAAGTTCCACCTCGAGACGGCGGCGTTCCGTCCCGAAAGTCCCCTCCTGATTTTTTCTAGGTCAAAAGACCTTAAGTACCAGAAGATGGGCACCGGAGGTGGGCTGGGCTGACCACAACCCACCAGGGCGCGCCTGGGGGCCTGGCGTGCCCTGGTCTCTTGTGGTCACCAAGTGGCCCCCCTCTGGTAGTTATTTGTTCTAGTATTTTTCATATATTCCAAAATAATTCTCCGTGAAGTTTGAGATTATTTGGAGATATGTAGAATAGGTGTCTCTGATATGCTTTTTCAGGTCCAGAAATCCAGCTGCCGGCATTCTCCCTCTTTGTGTAAACCTTGCATATTATGAGAGAAAAGGCATTAGAATTACTCCATAAAGCATTATTATGCATAAAAACATTATAAATAACAGTAGGAAATCATGATGCCAAATGGACATATCAACTCTCCCAAGCTTAGACCTCGCTTGTCCTCAAGCGAAAGCCGATATCAAAAAACATGTCCACATGGTTTGAGAGAGAGGTGTCGATAAAAACAAAATACAGACATAGTAGCGTCATGCTTATTATCATAGCAGCAACAAACTTTGTCATAGGACTTTTTCATATAACTTTTATTATATAACTTCATCATATAACTTCTCATGAACAAGTAACAATTCATCACAACATAGAAGTATAAAGCATAAACCTTATTGGAAACCAACAAACTATGTTCTCAGTCAACTTTTAAACTACAATTCATCATATTTTTAGGAAGGGTCTTGTGTCGGAGCCTTTTGGCAAGTCCACATACTCAACCATCACTTAATCTTCTATGATTGCTAACACACACAGCATACCCATGAGCAAAAAGTTTCAACCGGGCACATAGAAAGATAGGGGTTTATAGTTCCGCCTCCCAACGTATTCACCTCAAGGGTGATGTCAATAATAATAACTCATGCTCACTCATATCCAACTGGATATATGTGCCTAGATCTTTCCTCACCACATGATGCTTGTGAAAAGAAAAAGTAAAAAGGAATAGGGAAGAATACTTTGACTCTTGCATAAAAGTAAATACATAAAAGTAAAAGATAGGCCCTTCGCAGAGGGAAGCAGAGGTTGTCATCGCTTTTTGGTTTGTATGCCAAATCCCTTAATGCAAAAGAACGTCACGTTATATTGCCCCTTATGATAGCAACCTTTATTATGCAGTTCGTCACTTTTATTACTTTTCCATCACAAGTTCGTACAACGCTCAATTTTCTCTTACACTAATTGATCAAACACATTTAGAAGCAATTTTTATTGCCTTAGTGCATCGATGACAACTTACTTGAAGGATCTTACTCAATCCATAGGTAGGTATGGTGGACTCTCAATACATGAGTTTGGGTTTAGGGTTTTTGGATGCACAAGTAGTATCTCTACTTAGTGCGGAATTTTTGGCTAGCAAAGATATTGAGCAAGCACCACATTTTGAAGGATCTATGACGATATAACTTCTATGTGAATATGAACAAACATAAATCATTACGTTGTCTTCCTTGTCCAACGTCAACAATTTTGGCATATAATATTTCATGGGGGCTCACAATCATAAAAGATGTCCAAGATAGCATATTTGCATGAGAATCTTCTCTTCCCTTATTAATTCTTCATGAATTGCATCATTGACCAATGCTATGTTTGTCAATCTCCAATAAATTTTACCACTTATACTTTTCCTTATGTGTTGTCATTACTTACCATAAGATTAGCATATGATCCTTTTCATTTATTTCCTTTTTATTTTGATTGCAACAAGAAAGTAAAGAAGCAAAATCTCAAACTAAACTTTATTATATAACTCTCACTCAATTACATAGATAGATAGATCACGAAACTAGCACTCAAAAATAGATCATACTAAACTTTTATTCAACTAGATCACGAAATAGCTAAGGATCGAACTAAAATAGGTAAAGGTAAATAAAAGTGATGGTGATACGATACCGGGGCATCTCCCCCAAGCTTGGCACAAGCTAAGGGGAGTGCCCATACCCGTGTACTCAAGTCTCCTTTGGTGGTGAAGATGATGAAGGTGGTGATGAAGTGGTAGGTTTGTCCTACGGCTTCCAGGGCAAGGGCTCACCATTAAAAGATGATGCACGAGTCTCCCGAGTCCTGCAACTGGCAGCTAAACTCATAACTTTAAATCTTGCTTCATACTCAAAAACTTGGTTTTGAAGATCATAGATTTGACTGTGCAGAAAATTGATTTGCTCGTTGAAGGTGAAGACGATGTCCTTCATGGACCGGCCATCAACCATGTGATCACGGGTGAATTCCGTGATCATGGAGTGATTGACACTAAGTCCACGCTCCACCATCCCTTGGCACCTGAAGATGTCTTGTTCCACCGCCTCGAGCCTAGCCTCCATGCTTCCTGTCCTCTTGGGCCCCTGAACGTCTTGGATGTGGAGCACCCCCTCACGCATCTCAATGGCTTGAGGGTGCTTCATCACCTCCGACAAGTACGGGTTGATGAACTTCTCGAATAACTTGTCTTTGGAGGAGCTTGGTGGAGCCATGGAGATCTAGATCTGACGAGAAAAACAGCACGAAACAAGAACAGAGAATATTTCTGCGATGCGGTGGTCAAATCAATCGGGGGTATATATAAAAATCTTTTATCTTGGGAAACAAGAATATGAAAGGAAAACGGAGTTGGGAAGGTGCCCGAGGGGGGCACAACCCTCCAGGGCACGACAGGCGGGGCAGGCGCGCCCTGGTGTATCGTGCTCATCTCGGTTGCTTTCCTGTTTATTTCTTATTTTCCTAATTTTGTAATACTCCAAAACTAACAGAAAATACTTTTGCGGATTTTTCGGAGTCCGTTTACTTACCGTATCACGTACCTCCTCTTTTTCAGGATTCTGGAGTATTCCGGAAGGTGTTGCATATCTATGCTAAGGAAACACGTAATATACCAATCCAAGATCTCGTTTCCTTCCTACGAATCCAGTTAATCGACCCACGAATACCATCCACTATTACATGATCTATTACTGCTACAAATCCAATACCGGTGACGTTCCATATATCTCCAGATTTCCTAAATCCCCAAATTCGAGAAAGAACTATCTCATCATAGTCTAACCAGCAATTCCCATCATGATGATCTAGCAATCTCCGATGTTAGGTGCATATGGATCCTTGAATCAATCCTGACAACCATCCAATATTCCTGGTTTGTCTTCCACCGAGAAACATGGTATCAAGATCAAGATCATCGGACTAAATCCAAATTACTCCGAACCATGTAGTTTGATTGATCCTGAGCACCTATTAGAATCACTTATTTAAATCCAAGGTTTACATCTAGTAAGAATTCCCTACTAGTTACTCCAATCATTATCATATCATCATTAATCTACTATCAATATTACTTGCCAACGTCAAGTCATTGGTCCACCAAGAATTTCAGCTTGTGATCATATTTGTCCTACTAAATCCAATTTACTCAAGGGAGAATTTATGCAACTCTATTATTCGATCTACCAATTTCTTCTACCGACATGAAAGCCTCGTAACCCACCAAAGATCTTAGCTATATCCTCAAGATATCTATTAGAACCTCATCAAATCTTTTGCCTACTGATCATATATCCCTAGAATGATCTTTCCTATGGCATCACAACTCTGGTGCTAGCTTAAGAATGAAAGACGGTTGTTCACTTTGATCACTAGCTCCATAATGAACCCAGTGCTAAGCAGGGGTTATTGATGCTCAACAGGTGCTCTAGCAAATCCGTGTATTAAACAGGTGCTCAGAGGTTTGAGCTGGGGGAGCTTGTGAGGTCTAGGTTGGTCTAGGGAAAGGTCACCAATCTTGAGGGAAAAGCATAACTCTACGGGGTTGCGTCTGGTTGAGCACGTTGTAGTCGTAGTCTTCAATGCTAGTCATCCGTCGAGGTGGAACCTTGGTGCATCTTGTCTTGCCGGTCTTCAGTTGACGAGAAAGGTGAGAGTGGAAAGTAGCATAGAGGTGGGTGGTATATAGTGCAATCAAACAAGTGCCGAGAGGGCCAAACACAACCAGTAGGATAAGATAGGTGATATAGTCACATACCTATTGCCTAGGGCAAAGTGCGACTCATACCAAAACACAAACAGATAAAACAAGCAACACACATCATGGTTCCATTCGAACCATCGCACGGACTTGACTTCGCATGGGGAATACACGACTCATCCTACCCTAGGGTTTCTCGGACTCAGTAGTCGTGCTTGCCTCGTGTCTTGGAGAGGAGTCTGCTTAGTCCTCTGGGTCTTCTTCAGGTGTCCCTATGTCTCTGGTTGTTGTTCGTAGAAATGATCCGGGTTGTGCCTGAAAAGTCCTTGACAACTTCGCATCCGTGAGTTGATGGAGAAGGCGGTTCCTCATGGCTGTCGTTGACGGGTCCTCTGTTGTCTCCGTAATCGTGTCAATGCCTTCATGTCCTTCAAGGCGTCGAGAGTTCCAAGTGTGCAATCCTTTATGCAATGATATTAACAAGGCATTATAGAGTTCCAACTTGTCAGTTATGCTGATAATATCGACACCGAGAGCGGGGGATGAAGAGAACCGTTTTCCTGCTCACTATGGTGAGGCGGACAAAATGGCAAGGTTCTCATCCACCGGTGGTTGCCGACACAACAACGAAAAGGATAG
Organism: Elymus sibiricus; assembly: GCA_039707655.1. NCBI lineage: Eukaryota > Viridiplantae > Streptophyta > Magnoliopsida > Poales > Poaceae > Elymus > Elymus sibiricus. Next base: position 260,633,841 of record CM077669.1, read on the forward strand.
GGTTGCTCTATCAGCGATGCATATCATGGCATTGCATGTCTTGTGCCCTGGCCAAGGTGGCATCATCCTGGGGCAGTGTCGAGGGTGCCACCATCTTCTGAGTCTTGATATTCTCATCCTTCGAGAGGGTATCTTCTGTTGGTATCGTCGTGTCGTGGTGTCGTCAAACTTGTGTGAATTTCTGATAAGGTGGCTTCCCTCCAGATTACCCACGAGGATTTCAAGGAATCCGGTGGTCAGGGGCATAAGGGTACTATCGATCGTTTGCAAAGTTTTGAAAAAGCAGACGAGGGGAGTCGAGAGAATGAGGGTGGAAGTGCTGAGGCAAAAACCTTCGCTTCTTTTGAAAATTTAGGAGAGATGAGAAATATAGAGGTTTTGCAAGCGATTTTGAAGGGTCTGGAGAAATAGTTTTGTCCTAACTAACGTCCATGCTAACTAAGGCTTCCTACAGTCAGGATGGCTCTGTTACCAGCTCTGTGGGGACCCCGACTCATAAGTCGTGATCACCGAATGTACGTGCACAGTGATCCCAGAGATCAATGCTCAATGAACACACAGAAACCGAATAACAAGAGTCTTAGATCCATTATGTACCGTCTTACTCAAATATGGCCTTTATGGCCAAGTCTTCATAAACTTGCAGCGGAAATCTTCAACGATAGCGTGAACCCATGCAATTTGCCTTAACCCAACACGCATTCTGACTGGGAAGCGTCCTAGCTCGCATGTTCGTCACCAAGGTAACCTTCATCATAACCTCGTCTTTCATGCTTGGCCAATAAAATAACCAGTGGCAAGCCAATGAGTACTTTGAATGTACTCGCAAGCAACCCATGTTTGGAACAAGGTTCAACAGAGCATGATATAGCACTAAGTAGGTATGTTTCGCGGAAAGCTAATTTTTAGTGCAGTGACATGATCAAATAACTTATGTAAGCATGCATCAACTGTTGGAGGATATCCATATGAACAAGTTACATATATCATCATAAGAAGGGGTTGAACATCTCAGGTTGAGTCATCATGTCAAGTCATCTGACTTAACTCAAGTATCATCTTTGTTATCCACACACTCACACCAAGTTTGTGAAAACCCAGGACATAGTTTAAGAAGCACCACCCAATTGTCCTTGACCGTGGACACAGCTATTCGAATAGTTTTATACTTTGCAGAGGTTGCACACTTTACCCACAAGACTTGGGAAACTTCCGTGTCAAGCCACGACTCATGGTATTGTCCATACCCAAGGTAAGTACCTGTAGGGTCACTAGAAGTGTGTGTCTAGAGGGGGGGTGAATAGACTACTCGTAAGAATTAAAACCTAACCTTTTCCCAAGTTAATTGGTGGGCAATTTTAGCAATTATAACAAGTCTAATGCACCCTACACATGCTATACAACAAGTATGGCAGCGGAAAGTAAGACAAGCACATGTAAGAGAGAGTAGAGATAGGAAGATCAAATGCAATTTGGAGACACGAAGATTTTTCCCGTGGTTCCGATAGGTGGCGCTATCGTACATCCACCTTTATGGAGTCTTCAACCCACTGAGGGTAACGGTCGCGAGAGTCCACGGAGGGCTCCATCCATAAGGGTCCACGAAGTAGCAACCTTGACTATTCCATAACGGCTTCCGTCCACGAAGGACTAGCCTCACTATGGGTAGATCTTCACGAAGTAGGCGATCTCCGTGCCCGTACAAACTTCTTGGTTCAACTCCACAACACGAAGTAGGAGGCTCCCAAGCGACACCGAACCAATCTAGGAGGCACCACCCTCCAAAAGGTAATAGGCTCGATAGTAACGATGAACTCCTTGCTCTTGTGCTTCAAGATGATAGACTCCTCAACACACAATCTCTCATAGATTTGGCTTTGGTGGAAGAGATTGATTTGATGGAAAGAAACTTGGGGAGGCTAAAAATCAAGATTCATATGGTTGGAATGGAATGGCTTGATCTCAACACATGAGTAGGTGGCTCTCTCTCAGAAAATTGGATGGGGCAAGTATGGAATAGTTATGAGTGCTTCTCTTGCGAGTGGGTGGTGGTGAATGATACGTCTCCAACGTATCTATAATTTTTTATTGTTCCATGCTATTATATTATCTGTTTTGGATGTTTTATATGCATTAATATGATATTTTATATTATTTTTGGGACTAACCTATTAATCTAGAGCCTAGTGCCAGTTTCTGTTTTTTCCTTGTTTTTGAGCATTACAGATAAGGAATATTAAACGGAGTCCAGACTGAATAAAATCTTCGGAATGATTTTTCTTGGACCAGAAGAAACCCAGCAGACTTGGAGATGAAGGCAGGAGACCTGCTGTGGTGTCACAAGCCAGCAGGGCGCGCCCTAGGGGGGGGCGCGCCGCCTGGCTTCTGGCCCCACGGCAGCCCTCCTAACCCTATTCTTCGGCCTATAAATTCCCAAATATTCCCTGGATACCAAAAAGAGCCACGAAAATACTTTTTCCGCCGCCAGAAGCCTCTGTTCCCGTGAGATCCAATCTTGGAGCCTTTTCCGGTAATCTGCCGGAGGGGGATTCGATCACGGAGGGCATCTACATCAACTCCATTGCCCCTCCGATGATGCGTGAGTAGTTTACCACAGACCTTCGGGTCCATAGCTAGTAGCTAGATGGCTTCTTCTCTCTCTTTGTTCTTCAATACCATGTTCTTCATGATCTTCATGGAGATCTATCCGATGTAATACTCTTTTGTGGTGTGTTTGTCGAGATCCGATGAATTGTGGTTTTATGATCAGCTTATCTATGAATATTATTTGAATCTTCTCTGAATTCTTATATCCATGATTTCATATCTTTGCAAGTCTCTTCGAGTTATTGGTTTGGTTTGGCCAACTAGATTGGTAATTCTTGCAATGGGAGAAGTGCTTAGTTTTGGGTTCAATCTTGCGGTGTCCTCACCCAGTGGCAATGTAGGGGTAGCGAGGCACGTATTTGTATTGTTGCCATCGAGGATAAAAAGATGGGGTTTTCATCATATTGCTTGAGTTTATCCCTCTACATCATGTCATCTTACTTAATGCATTACTGTGTTCTTCATGAACTTAATACTCTATATGCAGGCAGGAGTCGGTCGATGTGTGAAGTAATAGTAGTAGATGCAGAATCGTTTCGGTCTACTTCACACAGACGTAATGCCTATATGCATAATCATTGCCTTGGATATCGTCATAATTATTCGCTTTTCTATCAATTGCTCGACAGTAATTTGGTCACCCACCGTATTATTTTCCTTCATGAGAGAAGCCTCTAGTGAAACCTATGGCCCCCGGGTCTATTTTCCATATTATATTTTCAGATCTATAAACCAAAAATACAAAAAATACCTCGCTGCATTATTTTTACTTTTGTTTTACTTTACGATCTAGCAATCTTTTATATCTATCTCTATCAGATCTCATCCTTGCAAATAACCGTGAAAGGATTGACAACCCCTTTATAGCGTTGGGTGCAAGTGTTTGATTATTTGTGTAGGTACATCTATTGAGGACTTGCTTGTATCTCCTACTGGATTGATACCTTGGTTCTCAACAACTGAGGGAAATACTTATCTACTTTGCTGCATCACCCTTTCCTCTTCAAGGGAAAACCAACGCATGCTCAAGAAGTAGCATGAAGGATTTCTGGCGCCGTTGCCGGGGAGATCTACATCAAGCCTACCAAGTACCCATCACAAACTCATATCTTGCATTTACATTATTTTCCATTTGCCTCTCGTTTTCCTTTCCCCCACTTCTAAAACGATTTTCAGAAAAACCAAAAAGATTTGCCTTTTTATTCGCCCTTCTTCCGTTCGTCTTTTTGTTTGCTTTTTGTTTGCTTGTGTGCTAGATTGCTTGCTTTGTCACGATGACTCAAGAGAATACCAAGTTGTGTGACTTCTCAAATACTAATAATAATGATTCTATTAGTACTCCGATTGCTCCCGCCACTAGTGCGGAATCTTATGAAATTAATGCTGCTTTGCTTAATCTTATTATGAAAGAACAATTTTTCGGCCTTCCTAGTGAAGATGCCGCATCCCATCTAAATACTTTCGTTGAGTTGTGTGATATACAAAAGAAGAAAGATGTGGATAATGATATTGTTAAATTGAAGCTATTTCCATTCTCACTACGAGATCGTGCTAAAACTTGGTTTTCATCTTTGCCTAAAAATAGTATTGATTCATGGAATAAGTGTAAAGATGCTTTTATTTCCAAGTACTTTCTGCCCGCTAAGATCATCTCCCTTAGGAACAATATAATGAATTTTAAGCAACTTGATCATGAGCATGTTGAACAATCATGGGAGAGGATGAAACTAATGATTCGAAATTGCCCCGCGCATGGTTTGAGTTTATGGATGATTATACAAATTTTCTATGCGGGATTGAATTTTGCTTCTAGAAATCTTTTAGATTCCGCCGCGGGAGGTACTTTTATGGAAATCACATTAGGAGAAGCTACTAAACTCCTAGATAATATTATGGAAAATTACTCTCAATGGCATACCGAAAGATCTCCCACTAGTAAAAAAGTGCATGCTATTGAAGAAATAAATACTTTGAGTGAAAAGATGGATGAATTGATGAAATTGTTTGCTAGTAAGAGTGGTCCTATTGATCCTAATGATATGCCTTTGTCTTCTTTGATTGGAAATAATAATGAATCTATGGATGTGAATTTTGTTGGTAGGAACAATTTTGGTAATAACGCGTATAGAGGTAATTTCAATCCTAGGCCGTTTCCTAGTAATTCCTCTAATAATTATGGCAATTCCTACAACAATTCTTATGGAAATTATAATAAGATGCCCTCTGATCTTGAGAATAATATTAAAGAATTTATTAGCTCGCAAAATGGTTCCAATGCTATGATTGAAGAAAAATTGCTCAAGATTGATGATTTGGCTAGGAACGTTGATAGAATTTCTCTTGAGATTGATTCTTTGAAAATTAGATCTATTACACCCAAGCATGATATTAATGAGTCTTTAAAGGCTATGAGAATTTCTATTGATGAGTGTAAGGAAAGAACCGCTAGAATACGTGCTAAGCGTGAATGGCTTGAAAAAGTGTGTTCTCGTGATAATAATGATGAAGATCTTAAAGTGATTGATGTGACTCCTATTGAATCTTTGTTTTCTAATGTAAATCTTGATAAAGATGGGACTGGAGATAAGTCAACTTTAGTTAAAAGGCGTCCCAATGATTCGGAGTTTATAGATCTTAATGCTAAGATTGATAAAAGTGGGATTGAAGAGGTCAAAACTTTAAATAGCAATGAACCCACTCTTTTGGATTTCAAGGACTTTAATTATGATAGTTGTTCTTTGATTGATTGTGTTTCCTTGTTGCAATCCATGTTGAATTCTCCGCATTCTTATAATCAAAATAAAGCTTTTACTAAACATATTGTGGATGCTATGATGAAATCTTTTGAACAAAAACTTGAGTTGGAAGTTTCTATACCTAGAAAGTTTTAAGATGAGTGGTAACCTACTATTAAGATTAAAATTAAAGATTATGAGTGCCATGCTTTGTGTGATTTGGGTGCTAGCGTTTCCACGATTCCAAAAACTTTATGTGATGTGCTAGGTTTCCGTGAATTTGATGATTGCCCTTTAAATTTGCATCTAGCGGATTCCACCATTAAGAAACCTATGGGAAGGATTAATGATGTTCTTATTGTTGCAAATAGGAATTATGTGCCCGTAGATTTCATTGTTCTTGATATATATTGCATTCCTACATGTCCCATTATTCTTGGTAGACCTTTCCATAGAACGATTGGTGCAATTATTGATATGAAGGAAGGAAATATTAGATTCCAATTTCCATTAAGGAAAGGTATGGAGCACTTTCCTAGAAAGAAAATAAATTTTCCTTATGAATCTATTATGAGAGCTACTTATGGATTGCATACCAAAGATGACAATACCTAGATCTATTGCGTTATGCCTAGCTAGGGGCGTTAAACAATAGCGCTTGTTGGGAGGCAACCCAATTTTATTTTTATGCTTTTGTTTTTGATTCTGTTTTTGAGTGTTTTTACACATTATTAACTCTGTAGTAATTGTGTTTTCTTGTTTAAATTAGTGTTTGAGCCAAGTAAGACCTTTGGGATGGTCTACGGTGTTTGTGATTTGATTTTGCTGAAAAACAGAAACTTTTGCTCTCAGTCCAGGAATTTTGTAAATTCACTGGAACGTGATTTTGATATGAAAGTTTTACACAAGATTGATATACAAATTTCCCTGATTGTCCTAGTTTTTCAGAATTTTTGGAGTTACAGAAGTATTCGAAGTCTATAGATTGCTACAGACTGTTCTGTTTTAGACAGATTCTGTTTTCTTTGTGTTGTTTGCTTATTTTGATGTATCTATGGGTTGTATCGGGGGGTATGAACCATGGATAAGTTGGAATACAGTAGATATTACACCAATATAAATAAAGAATGAGTTCACAACAGTACCTAAAGTGGTGATTTATTTTTCTTATACTAACGGATCTCATGAGTTTTCTGTTGAGTTTTGTGTTGTGAAGTTTTCAAGTTTTGGGTAAAGATTTGATGGACTATGGAATAAGGAGTGGCAAGAGCCTAAGCTTGGGGATGCCCAAGGCACCCCAAGCCATATTCAAGGATATCAAAAAGTCTAAGCTTGGGGATGCCCCGGAAGGCATCCCCTCTTTCGTCTTCAATCCATCGGTAAATTTACTTGAGGCTATATTTTTATTCACCACATGATATGTGTTTTGCTTGGAGCGTCTTGTATGATATGAGTCTTTGCTTTTTATTTTGCCACAATCATCCTTGCTGCACACATCTTTTGAGGGGGACACGCATTACTCGTGAATTTATTAGAATACTCTATGTGCTTCACTTATATCTTTTGAGCTAGGCAATGTTGCTCTAGTGCTTCACTTATATCTTTTTAGAGCACGGTGGTGTTTTATTTTATAGAAATTATTGAACTCCCGTACCTCACTTATATTATTTTGAGAGTATTTAAACAGCATGGTAATTGGTTTAGCTTATGAATTTAGTCCTAATATAATGGGCATCCAAGAGGGATATAATAAAAACTTTCATATAAAGTGCATTGAATACTATGAGAAGTTTGATTCCTTGCATATAGTTTTGAGATATGAAGATGGTAATATGAGAGTCATGCTAGTGAGTAATTGTGAATTGGAAGAAATACTTGTGTTAAAGTTTGTGATTCCCGTAGCATGCACGTATGGTGAACCGTTATGTAACGAAGTCGGAGCATGATTTGTTTAATGATTGTCAACCTTTGTGTGAGGGTCGGGAGCGCGCGATGGTTAACTCCTACCAACCTCTCCCCTAGGAGCATGCGTCTAATGCTTTGTTTCGATAACTAATAGACTTTTGCAATAAGTATGTGAGTTCTTTATGACTAATGTTGAGTCCATGGATTATACGCACTCTCACCCTTCCACCTTTGCTAGCCTCTCTAGTACCGCGCAACTTTCGCCGGTACATTAAACCCACCTTCCTCAAAACAGCCACCATATATTTTCCTCAAAAAAGCCACCATACCTACCTATTATGGCATTTCCATAGCCATTCTGAGATATATTGCCATGCAACTTCCACCGTTCCGTTTTTTTTTCATGACACGCACCATCACTTTCATATTGCATATAGAGTCATATTTTGTTCTAGGTACCGAGTTGTAATTCTTGAGTTGTAAGTAAATAAAAGTGTGATGATCTTCATTATTAGAGCATTGTCCCGTGAGAGAAAAGGATGATGGAAGCTATGACTCCCTCACAACTTGGGATGAGTCTCCGGACTTTACAAATAATAAAAGAGGCCAGCGAAGCCCAAATAAAAAAAAGGAGGCCAAAGATGCCCACCAAAATAGAGAAAAAAATGAGAGAAAGAGAGAAGGGACAATGCTACTATCTTTTTCCACACTTGTGCTTCAAAGTAGCACCATGATCTTCATGATAGAGAGTCTCCTATTTTGTCACTTTCATATAACTAGTGGAATTTTTCATCATATGCACAACCACTTAGTTTTCTTTTTGAGCTTTCATACACTTATAGCTCTCGTGCATTCGTTGCATGGCAATCCCTACTCACTCACATTGATATCTATTGATGGTCATATCCATAGCCCGTTGATACGCCTAGTTGATGTGAGACTATCTTCTCCTTTTTCCTTGCAACCTCCACCATATTCTATTCCACCTATAGTGCTATATCCATGGCTCACGCTCATGTATTGCGTGAGAGTTGTAAACGTTTGAGAACATAAAAAGTGTGAAACAATTGCTTGACTTGTCATCGGGGTTGTGCATGATTTAGATACTTTGTGTGGGGAAGATGGAGCATAGCCAGACCATATGATTTTGTAGGGATAACTTTCTAAGGCCATGTTATTTCGAAAGGACGCAATTGCCTTGTTAGTATGCTTGAAGTATTACTGTTTTTATGTCAATATTAGACTTTTGTTTTGAATCTTATGGATCTGAATATTCATGCCACACTAAAGAATATTACATGGATAAATATGTTAGGTAGCATTCCACATCAAAAATTCTGTTTTTATCATTTACCTACTCGAGGACGAGCAGGAATTAAGCTTGGGGATGCTTGATACGTCTCCAACGTATCTATAATTTTTTATTGTTCCATGCTATTATATTATCTGTTTTGGATGTTTTATATGCATTAATATGCTATTTTATATTATTTTTGGGACTAACCTATTAATCTAGAGCCTAGTGCCAGTTTCTGTTTTTTCCTTGTTTTTGAGTATTGCAGATAAGGAATATTAAACGGAGTCCAAACGGAATAAAATCTTCGGAATGATTTTCTTGGACCAGAAGAAACCTAGCAGACTTGGAGATGAAGGCAGGAGACCTGCCGTGGCGGCACAAGCCACCAGGGCGCGCCCTAGGGGGGGGGGGGGGCGCCCCCCTGGCTTGTGGCCCCACGGTAGCCCTCCTAACCCTATTCTTCGGCCTATAAATTCCCAAATATTCCCTGGATACCAAAAAGAGCCACGAAAATACTTTTCCGCCGCCAGAAGCCTCTGTTCCTGTGAGATCCAATCTTGGAGCCTTTTCCAGTAATCTGCCGGAGGGGGATTCGATCACGGAGGGCATCTACATCAACTCCATTGCCCCTCCGATGATGCGTGAGTAGTTTACCACAGACCTTCGGATCCATAGCTAGTAGCTAGATGGCTTCTTCTCTCTCTTTGTTCTTCAATACCATGTTCTTCATGATCTTCATGGAGATCTATCTGATGTAATACTCTTTTGCGGTGTGTTTGTCGAGATCCGATGAATTGTGGGTTTATGATCAGCTTATCTATGAATATTATTTGAATCTTCTCTGAATTCTTATATGCATGATTTCATATCTTTGCAAGTCTCTTCGAGTTATTGGTTTGGTTTGGCCAACTAGATTGGTAATTCTTGCAATGGGAGAAGTGCTTAGTTTCGGGTTCAATCTTGCGCTGTCCTCACCCAGTGACAAAGTAGGGGTAGCGAGGCACGTATTTGTATTGTTGCCATCGAGGATAAAAAGATGGGGTTTTCATCATATTGCTTGAGTTTATCCCTCTACATCATGTCATCTTACTTAATGCGTTACTTTGTTCTTCATGAACTTAATACTCTAGATACAGGCAGGAGTCGGTCGATGTGTGGAGTAATAGTAGTAGATGCATAATCGTTTCGGTCTACTTGACACGGACATGATGACTATATGCATAATCATTGCCTTGGATATCGTCATAATTATTCGCTTTTCTATCAATTGCTCGACAGTAATTTGTTCACCCACCGTATTATTTTCCTTCATGAGAGAAGCCTCTAGTGAAACCTATGCCCCCCGGGTCTATTTTCCATATTATATTTTTAGATCTATAAACCAAAAATACCTCGCTGCATTATTTTTACTTTTGTTTTACTTTACGATCTAGCAATCTTTTATATCTATCTCTATCAGATCTCATCCTGGCAAATAACCGTGATGGGATTGACAACCCCTTTATAGCGTTGGGTGCAAGTGTTTGATTATTATTGTAGTTACATCTATTTGGTACTTGCTTGTATCTCCTACTGGATTGATACCTTGGTTCTCAACAACTGAGGGAAATACTTATCTACTTTGTTGCATCACCCTTTCCTCTTCAAGGGAAAACCAACGCATGCTCAAGAAGTAGCAGTGAAGGGGTATATATAGGCATCTCCAAATATCCAACCGTTACACCTATAATGACCAACTCGGTGACACCGACGTGTAAAACTCGGTGGTACCGAGTTGCTCAAAAGGTAGCAACTTTCAAATCTCGGTGAGATGGATATATAAATCTCGGCAGTACCGATTAGGTGACCAACGGTCAGATTGCAAAACTCGGTCGCACCGATCCAAACAGCTCGGAAATTCCGAATTGAAGAAAAGGGGCAACAGAATGTTGGCAACCTAAACTCGGTGGAACCGATGCAGAATCGGTTGTACCGAAGACTTAGGGTTTGGCTGGGATCTGTCGGAGGTGAAAATCAGTAGGGCCGGGTGGGGAATATTGGTGGCACTGATTTTGCATGATAGGCTTTTGGCAGACTTTTGTGGAAGAGCTTGTGGGTGTTTTTGGTGACTATCACTTGTGCACGTGGAGCATTTTGTTCACCATCAATACCTTACCCCCTTTTAATAGTATTGGCTTTCCTATAGACTGAAAGTGATTTCTCACAAAGTAAAATGTAGAGTCTTCTTGCTTGAAGCTTTGCCAATCCTATTCCTTGTCTTTCTTCTTCTTGTGGAAGCTCCTCACAATCAACACTCTCTGTGGACTTTATCCGAAATGCACTAGATAAGAGTATTAGTCCAAGAGACAATGTATGTTGTCATGAATTATCAAAACCACCAAGGGAGCATACTGTGCTTTCAGTACCCAAAAAGAGTCCACTCGATTGGTACCCAGCCCACGTGATGTACATCACAAGTAACATCCATGCAGGGACCAACGGTGTGCCCGGTGCCTGTGAAGACAGCGCATGATCGTCCTTACCGGCACGACCCCGTATCAAGAGTGACCACGTCACTCCCGCAACTATTAATGTGGGCTCTATGATAGTACCCACCAAAGTAATCAACAAAGCCCCGTCCCATAAGGGGTATCGTGGTTGTACATGTAAGGTTGGGAACGGTCGACAAATCTTAAATCTAATGTGTATTTGAAAACACACAATCTCACTTGCTCCGGTACACCACTTCTTTATCAAGTGGTTACCTAGCTCATAGTCATCTCCCTCGGGCATTAGTGGCACCCGACGGGGTTTTCGAAAAGCCTTTGAAAACATTCTTGTTTCCAACACCATGCATATTCCCGTCCCACTTTGCATAGCATCTACTAAGCATCCTATCAACTCCCACCCGCACAACCCTCATAAGGAGGTAGGCTCATGCATGATGCAAGTATCAACAAGAAAGTATCGGAGGCATCCCACCGAAGTGGTCACCACATCACATGATCAACATAACAAAATAAAGTGCTATATGACATGCATGAAAATGGTTCCTTGACATGGTCAAAGGGTTGCTTGCCTGATACGGGGCACACCCGTGTGTGTCCATCTTTCACGAATTGGAGGTGGATTAGTGAATGAACACGAAGAACACGAGGGGGAAATCACAAGAGAAACACTCGAAACAAGTCCAATCACACATCCACTATGCTCACATCCACACAAGATCCACAAGGGTACAATAACATAAAAGGGAAAGAGGATACATGGTAGAGTTCATCCCAAATCCCATGGGGAGATGGGGCCTTGAATCCACTAGGGATCTTCCCACTCAACGGGGCCTTGACATCCACTAGGGGTCTTCTCTCATAGAGGCATCTACTCCATGGGAGAGGTAGTGGAAGGAGCAAAGGCTCATCTATCTATGAGCTAAACCAATGCTAACCCTAAAATGGAGGAGGGGGTGGAGTATATATAGTGGTGGCCACGAAGGGGTAAGTGAGGGGCGAAGTGGGTACATGGGCCTCGGGCCCGAGTGTGTGCACGCCCGCGGGCCGGATGGTCCGGGGGCCGGAGGTTCAGGGCAGGTTCCGGCCAGGTTCCGGGCTAGGCCGAAAGTGTGCACGCCTGGAGTCGCCTATGGTCGAGAATGCCGGAAGTTCCGGGCAGGCCGGAAGGTCCGGGGTCCGGTGGTTCCGGGCAAGGTCCGGGCAGGGTCCGGGCTATCTAGAGAGTTGGCACATGTGGGAGCTGCCCTGGTCGCCGGAGGCCGGAAGGTCCGGGATCCGGAGGTTCCGGGCAGGCCGGAAGGTCCGGGCCTTCCAGAAGCTGTCCTTGCTTCTTCTTCCTTCTCTTCCAAGCTTCCCTCGCGGATGGTGTCATCGTACATAGGTGCTGGCACTCCTCCTCGTCATCCGTGAAGCTCCGACAATACCTATGCATACACACGAGAGGAGTGTCAAGTAGTATACCATCCTCGAAGGGGTCAAGTGAGCACGTGTAAAGGAGATGATTCACCTTTATGTATGTGAAGTAGATGTTGCACGTGTCACTTGCCAAAGGGACTCTTGCCATGGTGATGTCCGTAGGATGCTCTGCATCATCCCCTCCCCCTTGCGAAAGATCCGTCCTCGGATCAAGATCCAAATCACCATGGGAAAGAGATGGCGTCGCCGTGTAAAAGTGGATGATCACCAAGCACTCGTCATCTCAAACTCGAAAGGGGCACTCTCTAATGTCGCACCGTCTAGTAATTCCATGAAAAGGAGAAAATACGACAAACACTTGGAAAAACAAATGTGGTTAGCGTTAGTGCAAAACCAAGCATTCAAGCGGTTATTCACTGAACAAGTGTCGTCATCATGCATAACATATGGTGTGACAAGGGATTGCGTCATGACATGTAAGCATATGAGTTGATCACAATCTAAGGCATCATGGAGATAAGCATGTAATTGTGAGGTAGGGATGTAAATATGTGTGACAATAGAACGAGCATCTACCTCAAGGTCATAGCACGCATGCACAAAACAATCAACAAAAGGTCTATGGTAGGAATATGAATCATTCACAACACCAAGTAAAATGAAGTGTCTAGACACATGGGGCAAGTGCAAGACAATCCTAGCATAATGTGCACATGGTGTAGTGAAGATAGTGCGGCACTCAACACAATAGAAAGAGCAAATGTTCATCATGTGTGAGGCAATCAAGTCAAGCATGTAGCAAGCAATGAGGCATGGAAAATGTGAATAATGGACATTGTTGCAACCAAGCATATGATAAGAGCAAACAATCCACAAGTTGGATGCAACACACAAGGCATATGGGTCATGAGGCATGGAAAGATGGCAATCAAGAATGGAAGCAATATCTCTAACATGTGTGCAAGTAAGTGGTCCAAGATGACCCATATATGTCATGGTACAAGCAACACAAGTAGGGTGAGCCATAATATCCATGCTCAAGAAGGATGTCACCTCAAAAACATGTCCTTGTGAGTCCTTCACAATGCCGAAACACAAGAAAGTGTGACGTAGAAGCGCGTCGTTGTCGCATGGCTCGCTCTCAAGAGCTCGAATCATCAACTCACGTGAAGTGGAAATTGACATGTAGTCGAAGTATCCTACACATACACACAACAAAGGAAACAATGTATGTGCATGGTAGACAAACACATCATCCGAGCAAAGTCTTCAGCGGCTGAAGTGTCTTCAGCAGCTGGGGTATCTTCTAGATTCTGAGTCTCTGTGGAAGCAGACTCATGCAGAACAACTCTTCTTTCTAAGTTCTCTGAGGCGGGAGGAGCCACAGAGATTGGCTTGATGACCAGGGGCTCTAGTTGAGGAGCGGGGGTTGATGACGGAGCAGTAGGGGGAACTGGTGTTGTGTCTTGTGCTGGCTTTGAAGACTTGGATTTTCTTGTCTGCAACCTCTTCTGAGGTTGGGCTTTAGAGGTAGCTGCCTTGCGCTTCTTGGCTTCAGCTTCAGCTTTCTTGGTCTTCTTGCTATCAGCAGCAGAGGAAGATGGAGGTGCACGAGGACCGGAGAAGCCAGTAGGAAATTCAATGCCACGGCGCACAGATGATGTAGGAGAAGGCACATCTGAAGACATCGAAGCTTGCCTGGAGCATGCAATTGCTTCGGGAGCAAGTGCGGGCTGGCCAAGTGCTTTTCTCTTCAGCATGTCATTGTGATCCTGGACCATGATAGCAGTCTTTCTCTTGAGGCGCGCAAGGGCTCCCTTGACAGCTTCACATCGCTTCTCGAAGGCAGCCTTGAGATCTGTCATCATCAGCTGATATCCCTTGATCTGCTCGGCGTTGAGTCTGTGCACATTTTGCTTGAAGAGCTCCTTTTCCTGGCTGATCTTGGCCTTCATTTGCTTGGCCTTCTGAGCCACAGTCAGTTCCTCGTTCACAAGACCTTGGAACGTGACACTCAGGCCAATTGGGAGCTGAAGTGCATCAATGCTGAGAGAGGGATCGGCGAACCATTCATCAATGAAGTGTTCAAAGATGACAGGATCAAACAGAGGTAAGTCTTCAAGCCTTTTGGCTTCCTCTTCTTTCTGCTGGATGAGCCTAGCTAAGGCTTCATCATCGAACTCATCGTTAGACAGTTCAATCATATTTGATGCGTCCATTAGTGACAGAGTAGGCTTCGGACCTCTGGATGCAACAGCTTTCCTTTTCATACGCCTATGAAGGCGATCTTCTTCCTCAGGCTCTTCTGGATTATCAGTGGGAGAGCGCGACGCCTGAGGAGAGTGGAAGGATGGCTTGGGAGGCTTTGAAGCCTTGGGCTTTGAAGCTTTTGACTTCTTCAGAGGCTTCGACCTTGGGGCTGGTGGACGCTCATCATCATCATCATCCGAGTTAGACTGTGTATGATCTGGGCAGCCAAGAATGCTCGATGGATGAGGATTGTTGGGCATTGGGGGCCTGAGCATGCACGGATAAAATCCCATGTTGATGGCTTCTGCCTTAGTCTTCGGATGAAGATTTCTGTAAATGATGTCCGTCCATGGTGCCTTTTTAGCACACTTCTCAGCATATTCCTTGGTGACAAAGTGGTAGTTGAACCACTCCACACTCCAATATCTTCGAATCCATTGGATTCGATTCTTGCGCTGTGTATATGTTTCCTCTTCATATGACTTGTATTGCTCATAGAGCGCTGGAGGAAGATCTTTAGCTGTATTCTTACGTCTCTACTTCCCTCCCTTCTTGACTGGATTGTTATCAGCCATTGGCTTCGACAAAGGCTTCAGCAAAGGCTTCACAGGAGTGCGCAAGTGTGAGCACGCACCGGAGGATTCCAGATGAATCTGCAAGTAGTCTACAAAAGAATTCAGACTATGAGATCCCAGCAATTCTGCTGCGGACATGTACCTGTGAAAGAGTTAGAGACGCGAGGGAAGAGGAGAGGTCATATGCATTCTCAAAAGATTTGGAAGATAACACTGTGTTTAGAAGACATTGAACTTTCACCGAAGACATTCACTTTTATAGCTTATATGGTGATTTCAGATTTGTACAAGTCCAAGGAATCATACAAGTGAGGAATCAAACCAATCTTCAGACCAAAAGTGAAAGTATTTGGCGAAATAGAGATCTAGATCTATATGCGGTTGAGTGGAAAGCGAAGAAACAACAACCGACTATTTTCAGTAGGAATTTCAGATCAAACATGCGGTAAAAAATAGCCTTTTATTAACGCAAGAAAGAACGTGACGAACAGCTCGACGAGGCGGAGAAGCCAAGCGGATCGATCTGCCTCACCCTAACTCGGTGGAGGCAGACAGCTACGGCGGCAGCGAGCGGAGGATGAACGCGGCCGGCGTGAGTACGTCGTCGGAGAAGGCGTGGTAGCTAAGCACTTCGTCTCCGGCGGCGATGGAATCCAGCGATGGCGCTAGGGTTTTGAGCACATGGGAGGCGGAGGAAGGGGAAAGTAATAATGCAAGGGGGTTAACTTGTACTTATAGGGTGTGGAAACCTCCGAACAAGTTGGATGGATATGCCCCTGACTCCTCGGTTTATGTGGACACGTGGCATACATGCAAACCACCTGACAACCCACTACCATAATCGAAGCGGCGGTGCGGGAGTTGTTTGCTAATTATGTGGAGACAGTTGAGATTTGAGAATTAAATATGTGGTTGATTTGTCTTCTACTGTCAAGGACACAGAGAAGACAATCAACACGTGTCAATATAGAATGCATATGACTGGATTGGAACAGACTTGTATGAGGAAGAATAGAAGAGAATGTCAGGTCCGATCACATTTGCCTTGGAAAAAGTTGAAGACAAAGCTATAGGACAAATGCTGTATAGGACAAAGCTCCAATCCAAATGTAGATCTGCAAATATTTTTCAACTGAAACACATATAAACTTTGTTCCGAAGACATTCAACTCTCGAAGGCATGTGAAGAAGATTAGATAAAAGACAATTAGATGAAAAGAAGTAATGTCTTCGAGTTTGGTTGGTGGCGTTACCCACCGTATAAGAATGTTTGACTCAGACACGGCGCACAATTATCGTGGCGCTCTGAAGTCATATTCTTCGTTAATGTATTCACACTCAGATTGTAAGTCTTCATAAATTGAATACATGTGTTACTTCGTGTGTTGTGCATCAAAGTCATCAACATGCATAAGCGTTAGGATGTATTCCCATTCAAAGGACATTTGAGGATTCTAAGATATTTAGCTCACACCGCAACTTGCAAAACCTCTTCTCATCCAAAGGATTCGTGAAGATATCTGCCAGTTGATCTTCAGTGTCAGCATGCTTGATCTTGATGTCGCCCTTCATCACGTGATCCCGAAGAAAATGATGTCGTATCTGAATGTGCTTTGTCTTCGAGTGTTGTATGGGGTTGTGGGAGATCTTGATTGCACTCTCATTGTCGCAGTAGAGAGGTACATGCTTCAGGTTGATGCCGTAGTCCTTGAGTGTCTGCTTCATCCAGAGAAGCTGAGTGCAGCATGCGCCAGCAGCAATGTATTCGGCTTCGGCAGTGGAGAGTGAAACACAGTTCTGCTTCTTCAAAGACCAACACACTAGTGATCGTCCCAGAAAGTGACAAGTGCCTGATGTAGATTTGCGATCAACTCTGTCGCCAGCGAAGTCAGAATCTGAATATCCAATCAGCTCAAACTTCGAACCCTTTGGATACCATAATCCTAGTGTTGGGGTGTGAGCCAGATATTTAAGTATTCGCTTCACAGCAAGGTGATGCGACTCCTTTTGTGCCGCTTGAAATCGGGCGCACATGCAAACGCTAAGCATTATATCTGGCCTACATGCACATAAGTACAACAAAGATCCAATCATGGAGCGATATACCTTCTGATCGAAATCTTTACCATTTTCGTCAGTGCAGATGTGTCCATTGGTAGGCATTGGCGTCTTGTAACCTTTGGCTTCATTCATGCCAAATTTCTTGAGGCAGTCCTTGAGGTACTTCTCCTGGGATATGAAGATGACATTTGGTTGTTGTCGAATTTGAAGCCCTAGGAAGAACTTTAGTTCTCCCATCATCAACATTTGATATTTTTCTTGCATCATATAAGCAAACTCATCACTGTATTTGCTGTTAGTACAGCCGAAGATAATGTCGTCCACATATATTTGGCATACAAACAGTTCATCATCATAGGATTTGGTGAAGAGAGTGTTATCGAGTGAACCAGGTTTGAAGCCTTTCTTCTTGAGGAATTCCTTGAGTGTGTCATACCAAGCTCTTAGTTCTTGCTTGAGGCCATAGTGCCTTGTTGAGCTTGAAGACTTTGTCCGGATGCTTTGGATTTTCAAACCCTGGGGGCTGAGCAACATATACTTCTTCCTCAATCTTACCATTGAGGAATGCACTTTTCATATCCATTTGATATAAACATATGTCATGGTGGTTAGCATAAGCAAGCAGTATACGAATGGCTTCGATTCTAGCGACAGGTGCAAAGGTTTCACCGAAGTCAATACCCTCAACCTGTGTGTAACCTTGGGCCACAAGTCTGGCCTTGTTTCTGACGACTTGACCGAACTCATCTTGCTTGTTGCGGAAGACCCACTTGGTACCGATGATGTTGTGCTTCCTTGGATCAGGACGCTTTACGAGCTCCCACACATTGTTCAGCTCGAACTGGTGAAGCTCTTCCTGCATGGCTTGAATCCATTCTGGCTCCTTGAAAGCTTCATCTACTTTTGTGGGTTCTGTGATAGATACAAAAGCAAAGTGCCCACAAAAGTTAGCCAGTTGAGTAGCTCTTGAGCGAGTAAGTGCACCTGGTGCATTTATGTTGTCAAGCATTCTCTCAATTTGGACTTCATTTGCCACACGTGGATGAGCAGGGCGAAGACTTTGTTCGGGCTGCTGAGTATTGTCTTCATCAGCAACATTGTCTTCGGGTTCAGCATTGTCTTCGCGTTGAGTAGATGGAGGAATGATGACTTCTTCTACAACCATAGGTTCTTTAGGCACAATTTCTCCAGTGCCCATCAGTCGAATAGCTTCATCAGGAGGTAGTTCATCTAGCACAGGAGGCAGGTGCTCTCTTTGCAAGCCATTAGTTTCATCGAATCGCACATCTACAGTTTCAACAACCTTGTTGTGAAGGATGTTGAATACCCTATAGGTGTGCGAATCCTTTCCATAACCAAGCATGAAACCCTCATGTGCTTTCGGTGCAAATTTAGAAGTGTGGTGTGGATCCCTTATCCAGCATCTTGCACCGAAGACTTTGAAGTAACTTACATTGGGTTTCTTACCAGTGAGAAGCTCATATGATGTTTTCTTGAAGAACTTGTGAAGATAAACTATGTTGATGATGTGACATGCAGTATCAATGGCTTCAGGCCATAGCTTCCGTGGTGTCTTGTATTCATCAAGCATGGTGCGAGCCATCTCAATAAGAGTTCTATTCTTGCGCTCCATGACACCATTCTGCTGAGGAGTATATGGAGCAGAGAACTCATGAGTGATGCCAAGGGTATCAAGAAAGGTGTCCAGGCCTGTGTTCTTGAATTCAGTGCCATTGTCACTCCTGATGTGCTTGATCTTGATGTTGTAGTTGTTCATACACCTATTTGCGAAGCGCCTGAAGAAATCATGCACTTCAGTTTTGTAAAGAATGATATGCACCCAAGTGAATCGAGAATAGTCATCAACGATCACGAAGCCATATAGATTTGCAGTGGTAGAGAAGGTGGAATAGTGAGTAGGGCCAAATAAGTCCATGTGTAGCAGCTCGAAGGGACGTGAGGTCGTCATGATTGTCTTCGAGGGGTGTTTGGCCCTGGTCGTCTTCCCGGCTTCACAGGCACCACATAGGTGGTCCTTCTTGAACTTGACACCCTCGACGCCAATGATGAGCTTCTTCTTGGCAAGTGTGTGCAAGTACCTCATCCCAGCATGCCCTAGCCTTCTGTGCCATAGCCAGCACTCCGAAGCTTTTGCTAGAAGACATGAGGCAACCTGTGGTCCTGCAGAGAAGTCTACCATGTACAAATCACCTCTTCAAAAACCTTCGAAGACTTTGGTTTTGTCAGAGGCCATTAGTACAACACATCAAAATTTGCCGAAGATGACAAGCTTATCTAACTCAAAGAGCATTGAGACAAACATCAAGTTGTAACCAAGGGATTTGACAAGCATGGCGTTTTCCATGTGCCGGTCCCTTGAGATAGCAACTCTACCTAGCCCCAGCACTTTGCTGCTGCTCTTGTCAGCAAAGACGATGTGATCTTTTGTTGGAGGTCGAAGAGTTTGCTCCATTAATAGGCTTCGATCACCAGTCATATGACTTGTGCATCCATTGTCCATAATCCATTCGGTGGCATTGGATTTGTCTTCCTGCATTGAGAATTAGTCGAGTTCACCAAAGCATGTAAGAGTAACATGCTAAGATGAAGATATAGCAGAAGACAGTGGTAAGTATTCTGAACGAGGTATGCTTTAATTCTCTTGCGTTCAGACAAGAATGTTTCCGGGTCCCCAGAGATGATCTTCGTGATAGGCTTCGTCCTATCTGGAGACCCGATGCTGCATAGAAGATATTAGTTCTTCTTAACCACCCACATGCAAAGGGGTGGCTTAGAAGCAATGAGATGTAAGGCGGCATCAGAGAATTTAGGCAGAGATGCCCTAATAGCACGTTTCACAGGAGGGTTAGTGTACTCAAATGAATAAGCAGAGAAATTCTTTGTTGGATGAACGTAGCAGTTCATGCCATTGTGTACATATTCATGAGTCATCTGAGTCTTTTCCTGCGAAACAGAATGGTTAGTGCCATTGTATGAAGACTTATGTCTTCTCGAAGACATTGATCTAGGGTTTGTCTTCTTCTTGGGAGATGTCGTCAAGACATTCACGCGAAGCTTCTCTAGAAGACATTTGGGGACCTAGATCTTCTTCATAGGTGAGCCATTACTGCAGTTAGTTCCAATAAATCTGGCAAACACTTCACCATTTTGACATTTGAACAGTTTATAGTTTGAATCAAAGGATTCATCAATTATGAGAGGATTAGCACAGTTGAAGCCTGATAATGTGGAAGGATCAACTGAAGGACCTTTTGCAGCAACCCATGTGGTTTTGGGGTACTGCTCAGGTGTCCACTGGGATCCATCAACATTGAGGTTTCTTTCGAAACCTACACCCTCTTTCCTGGGGTTTTTGTTCAGTATAGTCTTCTTTAGGACATCACAAAGAATCTGATGCCCTTTCAGACTCTTGTACATGCCAGTTTCAAGCAATGTCTTCAACCTGTCATTTACATCAGTGATAGCAGTGGCTTCCTCAGATGAGGGGTTAGGTGCCACAGATACAGTTGAAGATAAAGCATTTTTAGAAGCATTTGAACATTCAGCAGTTGAGTCATTAGCTTCACGTGCAATACATTTTAAGCATGGAGCATCAAATTCATCCTGAGCGGTACTGATCTGCTCTGCTAGGAGTGAGTCATTTTCCTTCCGTCGGTCGTCATGTGCTTCCCTCAACTTTTCTAGATCAATCTTCTTCTGAAGATATTCAAAAGAAAGCTTTTCTCTAGAGTAGTTTGCATTTTCTCCATGTCATGTTGTTGCTTGGTGGCAATTTTTACAAGTTTAGCATAGCTAGGTTTCTTGTCATTATCAGATTCAGCTTTAGATTCAGAGTCATGACGTGAGGATTTTCAGGATACCTTGGAGGCTTTTGCCATGAAGCAGTAGGCTAGAGTAGCATCATCATCACAGGGTTCATCGTTGAAGAAAGGACCATTTTCTTCGGGTTTGAAGACAGAGGTGGAGAGATATTCCGAAGCCATTGCTAATTCAGCTACTTCAGCGTCAGACTCCTCCTCAGATGCTTCCTCAACTTCTGAACCAGATTCAGACTGTGAATCCATCTCTTTCCGATGAAAGCATGTGCCTTGCCAGATGAACTCTTCTTGTGTGATGAAGACTTTGCGTACTTCTTCTTCTTCTTGTCATCGAAGTCATAATCCTTGCTCTTCTTCTTGGATTCCTTCTCCCATCGAGGACAATCAGCGATGAAATGGCCAACTTTCTTGCACTTACGACAGGTTTGCTTCTTGCTGTCTCTTGAAGACATTTCACCAGACCTCTTGGAATCGTGCTTTGAAGATTTTGCGTAGCGCTTTGACTTGGCAAACTTCCGAAACATTCTGACAAGCAAGGCAAGTTCCTTTCCAAAGTCTTCAGTACCATCAGAACTGCATTCAGAGTTGTCTTCAGATGAAGACACAGCTTTGGCCTTCAATGCACGGGAGCGACTGTAGCTTGGTCCGTAGATATCTCTCTTCTCAGCTTGTTGGAATTCGTGGGTGTTCAACCTCTCGAGTATATCAGCTGGATCCAAACTCTTGAAGTTAGGGCGCTCTTGAATCATGAGTGCGAGAGTGTCAAATGAGTTGTCAAGTGATCTGAGTAGCTTCTTCACAACTTCATGTTTGGTGATATCAGTGGCGCCGAGTGCATTCAGCTCATTTGAGATGTCAGTGAGGCGATCAAAGGTGAGCTGAACGTTTTCGTTGTCGAGTCTCTTGAAGCGATTGAACAGGTTGCGAAGCACATCAACACGAGAGTCTGTTTGAGATGAGACACCCTCATTTACTTTGGACAGCCATTCGCAGATTTGCTTAGCAGTGCTAAGTGCACTCACACGGCCATACTGTCCTTTGGTCAGATGACCACAGATGATGTTCTTGGCGGTGGAGTCGAGTTGTGCGAACCACTTCACATCAGCAGCAGTAACACCTTCGCCAACATCGGGAATGCCCGCCATGACGACATACCATAGGTCGTTGTCAATGGCTTCGAGATGCATGCGCATCTTGTTCTTCCAGTAGGGGTAGTCAGTGCCATCGAAGATAGGGCACGCAGCGGAGACCTTGATTATACCTGCAGTCGACATAGCTAAAACTCCACGGTGGTTAAACCAAAACACAGAACAAGGGAGTACATTGCTCTGATACCAATTGAAAGTGCTAGTTATCGACTAGAGGGGGGGGGGGTGAATAGGCGATTTTTATGAAAGTCTTCGAAACAATAAATGTATTCGAATAGTGCGGAAACGTAAACAGGATCAGGTAGGGATACAATCAAGATTCTAATCTAGGCATGCATCACAGTGAAGACATACAGACAGGTTAAGCTTTAACATCATGCCCAATAAGATGAGTCGAAGATGAACTTAGACAGTACGAAGATGAACAGCAGGCATAAATGTCTTCAGGACAAGTCTTCAGTGATGAACGGGGAAAGGCTTCACAATACAGAACAGGAATGTAAGAAAGTGTAGGATAGAACCAGTTGCTTGATGAAGACACAGGATTTGTTGGACCAGTTCCAGTTGCTGTGACAACTGTACGTCTGGTTAGGGAGGCTGAGATTGAACTCAGAACACCTCGTCTTCACCTTATTCCCCTTGAGCCGAAGTCACTTAGACAGCGCCCAATCACTCTGGTAAGGCTTCAGGGGAGACTTCCGAAACCCGTACAAACTTGGTCACCCGGCGATCCACAATGACTCTTGGATTGCTCTAGACCCATACGCCTAACCGTCTGGAAGATCACAGTCTTCAAGTGTAATAAGTCTTCAGTTCTCTCAGAATAGAATGACTTCGGTGATGCTCAAACACTCTAGCTCTAGGTGTTTAGGTGTATCCTCACAGGATGTGTCTCTCTCAATGTCTTCGAGGTGGGTTGCTCCAAAACGCCAACAGCCGTATCTCTCTCTAAGCAGCCACCTTCTTATGGTAGAGGGGGTGGGATATTTATAGCCAGCGGGCAACCCGACTTGATATGACCGAAATGACCCTGGGTCAATGGCCAACCGACACGTGTCACAATGGTCGGATTTCAAACACACGCGGCAGCTTTACTTGGGCTACAAGTAAAGCTGACTCAACCAACTCTGGAAGAGATTTCCTCTCATTGTCTTCACTCGAAGACATAGGTATGGGTTGAGCATCACGTCAGCATCTGACTTCGATCACATCGACCCCACTTAACAGTACGGTGGTTCCTATGACTCGGGAAAGAAGAAACAAAACTACCAAAAGACTTCGTCTTTGCGTTTCATTGTCTTCGGACGAATGTCTTCGTCTACCACCAATGGCTTCAACCATCATCAATGTCTTCGGACATTTCTTGGGGGTCGTCTTCGACGGCTAAACCGAAACTCCAGGGACTTCTCTCTGTGCTAACCTGTGAACTCTCACAAACACATTAGTCCCTCAACCACATTTGTCTTCCATACTCCAAAACCAAACAAGGGTGGCACTAGATGCACTTACAAAGACCTCTTGCCGATGTTGATGAGGACCTTGAGCTCCTCCATTTGAGCATCCAACTTGGCGTCGATGGTTTTCTTCATGGCATTGAACTCGTGATTGTTGTTGTAGACCGAAGTAGATGATGTGCTTTGCCTATTCATCACAAGACTCGAGCAAGGGTGAGTAGGAAATGAGATAAACAATACCAATATACCGTTCCCAAAGTTGAGGATGTATCCCGTTTCACTCAATGTGGAATGAAAGAATAGGGGAATTTGTACCGGGCTTGTTCTCTCACACCTAAAACATAAAGCTTATTGAGTGGCTTGGTTAGGACAAGTGGCACAAAATTCAAGCAAATGTCAATCCAAGATATCGCAAATGTTGAGGAAGATTCACAAAATTGCAATGCAAAGAAAATAGATCAATAGCTATGGTGGCACTAGGAACACACACACGGATTGATAAATGGGATCCGCGCAACCAAGGAATGAGCACAAAATGTGAGAGACCTGGGAAAAGCTCGTGTTGCACGGATACTAGAAGAGACAATAGCTCGATTGCTCAAATGGGCTAGATACGCGCTTGTGCACCAACCTAAAAGAGTAAATGTGCCGTCTTCAATCCCAAGTATGCTATGTATGTATGATCCAAGAGTATCTACTATGCAAAATGGCTCAATGCTATTGCTATTGCTTATAAGCTCTTTTGTATCTCCTCTATTGCTTAAAAGCTTTTTCTTCTTTTGCTCTTTTTTTCTATGCTTGATGCTCAAGCCTAGATATGAGACAAGTATGATGGATATGCACGGGAGAGAGTTATGGCACAATGTAGATAGCAAGATGTTTGCACGCTAGAACTAGCTATGCAACATAAGAGTAAAACTACGGTGCACAAGTAACGTGGCCCGGCAATTCCCAACTCGCTAGTCTCAATGGGTAAGGCATGCAATAGGCTCGACGCGATCAATGCAATGGCAAGGTAATATACAATGATGTCGTCGAGATTACCGTCCTTGCTTACAGTTGGGGTGCCAAAAGGTAAAGTGGCCGATGTCGATGTCGAGGCCGAGGCAATGATGAGCGGTGGTGTTTTCGATGTAGAACCGTCCCTAATTAGCCGAAACACCTTAGGAAACGGAAACCGCAACTCAAAATATCAAACAAAATTCGGTTAGAATGGCGGAAGAGTATGATGGGAAAACTATGTGGAAGTTATGGTGGTGGCCTAGGCAAAGATGCCAAATAT
This sequence comes from Elymus sibiricus, assembly GCA_039707655.1. NCBI lineage: Eukaryota > Viridiplantae > Streptophyta > Magnoliopsida > Poales > Poaceae > Elymus > Elymus sibiricus. The sequence continues at coordinate 260,658,899 of CM077669.1, forward strand.
GAATTTTTTTGATGGAGTCAAATGGTTTTGGAAGTATTTTTGTGGGATGGGGGTGTCGATAGCAATCGAACGAGCTAAAGAACATCAAAATCGGACTCCGGATGAATTAGTTATGGCCAAAACGGTGAAAAGGCTGAAGCTGAAAACTGTGCAATGATTCTGGTTAGGCCGGAATTTCCGGGCCTATGGCCGGAAGTTCCGGGCTCCGAAAGTTCCGGGGGTGTACCGGAATTTCCGGGGGGCACGAGAAAGTGTGGGGAAACTCTCTGGTTAGGCCGAAAGTTCCGGGCTAGGGCCGGAAGTTTTGAGTGATGCCAGAAGTTCCGGGGGTCGCGAAAACACTTTCGGGACGAACCCTAAATTCTGGATCTGAGAACGGGGGTAGAAAAACTCGATTTCGTGGGTCAAAATTGATGGGGAAAAAGAAAATTTGGGGTGATTTCATGGTGGGGAAGCTAGATCTACTTGCCAAACACGAATTCCATGGATCAAAATCAACAAAATCTCACAAGAACCAACAAATTGCAAAAAATTTGGTGAGGCTATTTTTGTTGGGGATTTTTGAATTGGGACAAAAACACACAAAATTAGGCTAGAAAACGAAGGGGAGGACTCCAAATTTGTGAGAAACGTGTCTCTTGATACAAATATGATACGGGGCACGCCCGTGTGCATCGATCTTTCACGAATTGGAGGTGGATTTGTGAATGAACACGAAGAACACGAAGAACACAAGGGGGAAATCACAAGAGAAACACTCAAAACAAGTCCAATCACACATCCACTATGCTCACATCCACACAATATCCACAAGGGTACAAGAACAAAAAAGGGAAAGAGGATACATGGTAGAGTTTATCCCTAATCCCATGGGGAGATGGGGCCTTGAATCCACTAGGGATCTTCCCACGCAAGGGGGTCTTGACATCCACTAGGGGTCTTCTCTCATAGAGGCATCTACTCCATAGGAGAGGTAGTGGAAGGAGCAAAGGCTCATCTATCTATGAGCTAAACCAATGCTAACCCTAAAATGGAGGAGGGGTGGAGTATATATAGTGGTGGCCACGAAGGGGTAAGTGTGGGGCGAAGTGGGTACATGGGCCTCGGGCCCGAGTGTCTGCACGTCCGCCGGCCGGAAGGTCCGGGCCAGGCCGGAAGTCCGGGGGGCGGAGGTTCAGGGCAGGTTCCGGCCAGGTTCTGGGCTAGGCCGAAAGTGTGCACGCCTGGAGTCACCTGTGGTCGAGGAGGCCGGAAGTTCCGGGCAGGCCGGAAGGTTCGGGGTCCGGTGGTTCCGGGCGAGGTCTGGGCAGGGTCCGGGCTATCCAGAGAGTTGGCACATGTGGGAGCTACCCTGGTCGCCGGAGGTCGGAAGGTCCGGGATCCGGAGGTTCCGGGCAGGCCGGAAGGTCCGGGCCTTCCAGAAGCTGTCCTTGCTTCTTCTTCCTTCTCTTCCATGCTTCCCTCGCGGATGGTGTCGTCGTACGTAGGTGCTGGCACTCCTCCTCGTCATCCGTGAAGCTCCGACAATACCTATGCATACACACGAGAGGAGTGTCAAGTAGTATACCATCCTCAAAGGGGTCAAGTGAGCACGTGTAAAGGAGATGATTCACCTTTATGTATGTGAAGTAGATGCCGGACGTGTCACTTGCCAAAGGGACTCTTGCCATGGTGATGTCCATAGGATGCTCTGCATCATTGCCTGGATTATCAAAGTCTTCGAGGTCTTCACACACTTCTCGTGCACTCTGAGCACTTCGTCTACTTCGTCAACTATCGCCGGAAACAACCGCAATAAGCAACACAACAAGCAGAGAAATAAAAGTGCTCTATAAATAGGAGTCTTATTTTTCTTGGACACCTCTGGTCACCAAAAACATAACCAAGGAGGTTTCATTGGATGTGGATCAAGGGGGGTTTTTGAAAGTTGGAGATGAAGGAAATGGTGATCCTATGAGAAGTCTATAGAAAAATATTTTTATAAAAATGGGTGAATGCACCTATTAAATAGGGCATGATCTTAGAACCATGTAGGAAGTGGTTTCACTGGATTTGGAGTTGAAATGATTTTCCTATCAATTTACTAAGAGGAAATAAATGGGAAAAGGGAGCATTTATTAGTTCAAGCAGAATAGGGGCATGGGAAAAATGTTAACCATGCCTAGATAATTACGGTATGATTTTATAGACACCTAGGAACTTGAACCACTCCATTTGGAGTTCATATGAATGCTCTAGGAATTTGCACAGTGGGGTTCTACATGGTTCAGATTAGAATTTGAACTTGAACAGTACAAAAACTTGTGGTGCAAAAATATGGATGTTGCTCCAAATAATAGGTGGTATTTTTAGGAGAATAAAGAATTTCAATCATCAAGTTTGGAGCTAAAATGAATTTAATATGGATTTTACAAGTTTCTGAAGAAATAGAAAATGGAAAAAGGGCCTTTACCTAATGGACCAACGCACTGAGCGAGGCATAGGAGGGGCTGGACTGGGCCGGCCCATCTGCTCGGCTGCACGCGCACGCGCAGGGCCATGCAGGAAGCGTACAGCGCGAAAGACGCTTCCGCCGCGGGGAAGCGCATCCGCGGGAGGCGCGACCACTTAAACGGGGGGGGGGGGGCTTAGCCGCTGACCGGCGGGTCCCGCTAGCAGGGTCTTCCCCCACCTCCCGCCAGCACAGGGGAGGGGCAGAGGAGCCCGACCGAGCGTCGGCCGGCGCCCGCCCCAGTGGCTTTGGCCACCTCCGGCGGAGCTCCGGCCACCGGTGTGCTCGGGGCGAGAGAGGGGCAGAGGAGCCCGACCGAGCGCCGGTCGGCACCCGCCCAGGTGGCACCGGCCACCTCCGGCGGAGCTCCGGCCACCGGTGGGCTCATGGCGACCTGTCGCACCCGCCTGGGTGGTCCTTGACCCCGGGGAAGGTCGAGGTCAGGCGTGGTTCCGGCTATGGCGGAGGGCACAGACAACGACGATGGGCATGGTGCCACAGTCGCGGATAGGAGGGAGAAGGAGTGCGGAGGGGGGGTCTTCGGCGATGACGGGGCCTAGAGGAGAGGGGGCGCACGGAGGAGCTCCAATTCGAGTGACGGCCGTGGCGGGGACATGGCGCCCATGGGGGGGGATCTCGAGCTCAGGAGCTCAAGGTGCTTGGCGAGGGAGTTCCTGGGAGCGAGGGGAGAGTCAAGGGATGCGAGAGGGAGCTCGGTGAGGGGCTGATATAGGGGGGCGACAAGGGGAGGTTCGGGTGACCGCCGGAGGTCCTCGGGCGCGATGAGCACGCACTCCTGAGCCCCTTTGGCTGCATCCCGACGTCGGGGAGAGGCGTGGGAGGTCGAGAGGGCATCCCTGGCACGCGTCGGCATCTTTCCGCTGCCGAACACGAGCTACCCAACGATGAAAAGTGGTAGAGTGCCGGTTTTGCATGTCGGATGCGTGGTCACCACGCCAAGGCATGTCCAGGGCATCTTTTTGGTCGGCCAAGGTTGTCTAGCACGTGAGGCATGCATGCAGGAAAGCGTTGGTTAAGTTGCAAAGGAAATGGAGCTGGGTATGGGAGGTTTTCACTATGGGTAAGTTTGCAGCAGCAAACTGGAGGCTCATCTAAGGGGTTTGTAATGGAGGGGGCATTGGGGGTAAAACCTTGTCTAGGGGCCTTAGCTATGGAAGGACTACATGTCCGCCAATTTACAGATCAGGGAGATAAATCTATAGGGCACTTATAGTACAAAGCTGCATTTACTGCCATAACCTGGTTTTAGATGATTTGCTCATATTTTCCAAATGAGCATGCCATCTTTGGGTTTGGTTTGATGTGTTACCATGCAAATGGTGTTGTATAAGAGTTTGGGGGCATTTGCATGAACATAATAGTGGGGGAGAGGAAGAAGAGGTGCTGCTATGGTGAAAAGAGAGGGAAAATAAGGGAGTTACCTCCCAAATGATTGAGCAGAGGCCAAGGAAAGGTTACTGGGGTAGAAGGGGGCTAGACCATGCTGTGGTAAAAAGTTAGAGACAAGGAGAATCTTTTTGGGTCCACTTTCCTTGTCCACAAGCTTATGGCTGAAGGTGTTTGTGCCGTGGTTGGGCTAGGTAGAGGAATCCTATGGCCTTGAGATTCACCAGGGATAAATGGTAAGTCCATTTGGTCCTGATCACAAGTTTTCAACTTAATTGAAGAAAGTTGATAATGCAAACTTGGTAAACCCAAGAAATCAACAGAATCAGGTTTCTATAGATCTAGGCTTGCTAAACTATTCTCCTAAATGCACCACTTGGTGTAGAACCATTATTTAGGGATTATACCATGTCCACAAAGTTTGAGGTCAATAGGAGAAACTTCACAATGTAAATTTGTTCAAATTTGATTCTGGACAGAGAGGGTTTTGGGATATTTTGGCGAACCAAAACAATTGGGATTGAGATGAAAATTTTCAAGACCATCACATATAGCATGTGTGACTTGCTGGAATTTTCCTGGATTTTTTTGAGAATATTTCCTATAGAAATATTTAAAATGCCTGATTTAAGCAGAAAGGGTTTTGGAGGGTTTTGTCCAATAGTTTGAACATGACCATGTGTTTAAACTCTTATATATTTACAATATATGTCCACTGAGTTTTCCCAAATTTTCTCAAATATTTTTAAAGCATAAAAATATTTTTTCCCTATAAAAGACCATTTCTGGCCTTAAGAAAAACCCTTTAAATAAAATAGGAAAATAATCTTTAAAATTAATATTTGGTAGTTTTGGGAAGTCCTATATATAGTAGGCTCCAAATAAAGTCTTTGTGGCAAAACAATCCACCCAATTTGAGGACTTGTAGTACAAACCTCAATTCAAGGGATTTGGAAAAACCTAATTTGAATAAATCCTTTTTGGCCAAAATAATATTTTATAAAAATAGTTTTATGTCCTATACACATGGCATGATCATTGGGCAAAGATTTGGAGCAAGGAGATGAGTTTTGAGTGTAGGAGGAATCTTATGAATATAGAGCACAAGCAAGCAAACAAGCAATCAACATTCAAGTCAAGCATCACAAGCACACAAAAAGTTTTAATTGGCCCTGATTTTTGAGCTATGTTAACTTAGTCAGGAGAAGCAAAACACAGGGTGTGACAGACCTACCCCCCCCCCTTACAAGAATCTCGTCCCCGAGATTCGTAGGCTAGGCGTTGAAGAGGTACGGAAAATCAGAGGTGAGGTAGTCTTCACGTTCCATGTTGCTTCCGCTTTGGTGTGGTTGCTCCATTATTCCTTGAAGTGCTTGATGATACGGCTTCAAGTGCATCGTTTGACTTCGTCTGAGGGTCGTCGTGGTTCTTGCGGTATGTCAGGCATGCCTAAAGGTCAAGGGTTCGGGCAAGGGTCTGGCTTGCGTGTATATTCCAAAGTCGGAATACGGGCAAAAATAGTGTGTCAACGTGCTGGTCCTGGGACTGCTCACGTTGGTTAGTGACATCTAGATGTTTCGTGTTAGAATAGAAGGGTCAAGGTTTTGGTGTAGCTTCCCGTCGACGTGGAAGTCCTTACCTTCCTTAAAGCAGGAGATCTTCAGTCGAAGTGGTCTTCATCCTTGAGAGTGTTGAAGCGCGTCATCGTAGGCTTTGTGTCGAGAACTTTTGCTTGAGTATGTTCTTCATTCATCTTCGGCTAGTTGTCTTCGTCATCACGGACGCATGTTTCTGGCGGGTCTTCGAGTGTTCGGTCTACCTATCTCTATGTAGCCACTTGTGGCATGGTTTGGGCTGAGTCTCGTCCCTAAGACTAAGCTTAGAGACTACTAACAAAATGGTTCCTTTCATCTAAGAGGGTTTGTGAGGGGTTCTAAATAAGATGACTATCCAAAAGTATAGAACAGCCATCTAGTCCTCATGGTTTGGGGCGTGGCAAGTGGGGGGGAAACTACCTTTGACCGGTGTTTCGCCATGATCCAGTCAGGATCACGTCCTTGATTGGACCAAAATGGCGCTAGCAACGAAGTCATGATAGTCGTCCCACTCTGTTCCAGGCATCTGAAGAGAGTAGAGATGTCATGTTCATCGTACACCGTCAAAGTGGTGGAGTGAGGGTGCTATCAACTTCTCAGTTCCATCCTAGTCAGGAACTGACGGGTGACTTCTTAAAACAAGGGTTCTTTAATCCTCTTGATGTCCAAGGGTTTCATCGTTCTTGAACGTCGGTGCTTCTTGATATAGTCTAGCTGACGTAGGCGGCAGAGGAGTGGTGGTTGACTTCTCTCGCTTCTTCTTCTTCGTCTTCGTAGCTTCCCAACCATAGTGGTTCTTTATCTTGCTTGGGCAGGAATGTCTTCTTATGTAGGGAGGGTGCTTCAAGGAGTCCAACTTTTGTAAGGTATAACCTTACTCTTTGAGAGGCAAGGCAGTTGGTGTTTCTGGGGCTTATCCAAATAGGACTAAGGTGTTCCTTTCTCTCATTTCGTAAATAAGTATGTCATCCATGAAGATAGCAACATTTTCCCCCCAAGTATCACACAAACACATTGTTCGTGGAATATGTGAGAGATGCGGTCAATTGTTCTGGATGGTCACTTGTCCAGGGGTTTGTGGTCTAATTTTGGTTCCAGCGTAATCTAGTTCTTCGTGTCCGCCTTCCTTATGGGAAGGGTGGGTGGTGGTCAAGGTGGAGTGCTGGCTACAGTCTTTCGACTTAGAGCCAAGGACTATGGTCGTGACCTGACCATGTTGTGGCTCGGTAAAGCTTAGGGGTTTCAAGGATCTTAGGTTGTGAGTGAACGTCTATCACCTTATCCTTGAGCACAATTCTTGGATGCCAATAGTCCTACCTATTGCTCCAAACAAAATCATCCTATAACATCGAAGGTATCATCTTATATAAGTCAACTCCAACATCACTCATGCTATTCAACTCCAAGGTTTGAGAGAAGGACTAAACCAAAATCTCATATGTATACTAAAGCTAACTCATATATATATATATATATATATATATAGCCCTATGTAAAAATCCTCGGGAAGCATACATGCTGCTAAGCTTGATTGTGATGCTACAAATCCAAGTATTCAGCTAACACATCCAAGGTCTAAGGTATTGCATATCTATGCTAAGGAAACACGTAATATACCAATCCAAGATCTCGTTTCCTTCCTACGAATCCAGTTAATCGACCCACGAAATACCATCCACTATTACATGATCTATTACTGCTACAAATCCAATACCGGTGACGTTTCATATATCTCCAGATTTCCTAAATCCCCAAATTCCAGAAAGAACTATCTCATCAAAGTATAACCAGCAATTCCCATCATGATGATCTAGCAATCTCCGATGTTAGGTGCATATGGATCCTTGAATCAATCCTGACAACCATCCAATATTCCTGGTTTGTCTTCCACCGAGAAACATGGTATCAAGATCAACATCATCGGACTAAATCCAAATTACTCCAAACCATGTAGTTTGATTGATCCTGAGCACCTATTAGAATCACTTATTTAAATCCAAGGTTTACATCTAGTAAGAATTCCCTACTAGTTACTCCAATCACTATCATATCATCGTTAATCTACTATCAATATTACTTGCCAACGTCAAGTCATTGGTCCACCAAGAATTTCAGCTTGTGATCATATTTGTCCTACTAAATCCAATTTAATCAAGGGAGAATTTATGCAACTCTATTAATTTGATCTACCAAGTTCTTCTACCGACATGAAAGTCTCGTAACCCACCAAAGATCTTAGCTATATCCTCAAGATATCTATTAGAACCTCATCAAATCTTTTACCTACTGATCATATATCCCTAGAACGATCTTTCCTATGGCATCACAACTCTGGTGCTAGCTTAAGAATGAAAGACGGTTGTTCACTTTGATCACTAGCTCCATAATGAACCCAGTGCTAAGCAGGGGTTATTGATGCTCAAGAGGTGCTCTAGCAAATCCGTGTATTAAACAGGTGCTTAGAGGTTTGAGCTGGGGGAGCTTGTGAGGTCTAGGTTGGTCTAGGGAGGGGTCACCAATCTTGAGGGAAAAGCATAACTCTACGGGGTTGCGTCTGGTTGAGCACGTTGTAGTCGTAGTCTTCAATGCTAGTCGTCCGTCGAGGTGGAACCTTGGTGCATCTTGTCTTGCTGGTCTTCAGTTGACGAGAAAGGTGAGAGTGGAAAGTAGCATAGAGGGGAGTGCCTAAGGGGGTGGTATATAGTGGAATCAAACAAGTGCCGAGAGGGCCAAACACAACCAGTAGGATAAGATAGGTGATATAGTCACGTACCTGTTGCCTAGGGAAAAGTGCGACTCATACCAAAACACAAAACAGATAAAACAAGCAACAACATGGTTCCATTCGAACCATCGCACGGACTCGACTTCGCATGGGGAATAAATGACTCATCCTACCATAGGGGTTCTTGGACTCAGTAGTCGTGCTTGCCTCGTGTCTTGGGGAGGAGTCCGCTCAGTCCTCTGGGTCATCTTCAGGTGTCACTATGTCTTTGGTTGTTGTTCATTGAAATGATCCGGGTTGTGCCTGAAAAGTCATTGACAACTTCGCATCTGGTGAGTTGATGGCCAAGGTGGTTCCTCATGGCTGTCGTTGACGGGTCCTCTATTGTCTTCGTAATCATGTCAATGCCTTCTTGTCCTTCAAGGCATCGAGAGTTCCAAGTGGGCAATCCTTTATGTAATGATATTAACAAGTCACGATAGAGTTCCAACTTGTCGGTCATGCTGATAATATCGACACCGAGAGCGGGGGATCAAGAGAACCGTTTTCCTGCTCACTGTGGTGAGGCGGACCAAATGGCAAGGTTCTCATCCACCGGTTGTTGCCGACACAACAACGAAAAGGACAGGGTTGCTCTATCAGCGATGCATATCATGGCATTGCATGTCTTGTGCCCTGGCCAAGTTGGCATCATCCTGGGGCAGTGTCGAGGGTGCCACCAACTTCTGAGTCCTGATATTCTCATCCTTCGAGAGGGTATCTTCTGTTGGTATCATCGTGTCGTGGTGTCGTCAAACTTGTGTGAATGTCTGGTAAGGTGGCTTCCCTCCAGATTACCCACGAGGATTTCAAGGAATCCAGTGGTCAGGGGCATAAGGGTACTATCGATCGTTTGCAAAGTTTTGAAAAAGCAGACGAGGGGAGTTGAGAGAATGAGGGTGGAAGTGCTGAGGCAAAAACCTTTGCTTCTTTTGAAAATTTAGGAGAGGTGAGAAATATAGAGGTTTTTCAAGTGATTTTGAAGGGTGTGGAGAAATAGTTTTGTCCTAACTAACATCCATTCTAACTAAGGCTTCCTATGGTCAGGATGGCTCTATTACCAGCTCTGTGGGGACCCCGACTCATAAGTCGTGATCACCGAATGTACGTGCACAGTGATCCCAGAGATCAATGCTCACTGAACGCGCAGAAACGGAATAACAAGAGTCTTACATCCATTACGTACCGTCTTACTCAAATATGGCCTTTATGGCCAAGTCTTCATAAACTTGCAGCGAAAATTTTCAACGATAGTGTGAACCCATGCCATCTGCCTTAACCCTACATGCATTCTGACTAGAAAGCGTCCTAGCTCGTATGTTCGTCACCAAGGTAACCTTCATCATAACCTCGTCTTTCATGCCTGGTCAATAAAATAACCAGTGGCAAGGCAATGAGTACTTTGAATGATGAGGACATCTATACTATGACTCCATCTCTACCTCATGAACAACCTGTTGCTACAAAGAAGATGTCCAATGATGAAATCAGGATTGGACCCATTACAAGAGCTCGTGCTAAACTACTAGAACAACAGGTGAATTCTCTCTTAGTTGATAATGCTATTTATTTTCATGAGAGCTTTATACTGCCTAAATCCTTGTGTGTGTGTCATTAGGTACATTGGAGAGGAAGGCATAGCACAAGGGAGCAAGGAGGAGAGCAAGGAGGAGAGCAAGGAGGCAGTGCAGCTGGGCAGGGAGGAGGACCCTGCAGTTTCCAGGGCGGTAGTACCGCCCCACACCAGCGGTAGTACCGCTTAAAGCGGTAGTACCGCCCCGTGCTACCGTACTCAGTACCGCTTAGCAAAATAGTTCTGGCATCCAAACGACCTAACCGGTACTAGAGCGGTACTTAAGCGGTAGTACCGCTTGGAGCGGTAGTACCGCATGCTATAAGCGGTACTACCGTGCTGCCTGCGCGCAGGCTTTTGGGCTGACGGCCCGTGTACCCCTTCCAACTATCTTAGGATATAAATACCCTTCCTTAGGGTTAGTTAGAGGCAGACCACGTTTTGATTAAACCTCTTTTCAGATTGAATTGCTTTAAGCATTCCTCTGTAATCAATATTCCTCTTTGATTCGATCAGGAGTATTCTACCTTCACCACTTTGTTGCGATCTGGTGTTTATCCAACTGCAAGATTCAAGTGTCTTCTGCTGTTCCATTGGGAATTGGTAGATTGCAAACCGCTTCGTGGTCGGCGGCTACGTGCGCAAGTGTGTGAAGTTGCGAATATCGAATAGGGTTGAGAACTGTTGCATTGGCAACGGGGGAACAGCCAGAGATTCGTCAGCGTCCCACAAGTTATCATCCACCTACATCGAGCTCAACGAGAAGATCGGGACACCCCTTATCATCTTGGTATCAGATATCCAGTGTTTACTCGGTGAGCATCCATCAATCCCTTAGATTAGTGTTGTTTTCCTCCTATCCAGAAAAAGCCTCGCAAAAATATTAGGGTTCTTCATAGTTTGCCATAGCCTAGATTGCATCGTAGATTGGTTTTAGTTGCTGGTCGTTGGGTTTATCCTTGTGATCCGATCTATTTCCATTGGAGTTTAGATTTCCAGATTTGTTTCCAAGTACTTAAAAAAAATCCGTGTTACTGTTCACGACACTGTTCACGTGACATTTGAAAAAAAAACAAAAAAAAAAGAAAGAAAGAAAGAAAGAGAAGAATCGAGGGCAGTTCCTTGTTATTATCTTTCGCAGTTGTGGAGCTGCGTACCGTGCGAGAGTTGCTTTGCCAAGTTTCTCTCCACCGTTTGTGTTTCCTTGGGTGTGACTCACACGATCAGCACTAGGCTTTATCTTCGGTGTTGTTAGGTATCCCAACCAAGCTCCACTATATACCCTGGTTTGTCGTGTGATAGTTTTTCCCTCGGTATTCGCTTCCTCACATCCGTGCAAGTTCTGCCTCTCCAAGTTGGTAAGAGATTCTAATTCACTTTGGAACGGTAAGATACCTTGTTTCTTTCAGTTTTGAGTGAGTTGAGAGTTTTCCACATACACCCACTATATTTTTCTTTCTATGCGTTCTAATTCCCTAATCATGTCCGAAGAGTCTTTTGATGTCCAGCAGCGAAAGGATCCTAAATCCGTGGTGCATTGGAATGAATATGCGGCACTTCGTGATCATTTGACGAACCAATTTAATTCTGCTTGTGATGGTATACACGAGGATGTGCGTGCTATTGACTTAAAGCTTGCTGACACTCAAGATACCATGAATACAACTCGTGACACTATGACTACACTTCAGCAGTCCGTTACGGATTTGACGCATGCCGTAGCTGCTTTGCAAGCTTCCGTGGGTCAACGGCGCATTCGGGAGCAAGATGATGATCTTGATGATGATGGTGAGGCAAGTGTTCATGGTGGTCATGTAGCTGACGCAGCTGCAAACGCTGCTCATGCTGCCAATATTATGGTTCATGGTGGCCGTGGTCATGGTGGCCGTGGTAATGGCGGCCGTGGTGGTGGCCGTGGGTTTGCTGTTTTGGGTGCACGCCGTGATACTGATATTCAGCAACCTCACCGTGATGAGGATGGGCTGGGTAAGCCGAATTCTCTATTCCCACATTTGAGGGCTCTACTGATGTGGAACAATATCTTAGTTGGGAGCTCAAGATAGAGAGATTGTGGCGTTTACATGAGTACACCGAGGACAGAAAAATCAAGTTGGCATCTTCTGACTTTGATGGTTATGCTTTGCGTTGGTGGGATCATCTTGTGTGTACAAGACGGGAAGATGGAGATCCTCCAATTCTTACATGGCGCAATATGAAGGAAGTGATGCATGCCCGGTTTGTTCCACGCAACTATATTCGTTCTCTCTATGATAAGTTGCAGAATTTGCGGCAAGGTACAATGTCTGTGGATGATTATTTTCAGGAGATGGAGTTGATTATGCAGCGTGCCCGAGTCCGTGAACAGCCCGAACAGACCATGCAGCGATTTCTTTCTGGTTTGACATACAATATCAAGCGTATTGTTCGGCATCACCAATATCAAGACATGTCAGATTTGTTACATCAAGCCCGTGAAGCAGAAATTCAGTTGGCCGAAGAAGCCAAGTTTACCTCTCGTTCTGCTTCTACTCGTGGTCGTTTCCCACGACCTACTGGTGGGGCGCCCCCACAAAGTGATACTTCTGGTTTTCTTGTTCCTTCCAGGAACAAGTCAGATTCTGCTGTTTCTACTGCAACGAAACCGGTGCACCCTGTTGCGAGTGCTACTGGTTCCTCTATGTCTACAGCACGAAATAGGGATATGCATTGTCATACATGTGGAGGCAAAGGTCACTTCAAGAAGGATTGTCCCAATAAGAAGGTCATGTTGATTAATGAGGATTTAGAGTATGAGACCGGTGATGATGCTGATCCTACTTCTGAAGATTGGGAGAATGAGGATACCACTGATGGGGCTCTCGATGCTTATGCAACACACTTTCCTACTATCGTTTGCTCGGAGCGAGTGTTAAGTGTTCAGCCTAGTGCTGATAATCAGCGGTGTAATTTGTTTCAAACAAAGGCTATTATTGGTCCTGGCAAGGCGTGCAAAGTGATCATTGATGGTGGTAGTTGTCGCAATTTGGCTAGTAAAGAGCTCTGTGCCAAACTAAAGCTGAAATATTTACCGCACCCACACCCTTATTATATTCAGTGGTTGAGCGATACTGGAGAGATGAAGGTCAGCCACATGGTGCGTGTGGACTTTCAGATTGGACCATATAAAGACTCCATTGAGTTTGATGTGGTTCCTATGACTGTTTGTCACTTGTTGTTGGGTCGCCCATGGCAATATGATAGAAACGTTCTTCACAATGGGAGAGCCAACACATACCAGTTGACTTGGCATGGCAAGGACATTATTTTGCGACCCATGACTCCGCAGCAAATTGTAACTGAATCTCGTCAAAAAATTGAAGTGAATCTTGAGAACGAGAGCAAGAGATTAGATAGGCGAGAGACTCCACTTCCGGTGAGTGAGAGCCACAAGCCCAATTTGAGCGGTAAAAGTAAATGTGAGGGAGTGAATTCCTTAGTCATGTTAGCCACCAAATCTGATTTGCGAGAGTTCCGTGAGGATCCCACTGCTATTCCTCTTGTGCTTTTGTGCAGGGGTGAAATTTTGATTTCTAATGATATGACTCCTCTCTCTCTTGGTGTTTCTAATGTGTTACAGGAATTTGGTGACGTGTTCCCGGCGGAGGTCCCTGCTGGTTTGCCACCGTTGCGGGGTATCGAGCATCAAATTGATTTGATACCAGGAGCGTCGCTGCCCAATCGGGCCCCATACCGCACCAACCCCGAGGAAACTAAGGAAATTCAGAAACAAGTACAAGAGCTTCTCGACAAAGGTTATATTCGCGTGAGCTTAAGTCCTTGTGCTGTTCCTGTAATTTTAGTTCCTAAGAAAGATGGTACATGGCGCATGTGCGTAGATTGTCGAGCTATAAATAACATCACTATTCGATATCGTCACCCTATTCCACGTTTGGAAGATATGCTAGATGAATTGAGTGGTGCTGTTATTTTCTCTAAAATTGACTTGCGTAGTGGTTATCATCAAATTAGGATGAAACAAGGGGATGAATGGAAGACAGCCTTTAAAACAAAGTTTGGTTTATATGAGTGGTTAGTCATGCCTTTTGGGTTAACTAATGCACCTAGTACTTTCATGAGGTTAATGAACCATGTTTTGAGGCACTTTATTGGTAAATTTGTGGTTGTCTATTTTGATGATATACTTATTTACAGCCGCAATGCATCTGAACATTCTGATCATATTCGACAAGTTTTGCAAGTGTTGCGTGATGCTAAGCTTTATGGTAATCTAGATAAATGCACATTTTGCAAAGATAAGGTCATATTTCTGGGTTATGTTGTTTCTGCTCATGGAGTTGAGGTCGATGAATCTAAAATTGAAGCTATTAAAAATTGGCCTACTCCTTTGAATGTTAGTCAAGTACGAAGCTTTCATGGTCTTGCTGGTTTTTATAGACGTTTTGTGAAAGATTTCAGTACTATTGCTGCACCTTTGAATGACCTTACCAAAAAAGGTGTTGAGTTTGTGTGGGGCACAGCCCAAGATTCTGCATTTGATGAGCTGAAACGTCATTTAATTACTGCACCGTTGCTTGTACTTCCTGATTTCCATAAGCAATTTGAGATCGAATGTGATGCTAGTGGCATTGGGATCGGAGGTGTGCTAATGCAAGAGGGTAACCCAATTGCATATTTTTCTGAGAAACTGAATGGTGCACAATTGAACTATCCTTTTTATGATAAAGACTTGTATGCTCTCGTTAGAGTTCTTGAGGTTTGGCAACATTATTTGTGGCCAAAAGAATTTATCATACATTCTGATCATGAGGCTTTGAAGTTTTTAAAAAGCCAGTCAAATCTGAATAAACGACATGCTAAATGGGTTGAGTTCATTGAATCCTTCCCATATATCATTAAGTATAAGAAAGGAAAAGACAATGTTGTTGCTGATGCACTCTCTCGGAAAAGCATGTTATTGACACAACTTGATGTTCAAGTTCCTGGTTTAGAGAGTTTGCGTGATTTATATGCTTTGGATACTGATTTTGCGACGCCATTTGCTCAATGTTCTGCTGTGAAAGCGTGGGAAAAATACCATATACATGATGGGTACTTGTTTCGCGCTAACAAACTGTGTGTGCCAGAATCGTCCGTGCGTTTGCTCTTGTTGCAGGAATCTCATGCCGGCGGTTTGATGGGCCACTTTGGACGTGAGAAGACGTTCCATATGCTCGCAGATCATTTTTAGTGGCCAAAGATGAGGCGTGATGTGGACAGGTATGTGAAGCGTTGCATCGCTTGCAATCAGGCAAAGTCCAAGCTGAAACCTCACGGTCTTTATACCCCTCTGCCTGCACCTAATTCTCCATGGGAAGATATCAGCATGGATTTTGTTTTAGGATTGCCTAGAACCAGGAGAGGACATGATTCTATTTTTGTGGTAGTAGACAGATTTTCAAAGATGTCACATTTTATTGCCTGCCACAAAAGCGACGATGCGTCGCATATTGCTAATCTGTTTTCCAGGGACATCGTGCGTTTACATGGCGTACCAAGGACGATTGTTTCTGACCGTGATGTGAAATTCATGAGCTACTTCTGGAAGACACTTTGGGGCAAGCTGGGAACGAAGCTACTATTCAGTAGTACTTGTCATCCCCAAACTGATGGTCAAACGGAGGTGGTGAATCGTACACTTTCCACGTTGCTGAGAACCATGCTCAAGAAGAATCTGCGTGAGTGGGAGGAATGCTTGCCGCATGTGGAGTTTGCTTACAACAGAGCGGTGCACTCTACCACGCAACTTTGTCCATTTGAGGTGGTGTATGGTTTCAAACCCATTGCACCATTTGACTTGCTGCCGCTGCCAACGCAAGAAAGGGTGAACATGGAGGCCTCACAGCGTGCAGATTTTGTGAAAAAGATTCATGAGAAAACAAAGGCAGCCATTGAGAAGAAGGGCAAGCACACAGCTGCTCGTGTTAACAAGAAGCGCAAGGAAGTGTTGTTCCAGCCGGGTGACATGGTGTGGGTACACTTCCGCAAGGATAGGTTCCCTAATCTGCGCAAGTCCAAGTTGATGCCACGTGGTGCTGGTCCTTATAAAGTGCTTACAAAAATAAATGATAATGCATACACGATTGATCTTCCTGCCGAGGAGTTTGATGTCAGTAATTCTTTTAATGTTGCTGATTTGACGCCCTATCTTGGAGATGACCTTGACGCGTCGAGGTCAACGCCTTTTCAAGGGGGGGAGGATGATGAGGACATCTATACTATGACTCCATCTCTACCTCATGAACAACCTGTTGCTACAAAGAAGATGTCCAATGATGAAATCAGGATTGGACCCATTACAAGAGCTCGTGCTAAACTACTAGAGCAACAGGTGAATTCTCTCTTAGTTGATAATGCTATTTATTTTCATGAGAGCTTTATACTGCCTAAATCCTTGTGTGTGTGTGTCATTAGGTACATTGGAGAGGAAGGCATAGCACAAGGGAGCAAGGAGGAGAGCAAGGAGGCAGTGCAGCTGGGCAGGGAGGAGGACCCTGCAGTTTCTAGGGCGGTAGTACCGCCCCACACCAGCGGTAGTACCGCTTAAAGCGGTAGTACCGCCCCGTGCTACCGTACTCAGTACCGCTTAGCAAAATAGTTCTGGCATCCAAACGACCTAACCGGTACTAGAGCGGTACTTAAGCGGTAGTACCGCTTGGAGCGGTAGTACCTCATGCTATAAGCGGTACTACCGTGCTGCCTGCGCGCAGGCTTTTGGGCTGACGGCCCGTGTACCCCTTCCAACTATCTTAGGATATAAATACCCTTCCTTAGGGTTAGTTAGAGGCAGACCACGTTTTGATTAAACCTCTTTTCAGATTGAATTGCTTTAAGCATTCCTCTGTAATCAATATTCCTCTTTGATTCGATCAGGAGTATTCTACCTTCACCACTTTGTTGCGATCTGGTGTTTATCCTACTGCAAGATTCAAGTGTCTTCTGCTGTTCCATTGGGAATTGGTAGATTGCAAACCGCTTCGTGGTCGGCGGCTACGTGCGCAAGGGTGTGAAGTTGCGAATATCGAATAGGGTTGAGAACTGTTGCATTGGCAACGGGGGAACAGCCAGAGATTCGTCAGCATCCCACAAGTTATCATCCACCTACATCGAGCTCAACGAGAAGATCGGGACACCCCTTATCATTGAATGTACTCGCAAGCAACCCATGTTTGGAACAAGGTTCAACAGAGCATGATATAGCACTAAGTAGGTATGTTTCGCGGAAAGCTAATTTTTAGTGCAATGACATGATCAAATAACTTATGTAAGCATGCATCAACTATTGGAGGATATCCATATGAACAAGTTACAGAGATCATCATAAGCAGGGGTTGAACATCTCATGTTCAGTCATCATGTCAAGTAATCTCACTTAACTCAAGTATCATCTTTGTTATCCACACACTCACACCAAGTTTGTGAAAACCCAGGACATAGTTTAAGCAGCACCACCTAACTGTCCTTGACCGTGGACACGGCTATTCGAATAGTTTTACACTCTGCAGAGGTTGCACACTTTACCCACAAGACTCGGAAAACTTCTGTGTCAAGCCACGACTCACGGTATTGTCCATACTCGAGGTAAGTACCCGAACATTGTCCTTCCCCTAACGATACTAAACAAATAGTCCACTCGATTGGTACCCAGCCCACATGATGTACACCACAAGTAACATCCATGCAGGGACCAATGGTGTGCCCGGTGCTTGTGAAGACAGCGCATGATCGTCCTTACCGGCACGACCCCGTATCGAGAGTGACCACGTCACTCCCGCCACTAGTAATGCGGCTCTATGCTAGTACCCACCAAAGTAATCAACAAAGCCCCGTCCCATATGGGGTATCGTGGTTGTACATGTAAGGTTGGGAACGGTCGACAAATCTTAAATCTAATCCGTATTTGAAAACACACACATTCACTTGCTCCGGTACACCACTTCTTTATCAAGTGGTTACCTAGCTCATAGTCATCTTCCTCGGGCATTGGTGGGACCCGACGGGGTTTTCGAAAAGCCTTTGAAAACATTCTTGTTTCCAACACCATGCATATTCCCGTCCCACTTTGCATAGCATCTACTAAGCATCCTATCTACTCCCACCCGCACAACCCTCATAAGGAGGTAGGGTCATGCACGATGCAAGTATCAACAAGAAAGTATCGGAGGCATCCCACCGAAGTGGTCACCACATCACATGATCAACATAACGAAATAAAGTGCTATATGACATGCATGAAAATGGTTACTTAACATGGTCAAAGGGCTGCTTGCCTGGCTTATCAAAGTCTTCGAGGTCTTCACACACTTCTTGTCCACTCTGAGCACTTCGTCTACTTCGTTAAGTATCGCTGGAAACAACCACAATAAGCAATACAACAAGCTGAGAACTAAAAGTGCTCTATAAATAGGAGTCTTATTTTTCTTGGACACCTCTGGTCACCAGAAAAATAACTAATGAGGTTTCATTGGATGTGGATCAAGGGGGGTTTTTGAACGTTGGAAATGAAGGAAATGATGATCCTATAAGAAGTCTACAGAAAAATATTTTTATAAAAATGGGTGAATGCACCTATTAAATAGGGCATGATCTTAGAACCATGTAGGAAGTGGTTTCACTGGATTTGGAGTTGAAATGATTTTCCTATGAATTTACTAAGAGGAAATAAATGGGAAAAGGGAGCATTTATTAGTTCAAGCAGAATAGGGGCATGGGAAAAATGTTAACCATGCCTAGATAATTAGGGTATGATTTTATAGAAACCTAGGAACTTGAACCACTCCATTTGGAGTTGATATGAATGCTCTAGGAATTTGCAAAGTGGGGTTCTACATGGTTCAAATTTGAATTTGAACTTGAACAGTACAAAAACTTGTGGTGCAAAATTATGGAAGTTGCTCCAAATAATAGGTGGTCTTTTAGGAGAATAAAGAAATTTGAATCATCAAGTTTGGAGCTAAAATGAATTTAATATGGTTTTTACAAGTTTCTGAAGAAATAGAAAATGGAAAAAGGGACTTTACCTAATGGGCCAACGCACTGAGCAAGGCATAGGAGGGGCTGGACTAGGCCGGCCCATCTGCTCGGTTGCGCGCGCGCAGGGCCACGCAGGAGGCGTACTGCGCGAAAGACGCTTCCGCCGCGGGGAAGCGCATCCGCGGGAGGCGCGGTCACTTAAACGAGGGGGCCCGGGGCCTTATCCAGTAACCGGCGGGCCCCGCTGGCAGGGCCTTCCCCCACCTCCCGCCAGCACAGGGGAGGGGCAGAGGAGCCCGACCGAGCGCCGGCCGGCGCTCGCCCCGATGGCTCCGGCCACCTCCGGCGGAGCTCCGGCCACCTCCAGCAGAGCTCCGGCCACCGGTGGGCTCAGGGCGACCTGCCGCACCAGCCTGGGTGGTCCTGGACCCCGGGTAAGGTCGAGGCCAGGCACGGTTCCGGCTATGGAAGATGGCACAGTCGGCGACGATGGGCATGGTGCCACAGTCGCGGAGGGGAGGGAGAAGGAGTGCGGAGGGGGCTCTTCGGTGATGACAGGGCGTCTGGCGGGGCCTAGAGGAGAGGGGGCGCACGGAGGAGCTCCAAGTCGAGCGACGGCCGTGGCGGGGACATGGCGCCCATGGGAGGGGATCTCGAGCTCGGGAGCTCAGGGGGCTTGGCGAGGGAGTTCCTGGGAGAGAGGGGATAGTCAAGGTACGCGAGAGGGAGCTCGAGGAGGGGCTGATATAGGGGGGCGACGAGGGGAGGTTCGGGTGACCGCCACAGGTCCTCGGGTGCGATGAGCACGCGCTCCTGAGCCACTTTGGCTGCATCCCGACGTCGGGGAGAGGCGTGGGAGGTCAAGAGGGCATCCCTGGCGCGCGTCGGCATCTTTCCGCTGCCGAACACGAGCTACCCGATGATGAAAAGTGGCAGAGCGCCGGTTTTGCATGTCGGATGCGTGGTCACCACGCCAAGGCATGTCCAGGGCATCTTTTTGGTCGGCCAATGTTGTCTAGCACGTGAGGCATGCATGCTGGAAAGCATTAGTTAAGTGCAAAGGAAATGGGGCTGGGTATGGGAGGTTTTCACTGTGGGTAAGTTTGCAGCAGCAAACTGGAGGCTCATCTAAGGGGTTTGTAATGGAGGGCATTGGGGGTAAAACCTTGTCTAGGGGCCTTAGCTATGGAAGGACTACATGTCCACCAATTTACAGATCGGGGAGATAAATCTATAGGGCACTTGTAGTACAAAGCTGCATTTAATGCCATAACCTGGTTTCAGATGATTTGCTCATATTTTCCACATGAGCATGCCATCTTTGGGTTTGGTTTGATGTGTTAACATGCAAATGGTGTTGTATAAGAATTTGGGGGCATTTGCATGAACAGAATAGTGGGAGAGAGGAAGAAGAGGTGCTGCCAAGGTCAAAAGAGAGGGAAAATAAGGGAGTTACCTCCCAAATGATTGAGCAGAGGCCAAGGAAAGGTTACTGGGGGTAGAAGGGGGCTAGACCATGCTATGGTAAAAAGTTAGAGACAGGGAGAATCTTTTTGGGTCCACTTTCCTTGTCCACAAGCTTATGGCTGAAAGTGTTTGTGTTGTGGTTGGGCTAGGTAGAGGAATCCTATGGCCTTGAGATTCACCAGGGGTAAATTGTAAGTCCATTTGGTCCCGATCACAAGTTTTCAACTTAATTGAAGAAAGTTGATAATGCAAACTTGGTAAACCCTAGAAATCAACAAAATCGTGTTTCTATAGATCTAGGCTTGCTAAACTATTCTCCTAAATGCACCACTTGGTGTAGAAGCATTATTTAGGGATTAGAACATGCCCACAAAGTTTGAGGTCAATAGGAGAAACTTCACAATGTAAAGTTGTTCAAATTTGATTCTGGACAGAGAGGGTTTTGGGATATTTTGGTCAACCAAAACAATTGGGATTGAGATGAAAATTTCCAAGACCATCACATATAGCATGTGAGACTTGCTGGAATTTTTCTGGATTTTTTTTGAGAATATTTCTTATAGAAATATTTCAAATGCTTGATTTAAGCAGAAAGGATTTTGGAGGGTTTTGTCCAATAGTTTGAACATGACCATGTGTTTAAACTCTTATATATGGACCATATATGTCCACTGAGTTCTCCCAAATTTTCTCAAATATTTTTAAAGCATAAAAATAATTTTTTCCTATAAAATACCATTTTGGCCTTAAGAAAAAGCCTTTAAATAAAATAGGAAAATAATCTTTCAAATGAATATTTTGTAGTTTTGGGAAGTCCTATATATAGTAGGCTCCAAATAAAGTCTTTGTGGCAAAACAATCCACCCAATTTGAGGACTTGTAGTACAAACCTCAATTCAGGGGTTTTGGAAAAACCTAATTTGAATAAATCCTTTTTGGCCAAAATAATATTTTACAAAAATAGTTTTATGTCTTATACACATGGCATGATCATTGGACAAAGATTTGGAGCAAGGAGATGAGTTTTGAGAGTAGGAGGAATCTTATGAATATAGAGCACAAGCAAGCAAACAAGCAATCAACATTCAAGTCAAGCATCACAAGCACACAACAAGTTTTAATTGGCCCTGATTTTTGAGCTATGTTAACTTAGTCAGGAGAAGCAAAACACAGGGTGTGACAGAGACATACCCATAGGATTTTTATAAGCTGTTCTATAGGCCCAGAGTGCATCATCTAGTTTCTTAGACCAATTCTTTCGGGACCTATTGACAGTTTTTTGTAATATTAATTTTATTTCTCTATTGCTAAGTTCAACTTGACCACTAGATTTAGGATGATAGGGTGATGCAATTCTATGGTTAACATCATATTTAGCAAGCATTTTACGGAAAGCACCATGAATAAAGTGCGAACCACCATCAGTCATTAAATATCTAGGGACTCCAAACCTCGGGAAAATAACTTCTTTAAGCATTTTAATGGAGGTGTTATGATCAGCACTACTAATTGGAATAGCTTTTACCCACTTAGTAACATAATCAACAACAACCAAAATATGAGTATACCCATTAGAGGAAGGAAAAGGTCCCATATAGTCAAAACCCCAAACATCAAATGGTTCAACAACAAGTGAATAATTCATAGGCATTTCCTGATGCTTACCAATATTACCAATTCTTTGACATTCATCACAAGACAAGACAAACTTACGGGCATCCTTGAAGAGAGTAGGCCAATAAAAACCAGATTGCAATACCTTGTGAGCTATTCTATCTCCCGCATGATGTCCTCCATAGGCTTCGGAATGACATTTCCATAGGATTTGTTCCTGTTCATGCTCAGGTACACAACGTCTAATAATACCATCTAGCCCTTCTTTATAAAGATGTGGGTCATCCCAAAAGTAATGTCTTAAATCATAGAAGAATTTTTTTCTTTTGTTGGTATGTGAAACTAGGTGGTATATATTTAGCAAGAATGTAGTTAGCATAATCAGCATACCAAGGAGTGTTTTGAGAAACATTTATTGCAGCTAACTGTTCATCAGGAAAACAATCGTCAATAGGTAGTGGGTCATTAAGAATATTTTCTAACCTAGACAAGTTATCAGCTACGGGGTTCTCAGCTCCTTTCCTATCAGTGATATGTAAATAAATTCTTGAAGCAGGAGAACCCACCTAATGAGTCTAGGTTTAGCATCTTTATTTTCCATAAGATATTTTATAGCAGGATGATCGGTGTGAACAATAACTTTGGAATCAACAATGTAAGATCTAAATTTATCACAAGCAACCACAACTGCTAAAAATTCTTTTTCAGTAGTAGCATAAATTCTTTGGGCACTGTCTAGAGTTTTGCTAGCATAATGGATAACATTTAATTTCTTCTCAACTCTTTGTCCAAGAACAGCACCAATAACATAATCACTAGCATCCCACTTGAGTTCAATAGTCTTCTTCATAAAAGAATCAGTACAAGAAGTATTGAGCATCGATCGATCATTATGAGAAAGCTGTAACACCCCAAAAATTTTAATTTGGTTTTTGCCAGCAAATTCTTATTTTGGTTTTGGAGGAGGTCATTTGAATTTTTTTTTTCAAGAGAACATCCTTCTAAATAAATTTTGATGGCAATTCTTTTTGAGACCTTTCTCAAATTTGGTTCTGGTCTTAAGGGTTTTTCATCTTGTGATTGTGTCAACACAATTACTCTTGGATTCTTTTACTTTTTCTTTTATTAAAAGAATTCTTTTATTTGGATTTATTCCTTTCTTTTTAAAAAGAATCCTATGTCATTCCTTTGCCATAATCTTTCCTAAAGATCTTTCTTCCAAAATCTATCCTATCCACTTTGGATCAAGTCAAGCATCCAATTCCAGCAAGTTTCAACCTATTTTTGATTTTTATTCTATTTAATTCTTTCTCAATTCTTTTCTGTCTTTTTCCTGGACTCCTTTGATTTACAAAGGAAGTACCAGATTTCTTTGATCTTTGACCCCAAGAAAATTTTCCCCAGCTTCTCCTTAGAACCCTCAACCTAGATCACCAAAAATATCCTGGTCCACAGTTCAAAAATTTCAAATTCTGTCCACTGCAAGTTTGGACCAGATTTGCAAATTTGGATGGAATTCATATTTTATTTCTTCCAAAAATTCTGACAAACATCAGGGAGCCTCTAGATGCATCAAGAGACCCCCTCACCAAGTTTCAGCTCCAGATAAATTTCCCTCGTGCCAAAATCATTTCATCGAGCAGGTGCAGTGCACTGTTCCTGTCAGTTTTAGAAATTCAGAAAGTTCAGAGAAGAGGGCAGTGTCGTATTCGTCAGTGAGCTTCATCAATCTCGCCAGTTCCTCGCTTGGCCTCTTGCTCGCTGTTGCTCCTCCTTATCCACGCGCCGCACGGTCGGTTGGCTGGACGTGGGCGTCGGTGGTGAGCCGTCCAATCGTCTCCGGCGAGTACCGCGGCGACAGAGCCTTCTGCTGCGGCCGCCAGAGAGGTGCAGCGAAGATCACCGCAATCCAGCACCGCCCAAACCTCCAGGAGCTTCCGCGTGGCCATCTTATCTTCAGAGCGCGCTAAGGGACACTCGCCGTGGCCTGGGAGGCGCAGAGCACGCTCCCTGCCGCCGCCGAGCCCGTGAGGCCGTTCCGTTCAATTCCCGAGCACCAGGCCAAATTAGGCCGAGCTAATGCATTGAATGGAACCTGGGGTCGAATCCGAAGCTGCCGACATCTGCATGTTGGG
Source organism: Elymus sibiricus (assembly GCA_039707655.1). NCBI lineage: Eukaryota > Viridiplantae > Streptophyta > Magnoliopsida > Poales > Poaceae > Elymus > Elymus sibiricus. The sequence continues at coordinate 260,682,954 of CM077669.1, forward strand.
GAACGTTGCATGGGAAACAAAAATTTTCCTACGCACACATAAGATCTATCCATGGTGATGAGCATCTACGAGAGGGAGAGTGAATCTACATACCCTTGTAGATCGCTAAGCGGAAGCGTTAATAAACGCGGTTGATGTAGTCGAACGTCTTCGCGATCCAAATCGCCGAGCGTCCCGCGATCCAATCACGATCCTTCCGATCTAGTGCCGAACGGACGGCACCTCCGCGTTCAACACACGTACGGCTTGATGACGCCTTCACCTCCTCGATCCAGCGAGCGATGGTGAAGTAGTGGTTGAGTTCCAGCAGCACGACGGCGTGGTGATGGTGGTGAGGAACAATCTCTGCAGGGCTTCGCCAAGCACTACGGAGATTATGACGGAGGAACTAGAGGGCTAGGGTTGCCGGCACACGGCTTGGGAAATCCTGATGTGTCCCGTGTGCTAGCCCTGCCCCTCTATTTATATGTTGAGCCTTGGGGTCTAAACTTGGAGTAAAAGCCTCCTCCGGGTCGGTTTTGCCCGCACAAGGTCGGTTTGGCCCGCAGGGAAAGAGTCCAACTCGGATCCCTGCCGAACCGTGCACAGCCGCGCACAAGCGGTAGTACCGCTTCACACAAGCGGTAGTACCGCTTGGGCGGTAGTACCGCTTCACACAAGCGGTAGTACCGCTCGGGCGGTAGTACCGCTTCACCAAGCGGTAGTACCGCTTACGCGGCAGCAAAACTACTTTTGCACTTTCCAATACCTTGTGGGCTTTATCCCTTTGGCTCATATAAAGTGTTGCTGCACCCGAACGCTTCGGTAAACATCCGGAACCTCTTCCGGTGAACTTCGGAACCCTTCCAGAGATCAAAACACTATTATCACATATATCAATCTTTACCTCCGGACTATTCCGGAGATCCTCGTCATGTCCGGGATCTTATCCGGGACTCCGAACAACTTTCGGTCACCAACATAATAACTCAATTATACTAATCGTCACCAAACGTTAAGTGTGTAGACCCTGCGGGTTCGAGAACTATGTAGACATGACCGAGACACCTCTACGATCAATAACCAATAGCGGGACCTGGATGCCCATATTGGCTCCTACATATTCTACGAAGATCTTTATCGGTCGAACCTCTATGTCAAGGATTCAGTTAATCCCGTATGCTGTTCCCTTTGTTCTTCGGTATGTTACTTGCCCGAGATTCGATCGTCGGTATCTCTATACCTAGTTCAATCTCGTTACCGGCAAGTCTCTTTACTCGTTCCGTAATACAAGATCTCGTGGCTAACACTTTTAGTCACATTGCTTGCAAGGCTCATTGTGATGTTGTATTACCGAGTGGGCCCTGAGATACCTCTCCGTCATACGGAGTAACAAATCCCAGTCTTGATCCATGCCAACCCAACAGACACCCTCGGAGATATCTGTAGAGCACCTTTATAGTCACCCAGTTACGTTGCGACGTTTGATACACACAAGGTATTCCTCCGGTGTTAGTGAGTTGCATGATCTCATGGTCAAAGGAACAGATACTTGACATGCAGAAAACAATAGCAATAAACTGACACGATCAAATGCTACGTTTACAGTTTGGGTCTTGTCCATCACATCATTCTCCTAATGATGTGATCCCGTTATCAAATGACATCTCATGTCCATGGCTAGGAAACCTTAACCATCTTTGATCAACAAGCTAGTCAACTAGAGGCTTACTAGGGACACAGTGTTGTCTATGTACCCACACATGTATTTGAGTTTCCAATCAATACAATTATAGCATGGATAATAAACGATTATCATGAACAAGGAAATATAATAATAACCAATTTATTATTGCCTCTAGGGCATATTTCCAACAGTCTCCCACTTGCACTAGAGTCAATAATCTAGTTCACATCACTATGTGATTTACATTGTAATGAATCGAACACCCATGCAGTTCTGGTGTTGTTCATGTTTAGCCCTTGGAAGAGGTTTAGTCAACGGATCTGCAACATTTAGATCCGTGTGTACTTTGCAAATATTTATGTCGTCCTCCTTGATGTAATCGCGGATGGAATTGAAACATGTAGAATCTGCTACCACGCTTTGCTTGGAACTGCACCAGCTAACCGCACCCCCATTAAGAATAAATACGTATCCGGTTTGCGACTTAGAGTCATCCGGATCAGTGTCAAAGCTTGCATCGACGTAACCCTTTACGACGAGCTCTTGATCACCTCCATAAACGAGAAACATGTCCTTAGTCCTTTTCAGGTACTTCAGGATATTCTTGACCGCCGTCCAGTGTTCCATTCCTGGATCACCTTGAAACCTTCCGACCATACTTATGGCAAGGCTGACATCGGGTCTTGTGCACAGCATTGCATACATGATAGAGCCTATGGCTGAAGCATAGGGGATGACACTCATCTTTTCTCTATCTTCTGCAGTCACTGGGCATTGAGTCTTACTCAACTTCACACCTTGCAAAACAGGCAAGAACCCCTTCTTGGACTGATCCATTTTGAACTTCTTCAAAATCTTATCAAGGTATGTGCTTTGTGAAAGTCCTATTAAGCGTCTCGATCTATCTCTATAGATCTTGATGCCTAATATGAAAGCAGCTTCTCCTAGGTCCTTCATTGAAAAACTCTTGTTCAAATATTCCTTTACGCTTTCCAGCATTTCTATATTGTTTCCAATCAGCAATATGTCATCCACATATAATATTAGAAACGCTATAGAGCTCCCACTCACTTTCTTGTAAATACAAGCTTCTCCGTAAACTTGTATAAACTCGAACGCTTTGATCACCTCATCAAAACGAAGATTCCAACTCCGAGATGCTTGCACCAGTCCATAAATGGATCGCTGGAGTTTGCAAACTTTGTCAGCATTCTCTGGATCGACAAAACCTTCTGGTTGCATCATATACAACTCTTCCTTAAGATAACCGTTAAGGAACGCTGTTTTGACATCCATCTGCCAAATTTCATAATCGAAAAAGGCAGCTATTGCTAACATGATTCTGACGGACTTAAGCATCGCTACGGGTGAGAAGGTCTCATCGTAGTCAACTCCTTGAACTTGTGAAAAACCCTTTGCCACAAGTCGAGTTTTATAGACGGTGACATTACCGTCCGCGTCCGTCTTCCTCTTAAAGATCCATTTGTTCTGAATGGCCTTACGCCCTTCAGGTAATACTTCCAAAGTCCATACTTTGTTTTCATACATGGATCCCATCTCGGATTTCATGGCCTCTAACCACTTCTCGGAATCCGGGCCCATCATCGCTTCTCCATAGCTCGTAGGTTCATCGTTGTTTAACAACATGACCTCTAAGACAGGGTTGCCGTACCACTCAGGAGCAGTACACGTCCTTGTCGACCTACGAGGTTCGATAGCAACTTGATCCAAAGCTTCATGATCATCATCATTAACTTCCTCTTCAGCTAATGTAGGCTCCACAGAAACAACTTTCTGCGCTGCGCTACTCTCAGGTTGAAGTAAAGGTTCAATAACCTCATCAAGTTCTATCTTCCTCCCACTCAATTCTTTCGAGAGAAACTCTTTCTCAAGAAATGTTCCGTTTTTAGCGACAAACATTTTGCCTTCGGATCTGAGATAGAAGGTATACCCAACTGTCTCTTTTGGGTATCCTATGAAGACGCATTTCTCCGCTTTGGGTTCCAGCTTTTCAGGCTGAAGCTTTTTGACATAAGCATCACATCCCCAAACTTTAAGAAACGACAGCTTTGGCTTCTTGCCAAACCAAAGTTCATATGGCGTCGTCTCAACGGATTTCGATGGTGCCCTATTTAAAGTGAATGCAGCTGTCTCTAATGCATAACCCCAAAACGATAGTGGCAAATCGGCAAGAGACATCATAGATCGCACCATATCTAATAAGGTTCGATTACGACGTTCGGACACACCATTACGCTGTGGTGTTCCAGGCGGTGTCAATTGTGAAACAATTCCACACTGTCTTAAGTGACTGCCAAACTCATAACTCAGATATTCTCCCCCTCGATCAGATCGTAGGAATTTAATCTTCTTGTTACGATGATTCTCAACTTCACTCTGAAATTGTTTGAACTTTTCAAATGTTTCAGACTTGTGTTTCATTAAGTAAATATACCCATATCTACTTAAGTCATCAATGAAGGTGAGAAAGTAACGATAACCACCGCGCGCCTCAATACTCATCGGACCGCACACATCAGTATGTATGATTTCCAACAAGTCACTTGCCCGTTCCATTGTTCCAGAGAACGGCGTTTTAGTCATCTTGCCCATGAAGCATGGCTCACATGTGTCAAGTGATTCAAAATCAAGTGACTCCAAAAGTCCATCAGCATGGAGCTTCTTCATGCGTTTTACGCCAATATGACCTAAACGGCAGTGCCACAAGAAAGTGGTATTATCATTATCAATTCTACATCTTTTGGCATCAATGTTATGAACATGTGTATCATTACTATCGAGATTCAATAAGAATAAACCCCTCACATCGGGTGCATGACCATAAAAGATATTACTCATATAAATAGAACAACCATTATTCTCTGATTTAAATGAGTAACCGTCTCGCAATAAACAAGATCCAGATATAATGTTCATGCTTAACGCAGGCACCAAATAACACTTATTTAGGTTCATCACTAATCCCGACGGTAATCGAAGAGCGAGCGTGCCGACGGCGATCACATCAACCTTGGAACCATTTCCCACGCGCATCGTCACTTCGTCCTTTGCCAGCCTCCGTCTATTCCGCAGTTCCTGTTTTGAGTTGCAAATATGAGCAACCGCACCGGTATCAAATACCCAGGCACTACAACGAGAGTTGGTAAGGTACACATCAATAACATGTATATCATATATACCTTGTTTGTTGTTGGCCGCCTTCTTGTCAGCCAAATACTTGGGGCAATTCCGCTTCCAGTGTCCAGTTCCCTTGCAATGAAAACACACAGTTTCTGGTTTGGGTCCAGCCTTGGGTTTCTTCACGAGAGGAGCAACTGCTTTGCCACTCTGCTTGGAGTTACCCTTCTTACCCTTGCCATTTTTCTTGAAACTAGTGGTTTTATTGACCATCAACACTTGATGCTCCTTCTGAATTTCAGACTCAGCGGCTTTCAGCATCGCAAACAGCTCGGCGACTGACTTGTTCATCCCGTGCATGTTATAGTTCAACACGAAGCTCTTGTAGCTAGGTGGCAATGATTGAAGAACTCTGTCAGTGATAGCCTCTGGAGGAAGGGGCATCCCTAACTCAGCCAGGCGGGTGGAGTACCCAGACATTCTGAGCACGTGATCACTGATAGACCCGTTCTCCTCCATCTTGCAAGCATAGAACTTATCGGAGATCTCATATCTCTCGATCCGGGCATTCTTCTGAAAGATAAACTTCAACTCCTGGAACATCTCATATGCTCCATGACGTTCAAAACGTCTTTGAAGTCCCGGTTCTAAGCCATACAACATTGCACATTGAACTATTGAGTAATCATCAGAACGAGCCTGCCAGGCGTTCACAACGTCTAGAGACTCAACTGGAGCGGGTGGATCACCAAGCGGTGCATCAAGGACATAAGCCTTCTGGGAAGCCGTAAGGATAATCCTTAGATTACGGGCCCAGTCCACAAAGTTACTTCCATCATCTTTCAACTTAGCTTTCTCTAGGAACGCATTAAAATTCAGGGGTGCTACTGCGCGAGCCATGATCTACAACATAAATATAGCAAAGACAACTTAGACTATTGTTCTTAGATAATGAGTTTAGTTAATCATATTTAAAAAACTCCCACTCAAATTGACATCCCTCCGGTCATTCGAGTGTAACATGATCCAAATCCACCAACTCAAGTCCGATCATCACGTGAGTTGAGGTGGTTTCAATGGTGAACATCTTCATGTTGATCATATCTACTATATGACTCATGTTCGACCTTTCGGTCTCTTGTGTTCCGAGGCCATGTCTGTACATGCTAGGCTCGTCAAGTTTAACCCGAGTGTTCCGCACGTGTAACATGGCTTACACCCGTTGTATGCGAACGTAGAGTCTATCACACCCGATCATCACGGCGTGTCTCGAAACGACGAACTTTCGCAACGGTGCACACTTGGGGAGAACACAATTTATCTTGAAATTTAAGTGAGGGATCACCTTATAATGCTACCGTCGTCCTAAGCAAAATAAGATGCATAAAAGGATTAACATCACATGCAAATCATAAGTGACATGATATGGCCATGAACTTGTGCTTTTGATCTCCATCTCCAAAGCACCGGCATGATCTCCATCGTCACCGGCATGACACCATGATCTCCATCATCTTGATCTCCATCAACGTGTCGCCATAAGGTTGTCGCGCCGACTGTTGCTTCCACGACTATAGCTAACGTTTAGCGATAAAGTAAAGCATTACATAGCGCTTAATGATTGACACGCAGGTCATACAATAATTAAAGACAACTCTATGGCTCCTGCCAGTTGCCGTACTCATCGACATGCAAGTCGTGATATTCTATACAAAACATGATCATCTCATACATCACATATATCTCATCATGTAATTGGCCATATCACATCACAACATACCCTGCAAAAACAAGTTAGACGTCCTCTAATTGTTGTTGCAAATTTTACGTGGCTGCTACGGGTTTGCAAGAACCGTTCTTACCTACGCAAAACCACAACGTGGTGTAGTGATTGCTTTTTGATCTTCTAAAAGAACCCTCTTCATTGAACCGATTCAACTAAAGTGAGAGAGACAGACACCCGCCAGTCACCTTTATGCAACAAGTGCACGCAGCGGTAAAACCAGTCTCGCGTAAGCGTACGCGTAATGTCGGTCCGGGCCGCTTCATCTCACAATACCGCTGAATCAAGTATCAACTAGTAACGGCAAGCAATATGTATACACCCACGCCCACAACTCGTTTGTGTTCTACTCGAGATCTCATCTACGCATAGACCTAGCTCATGATGCCACTGTTGGGGAACGTTGCATGGGAAACAAAAATTTTCCTACGCACACATAAGATCTATCCATGGTGATGAGCATCTACGAGAGGGAGAGTGAATCTACATACCCTTGTAGATCGCTAAGCGGAAGCGTTAATAAACGCGGTTGATGTAGTCGAACGTCTTCGCGATCCAAATCGCCGAGCATCCCGCGATCCAATCACGATCCTTCCGATCTAGTGCCGAACGGACGGCACCTCCGCGTTCAACACACGTACGGCTTGATGACGCCTTCACCTCCTCGATCCAGCGAGCGATGGTGAAGTAGTGGTTGAGTTCCAGCAGCACGACGGCGTGGTGATGGTGGTGAGGAACAATCTCTGCAGGGCTTCGCCAAGCACTACGGAGATTATGACGGAGGAACTAGAGGGCTAGGGTTGCCGGCACACGGCTTGGGAAATCCTGATGTGTCCCGTGTGCTAGCCCTGCCCCTCTATTTATATGTTGAGCCTTGGGGTCTAAACTTGGAGTAAAAGCCTCCTCCGGGTCGGTTTTGCCCGCACAAGGTCGGTTTGGCCCGCAGGGAAAGAGTCCAACTCGGATCCCTGCCGAACCATGCACAGCCGCGCACAAGCGGTAGTACCGCTTCACACAAGCGGTAGTACCGCTTGGGCGGTAGTACCGCTTCACACAAGCGGTAGTACCGCTCGGGCGGTAGTACCGCTTCACCAAGCGGTAGTACCGCTTACGCGGCAGCAAAACTACTTTTGCACTTTCCAATACCTTGTGGGCTTTATCCCTTTGGCTCATATAAAGTGTTGCTGCACCCGAACGCTTCGGTAAACATCCGGAACCTCTTCCGGTGAACTTCGGAACCCTTCCAGAGATCAAAACACTATTATCACATATATCAATCTTTACCTCCGGACTATTCCGGAGATCCTCGTCATGTCCGGGATCTTATCCGGGACTCCGAACAACTTTCGGTCACCAACATAATAACTCAATTATACTAATCGTCACCAAACGTTAAGTGTGTAGACCCTGCGGGTTCGAGAACTATGTAGACATGACCGAGACACCTCTACGATCAATAACCAATAGCGGGACCTGGATGCCCATATTGGCTCCTACATATTCTACGAAGATCTTTATCGGTCGAACCTCTATGTCAAGGATTCAGTTAATCCCGTATGCTGTTCCCTTTGTTCTTCGGTATGTTACTTGCCCGAGATTCGATCGTCGGTATCTCTATACCTAGTTCAATCTCGTTACCGGCAAGTCTCTTTACTCGTTCCGTAATACAAGATCTCGTGGCTAACACTTTTAGTCACATTGCTTGCAAGGCTCATTGTGATGTTGTATTACCGAGTGGGCCCTGAGATACCTCTCCGTCATACGGAGTAACAAATCCCAGTCTTGATCCATGCCAACCCAACAGACACCCTCGGAGATATCTGTAGAGCACCTTTATAGTCACCCAGTTACGTTGCGACGTTTGATACACACAAGGTATTCCTCCGGTGTTAGTGAGTTGCATGATCTCATGGTCAAAGGAACAGATACTTGACATGCAGAAAACAATAGCAATAAACTGACACGATCAAATGCTACGTTTACAGTTTGGGTCTTGTCCATCACATCATTCTCCTAATGATGTGATCCCGTTATCAAATGACATCTCATGTCCATGGCTAGGAAACCTTAACCATCTTTGATCAACAAGCTAGTCAACTAGAGGCTTACTAGGGACACAGTGTTGTCTATGTACCCACACATGTATTTGAGTTTCCAATCAATACAATTATAGCATGGATAATAAACGATTATCATGAACAAGGAAATATAATAATAACCAATTTATTATTGCCTCTAGGGCATATTTCCAACACTGCAAACCGCCTGCTAAGCCACTGCCTCGCCGTAATCGCTCGCCGGACTTATCCCGTTCTCGGGCACCCCCTCGATTCCGGCTATAAATAGAGCCCCAGCCCCTCCACTCGCTCCAGCACACCTCCTCCTACTCCCATAGCCCCGCCAAGCTCACCAGAGGGACTCGGGGAAGTCCTCTTCTCCGACTCCGGCCGCCCCGATCCGCCTCGGGCTCCCGGTCGATTCGCTCTGGTCAGTGCATCCCCGCCGCCCAAAACTTGCCAGTAGTAATATTTTCCACCGCCCGTTCTAACCCGCGCGTCAATTCGGTGAAAGCAGACCTCTCCGTCGAGATCCAACTTCACCCGACGCCGCCGTCCGCCGGAGAGGAGCAGGTCGTCGCCGTGGTGCTTCCCGTCGACTCCTTCCACTTCTCACCGACGCGGTCCATTCCCCTGAGCACGCCGGTACCCTTCTTTCCCTCTAGCTCGCCGTGGTTTGTCGTCGGCGATCGCCGTAAGCTCTCTGGCGCCGGCGAGCCGTTTTCAAACCTGACAGGTGGACCCCCCCTGTCAGCCTCTTTTTTTTTCGAACCGTTTTCTGTTGGCGTATTCGGGCAGAGTACGTTTTCTCTTTGAGCTGGCGTAGTTTCCCCGAAACGTTTTCTGTTCTTTTCAATCTAGCCCCTGGGAAACTTTCTGTTTATAACAGATTAGTCCCTGGATTTGTTTTCTTTATAACTTTTAAACTAAAACTGATTTTGAGTTGATTCTTTTTCTGTCACTTTTATTTTTCTGTCTAGTTTTTTATAGTATTTATTTGAAAAATATTTGGAACAACTTTTTGTCACGCGCGGTATTTACGTTAGAATTCGTGTATGTGATTTCGTAGATACCGAGGAAGGAGACGGTGCCGTCAACTTCACCGAGTTAGACTCCGACTACTCCGAACCAGGCAAGCATGTTTGAACCTTTGATATGACGAGTGTTTTGCATGTTTGCTTGCATGATGTTTTGCATGACATGGTTATGGAAGTATTTGAAATATGTTTTATTTCATACATGATGGGTTACAAGTGAGCCACAAAACTTGATGAGATATGAGGCAACCTAGTCACGTTGTGGCATGATAGGTTGTACGCCGGTATTGTTGGAGCATGCCGGTATTAACAAAGAAAACTGTTTAAACTCCAGTGTTGACATAGATCGAGTCTTGTCCCCGTTCACCTTCTTTTCGTGCTACCACATGTTTTCTGCAAAGAATAGGTTTAGTAAGTTGCAAACCTCTTTCCATGTACACACCAAATAGAGGGGCCGTGATGAAGGTACCATGGCCCTGGATAAAGCCAGTCATCCGGTCAGGGGGCATGGGTGTTTCCGGTTGGACCGAGAGGGGGGCACCCCTTAGAGCGCGCGATATAAATTTGATCCCATGCTATTCGAGGTAGTGGCCTCCCCGTCTTAAGGTTTTTCTGGAACGTTGCCTAGGGTGATTCCTGGCAGCGGGATGAAAAATGGGTGTGTACTGGTCAGATGTGTTTTCTTCTAAAATACCGTAGACGGAACTAGTCCTTTGTGACTACTGAAATCCGTTGACTGTGGGTAAAGAGTACAACCTCTGCAGAGTCAAAACTATTCGAGTAGCCGTGTCCACGGTCAAGGACGTTGGTTGACAGGTCAAGTGTCGGTCTCAGTGTCAGTCTCTGGAGAACTAATATTTAAACAACAGAAGTGAATTTGGCTGAATGTTATTCTTGTGGATGGACTAACCTGTTTATTATTATGATATGCCGAGTATTCCTTGGGATGGTGTTACCTCCTGGATTACTCGTATTTTTAATGATACTGATATAAGCCCTTTCTGTGATGTCGCTCAGACGTCCGACTGTGGCATGCTTGTCATTTACTTTTCAATATAAGCCCTTTATGTGATGTCGCTCAGACGTCCGACTGTGGCATGCTTGTCATTTACTTTTCAATATAAGCCCTTTCTGTGATGTCGCTCAGACGTCCGACTGTGGCATGCTTGTCATTTACTTTTCAATATAAGCCCTTTCTGTGATGTCGCTCAGACGTCCGACTGTGGCATGCTTGTCATTTACTTTTCAATATAAGCCCTTTCTGTGATGTCGCTCAGACGTCCGACTGTGGCATGCTTGTCATTTACTTTTCAATATAAGCCCTTTATGTGATGTCGCTCAGACGTCCAACTGCGGCATGCTCGTCAGTTATTTTTATTTTGACATAAGCCCTTTATGTGGTGTCGCACCGACGCCCGACTGAGGCACGTCTTCTATTTTTTTTACCTTTCGAGGCGTCGCTTCAGACACCCGATCGGTCTTCTTCTTATTTTATTCGGATTTCGGGAGGACTACCGCCCGACTTCCTTTCTTTATTTTTACTGTGCAAATTTTAAATACCTGTGTGTGTATTATAAATCCTGTTCATGTGCATCATGCTTGCATTTGTTATATCTTATGTCCAAACTGTTTGCGAGTACATTCAAAGTACTCACTGGCTTGTCCCTGGCTATTGTTTTGGCCAGATGTTGACGAAGGCGATCTTATGGATGAAGAGTACGATAGCGAGTCCGACGCCTAGAGGAGTCCCAGTCAGTCTCTTGCGATCCTGGAGTTTGTCACTTGTATTATATACGCTTCCGCTACCCAAATAAATCATCAAGCCTCACCCCGATGCTTGATGAGCTGTAAGATATGAGAGTTATGTCACCCACTCCGCTGTGACATACCCACCACTCTTTTTATTTTTACGAGTCAATAGTTATGCCACCACATCCATTGTGACATATCCGCCATTATGTGTAATATTGGCGTGCTTGTAATAAATTGTTGAGCAAGCCTCAGCTCAACCCTGTAATATATTCAGTACTACTGGACTTTTGTATCAAGGATTTGTCTACCAGTAAGAAGGATTTTCTGTATTGGCCGGACTATCAGGACGGTTTTTTCAATAAAGGTTTTGTTGGAAAACCGGCCCTGACAACCTTGGTACCAGAGCCAGGCTGACTGTAGGAAGCCACTAGGTGCGATCGCTAATCGGTTATTAGCGTAATTTATTTTAGCAGTTTGGAAATTGTAGCAATTTTTCTGTTAGTCATCATAAATTTATGATTTGACTATCTGGAATTTTTGTCTACTTTTGTAGATGGCTGGCGGCGACTGTGAGTCACAGGTGTTCGCCAATATGCCCGAGGGGTTTATTAAGCTCCTCGTCTCCATCGCCAAAATCGCGATCGGGCCATCGACTCGTCCGGAGTTCACACTCTACCAGCACAAGCTCAGCGACAGCATGTCTATGCACCAGGCCGCAGTGCAGTTTAAGGGAGGGCGTTCTGAAACACGCCACTTCCGATTTGTTGGGAGGGCCATGCCTACGGAGAGGCATGCTATGCAGATGGCTGCCCGTGAGGCAATTGCACGTCTCCGGGATGCTCTTCCTTCAATGAAAGCTCGTCGCTACCGCTACCTTCCATGCCACGTGCCCTACACATGTCACTATGCATTTGCCTGCGCTAGGGGCGAGCGAGATGAAGCCATTGAGATGCTTGTTGAGTATCTCAAAGCTCTCGAGGCAGCTTTTGATAACCTCGTGGACGACTATGTGGCTGCTCGTATGGACTCAGTTCAGGGCTGTGTTGCCAACAGGAGGGAGCTCCTCCATACAGCCCCACCTCTGTCGTACATCTCGTCTGCAGCATCTTATACGCCTACCATCTTAGCCACCGCACGCCGTCTGCCTACCACTGAGGAGTTTGACCAAGTCATTGCTCCTACCCCAGTTAGCGCTGCACCACCTGCTATGCCCGCACCAGCTCCGCAGCCCAGCACTCCGTGCCTAGAGCCTATTCTTGAGGAGGAGGTTGAGTCTCCAGCACCTCTGGGACTTACCCTCGGCAGGTCGAGGGAAGTTTATACCATCTCCGACTGAGTGCGCCGAGCAGTGATGTGTTTGTATGATATGTTTATATGTACATAGGCTTGGAGAGAAGTAGTCTGTTTGCGCATCATGTAGGATATGGAGAAGTGCCCTAACCTAAATAACATGTCAGGAGTGTGTACGCGCATCCTGAGTGGAGTATTGTATAATTATGCTTGCTTGTAAGATATGTACTGAGCGGTCCTTCTCCGTGCGCAATCAAATATTTTCTTGAAAAATCTTGGAGTATTTGAAATTTCTGCCTTTGCAAATTATTTATTTGCCTCTCAGATTTGTTTTCTCTTGGGTTTTGCAAAATATACCCCAGTGTGGAAAATGCATCGTCCCTGGACTCGTTCTATGCCAAGTCCGCCAGAAGAAAATTATGGTACCCAGACAGGCAACAATTTCACACAGGGACAGTCAAGTCAGCAAGACAGTGAAGCAGCATTTTCTCAAGTGTGCCGCCTTTATGAGCAAAGCCAGCAGCAGCATCAAGAAATGATGAATCATATTATCAATATGGGAAATCACCGCGAACCATACCAGCAGCATTCCAAATTATCTGAACTACAGAAGACACGTCCCCCGACTTTCTCTCACACTGATAAACCTCTTGAGGCCGATGATTGGCTTCGAGACATTGAGAGGAAATTAATTATTGCACAATGTTCAGACCATGAGAAGGTACTTTATGCACCTCACTACCTTACTGGAGCAGCTGCATCATGGTGGGAAAATTTCCTACACATGCACCCCAATGAAAACAACATCACCTGGGAGGAATTTAAGGAAATTTTCGTGGGGCGCATATTCCTAAAAGTGTTATGAAGATCAAGAAAAGGGAGTTTGATGACCTCAAGCAGAGAACCATGACAGTGACTGAGTACAACAGTCAGTTTACGCAATTATCTCGCTATGCCAATGAAGAACATATGACTGAAGATAAAAAGATGGAAAAAATTCTGGATGGTCTGACACCAGCATTAAAGTGCCAACTGGTCGTTCACACCTTTCCAGATTTCAAGACACTTGTGGACAAGGCCATTACACTTGAAAATGAGCGTCGCAGCTTGGATGATTTTCGCAAGCGCAAGAGGGACAAGACTGCTCATTCTCGCAACCTCAAGAACAAGAATGATTTCCAGAAAAATGGGGCGAACAAATCCTCAACCAATGTTCCTCGCCCAAATAAAAATTTCCATGCAAGGGACAAGGATTTTTCATACCGCCCAGGCGTTACCTGTTTCGCCTGTGGAGAAGAAGGACATTATGCCAGGCAGTGTCCAAAGCCAAGAAACTCGGCTCCCAAGCCGAACAACAATGGAAATAATTCAACTCCCAAGCGCATCAATTTCAACCCCAATAACAACCATAGAAAGGGTCACGTGAACCATGTGACCAAGGAAGGAGCACAGAATGCCCCAGATATCGTACTCGGTACGTTTCCTGTCAACACAATACCTGCCACGGTTTTGTTTGATTCTGGAGCTTCTCATTCATTCATTTCCAAGAAATTTGCTTTGCAACATGATTTTCCGATTCTCCCCTTGGAAAATTCTATGACTATAAAGTCCCCCGGGATTAAGCAAATTACTCAAAGTTACTGCCAAGGTGTGGTTATTGAGATTGAAGGATTGAAATTTTGGGCAAACCTCATTGTACTAGAAAATAAGGGACTGGATGTTATTCTTGGAATGGATTGGCTAGCAACAAATAAAGGTTTTATTGACTGCTTCAATCGGACAGTGACTCTCACTCATCATCACGGAAAGACCATAAGAATTGCAGCTCAAGAAAGACCAATATCACTTCAACCAAGATTGAACAAGATAGATATTTCTGAACTAAGTAAAGTTCCGGTGGTCTGGGAATTTCCAGATGTATTTGCAGAAGAGCTACCAGGTATGCCACCAGACCGTGAAATAGAGTTCATCATTGAACTAGCACCTGGCACCGAACCTATCTACAAGAAACCATACAGAATGGCACCATCTGAGTTGGTAGAATTAAAGAAGCAAATAAAAGAATTACTGGACAAAGGTTATATCAGGCCCAGCTCCTCACCTTGGGGATCACCAGTATTATTTGCCAAGAAAAGAGATGGAACTCTGAGACTATGTGTGGACTATCGAGCCCTGAACATGGTCACCATCAAAAATAAATATCCACTGCCGCGAATAAATGATTTATTTGACCAGCTCGCACAAGCCAAGGTTTTCTCAAAAATTGATTTGAGGTCAGGATATCATCAATTAAAAATACGAACAGAAGATATTCCAAAGACAGCATTCACTTCCCGATACGGTTTATATGAATTTACAATGATGCCGTTCGGACTGACAAATGCCCCTGCATATTTCGTACATCTCATGAATAAGGTGTTTATGAAATATATGGACAAATTTGTTGTGGTGTTCATTGATGACATTTTGGTATATTCCAAGACACCAGAAGAACATGCTGAACATCTCAGAATTGTACTGGGAGAATTAAGAAAACATCAATTGTACGCCAAATTCAGCAAATGTGAATTTTGGTTAAAACAAGTTGGTTTTCTAGGCCACGTACTAAACCAAGAAGGTGTTGCCGTGGAACCAGAAAAAGTCAAGGCTGTGCTTGAGTGGAAACAACCAGCCAACATAACAGACGTTCGAAGTTTTCTGGGAATGGCTGGATATTATCGAAGATTTATTGAGGGATTTTCCACCATAGCAAAACCTATGACCCAACTACTCAAGAAGGATAAGAAATTTGAATGGACCGATGCCTGTGAGAAAAGTTTTCAAGAGTTAAAGAAGAAATTAACAACCGCACCAGTATTGGTCATACCAGACATACACAAAAATTTTGAAGTATATTGCGATGCGTCCAGGAAAGGTCTTGGATGTGTACTGATGCAAGGAGGTAAAGTAGTCGCTTATGCTTCAAGACAGCTCCGACGACATGAAGAAAATTATCCTACCCATGACTTGGAATTGGCAGCAGTAATACATGCACTCAAGGAGTGGCGTCATTTTCTGCTTGGAAATCGTTGTGAAATATATACGGACCATAAAAGTCTCAAATATATTTTCACACAGCCGGAACTCAATTTGCGACAACGACGCTGGTTGGAATTAGTGAAGGGCTATGATGTTGGTATTCACTACCATCCAGGCAAGGCGAATGTCGTAGCAGATGCTCTCAGCCGAAACCCAAGCTCAAGCAACGGCAGTCTGCAAAATTTGAGACCTGAATTTCAGCGGGAGTTTGCCAAGCTCAACATGATTTTAGTCACCGAAGGTACTGTGGCAAATTTAGAAATTCAGCCCACCTTGATGGAGCAAATCAAAGAAGCTCAGCATGGACATCCTAGCATCGAAGGCATAAAAAGAAAAGTAAGTATGGGCAAGGCCTCAGAATTTGTCATAGATAACAAAGGAATATTATGGTACGGAAACAGGCTATGCGTACCAAATATAGAGGACCTCAAACAACAAATTTTAGTTGAAGCCCGCACCGCTCCATATTCAATCCACCCAGGAGGAACCAAAATGTACAAAGACATACAGGAAAAATTTTGGTGGCACGGTATGAAAAGGGATATAGCCACGTTCATTGCATGTTGTGATTCATGCCAACGCATTAAAGCCGAGCACCAAAAACCAGCAGGTTTATTACAGCCAAACAGGATACCTGAATGGAAGTGGGACGAGATTGTAATGGATTTTATTGTCGGGCTACCCCGGTCACGACACGGAAATGATGCCATATGGGTCATCACCGACAGGTTAACCAAAGTGGCACATTTTATTCCAGTGAAAACAACCCACACCACACAGAAGCTTGCCAGACTTTATCTCAACCGTATTGTCTGTTTACATGGAGTTCCAAAGACTATAATATCTGACAGAGGCACTCAATTCGTCTCCAGATTTTGGGATCATTTACAACAAGCTCTGGGAACTCAACTAGTATTCAGTACAGCATACCACCCCCAGACTGGAGGACAGACTGAACGTGTGAACCAAATTCTAGAGGACATGCTAAGAGCATGTGTTCTCACTTATGGAACCAGTTGGGAAGAAAGCTTATCATACGCCGAATTCGCGTACAACAACAGTTACCAAGCCAGTCTACAAATGGCACCTTTTGAAGCCATGTACGGGCGGAGATGCCGTACTCCGTTAAATTGGTCAAAGACAGGGGACAGTCGTATCTTCGGCCCAGACATGCTCAGGGAGGCCGAGGAGAAAGTCAAGCAAATTCAGGATCGACTCAAGACAGCACAGAGCCGACAAAAGAGTTATTATGATCAAAAACATCGTGAAGTCAGTTTTGAACCTGGTGATTACGTGTACCTACGAGTATCCCCGATGAGGGGTCTGCAAAGATTCAAGGTCAAAGGAAAACTGGCACCACGATTTATTGGACCTTTCCGCATACTTGCACGAAGAGGCACAGTAGCCTACCAGCTAGACCTACCAGCAGAACTGTCAGACGTACATGACGTATTTCACATCTCACAATTAAGGAAATGTGTGAGCAATCCAGCGAAGCGTGTATCTCATGAGAGTATTGACGTTCAACCAGATCTCACATACCGGGAACGTCCAATAAAAATATTGGAAGAGTCTGAAAGAAGGACCCGTCAGAATATAATCAAGTTTTTCAAGGTTCAATGGAGCAACCACACTGAGGATGAAGCAACCTGGGAAAGGGAGGATTTCCTTCGGGCAGAGCACCCACATCTATTTGAGGATCAGCTGAAATCTCGGGGACGAGATTTTTCCTAAGGGGGTAGGTGTTGTAACACCCCAAAAATTTTAATTTGGTTTTTGCCAGCAAATTCTTATTTTGGTTTTGGAGGAGGTCATTTGAATTTATTTTTTTCAAGAGAACCTCCTTCTAAATAAATTTTGATGGCAATTCTTTTTGAGACCTTTCTCAAATTTGGTTCTGGTCTTAAGGGTTTTTCATCTTGTGATTGTGTCAACACAATTACTCTTGGATTCTTTTACTTTTTCTTTTATTAAAAGAATTCTTTTATTTGGATTTATTCCTTTCTTTTTAAAAAGAATCCTATGTCATTCCTTTGCCATAATCTTTCCTAAAGATCTTTCTTCCAAAATCTATCCTATCCACTTTGGATCAAGTCAAGCATCCAATTCCAGCAAGTTTCAACCTATTTTTGATTTTTATTCTATTTAATTCTTTCTCAATTCTTTTCTGTCTTTTTCCTGGACTCCTTTGATTTACAAAGGAAGTACCAGATTTCTTTGATCTTTGACCCCAAGAAAATTTTCCCCAGCTTCTCCTTAGAACCCTCAACCTAGATCACCAAAAATATCCTGGTCCACAGTTCAAAAATTTCAAATTCTGTCCACTGCAAGTTTGGGATTTGCAAATTTGGATGGAATTCATATTTTCTTTCTTCCAAAAATTCTGACAAACATCAGGGAGCCTCTAGATGCATCAAGAGACCCCCTCACCAAGTTTCAGCTCCAGATAAATTTCCCTCGTGCCAAAATCATTTCATCGAGCAGGTGCAGTGCACTGTTCCTGTCAGTTTCAGAAATTCACAAAGTTCAGAGAAGAGGGCAGTGTCGTATTCGTCAGTGAGCTTCGTCAATCTCGCCAGTTCCTCGCTTGGCCTCTTGCTCGCTGTTGCTCCTCCTTATCCATGCGCCGCACGGTCGGTTGGCTGGACGTGGGCGTCGGTGGTGAGCCGTCCCATCGTCTCCGGCGAGTACCGCGGCGATAGAACCTTCCGCTGCGGCCACCAGAGAGGTGCAGCGAAGATCACCGCAATCCAGCACCGCCCAAACCTCCAGGAGCTTCCGCGTGGCCATCTTATCTTCAGAGCGCGCTAAGGGACACTCGCCGTGGCCTGGGAGGTGCAGAGCACGCTCCCTGCCGCCGACGAGCCCGTGAGGCCGTTCTGTTCAATTCCCGAGCACCAGGCCAAATTAGGCCGAGCTAATGCATTGAATGGAACCTGGGGTCGAATCCGAAGCTGCCGACATCTGCAAACCGCCTGCTAAGCCACTGCCTCGCCGTAATCGCTCGCCGGACTTATCCCGTTCTCGGGCACCCCCTCGATTCCGGCTATAAATAGAGCCCCAGCCCCTCCACTCAATCCAGCACACCTCCTCCTACTCCCATAGCCCCGCCAAGCTCACCAGAGGGACTCGGGGAAGTCTTCTTCTCCGACTCCGGCCGCCCCGATCCGCCTCGGGCTCCCGGTCGATTCGCTCTGGTCAGTGCATCCCCGCCGCCCAAAACTTGCCAGTAGTAATATTTTCCACCGCCCGTTCTAACCCGCGCGTCAATTCGGTGAAAGCAGACCTCTCCGTCGAGATCCAACTTCACCCGACGCCGCCGTCCGCCGGAGAGGAGCAGGTCGTCGCCGTGGTACTTCCCGTCGACTCCTTCCACTTCTCACCGACGCGGTCCATTCCCCTGAGCACGCCGGTACCCTTCTTTCCCTCTAGCTCGCCGTGGTTCGTCGCCGGCGATCGCCGTAAGCTCTCTGGCGCCGGCGAGCCGTTTTCAAACCTGACAGGTGGACCCCCCCTGTCAGCCTCTCTTTTTTTCGAACCGTTTTCCGTTAGCGTATTCGGGCAGAGTACGTTTTCTCTTTGAGCTGGCGTAGTTTCCCCGAAACGTTTTCTGTTCTTTTCAATCTAGCCCCTGGGAAACTTTCTGTTTATAACAGATTAGTCCCTGGATTGGTTTTCTTTATAACTTTTAAACTAAAACTGATTTTGAGTTGATTCTTTTGCTGTCACCTTTATTTTTCTGTCTAGTTTTTTATAGTATTTATTTGAAAAATATTTGGAACAACTTTTTGTCACGCGCGGTATTTACGTTAGAATTCGTATATGTGATTTCGTAGATACCGAGGAAGGAGACGGTGCCGTCAACTTCACCGAGTTAGACTCCGACTACTCCGAACCAGGCAAGCATGTTTGAACCTTTGATATGACGAGTGTTTTGCATGTTTGCTTGCATGATGTTTTGCATGACATGGTTATGGAAGTATTTGAAATATGTTTTATTTCATACATGATGGGTTACAAGTGAGCCACAAAACTTGATGAGATATGAGGCAACCTAGTCACGTTGTGGCATGATAGGTTGTACGCCGGTATTGTTGGAGCATCCGGTATTAACAAAGAAAACTGTTTAAACTCCAGTGTTGACATAGATCGAGTCTTGTCCCCGTTCACCTTCTTTTCGTGCTACCACATGTTTTCTGCAAAGAATACGGTTTAGTAAGTTGCAAACCTCTTTCCATGTACACACCAAATAGAGGGGCCGTGATGAAGGTACCATGGCCCTGGATAAAGCCAGTCATCCGGTCAGGGGGCATGGGTGTTTCCGGTTGGACCGAGAGGGGGGCACCCCTTAGAGCGCGCGATATAAATTTGATCCCATGCTATTCGAGGTAGTGGACTCCCCGTCTTAAGGTTTTTCTGGAACGTTGCCTAGGGTGATTCCTGGCAGCGGGATGAAAAATGGGTGTGTACTGGTCAGATGTGTTTTCTTCTAAAATACCATAGACGGAACTAGTCCTTTGTGACTACTGAAATCCGTTGACTGTGGGTAAAGAGTACAACCTCTGCAGAGTCAAAACTATTCGAGTAGCCGTGTCCATGGTCAAGGACGTTGGTTGACAGGTCAAGTGTCGGTCTCAGTGTCAGTCTCTGGAGAACTAATATGTTAAACAACAGAAGTGAATTTGGCTGAATGTTATTCTTGTGGATGGACTAACCTGTTTATTATTATGATATGCCGAGTATTCCTTGGGATGGTGTTACCTCCTGGATTACTCGTATTTTTAATGATACTGATATAAGCCCTTTCTGTGATGTCGCTCAGACGTCCGACTGTGGCATGCTTGTCATTTACTTTTCAATATAAGCCATTTCTGTGATGTCGCTCAGACGTCCGACTGTGGCATGCTTGTCATTTACTTTTCAATATAAGCCCTTTCTGTGATGTCGCTCAGACGTCCGACTGTGGCATGCTTGTCATTTACTTTTCAATATAAGCCCTTTCTGTGATGTCGCTCAGACGTCCGACTGTGGCATGCTTGTCATTTACTTTTCAATATAAGCCCTTTCTGTGATGTCGCTCAGACGTCCGACTGTGGCATGCTTGTCATTTACTTTTCAATATAAGCCCTTTCTGTGATGTCGCTCAGACGTCCGACTGTGGCATGCTTGTCATTTACTTTTCAATATAAGCCCTTTATGTGATGTCGCTCAGACGTCCGACTGCGGCATGCTCGTCAGTTATTTTTATTTTGACATAAGCCCTTTATGTGGTGTCGCACCGACGCCCGACTGAGGCACGTCTTCTATTTTTTTTACCTTTCGAGGCGTCGCTTCAGACACTGGATCGGTCTTCTTCTTATTTTATTGGGATTTCGGGAGGACTACCGCCCGACTTCCTTTCTTTATTTTTACTGTGCAAATTTTAAATACCTGCGTGTGTATTATAAATCCTGCTCATGTGCATCATGCTTGCATTTGTTATATCTTATGTCCAAACTGTTTGCGAGTACATTCAAAGTACTCACTGGCTTGTCCCTGGCTATTGTTTTGGCCAGATGTTGACGAAGGCGATCTTATGGATGAAGAGTACGATAGCGAGTCCGACGCCTAGAGGAGTCCCAGTCAGTCTCTTGCGATCCTGGAGTTTGTCACTTGTATTATATACGCTTCCGCTACCCAAATAAATCATCAAGCCTCACCCCGATGCTTGATGAGCTGTAAGATATGAGAGTTATGTCACCCACTCCGCTGTGACATACCCACCACTCTTTTTATTTTTACGAGTCAATAGTTATGCCACCACATCCATTGTGACATATCCGCCATTATGTGTAATATTGGCGTGCTTGTAATAAATTGTTGAGCAAGCCTCAGCTCAACCCTGTAATATATTCAGTACTACTGGACTTTTGTATCAAGGATTTGTCTACCAGTAAGAAGGATTTTCTGTACTGGCCGGACTATCAGGACGGTTTTTTCAATATAGGTTTTGTTGGAAAACCGGCCCTGACAAAAGCCGAGCATAAAAATTCCGAATAATAATTTCTCTCGAGAGATCATGATTGGGGCATGAATATAACATTGACTTAAGCCTCCCCCAAGCTAGAGCGATGCTTTCTCCTTCACGAGGCCAAAAATTATATATATAATTCTGATCACGATGAACTAGATGCATAGGATAAAACTTTTGGTGGAATTCTAAGTTCAGTCGATTCCAGTTCCATGATCCAATATCATCACATAGCCTATACCATGTCAATGCTTTTCCCTTCAAAGATAAAGGGAAAACCTTCTTCTTAACTTGATCTCCGGGTAAACCTGCAAGCTTAAATAATCCACAAATTTCATCCATGTGTATTAGATGCATATCAGGATGTTCAGTTCCGTCTCCTGCATAAGGATTAGCTAGAAGTTGTTCTATCATACCCGAAGGAATTTCATAATCCATATTTTCAGTAGGTGCAGTAAGTTGAGGGGCAACTAATTGTGGTTTCGGACGAGCTGAAGATACCCCGAACAAACCACTCAAAGGATTGTTTTCCATAGTAGCAAGTGACAATAAATTTCGGCACGTAGTATAAGTTTTTCCTTACCGATTTCCACTTACCAAGAGCGCTTCACTCCCTGGCAACGGCGCCAGAAAAGAGCTTTGTTGACCCACAAGTATAGGGGGTCAATTGTAGTCCTTTCGATAAGTAAGAGTGTCGAACCCAACGAGGAGCAGAAGGAAATGACAAGCGGTTTTCAGCAAGGTAATTTCTGCAAGCACTGAAATTGCAGGTAACAGGTAGTTTGATAGCAAGATAATTGGTAACGAGCAAGTAACGGTAACGGTAAATAAAGTGCAGCAAGATAGCCCAATCCTTTTTTGGCAAAGGATAGGCCAAAACGGTCTCTTATTATAAGCAAGTGTTCTTGAGGGTACACGGGAATTTCATCTAGTCACTTTCATCATGTTGGTTTGATTTGCGTTCTCTACTTTGATAATTTGATATGTGGGTGGACCGGTGCTTGGGTGTTGTTCTTACTTGAACAAACCTCCCACTTATGATTAACCCCCTCGCACGCATCTGCAACTACGAGAAAAGTATTAAGATAAAATCTAACCATAGCATTAAACATTTGGATCCAAGTCGGACCCTTACGAAATAGCGCATAAACTAAGGTTTAAGCTTCTGTCACTCTAGCAACCCATCATCTAATAACTACTCCACAATGCATTCCCTTAGGCCCAAAGATGGTGAAGTGCCATGTAGTCGACGTTCACATGATACCACTAAGGGAATCACAACATTCATACCATCAAAATATCGAACACATATCAACTTCACATGATTACTTGCAACATGATTTCTCCCGTGACCTAAAAAACAAAGGTAACTACTCAAAAATGATATTCATGCTCAAGATCAGAGGGGTATTAAATAGCATTACGGATCTGAACATATAATCTTCCACCAATTAAACCATATAGTAATGAACTACGAGATGTAATCAACACTACTAGTCACCCACAGGTACCAATCCGATGTTCTGGTACATAGATTGAACACAAGAGATGAACTAGGGTTTGAGAGGAGATGGTGTTGTTGAAGATGTTGATGAAGATTGGCCTCACAAAGATGAGAGGGTTGTTGGCGATGATGATGGCTTCAATTTCCCCCTCCGGGAGAGAAGTTCCCCGGCGGAATCGCTCCGCCGGAGGGCAAAAGTGCTCCTGCCCAAGTTCCGCCTCGAGACGGCGGCGTTACATCCCGAAAGTCCCCTCCTGATTTTTTCTAGGTCAAAAGACCTTAAGTACTAGAAGATGGGCACCGGAGGTGGGCTGGGCTGACCACAACGCACCAGGGCGCGCCTGGGGGGCCTGGCGCGCCCTGGTGTTTTGCTTGCATAATGGATAACATTTAATTTCTTATCAACTCTTTGTCCAAGAACAGCACCAATAACATAATCACTAGCATCACACATAATTACAAAAGGCAAGCTCCAATCAGGTGGTTGAACAATAGGTGCAGAAGTTAAGGCTTTCTTGAGTGTTTCAAAGGCTTCTACACAATCATCATTAAAAACAAATGGAATATCCTTTTGTAAAAGATTAGTAAGAGGCCTAGAAATTTTAGAGAAGTCTTTAATAAACCTCCTATAAAAACTAGCATGACCAAGGAAACTCCGAATACCTTTAATATCTTTAGGACATGGAATTTTCTCAATTGCATCAACTTTACCTTTATCCACCTCAATACCTCGTTCAGATATTTTATGCCCCAAGACAATACCTTCATTAACCATAAAGTGGCACTTCTCCCAATTCAAGATGAGATTAGTTTGTTCACATCTCTGCAAAACTCGATCAAGGTTGCTTAAGCAATCATGAAAAGAAGTATCGTAAATGGAAAAATCATCCATGAAAACCTCCACAATCTTTTCACAAAAATCAGAGAATATAGCAGTCAAACATCTTTGAAAGGTAGCAGGTGCATTGCATAAACCAAAAGGCATACGTCTACAAGCATAGGTTCCAAAAGAACAAGTAAAGCTGGTTTTCTCTTGATCAGGTTGTGATACAGGTATTTGAGAGAAACCAGAATATCCATCCAGAAAACAAAAGTGTGTGTGCTTAGATAATCTTTCTAGCATTTGATCAATGAAAGGCAGAGGGTAATGATCTTTTCTAGTAGCTTTATTTAATTTTATAAAATCAATTACCATTCTATAGCCAGTGACAATTCTCTGTGGGATAAGTTCATTTTTATCATTAGGAACAACAGTAATACCTCCCTTCTTAGGGACACAATGAATGGGACTTACCCATCTACTATCAGCTATGGGATAAATTATACCTGCTTCCAGAAACTTTAATATTTCAGTTCTTACCACTTCTTTCATTTTAGAATTCAAACGTCGTTGGTGATCAACAACGGGTTTAGCATCAGGTTCCATATTGATCTTGTGCTGACATAGAGTGGGACTAATGCCCTTAAGATCATCAAGAGTATATCCAATAGCAGCCCGGTGCTTCCTCAGAATTTTTAATAATCTTTCTTCTTCATGTTCTGAAAGGTTAGCACTAATAATAACAGGATATATCTTTTTCTCATCAAGATAAGCATACTTCAAAGTGTCAGGCAATTGTTTAATTCAAACACAGGATCACCTTTAGGTGGAGGAGGACCTCCTAGTGTTTCAATAGGCAAATTGTGTTTTAGGAGAGGTTGTTGTTCAAAGAAAATTTTATCTATTTCATGCAAGTGCATATCATTTTCATGGTCTAGCAAATATTATTCTAGTGGATCGGTAGGAGGAACGACAATAGGAACAAGACCAATTATTTCATCCTTACTAGATAATTCTTTATTACGGAATGTCTACTAAACTTGGAAAAGTTAAACTCACGAGACACATCACCAAAACTAACACCGATAGTTTGTTTTTCACAATCTATCTTAGCATTAACAGTGTTCAAGAAAGGTCTACCAAAGATAAAGGGACAAAAGTCATCTTGTGGGGAACCAAGAACTAGAAAATTAGTAGGATATTTTATTTTCCCACACAAGACTTCAACATCTCTAACAATCCCAAGTGGTGTGATGGTGTCTCTATTAGCAAGTTTAATACTAACATCAATGTCTTCTATTTCGGCGGGTGCTATATCATTCAGGATTTCTTTGTATAAGGTAAAAGGAATAGCACTCACACTAGCACCCACATCACATAAACCATGATAGCAATGATCTCCTATTTTAACTGAGACAACCGGCATGCCAACTACGGGTCTATGTTTATCTTTTTCATCGGGCTTGGCAATTCTAGCAGCTTCATCACAGAAGTAAATAACATGCCCATCAATATTTTCTACCAAGAGATCTTTGATCATAGCAACACTAGGTTCTACTTTCATTTGTTCAGAGAGCTTAGGTGCTTTAATATTACGTTTGCGGACCACAGTTGTTACCTTAGCATGTTCCTTTATCCTAACATGGGAAGGTGGTTTTTCAATATAAGCAGTAGGCACAACTGGATCAACATTGTAAATGATGGTTCCATCTTTAGCTTTTACCGGTTATTTAAATTCTTCTTTAATAGGGGGATGATATTTAAACCGCCTCTCCTTAGGGAGGTCAACATGAGTAGAAAATGATTTACAGAAAGAGGCTACTATCTCAGAGTCAAGTCCATATTTAGTGCTAAACTTCTGAAAAGCATCGGTATTCATAAAAGATTTAACACAATCAAACTTAAGCTTAATACCTGACTCATTACCTTTGTCAAGTTCCCAATCTTCAGAGTTGCGTTTAATTCTTTCTAAGACATCCCACTTGAATTCAATAGTCTTCTTCAAAAAAGAACCAGTACAAGAAGTATCGAGCATCGATCGATCATTATGGGAAAGCCGAGCATAAAAATTCTGAATAATAATTTCTCTCGAGAGATCATGATTGGGGCATGAATATAACATTGACTTAAGCCTCCTCCAAGCTAGAGCGATGCTTTCTCCTTCACGAGGCCAAAAATTATATATATAATTCTGATAACGATAGATGCATAGGATAAAACTTTTGGTGGAATTCTAATTTCAGTCGATTCCAGTTCCATGATCCAATATCATTACATAGCCTATACCATGTCAATGATTTTCCATTCAAAGATAAAGGGAAAACCTTCTTCTTAACTTGATCTCCGGGTAAACCTGCAAGCTTAAATAATCCACAAATTTCATCCACATGTATTAGATGCATATCAGGATGTTCAGTTCCGTCTCCTGCATAAGGATTAGCTAGAAGTTGTTCTATCATACCCGAAGGAATTTCATAATCCATATTTTCAGTAGGTGCAGTAAGTTGAGGGGCAACTAATTGTGGTTCCGGACGAGGTGAAGATACCCCGAACAAACCCCTCAAAGGATTGTTTTCCATAGTAGCAAGTGACAATAAATTTCATCACGTAGTATAAGTTTTTCCTTACCGATTTCCACTTACCAAGAGCGCTTCACTCCCCGGCAACGGCGCCATAAAAGATCCTTGATGACCCACAAGTATAGGGGGTCAATCGTAGTCCTTTCGATAAGTAAGAGTGTCGAACCCAACGAGGAGCAGAAGGAAATGACAAGCGGTTTTCAGCAAGGTAATTTCTGCAAGCACTGAAATTGTAGGTAACAGGTAGTTTGATAGCAAGATAATTGGTAACGAGCAAGTAACGGTAACAGTAAACAAAGTGCACCAAGATAGCCCAATACTTTTTTGGCAAAGGACGGGCCAAAACGGTCTCTTATAATAAGCAAGTGTTCTTGAGGGTACACGGGAATTTCATCTAGTCACTTTCATCATGTTGGTTTGATTTGCGTTCTCTACTTTGATAATTTGATATGTGGGTGGACCGGTGCTTGGGTGTTGTTCTTACTTGAACAAACCTCCCACTTATGATTAACCCCCTTGCAACAATCCGCAACTACGAGAAAAGTATTAAGATAAAATCTAACCATAGCATTAAACATTTGGATCCAAGTCGGCCCCTTACGAAATGGCGCATAAACTAGGGTTTAAGCTTTTGTCACTCTAGCAACCCATCATCTAATAACTACTCCACAATGCATTCCCTTAGGCCCAAAGATGGTGAAGTGCCATGTAGTCGATGTTCACATGACACCACTAAGGGAATCACAACATTCATACCATCAAAATATCGAATACATATCAACTTCACATGATTACTTGCAACATGACTTCTCTCGTGACCTCAAGAACAAAGGTAACTACTCAAAAATGATATTCATGCTCAAGATCAGAGGGGTATTACGGATCTGAACATATAATCTTCCACTAATTAAACCATATAGTAATCAACTACGAGATGTAATCAACACTACTAGTCACCCATAGGTACCAATCCGAGGTTCCGGTACAAAGATTGAACACAAGAGATGAACTAGGGTTTGAGAGGAGATGGTGTTGTTGAAGATGTTGATGAAGATTGGCTTCCCAAAGATGAGAGGGTTGTTGGTGATGACGATGGCTTCAATTTCCCCCTCCGGGAGGGAAGTTCCCCCGGCGGAATCGCTCCGCCGGAGGGCAAAAGTGCTCCTGCCCAAGTTCCGCCTCAAGATGGCGGCGTTACGTCCCGAAAGTCCCCTCCTGATTTTTTTCTTGGTCAAAAGACCTTAAGTACTAGAAGGTGGGCACCGGAGGTGGGCTGGGCTGACCACAATGCACCAGGGTGCGCCTGGGGGGCCTGGCGCGCCCTGTGGATAAGATATCTGGACAGCTGGCACAAGGCACAACAACGGTCGGAGATTTGAACTCTCAAATTCCTCACGGCTATCATATTCCTCACGATAGGCAATTCGGACTGGTGAAATCCTAACTCCTTAGTCAGAACAAATTCCTCAGAGACAGAAGAACTTCGTCTCTGTCACTGAAGAAATTGACTGAACTACAAGAGATTTCCAAAGGCTTCACTCGAAGGTTTTGGGTATGTGTAGGCTTTGAGATAAGCACCACTTGGAAATTTTTCTTCAGTATTACCTCGACCCCCTGTAACAATACGGTGTTTCCTATGACTCAAAGAAAGGAAATGAAACTACGAAAACAAAGTCTTCACGCTTCATAGTCCTCGTATCAATATCTTCAAGGTCACACCAAATTCTTCATTTTCATAGTCTTCAAGAAAGCATCAAAGTCTTTAGTTGAATACATTCATTTTTAGGAGTCGACTTTCTTCGAATATATCAAACTCCTCAGCAACTTATAGAACCTGTGTGTACTCACAAACATATTAGTCCCTTAACCTATAAGTCTTCAATACACTAAAATCACTAAGGGGCACTAGATGCACTTACACTAGCGAAGAGGAATAAGGATCCTAAAACGAGGAGTTGTCTACCAAACTTGATTCTTGTGAGACTCGGAGGAAGATTTCAAAATTTAAATACAAATAATAGTCCAAGATAAGATCAGTGATTCAATGTTCAAGTTTATTTAGTCAATCAAGAGGAGCAAGAAAAGATTTGTCTTCAACATGATAGTCATAAATACTTCAGATGTAGAAGAGTATGAAAAGTAGTGTTTTAAGACTAATAATTGAGATGCCAAAAAGTACCTATTTCGTATGAAATGTAAGTCTATGCATCATCAATTATGCCTTATATAATTTACTCCACTGATGCAAATGGCTACTTTTATTACAACAAGTGTATGTAATGAGAAGAGAGAACTACACTACACTTACATAATTTAGCCCGATGATGCAAGTTTCCACTGTGTTTACAGGAATGTTCATGGGATTTGGAGAGAGAAAATATATAATGTTCACACTGGAAGATGAGACAGTTCCATATCAATCTCAATATGGAAACTGAAGCAATATATATTGACATAATAGGAAGCATGACAATAATACACAGCAACAAATATTACATGCACCTGAGAGCTATCAGCATCCATGTGACCTTGAAACTGCACAAGGAAATATCATGACAAACGGTTTATATTGTAGGATAGGATACAACAACAATGTATCATTTTAAGAAAGTTGACAATCAGCTTGTAAACAAAGTACCTTGCTAATTGCAAAACATCCACCAGTATCATCTGTGTATTATTATGTAGCAAAGCTCCCTACCTTATATTAGCCTAACAAACCCGCCGAAGCTAGTTGCATATAGCAAACACAAAAGTCGGAACAAATTAAGAACATCAGTATTAAGAGGAGATGAGTAGTATGCCTACAGGGATAGAATAATAGGATGGATCGACATGAACAGTGAACAAATATGCGTTATCCCCGAAGACTTTTGTACACAACTTTTTGGTCTTTTTCCATGAGAATGCCATGAGCCTATGAGTGTGCAGCGTGTGTCAACGGTTCCAAAATCAAGAATAGCAAGGTTGAGTTGAAAAACAACACACGCATGAGTACATGCAGTTCAATATCGCAATGCCCTTAAGAATTTCTACTACTCCTGATCCGAATGTGTGTCCAATTTGCTCAAATAGGTTGTTACTTATCTTTGGCAAATGGCAAGTGTATTGTGAACTAATATTTGAGACTACCATAAGTTCAATCAAGAATTTGGGACCTAAACAAATTTTCCAAACAAAGTGGGAATTAGTAGTCAGTAGAATATTTGTTTGAGTTTCAAACCTATTTTTCAACACAAAGCCTTTCATCTTCTACACCAAATCATGGTATGCCTTCTTATGAAATCTTTTGTTTTCATTTATGATGTTTTCCTGCACTATCAGAGCAAGTTATTTCAAATAAGCCCCAAATAGTCTATGTGAAGCAATAAAGCGGGAATTAGAAAAAATCAACAGGAAAACTATGTCTTATGATTTGATAGCTTAAAAGGGATGATATTATGAGTTTAAACAAAGCACTGGTATGCATAGTCGCAAAGGTTCTCCTGCCAACTTTCTTCCTCCCTGTAGACATGGAAATTAGTAGTCAGTAGTCACTGATCTAGGATAAATTAGAGGAAAAGAAAGATGAAAAAGAGAGAGCACCTGTGACACACACAAACATCCAAGGGACTTCAGTGTCCCGTTGTTCTCGTCTTGGCTGCCACCACACCTCTTCCCAGTGGCAACCTGGACAAGCGACAATCAAGAGAGAGCAGTACAAAAGAACACATGTCATTGATTGATACAGGGCACGCCCGCGTGTGTCGATCTTTCACGATTTGGAGGGGGATTCCACGAAGATCACGAAGAACACGGGGAAGAACGAGGAGAAATCACAAGAGAAACACTCAAGAACAAGTCCAATCACACATACAATAGTCTCACATCCACACAAGATCCACAAAGGTACAAGAACAACAAAGGGAAAGAGGATACATGGCTGAGTTCATCCCAAATCCCATGGGGAGATGGGGCCTTGAATCCACTAGGGATCTTCCCTCGTAAGGGGCCTTGACATCCACTAGGGGATATTCTCACATGGAGGCATCATCTCCATGGGATAGGTAGTGGAGGAGCTATGCTCAACAAATGCTAAACATAAGCTAACCCTATAAGGGGACCCCGACTCATAAGTCATGGTCACCAAATGCACATGTACAGTTATCCCAGAGATAAATGCTCACTGGACACACAGAAGCTGAATAACAAGCATCTTACATCCATACATACCGTCTTACACGAATAAAGACCATCAAGGTCAAGTCTTACATACATAGGGCCATGAAGGCCAAACAACAAACATAAACTCGCAGCGGAAATCTTGAAAGATGGCGTAGGCCCATGCCATCTGCCTTAACCCTACATCCATTCTGACTGTGAAGCGTCCTAATTCGCATGTTCGTCACCAACACAATTTTCACCATATTCCCACCCTTCCATGCCTGGCCAATTAAATAACCACTGGCAAGCCAATGAGTACTTTGAATGTACTCACAAGCAACCCATGTTTTGGAACATGGTATAACAATGCATGCATAGCACTAAGTAGGTAAGTTTTGCAGAAAGCTAGTTTTGAGTGCAGTAACATGACCTATCAACTTGTAAGCATGCATCATGAAGTAGCATATGAACAGGTTACAGATATCAATATAAACAAGGTTTGAACATCCCATGTTCAATCATCACATCGAGTCATCCGACTCAACTCGTGTATCTCCCTTTTCCACACACAGACACAAACACACACCAAGTTTTGTAAACAATGGACGTAGCCCAAGAGCGGTCATCCAACTGTCCTTGACCGTGGAGATGGCTATTCGAATAGTTTTACACTCTGCAAAGGTTGCACACTTTACCCACAAAACTCAGGAAACTTCCGTGTCAAACCATGACCCGCGGTATATTGCATACCCGAGGTAAGTACCCGAACAATGCCTTTCCCTTGATGACACTAAACAAAGAGTCCACGCGTTGGCACACAGCCCACATGATGTACGTCACAAGTATCATCTATGAAGGGATCAACGGTGTGCCCGGTGTCTGTGAAAACAGCCCATGGTCGTCCTATCAAGCACGACCCCGTATCGAGAGTGACCACGTCACTCCGGCCACTAGTAATGCGGGCCCTCTGCTAGCATCGGCCAAAGTAATCAACAAAGCCCCGTCCCATAAGGGGTATTGTGGTTGTACATGTATGGTTGGAGTAACGGTCGCAACTTAAACCAATCCATTTTCAAAAACAACACACTCACTTTCCTCAGTACACCACTTCTTTATCAAGTGGTTACCTAGCTCAACATCTCCCTCGGGAATTAGTGGCACCCGACAGGGTTTTCAAAAAGTCTTTGAAAACACTTTTCTTTCCACTGCCATGCATATTCCCGTCCCAATTTGTGTAGCAACTACTTAGCAACCTATCTACATCCCACCCACACAACTCTAAGCAGAAGGTAGAGTCATGCCATGCAAGTATCAACGAGGAAGGTAACTGAGGCAACCCATAAAGGTGGTCACCATAATCATCATGATTCTGATGCATCAATATCAAGTGCTATATGACATGCATAAAAAGGTTTCTTAGACATGGTCAAAGGGCTGCTGGCCTAGCTCAGCAAATTCTTCAAAGTCTTGAAGTGCTTCCTCCCCAACTCCCTCGTCAAGCATGTGATCTATCCTCGCAAAGTAACGGGGTACAAATAAGACCATGGCAAAAACAAGGAAAATAAACTACTCCTAAAATGTCAAACCACTTCTGTAAAATACTAGGGTGAAAACTAAAAATACAAAAATTACTAGTTTCTCGTTTTGGAGTGTAAAAATTGGTGAAAAGCATTTTAACAGAAAATAAAAATGCTTAAAAAGGGGGTTTAAATAAAACAGTTCAAAAATTATTTTCAAAGTGATGCACAAATGGCATCATTAAATAGGTTGCAATATTACAAGATTTTGGAAATTGGAATTATTAGATTTGGGCAATTATTTTATCCAGGGGGATTTTCGGAAAATGCTAGAAAGTAGAAAAGAAAAAGGGCACTGTGCAAATGGGCCAAAACTGGCGCAGCCGAGCCAGCCCAGAGAGGAACCGGCTCGGGCAAAGCGGTATGCGCGCGCGGTTTAATTTTTAAACCCGCCGGCGGGACCGAACGGGCAGTGGGATAGAGAGAGAGGCGAGGGGATGATAGGTGGGCTCCACCTATCATCCCTAACCTTGGTCAGGGAGGCGGGGACGCTTATCGCCGGCGATTCAGGCCACGGCGGTCCAAGTGGAGGGCACCGGTGGCTTCGTCTGGCTGGCGCGCGTCTCCGGGATGTGGAGATGGTCACCGGAGGTGAAGGTTTCGTCGGCGGCGAGGAGCCTGTGCGGCGGCCGTGAACTGTGAGGACGAAACGCTCGCCCTCACCTGTAAACCGATGGTTGAAGGGCGGGGTTAGATTCCCGGGAGCGAAAGGAACCCGGGGAAGAAGAAAGGAGGACCGGAGATGGCCTGTACCGATGGGGCAACGGCAGCCCGACGCGGCGGTGTCCGGTTCGATTTCGAGCACAGGGGGGTCTAGAGGTTGCGTGGGTGGAGCAAGGGGAGATTGGGGGTGGATGACAGGGTCCGGAGGGGAGAAGAGGGCTCGGGGAGGTCGAAGTCGAGGTTGTGGGTCACAAGAGAAGGCCAGGGCGTGTCTGTGAAGTTCGTGGTGGTCGTCCACGACCAGAGGGAGAGAAGAGAGAGGGCGGGGCAGCGCACGCGTGCGAGGCCCGCGGTTGGCCGAGGGGCGGCATTGACGCGCGCGGCAATGGTCGCCAGAGAGAGAGGGAGGAGGGGGCCGACTGCGTAGCGTGTCCCAAACTCCGAGGCGGTCTCAATA
Source organism: Elymus sibiricus (assembly GCA_039707655.1). Taxonomy (NCBI): domain Eukaryota; kingdom Viridiplantae; phylum Streptophyta; class Magnoliopsida; order Poales; family Poaceae; genus Elymus; species Elymus sibiricus. Next base: position 260,716,508 of record CM077669.1, read on the forward strand.
GACACGAGGGGGAGGCCCAATGCCGTCGGGTGCTGGGATTGGGGGCGGCTACAGTGTGGGCAGGCACTGTAGCGCGCTCCAGAGCATGCGTATGGCATGCCATGGCATGCTGCACGCGCTCTGGGCGTGCCCCACTGATACGGGGCACACCCGTGTGTGTCGATCTTTTCACACTTGGAGGGGGGAAAGGGAGAAATCGCGAGAGAAAACACGAACTCAAGAACGATCTCCGATCACACATCCACTAAATCCACTCAAACACAAGAGATACATAATCCAAAGTCAACAAGGAGATACAAATAACCGATAGTTGTCTCACTCCGGAGGAGATAAGGTCTTGATATCCCGGGGGATCTTCCCTTGATAGGGGCCTTGGCATCCACTTCGGATCTTCTCTCAAAGAGGTGGTAAACTCCGTGGGAGAAGGAAGTAGATGGAGCTATGCTCAACAAAGTCAAATGCTAAACATAAGCTACCCTAGCTAGAGGAGGGGGAAGGGTGTTTATATTCTTAGGTGGACGAAGGGATACATGGGCCAATGCCCGAGTGGCTGTGCGCAGACAGGGTCCGGACGTCCAGACGCTGTCGGACGTCCGAGGCTTCACAACGGTCCGGACGTCCGGGGTCGGTTCGCCGTCTGACGATTTGGATCGGGCGCAGAGTGGCCGGATTTCCAGAGCATGTCGGACGTTCGGGGCTCGGTCGTGCGGAAGCTTCGGACTTTCGAAGATTCTGCTCTGGTCGCTTGGCATCGGGTTTCCGGAGAGGAGTCGGACGTCCAGGCGCTGGGTGGTGTCGGACGTCCAAGCGGCGTCAGTCGTCCGGCCGCTGTGGACCTGTTGTGGCCTTCTGGCTAGGGCTGGACCCCAGGCGTCGGACGTCCGAGGAGGGTCCGGACGTTCGGGGGCTGTAGCTCGTCTACAGCTCCTCCTTGGTACTTCCAAGCTTGGAGTCTTCGTGGTTCTTCGTGGTCACTCGCATGTTCATTTCCCGAGTACCTGAGTATGCAAAGAACTTCTGCTTGAGGTAGCGGCCATGTCTGCTGAGAATCGAACGATGGTAGAACAAGGAGAGATGTCACCTCGAATTCAATGGCACGTGCACGGGCTCTTGTCATGGGACCCTTTAGAGCTTGAGTTGATGGTGATGGGTCCATGGGATGCTCTGCATCATTCCCCCACCCCCCTTGTGAGAGATCCGTCTTCGGATCAAGATTTTCATCACCATGGAAAGGAGATAGGTCTATGATGTTGAAGGTATCGCTCATGTTGTACTTGTCGCGTGGAATGTCGATCTTGTAGGCATTGTTGTTATAGTGTGCCAACACCTTGAAGGGTCCATCGGCGCGAGGGAGTAGCTTGGACTTGCGCTCGGTGGGGAAACGGTCCTTGCGGAGGTGTAGCCACACAAGATCGCCGGGCTTGAACACCATGGGGTGCTTGTTGTTGTTGCGCTTGGCGGTGATTCATTCCACTTGACTTGCGATCGTGCTCCTTGTATCGTCATGCATCTTCTTGATGTAGCTTGCCCTTGCACTTGTGTCCATGTTGACACGCTCTTGGAGTGGTAGAGGAAGGATGTCCAATGGGGACAAAGGGTTGAAGCCATAGACCACTTCGAAGGGAGACTTGCCGGTGGTGGAGTGACGTGCGTGATTGTAGGCGTACTCGGCGATGGGGAGGCATTCTTCCCATTCCTTGATGTTCTTCTTGATCAACACACGTAGGAGAGTAGATAGCGTCCGGTTCTTCACCTGTGTTTGGCCATCGGTTTGTGGATGATAGGCCGAAGAGAATAGTAGCTTGACCCCGAGCTTGTCGCATAGGGTCTTCCAAAAGTAGCTTAGGAACTTGACGTCGCGATCCAAGACAATGGTCTTGGGGACGCCATGTAGTCGCAAGATGTCCCTACAAAAGAGATTTGCAATATGTGAAGCATCGTCTATCTAATGACAGGAATGAAATGAGCCATCTTGGAAAAGCGATCCACAACAACAAAAACGGAATCATGGTCATTTTTTGTTCGTGGCAAACCAAGCACAAAATCCATACTAATGCCTTCCCAAGGTTGGAAAGGTATAGGAAGAGGCATGTAAAGACCATGGGATTGAGCTTTAGACTTAGCTTTACGGCATGTAGAGCATCGGTTGGTGAAGCGTGCGACATTACAAAACATCTTTGGCCAAAAGTACTTGTCGGATAGTGTGGCATATGTCTCGTCGCGTCCAAAGTGACCCATAAGTCCTCCACCATGAGCCTCTTGCAAAAGCAACAAACGAAGAGAAGACTCAGGTATACAAAGTTTGTTAGCATGCATAAGGTAGCCATCTTTCATGTCATAATTCTCCCAACAAGGTTTCACTTGGCACTTAGCGTATGGAGTAGCAAAGGAAACATCATGCTCATACAAATCATTGATATGCTCAAAACCAATGACATTCAATTCAAGTTTAGTAACAAGCATGCATTTGCGGGAAAGAGCATCCGCCACAACATTTTCTTTACCCTTAATGTATTTGATGACATAAGGAAAATATTCAATTAATTCACTCCATTTGGCATGCCGTTTGTTCAACTTAGTTTGACCCTTAAGGTACTTGAGAGTTTCATGATTGGTATGAATTACAAACTCATGAGGTCGTAGATAATGCTCACAAACATGTAGCACTCTCACCACATCATAAAATTCTTTATCATAGATGGGGTAGTTTAGTTGAGCGCCGGAAAGTTTCTCGCTAAAATACGCAATTGGGCGCTTCTCTTGCATTAGCACACCACCTATTCCATTACCACTAGCGTCACAATGCACTTCAAATATTTTATCAAAGTTGGGCAAAGCAAGCAAAGGTGCATGAGTAAGTAAATTTTTAATTTCATGGAATGCGGTGTCTTGGGAAGGTCCCCAAATAAATGGTGCATTCTTCTTGCTCAAAGCATGTAGAGGAGATGCAATAGTGCTAAAGTCCTTGACAAAATGGCGGTAGAAACCGGCTAGTTGTAACAGCCCGAGACCGATGCTCCAGAAGATTCCCCTTTTATTCCATTGTCGTCGTGTGATTCGGTTGTTTGTCGCATTCATCATCGCATCATTCGCATCATCTGCATTGCATCGGCACTCCATTGTCGTCATTTTTTAAAACTTGCATTCGTTCGTAGTTGCCGGTTCTCTTCATTCGTGTCATCGACCATTTCGAGACCAACCACACACGCACGCGCCCGCGGCATCAATAAAATATTGTTTTAAAAGTGCGTATAAAATATTTTCGAATTGGGTCGAAAGTTGGCGTGCGGTCTTGGTTTATTGTAGGTAGACCGCCTACCAGATTTCGTCGCAATCGGAGGTCGTTTGATACCCGAACAGTGAACCATAGCAGCGCCGTCATCAATTAAATAGCGGACGTTTTCGGTGTTTCAAAACTCTGTGCCGGGCCGCACCACCTCTCTTCTCAGCCCACACCCCCTCTCCACAGCCCACTACCCAACCTAACCCCCCTTCGCTTCCGGACTGTCCGATCGGGATTGAACGGTCCGAAAACGGATGAAATCCCCCATCCCTAGACCTCCCTGCTATATAAGGAAGCCCCCTAGTCCATTTTTGGACCTTACCCTAGTCCCCCACCTCAAATTCCGTGCAGCCAGCCTCCTCCCACTACCCAGCCGCCACCTCGCGCATCGTTTTCCGCTTCGGGCAAACCCGCCGCCGCCACTTGGCCACCCAGCCGCCGCGCCGCCACCCGCGGCCACTCAACCGCCACCACGTAGGCACCCGCGCCGCCAGCCGGCTCCCCACCACGCCAGGCCTGCCAGGCCCACGGCCGGCCCGCCCCCGGGCCCGACCGGGCCGAGCGCCGCAGCCCCGCGCGCCGGAGTCAATCGCCGCCCGTCTGCTTCACCCCGCCGCCAGATCCGGCCGCCGCCCGCGAGCTCCGCCCGCAGCCGCCAGCCCCGTCGTTGGTGCTCTGCGCCCGCGCGCGGCCATGCCCCGCCGCCGGTCGCTGGCCTCACCTCCCCTTGCTGCCGCCCAGATCTCGGCGCCCCGTCGCCGGCAGCCTATGGATCCGGCCTCCGTCGAGGTCCCCGCCGGCCGTCGCCAGAGCCCGCCAAGCTCCGGCCGGCCTCGTCCTCGCGCGTGGGATGGCCCCGTCCCGGATGCCTGTGTCCGCCCATCCCGCACCCCTTCGTCCACTTCGTCCTCAAGGTCGAATTTCTTCTAAGTATTTTTCGTGTCTGTGAAAAAACATCATCTATGCATTTTAAACATGTGATAACTTTGTGCATGTTTGTCCAAATTGTAAGTGTGATATATGAAAATTCATCTACACATTGTGCTCTTCATCATGGTGGTATTTGCATGTGCATTAGGAGTCATTTGCATGCTCAAAACTCTGTTGCAAAGTGCATCTCATCGTTAGGAGCAAATCTGTAATTTTATTCAATTTTGTGTGGATGGTTGCGATTAAACCGTAGGTCTTTTCCATGTGGTTTCTTCATGAGTATTGCCCTATGTGATGTCTACTTTGATACCATGCCTCCGGTTGCTATGCCAAATATCATTAACATGTCAATTTCTTGCTCTCAAGTAGTCATCGCGTTAAAACTGAAATCTGTTAACGTTAAGTTTCATTTTGCGGTGCTCGTAGTAAGCAAACTATGCATCCTATGTAATTAAGCCAATGGTGTGATTTGAAGTGTGTCATGTCTTCTTGATGTTAGTGTCCTTGCCATGCTCATAGAGGGTTGTTAAGCTACTGTTATTGCCATGTCAACATGCCTAGTCAAACTGCAGTTTTGGGAGATAGTTAAAATTTCACTAAGTCTGAAACTGTTATTTTGTTGTCATGTTGCCATGTGATTTGCTATTGATCTAGCAGTCTTTTGTGGTTGCTCCAAAGGAGTCTTTTGTCAAGCATGGTGTTGTCTACCAGGTTATGCCTTTTGTTGCCATGTATAGATTTTGCATCATAGTTATTTCTGCTGTCCAATGGGTCAATCTGATGTAAACTGCTGCTCATGTCTAGTCTAAGTTTCACCAAGTCTGAAAATCTGTTTTCTTCAATATGCCATGTTGTGTTGATGCTAGCCATGTTGCTATGCATAATTAGACCTTGCCGCCATGAAATGATTTGTTGTGCATCATGTCATCTACCATGTTGTAAATTTTCATGCCACGATATGCCCTGTAGCATATAGTTTTATTGCTGCCAATATGCCTTCGTGAAAAACTACTCTGCTAAAAACTGTTATTTTCACTAAGTCCCTAAATGCTATATTTTATTGCCATGTTGTGAGCTTCCTACCATGTGTTCCATGATTATTTTGAGTATGATATGTGAAGATGAAATGAAGCGTGTGGTATATGCTACTGCCCCATGCTTAGTTTGTGCATATTAGGATCTTGGAGCTTGTTGTTTTCAGGTGTGCAATATGCCATGTCGCTGTTTTGGGCAGATTATGTCTATAACTTGTGGTGGTTGTTGTGGTTGAACCGTTGCTCCGTTTTGAACATGTCATATAGAAAACTTGCTTAGAATTTCATGTAGTTTCATAATATCTTGTTGCCTCCATGAGTTAACATGTTTGTGGTGGTGGTTTGCATGCATTTTGCATTCATGACATGTTCATGTTGTGTTGATCATATCTTTTAGGCCGTAGCTCCGTTTTATATGATCTATATATGTAAATCGACTAGAATGACGAGTAGAATCACATGGTGCATTTTGTTTCCCTATTTAATAAATATAAAACTTGATTAGTTTAGATCTGGACAAATTTCGAAATTAACACATGGGGTCATTTCGGAAATGCTATATGTTGTTTTCGACCTCATTTAATATGCCTAGATGTCAAGTTTACTTATGCTTCACCTCTTGCCATGATAAACAACATTTAAGATTGCCATGTAAATAAACGGGAGTGAACTAAATGATTCAAATGTGGAGTTTCGTCAATATGCAACTCCTTGCATATTGAACTTCACTTAATGTGTGGGAGTTGATTGTTGTGTTTTCCCATGTGATGCATAACATGCATCATCCTTGTTGTGCATCATATCATAAATATGTTGTGGTGTTTATCATGTGTTGATTGTTTGTTCCAGATTGCTTCTTCTCGATAGAGTTCCGAAAGCGTACGGAGTGTGAGGATTCGTTCGACTACGTTGGCTCGTCTTCTTCATGGACTCGATCTTCTTCCAAGCGGGATCTCGGGCAAGATGACCATTTCCCTGGATACCATTACTATCATTGCCATGCTAGTTGTCTCGTTTTTATCGCTTTGTCTCGCTACCTACCACTTGTTTGTCAAGGCTTCCAAAATGCCATGATAAGCTTCTAACCCCTCCATATCCCAGCAAAACATTGTTTGGCTATGTTACCGCTTGCACAGCCCTTCTTATAGTGTCGCTAGTTGCAGGTGCAATTGTTTCCATGTGCCAACATGGATGTTTTTGAGATATCACAATATTATTGCTATTTAATTTAATACACATATATACTTGGTAAAAGGTGGAAGGCTCGGCCTTTTGCTTGGTGTTTTGTTCCACTTTTGCCACCCTAGTTACTTGTGTACCGTTGTTATGTTCCATATTGAGCGCTCCTACCATGCTCGGGGCTGTTATGGGGACCCCCTTGATTTTCGTTTTGGGATAAAACTCATCTGGCAAGGCCCAACATTGGTACTACATTTGCTCAACATAATAATACTGAACACCGTTAGTAATGCATAGGGAGTTAGCGCTACCTGCGGATTAATCAACATAATATAGGGGGGCCAGTGCTGTTGGTGTTGGTCCCAAACGGGCTGCCTACGGGGCCGCCTCGAGGAAACTCGGGGATTGGTTTCACTAGTAGCTAGTCCCATCCGGTTGTGCCCTGAGAACGAGATACGCGGCTCCTATCGGGATTGTCGGCACGTCGGGCGGCCTTGCTGGATTTGTTTTACCTTTCTCGTACGTCTTGTGCGCAGGATTTCGAGGACACTTCGGGCTATCTCGAGGTTGAGATTTTCCATCGGGATTCCGCAAATACTACGAGTTATCCCGCGGTTGAGGAATTCCAACGCAGCTTGTGGTTAGTTTGTGATGGATGAGTTGGAGCACCCCTGCAGGGTTAAATCTTTTCGAGAAGCCGTGCCCGCGGTTATGTGGCAACTTGGAAATTTGTTTAACACCCGGTCATAGAGAACTTGAAGTAAATTCCAATGAAATACACCAACGCATGCGTAACCGTGACAGTCTCTTCTCGTGAATTTCTTATCCGAAAGAGAACACGGTGGAGTTATGTTTGACCGTAAGTAGGTGTTCAGGATCACTTAGTGATCATTTTTAGTTCACGTCTGTTTATGCGACCATCTGTTGGAAATATGCCCTAGAGGCCATAATCAATTGGTTATTATTATATTTCCTTGTTCATGATAATCGTTTATTATCCATCCTATAATTGTATTGATTGGAAACTCAAATACATGTGTGGGTACATAGACAACACTGTGTCCCTAGTAAGCCTCTAGTTGACTAGCTCGTTGATCAAAGATGGTTAAGGTTTCCTAGCCATTGACATGAGATGTCATTTGATAACGGGATCACATCATTAGGAGAATGATGTGATGGACAAGACCCAAACTATAAACGTAGCATATGATCGTGTCAGTTTATTGCTATTGTTTTCTGCATGTCAAGTATCTGTTCCTATGACCATGAGATCATGCAACTCCCTGACATCGGAGGAGTACCTTGTGTGTATCAAACGTCGCAACGTAACTGGGTGACTATAAAGGTGCTCTACAGGTATCTCCGAGGGTGTCTGTTGGGTTGGCATGGATCAAGACTAGGATTTGTTACTCCGTATGACGGAGAGGTATCTCAGGGCCCACTCGGTAATACAACATCACAATGAGCCTTGCAAGCAATGTGACTAAAGTGTTAGCCACGAGATCTTGTATTACGGAACGAGTAAAGAGACTTGCCGGTAACGAGATTGAACTAGGTATAGAGATACCGACGATCGAATCTCGGGCAAGTAACATACCGAAGAACAAAGGGAACAGCATACGGGATTAACTGAATCCTTGACATAGAGGTTCGACCGATAAAGATCTTCGTAGAATATGTAGGAGCCAATATGGGCATCCAGGTCCCGCTATTGGTTATTGATCGTAGAGGTGTCTCGGTCATGTCTACATAGTTCTCGAACCCGCAGGGTCTACACACTTAACGTTTGGTGACGATTAGTATAGTTGAGTTATTTTGTTGGTGACCGAAGGTTGTTCGGAGTCCCGGATAAGATCCAGGACATGACGAGGGTCTCCGGAAGAGTCCGGAGGTAAAGATTAATATATGTGATAATAGTGTTTTGATCTCCGAAAAGGTTCCGAAATTCACCGGAAGGGGTTCCGGGTGTTTACCGAAGTGTTCGGGTGCAGCAACACTTTATATGAGCCAAAGGGGTAAAGCCCATGAGGTATTGGAAAGTGCAAAAGGAAGTTTTGCTACTGCCTTAAGCGGAACTACCGCTGGTAAAGGCAGTACTACCGCATAAGCGGTACTACCGCTTGTTGGAAGCGGTACTACCGCTTGTGTGAAGCGGTACTACTGCTCAAGCGGTACTACCGCTCGTGAGCGGTACTACCGCTTGTGCGCGGTACTGCAGGGATCCGAGTTGGACTCTTTCCCTGCGGGCCAAACCGACCTTGTGCGGGCAAAACCGACCTGGAGGAGGCTTTTACTCTAAGTTTAGACCCCAAGGCTCAACATATAAATAGAGGGGCAGGGCTAGCACACGGGACACATTAAGATTTCCCAAGCCGTGTGTCAGCAACCCTAACCCTCTGGTTCTCCCGTCATAATCTCCGTAGTGCTTGGCGAAGCCCTGCAGAGATTGTTCCTCACCAACATCACCATGCCGTCGTGCTGCCGGAACTCATCTACTACTTCATCATCGCTCGCTGGATCAAGGAGGTGAAGGCGTCATCAAGCCGTACGTGTGTTGAACGCGGAGGTGCCGTCCGTTCGGCACTAGTTCGTGATCGGATCGAGGGACGATTTGCGATTTGGATCGCGGAGACGTTCGACTACATCAACCGCGTTTCTTAACGCTTCCGCTTAGCGATCTACAAGGGTATGTAGATTCACTCTCCCTCTCGTAGATGCTCATCACCATGGATAGATCTTGTGTGTGCATAGGAAATTTTTTGTTTCCCATGCAACGTTCCCCATCACCATCATCCCCCCTTATTCTTTTACCCGTAAGTTAGCCACTCAAATAAATGCTTAGTGCTTGTTGCAGCCTCACCACTTAACCATACCTCACCCATTAAGCTTTAATAGTCTTGATAACCTTGGAAATGAGATTGTTGAGTCTCTGTGGCTCACAGATTACTACAACAACAGTTACAGGTACAGGTAATGCGATGATTTGACGTGAGCGCGATGCTTGTCCGATTTGGAGTTCTTCTTCTTGTTCTTCGATCATATGATGGGTTCCAGGCCGGCAGCCTGGGATAGCAAGGATGGATGTCATTTTATCGTTTGATTTCGTCCGTAGTCGGACCCTGCTCTTCTGTATGATGATTGTATATGTTGTTGTATTGATGTGGTCTTGATTTAGCTTGTGGCGAGTTAAGCCAATTCCATATACTCATCTCTTCTTTACATGTACTTGTAATGATATCCATTCTTGCGAAACGACGAAATGCTCATCTATCCCTGTCGAGGCCCTCGAGCCAAAATAAGGATAGGATCACATCTTGGGCGTTACACTAGTCCTAGGAAACTACGCACTTGTTTCAAATTTGTGGGTGTAGACCAAGTTTTAATAGCATCAATTTTAGATTCATCTACATGAACACCCTTGGAAGATACCACAAATCCTAGGAACACAACCTTGTCAACACCAAAAGTGCATTTCTCCATGTTTGCATAAAGTTGTTCTTTCCTAAGAATTTGCAAGACATCTCTAACATGAATAGCATGCTCTTCAAGAGACTTGCTAAAGACAAGAATGTCATCAAAATAGACCACAACACAATATCCAATTAGGGGTCATAAAATGTAAGGCATTACAAGCATAAATATACCCGGTTCTTCGGATAAGCCCATTGGCATCACTAGCCATTCATAAAGACCAAACTTAGTCTTGAACGCCGTTTTCCACTCATCACCCTCTTGTATGCGTATTTGATAGTAACTACTCTTTAAGTCAATCTTAGAAAATATAGTGGCACCACTAAGTTCATCTAGGACATCATCTAGGCGAGGAATAGGGTGGCGATATCGAATGGTAATAGCGTTGATAGGGCAGCAATCGGAACACATGCGCATACTACCATCTTGCTTAGGTACTAGTATCACCTATACCGCACAAGGACTCAAAATCTCACGTACATGCCCTTTATCTAGGAGTTTTTGGACTTGCCTTTGTATCTCCTTTGTTTCTTTGGGGTTGACTCGGTGGGGTGCCTTGATAGGAAGCGGTGCACCGAGTATGAGGTCGATGCGGTGTTCGATCCCTCGTTTTATTGGTAGTCCCGGAGGTAGCTCAATGGGGAAAACATCTTGGAATTCCTGCAACAAACGAGATAACACAAGAGGAAGATGTTGTGAAGGGTTAGTCCGTACGACATCATCTTTGCACACAAGTACATAGTGAAGAACGGTCGATGGGCTCTCACTCACATCCCTCAAATGTCTTGTGGTGGCTAAAAGAAATATATCACTCATGTCCCTCATCGTGGAGTCACTCAAGTTTGGCTTGTGGTGCTCACTCTCTTTAAGGTGGGTCGCTCTCTCACTTTTGTCTCCGCGATGGGATGAAACGTGCTTGTCGGCGATGACTTGACTTGGAGTCATTGGTCAAAGTACATATTGCTTGCCCTTCATCTTGAAGCTATAGTGATTGGTCCGGCCATTGTGGAAGACGCCACGGTCGAATTGCCATGGCCGACCAAGGAGAAGGTGGCAAACGGACATGGGAACCACATCACACTCCAAGGTGTCTTCATGAGTGCATATCTTGAAGGAAAATTGCATGGTGTGTTCAATTTGGAGGGTGCCGGAATCACTTAGCCATTGGACCTTGTAAGGGAGAGGGTGCTACTTCTTGACCAATTGGAGCTTGGCACAAAGGTCCTCACTTGCCAAATTGTGGCAACTTCCGCCATCGATGATGACCTTGATAGATTTTCCTTGGATGCCCGACTTTGTATGGAATATGTGGCAATGTTGGTCCTCGTCTTCTTGTTGTTGAAGCGTCAAAACCTTGGAGACAACGAGAGCGGGGCTCGGATCGTTGTCGCAAAAGATTTGCGAATCTTCATCTTCATTGACTTGATGATGCATGGCCACGTGCTCCAATGCTTCCATCTCGCCGTCACTCATAGAGTCATAGGTGCCATCGTCTTGAAGGATCATGGTGCGTTTTGTTGGACACTCGTAAGTCTTGAGGCCTCGGTCTTGGACGTGAAACACTTGATGGAGCTTGACTTAGCGGTAGCATCCGGTGTCGGTGTAGAGGATGAAGCTCTTGATTTGTAGTTGCTTGTAGTAGGTCGGCTTGACGAAGTCATCTTGTCCTTGTAACTTGACTTGTCGCCGGTAGGTGTTGTAGATTTCATATTCAAAGGTGTCGTTGTCATAGTAGCTTGAGCACTTGAACCGTAGGTCTTGGAAGAGAACTTGGAGTACTTGTTGTCATCTTCCACTTGGCGTTCCGCCTTTGTCGCTTGACGCACTAACTCAAGTAAATTGGAGTATGGTTGGAAATCCGCGATTTTCTTGACTTGGTACTTGAGGCCATTCAAGAAACATGCCATTGTTTGCTCGTCATCTTCCTTGACATTGGCTCGGATCATTGCGATTTCCATCTCTTGATAGTACTCTTCTACCGACTTGGTGCCTTGCATGAGTTGTTGTAGCTTCTTGAATAGATCCCGGTTGTAGTGTGTAGGCACAAAGCAAGCTCTCATGAGATCCTTCATTTGGGCCCAAGTGTTGATAGGAGGTTCACCTCTTTCTCTTCGTCGCTCAATCACTTGTTCCCTCCAAATAAGGATGTAGTCTTGGAACTCGAGTGAAGCCATAGCTATCTTCTTCTCCTCATCATAGTTGTGGAGACGGAAAATCCTGTCAACTTTTAGCGCCCATGAGAGGTAATCTTCGGGATCATTGCTTCCGAGGAACTTTGGCGTTGTTCATCGTTTTGGTGGCGAGGCCGAAATTCTTGTCTTGGATGTGGAGCCTCATTGTCTTGGGCGTGTTGACGTTGTTCTTGGCCTTGTTTGTCTTCGTCCTCGGTTTCGTCGTGATGAGCTTGAGGACGGCGACGAGGTGGACGCACTCGGTTGCGCCTTTCTTGGTGCTCCTCTTGTCGATTCTTCTTGTCGTTCGCGGTGAAGTTCTTCTTGTCGTTCACGGCGAAGTTCTTCTTGTTCTTCACATGCTTGACGGTTGCGTTCCTCCAACACACGAGTAGCATCATGGAGTGCATGTTAGGCTTCGAGCGCTTGTTCTTCACGAAGGCGTATTTCTTCTTCACGGCGTTGTTGTTGGCGTTCTTGATCCAATGCTTCTTGTTCTTGTTGTTGACGCCGAGCACGCTCGCGAAGTCGATCTTGTAGTCCATTGCCATGGAATCGGTTCTCCGAAGCTTGACGTTGGCGACCTTGGTGTGAACTTGGACTGGAACGGTCATCTCGGTGATGAGGACGTGGTCGAGGTTGACTCTCGCTGGAAGAGTACTCCGATGAGTGGCGACTTGAGTGGCGTCGTCCGGAGGATGTAGATGTAGAAGAATCGCGCTTGACCATCAAGGCGCGAATTTCCTCCAATTGGCTTGAGAACTTGGTGTCTAGGTAGTCCCTTGTTCGCACTTCGGATTCGCGTACGTCGATGGCCTGTTGCTCGATGCGGTCGTTCAAGATGTCATGCGATTGGCGCATTGCCTTTTGCGCTCCAAAGAATTGTAGCTTGGTGACGTAGGCGGTTGTGTCATCCTCTTGCTCCTCAAATGCCGGCTTGTGGATGCTTGACCAATCCATAGCACTCAAGTAGATATAAGTGGAAGAATGAGACGACAATATCAATTACCGTTCCACAAGTTGAAAATGGATCAAATGGCACTCAATATGCAAATGTGGAAGTAGTAGAATTGGTACCGAAGATCGTCCTTCTCACACCTACACAATTAAGGCTAATGGAGTAGCTTGGTTAGGATAGTGGCACAAATTTCAAGCAATCTGAAGGGTAAGATTCAATAATGTTGAAAGAGATTCGCAAGTTTGTAAGTAAGACAATGTAGATCAATAGAACTGAGTATACACGGAAACACACACACGGATAGATAAGTGGGGTCGTGCAACCAAGGATGAGCCAAAATGTGGAATCCACGTAAAACTCTTGTGTCGCACAACACTAGAGAGACGCTAGCAGGATTGCTCAAATGGGCGTGATACGAACTTGTGCACAACCTATAAGAAACAAAACGTGTCGTCTTCCTATTCCCAACTTGCTATGTATGTAGGAGGCACGTGTCACTCACTCAAGTGATCCAAGATGATCAAGTATGCTATGCAAAATTGGTGATGCTATTGCTCTTTTGCTCTTTTTCTCTTGCTTAAAAGCTTTGCTTCTCTTTCTTTTGGCAATGATATTTGTATGGTCACTATACGGGACGTGCACACCAAGATAGCAATTATGTATGCGGGTACTATTTGCAACACAAAAGATAATACTAAGATATATGCACGCAATTGAAGCTATGTGAAGTATGTATCACTGAAGTGCACAAGTAGCATAGCCCGGCGATACTCAATGGCTAGTCTCGATAGGCAAGTAACGCAAAATTGGCTCGGGGTAACAATGCAATGGCAAGGGTATATGTCAAGAGTGTCGCCGCGGTTACCGTCCTTGCTTACGGTGTGGTGTCAACGAAGAGTTGGTCATCGATGAACCGGGGCGATGATGAGCGCCCATGATGATGTAGAACCACTCCTAAGTAACCGAAACACCATAGGAAGTGGCGAGCTCGCGACTCAAAATCTCAATTGCAAATGGTTGCAGAAGAATTGGCGGATATAAATGCGGAAGAAAATGGTGAAGAAAACAAAAAAATTGGGGCTGAAAAATTCAGGTTGGTCAGAGTTGCTCGGACGTCCGGGCTCGGTTGGACGTCCGGCGTCCGGTCGTCCGGAGACTGTCGGTCGTCCGGCAGCGCTCGGACGTCCAGAGCCTGCGGGTTCACCGGTTGATCTAGGGGAAGATGAACTCGAAAGAAAATAAAAATTTCGGGCAAAATTGGGACGATTTTGTGGAGGGAATTGATGGAGAAGGTGGGGAAAAGGTATATCCACTTGTCCACAACGAAATCCATGAATCAAAATCAGAAAAATCTCCTCAAATCCAATGAATCCAAGAAATTTGGTAGGGCTATTTTTGTGGGAATTTTCGAAATTAGGTCAAAAACGAAACAAAATCCGACTAGAAAGTGGAGGGAGGGACTCCAAGGTGTGAATCAACGTGGCTCATGATACCAATATGATACGGGGCACACTCGTGTGTGTCGATATTTTCACACTTGGAGGGAGAAAAGGGAGAAATCACGAGAGAAAACACGAACTCAAGAACGATCTCCGATCACACGTCCACTAAATCCACTCAAACTCAAGAGATACATAGATCCAAAGTCAACAAGGAGATACAAGCAACCGATAGTCGTCTCACTCCGAAGGAGATGAGGTCTTGATATCCCGGGGGATCTTCCCTTGATAGGGATCTTGGCATCCACTTCGAATCTTCTCTCAAATAGGTGGTCAACTCCATGGGAGAAGGAAGTAGATGGAGCTATGCTCAACAAAGTCAAATGCTAAACATAAGCTACCCTAGATAGAGGAGGGGAAGGGATTTTATAGTCTTAGGCGGACGAAGGGATACATGGGCCAATTCCCAAGTGGCTATGCGCAGACAGGGTCCGGACGTCCGAGACTTCACGGCAGTCCGGACGTCCGGGGTCGGTCGGTCTTCCGACGATTTGGATCGGGCACGGAGTGGCCGGATTTCCGGAGCATGTCGGACGTCCAGGGCTCGGTCGTCCGGAAGCTTCGGACTTCCAAAGATTCGGCTCTGGTCGCTTGGCGTCGGGTTTCCGGAGAGGAGTCGGACGTCCGGGCATTGGCTGGTGTCGGATGTCCGAGCGGCGTCGGTCGTCCGGCCGCTGTGGACCTGTTGTGGCCTTCTGGCTGGGGCTGGACCCCAGGCGTCGGACGTCCGAGGAGGGTCCGGATGTCCGGGGGTTGTAGCTCGTCTGTAGCTCCTCCTTGGTACTTCCAAGCTTGGCGTCTTCGTGGTCACTCGCATGTTCATCTCCCGAGTACCTGAGTATGCAAAGAACTTCTGCTTGAGGTAGCAGTCATGTCTCGAGAGAATCGAACGATGGTAGAAAAAGGAGAGATGTCACCTCGGATTCAATGGCACGTGCACGGGCTCTTGTCATGGGACCCTTTGGAGCTTGAGTTGATGGTGATGGGTCCATGGGATGCTCCGCATCACCCACTTTGTCCATTAGCATATGGGCGGTCTGGAGATGCTCTAGGGGCTAGGGAGGCTAAGGAGAATATGGGTAAGAGGAAGGAGAGGTAGAAATGCTACTGGCTTTGGCTCTCCAGAGGGTTAACTGGGGTTTTTACCCTGCCCCATGATTGAGTCTTGGCCTGAAATTTTTACAGGGGGTAGAGGAGGCATAGGAGGGACTGTGGTAAAAAGGGGGAGTCAAGGAGAACAGTGTAAAGGGTCCAAACTGAAGTTTTACTATTTCACCAGAAGGTGTTTGATGTTGGTTTGGGCAAGTAAAAAAGAGTTTGCTTGCCATGAGATTTAAGAGGATAAAAGGGTAGGTAAAAATAGGGTGGATAACCAAGTTTGAGATCATTTGAATAAAGTTGCCAATGCAAACTTTGTAAACCCTAGAAATGAGCAGAAACTGATTTTCTTAGAAATATCCATGCAAATCTATTCTCCTTAATGCACCACTTGGTGTGGTGGCACCCTTTGGTGATTATAGCATGTCCACAAAGTTTGAGATCAATAGGAGACGGTTGGCAATGTAGAGTTACTCAAACTTGGATCTGGACAGGAATGGTTTTGGGGCACTTTTGTGAACCAAACCAATTTGGATTGGAATGGAACTTGGCAAGATCATCACAATAGGCATATGTGACTTGCTAGAATTTTCCTGGATTTATTTGAGAATATTTCTTATAGAAATATTTCAAATGCTTGAAATAGGCAGAAAGGGTTTTGCAGGGTTTTGTCCAATATTTTGAACATGACCATGTGTTGAAACTCTTATATATGGAAAATATATGTCCATAGAGTTTCCCTAGATTTTCTCAAATATTTTGAAAGCATAAAAATATTGTTTCCCTAGAAAAGACCATTTCTGGCCTTAAGAAAAATAAATAAATAAAATATGAAAATAATCTTTAAAAATAATATTTTGTGGTTTTGGGATGTCTTATATATAGTAAGTTCCTAATAAAATAATTGGGGAAGAAAGATTCACCCTAATTCGAGGACTTGTAGTACAAACCCCAATTCAGGGGGTTTTGAAAACCTAAATTGAATAAATGCTTTTTGGCCAAAATAATATTTTATAAAAATAGTTTTAGGTCCTATACACACGGCATGATCATTGGGCAAAGGTTTGGACCAAGTAGATGACCTTTGAGAGTAGGAGAGTTTTTGAGTGTCAAAACACAAGCAAGCAATCAAGAAATTATCACTCAAGTCAATCATCACAAGCACTCAAAAAGTTTTAAATGGGTCCAATTTTTATAAACTCATAGCATAGCAAAGTGGTACAAACACAGGGTGTGACACGCTAACAAATGACCCAAGGGCTGAATATATAGGTAGCTGGAGGTGGGAGACGAAGTGGGGGCAAAAGGGACAATTCCCCTCGGTTCAGCGTGTGAGGCCCGTGCGCATGGCCTAAGTCACCCCCGTGCGCACGGGGTGTCCGGTAGCTACAGCGGAGGGCCCGTGCACATGGGGTCTATTTGGGTCCATGCGCACAGGGTCTCCAGAGTCATCGGGTACCCTCATGCGCACGGGGTCTTTTGGGCCCGTGCGCACGGGGTCGCCTGGGAGCTGTCCACTTGGCTGCAGCTTGGACTCCTTCTTCCGTGCTTCTTGACGCTCCTCCTCTTGGCCTTGTGTATCCTGCCTAGACCCTTTGTGGACGTCTTCCTCATACCTAGTGATGCATATGGTTCGTTGTTAGGTAGCATCCAAGTTCCATTGGTATTCAAGTCTAGCTCAAAGAGGATGGAGTTCACCTTAGTTTCGATGGCACGTGCTCTTGTCATAGGAACACTTCGTAGTTGATGTGTTGGTGTAGAATCCATGGGGATGATGAAGGGATGCTCCGCATCATCTATCCCCTGGGATCAAAACCCTCATCACCATGGAAACAGTAGTCATGGCCGGACTTGTAGTTGGACGGAGTGGAAGTCATGGTGCGATCAAAGCACTCCAAGATGTCTTTGAGATGGTGTACATGCAAAACGAGCAAACACAAAGTACACTTGGAAATACATTGGTTAGCGCACACAAGGTGTCCATCAATTAAGCATGAGTTCTTCCAATATGATTGTTCATGGCAAGTATCATGAAGCTTACTAAAATGATAGAAAATTGGTGTGCAAAGCATTCATGGGAGCAAATTCATGTGTTGTGTGCACAACGGTGTTGTATATGTGACTAATGCGACCATTGTGCAAAATGATTTCATAGAGGGAAGGTTTATCAATAGCATGAACATGGAAAATATGGCTCAAAATGATTGTGTTATCATGCAATTGACGGTGGACAATGTGATCACGAAGTATGAATAATCCATCAAGGTAGATCACAACAAATTTGCTAAGGAAGTGCACATGTTCATATATCAAGTATGAGATGGAAAGACAAGATGCATCAAGCAAATCATAGTGTGAGTCAATCCATTCATACAAATCAAATTTGTTGTGGAAAGATTGTTTCCATTTAGCATGTTGGGTAACAAATGTGAAATTGTTGGAACAAATGTCCAAATGCATGTAAATGTACCCAAGGCTAATCGTATGCACAAGATATGTTGCTTCTCCTTCCATGAGATGTATCATGTAAACAACAAGGAGGAAACAACAATGGAAATGTGGCCCATTCAAGAAGCGCATGGGAAAATGACCCAAAGAGAACGACCTCACCGTAGGACGGTTCGCGAAGATGTTGTTGTTGCTCAACATGTGTGCCTTCGCATGACCAATACATCTCATGACCGCACCACCTTGCAAAGCCTTCAATACAAAAGAACATGAAAAACACTCGGAAAACCAAATGTGGTTAATATGAATGCAAAACCTATCATTCATGTGGTGAGATACCGAACAAGTGTCATCATCATTCTTATCATAAGAAGGGACAAGACAATGCGACATAGTATGTAAGCATAAGATGCGAGCACAACAAAATTTGTGACGCGCAATCAAAGGAGCATGCATCACAAGTAATATGTCCAAGTCTCCAAGATCATCAATAATCATAGCATGGGTGCACTCACTACAAGATGCAAGTAAAGGAGACAAGAGACAATGATCAACTCGAATCATGTGAGAGGCATGGCCATGTATGTCATCAACCCATGGAAATGAGAAAGTATGTAACATGGGTGATGCAACAAGGCAAGTAATCATAGTAATCAAGGCATGGAAGTTAGTAGTGTGAAGATGCAACATACTAGATGTAATCATGGCAATCATGTCACACGTGCAAATAGTGGGCATACATAATGCACATGACATATCACAAGCATGAAAACGAGATATGAGCAAAGTATCGTCATTGCATTGGCAAGAAGTCCTATGTGCATAGCAATGGAACATCATGACTCTCCCAACACAAGAAGCATGGATCGCAAAGTGAACATAGCAATAGCAACTAGGATCTCCACCAAGCATGCAAACACACACAGTAGTAGTAGAATGGTGAATCATGGGTAAATGCAAGCAAGGGTCACAATCGCATGAAAAAAGCATAGAATGAGGCATAACATGCAAAATGAACACGAGAACATGAGCATAAGATGACAAGTGGTATATAGCCCATAGTCGTGTGAGAGCCAAGTAGAAGAGGTGCACGTAGTCCTTGCGCGAGGGGAATGGTTGGAGACACATTCCAATGAATCCCAAAGCATCAGTGCTCTCAAGAGCTCTTTTCGTCAACTCATGGGATTGTGAGGTTGACGAGTAGTCATGAGTACCTACACACAATAAAGACAAAGGGAAAATTGTGTGCGCGTGGTATATGTACACATCATCTGTTAGGATGTGCGTGTGCATGTGTTCATTAGCACAAAATATCCAATGCTCAAATAAATGAGATGCATGATATAAGAACATGTCATCCATCATGAAAGGTTTGTTGTTATGTATAGAATAATGGAGACTACAAGTATGTAGTGCATCACTTGAATTATCGAGAGCATTGTTATTCATGAAATGCGGATTGTGCACACATTTATTGGGCTCATGCAATGGATGGGATGGAACCAAATCTCGTAACATGTATGAGGAAACTATGGGGGTCTCCTCATGTGCAATAGCGGAAGCATAATGCGGAGAGTATGGACAACATCCAAAACAATGCATTTCCAAATCATGGAGATCATGGCATGGCATATGAGAATTATTGCGCAAATGATGCAAAGGAAGCATGGCAATATCATCACAAGAAAAGCAAATGCCAATAACCATGGGCTTGTCGTCCATGCCATATGTGCAAATGGGATTTACTTTTATGGGATATGCATAGTCGCTACGGTGAGATTGCAAAGATGCAATACGGGAAATTTCACGCATAGCATATGACAAGGTTAGCGGATTGTCGAACATGATGTGACCAATAGAATTTGCACATGATGGAGTATAGCATCACAACTAGGTAAGTTAGCATGCTCATCATCATATTCATCAAAAATTGGTGGCATATCTAAGCATGAAGAAGACATAGCATGTGGTGTGTCTGTAAGGTGATCAACATCATGTAAGCAATCAATGGCAAGATAGCCCACTAGTGGGACAAGCAAAGAACCTTCACCTATGTTACCTTTAGAGCTCCGCTCATGTGATGTAGGTGAGGTGGTAAAAGTTGACGCGTTGTCAACATGTTCATCTTGATGGAACCATGTGGATGGGGCATCATCGTCCACCATGGCCATCGTCATTCCCATTGGAGGGATGGAATCGTCGAGGGTAGGCGCGTCGTCATGTATGAGACCTTGCACCAAAGAAAAAGACACAATAGGAGTAGAGGGTAAGTTGTTAGAAATCATAGTGGCCTCACATGCCCTCTCAACTACCTCACACACTAAGTGTTGTCGCTCACTCACTCCCTCTAGGATGCTCTCACTCATATGGTTGATTGAATCACTCAAAGGGTGGTGATGGCTCTCAACCTCACATAGAAATTTTGGCATGTTGTCATGTATGGGGCTAGTGGTGGTCACTCTCATCCTCTCATCGGAAATGCACTCAAGATCACATATGGTGGAGTCACTCATATCACTCATGCGGTGGTGGCTCTCCTCACATGGGAATTGGGGCATCTCATCATATGTGGGTGTCGGAGAGATGTAGGTGCAAACGTCTCCATGCTCAACTCCTATCGCCACCTTGGTTGAAGGGATAGTCCCATGCTCAACCTCCTCATCCATAACGCCTTCGAAGATGAATGTAGTGGGGTGTGGCAAAACATCAATCTCCACCAAGACCGAAGGGAACATCCCAAGATCGGCCTCGGTGCTTGACTCCAAGTATGAGTCCCATGTGGGCGCCGTCTTCAAGTCGGTGAAGAGGGCCGCGCTCCCCGCCGTGGTCGAAGGGAAAATCCTATGCTCGACCATCTTGTCGTTGTCGTCATGGATGACGGCCGAAGATGGCACATCATCACTCGCGTCCATGACCGAAGGGAAATTCCCATGATCGGCCATCTCCTTGGGATGCTTCCGAAGATGGAAGGGTCATCCATGTGTGTAGTCTGTTGCCTTGGTGTTGGTGTTGAAGCTTGTGGTTGACGGCGTTCTTCATCTTGGCGCGCGTGTTTCTTGCCGTCATCTTGGCGGTCGTCTCGAAGATGAGGACGTTGTCGCGTGATGCTTGCTTCGGTTGGGCGCTCCGAAGATGTGCGACTTGAGCATTCCGCCTTGAAGATGACGAAGGGGAAGAAGACTTGTAGTTGGCCAACATGTGTCGGAGATGATCCGTATGAGCGTCCAACTTGTTGTCGAAGTAGTCTCTTTTCCGAGCTTCGGAGTGTCGCATGTCGATGGCGAATCGCTTGAGTTTTTGGTTGATGTAGTTGTTCATGTTGATGTAGTCATCAAAGGCCGAGGATGATGTGCTTTGCCTAGCCATCACAAGACTTGAGCAAAGGTGAGTGGTAAATGAGATAAACAATACCAAAATACTGTTCCCAAAGTTGAGGATGTATCCCGTTTCACTCAATGTGAATTGAGAGAACAGTGGAATTGGTACCGGACTTGTGCACTCACACCTACAATGTAAAGCTTATCAAGTGGCTTGGTTAGGACAAGTGGCACAAAATTGAAGCAAATGTTAATCCAAGATATCGAAAATGTTGAGGAAGATTCACAAAATTGCAATGCAAAGCAAATAGATCAATAGCTATGGTGACATTAGGAACACACACAGAGATAGATAAGTGGGATCCGCGCAACCAAGGAATGAGCATAAAATGTGAGAGACCCGGGAAAAGCTCGTGTTGCACGGATACTAGAAGAGACAATAGCGCGATTGCTCAAATGGGCTAGATACGCGCTTGTGCACCAACCTATGAGAGTAAACGTGTCGTCTTCAATCCCAAGTATGCTATGTATGTATGATCCAAGAGTATCTACTATGCAAAATGGCTCAATGCTATTGCTATTGCTTATAAGCTCTTTGTATCTCCTCTTTTGCTTAAAAGCTTTTTCTTCTTTTGCTCTTTTTTTGATAAGCTATGCTTGATGCCCGAACCAAGATATGAGACAAGGATGTTGGATATGCACGGGAGAGACTTATGTCACAATGTAGATAGCAAGATGTTTGCATGCTAAATGTAGCTATGTGGCATAAGAGTAACACTATGGTGCACAAGTAACATGGCCCGACAATTCTCAACTCGCTAGTCTCAATGGCTAAGGTACGCAATAGGATCGTGCTATCAATGCAATGGCAAGGTAATAGACAATGGCAAGGTAATAGACAATGGTTCGGGTGCCAATAGGCAAAGTGGCCGATGTCCATGTCGAGGCCGAGGCAATGATGAGTGGCGGCGTTGTCAATGTAGAACCATCCCTAATTAGGCGAAACACCTTAGGAAATAGAAACCACAACTCAAATTCTCAAACAAAATTTAGTTAGGGTGCCGGAAGTGTATGGTGGTAGGGTTATGCAGAAGTTATGGTGGAGGCCTAGGCAGACTTGCCAAAATGAGAAAATTTTGATGGATTCGTATGGTGGTAAAACCAAGATGAGCAGCTCAGGCACGTCGATAGCTTCAAAACGAGCAAAAGAAAACTCAAATCGGAGTTCAGATGTGAAAGTTATGGGCAAAACGGTGAAGCGGTGGTGGCTGGACTGGGAGGGTCATGCGCACGGGGTCTTAGGCCTGTAGGGCACGGGGTCTCGTGCGCACGGTACAAGGCCGTGGGCACGGGGTGGTCAGGAACTCTGCGGGGGCCCATGCACACGGGGTGGGGACTCCGTGGGCACGTGGGAGGCGGAATTTTTGCGATTTCGGGGGCCAAAATTGATGGAGAAAAGAAAAATTAGGGGTGAATTTCGTGGTGGGAAGGTGGGGAATGCCAAGATCCACTTGCCAAACAACAAAATCGTGGATCAAACGCAACAAAATCTCACAAGAACCAACAAATTGCAAAAAATTTGGTGAGGCTATTTTTGGTGGGGATTTCGAATTGGGACAAAAACACACAAAATTAGGCTAGAAAACGAAGGGAGGTACTCCAAATTCGTGAGAAACGTGGATCTTGATACCAAAATAATACGGGGCATGCCCGTGTGTGTCGATCTTTCACGATTTGGAGGGGGGTTCCACGAAGAACACGGGGAAGAACAAGGAGAAATCACAAGAGAAACACTCAAGAACAAGTCCAACCACACATCCACTAGTCTCACATCTACACAAGATCCACAAAGGTACAAGAACAACAAAGGGAAAGAGGATACATGGCAGAGTTCATCCCAAATCCCATGGGGAGATGGGGCCTTGAATCCACTAGGGATCTTCCCTCATAAGGGGCCTTGTCATCCACTAGGGGATCTTCTCACATGGAGGCATCATCTCCATGGGAGAGGTAGTGGAGGAGATATACTCAACAAATGCTAAACATAATCTAACCCTAACAAATGACCCAAGGGCTGAATATATAGGTAGCTAGAGGTGGGAGACGAAGTGGGGGCAAAAGGGACAATTCCCCTCGGTTCAGCCTGTGAGGCCCGTGCGCACGACCTAAGTAACCCCCTTGTGCACGGGGGTCCCGTGGGCACGGTACACGCCCGTGCACACGGGGTGTCCAGCAGCTACAACGGAGGTCCCATGTGCACGGGGTCTCTTTGGGTCCGTGCGCACGGGCTATCCAAAGTCTTCGGGTACCCTCGTGTGCATAGGGTCTTTTGGGCCCGTGCGCACGGGGTCGCCTGGGAGCTATCCACTTGGCTGCAGCTTGGACTCCTTCTTCCGTGGTTCTTGACGCTCCTCCTCTTGGCCTTGTGTATCCTACCTAGACCCTTTGTGGACGTCTTTCTCATACCTAGTGATGCATAGGGTTTCATTGTGAGGTAGCATCCAAGTTCCATTGGTATTCAAGTCTAGCTCAAAGAGGATGGAGTTCACCTTAGTTTCGATGGCACATGCTCTTGCCATAGGACCACTTGGTAGTTGACGTGTTGGTGTAGAATCCATGGGGATGATGAAGGGATGCTCCGCATCATTGATTCCCTGGGATACTGGATTGTCGCTATGTATTTACTAAAGTTAGTTGAAGGCCTCGACACTTCCCTATTTGTCTAGTTCATGATGGTATGTCCAGTCCACATGGATGTACGATTTCTAGGAAACACATTATCTGCCTTATGAAATGTTTGTCAGTACTACATGAGTGAGCAGTAATGAAGCAGTTATGTTCCTCAATACTATATTGTCAGGCAGTTGATAAAAGGAAAGAAACCTAACTGGATAACCTAACGCACATGATTCAGGGTTTTGGTGGATCAAAAGCTTTCCGGTCTATGTGAGTTTGAGAAAACAAACAACAGGTGAAGAAATTAAGAGGGAAGGAGATGTCGGGGGCAGACCTGTATGCATGAGACAAGAGGGCATCGCTGGGAGCAGGTAACTCGACAGTGGCAGGGAGATCTGTGCTCCGCACCGCACACTCACACGCGCGTCATCGTTCGCTGGCGACCGGCTCCCCACGTGCGTCGACGTCCCTGGCGGCGGCAACTTGGCAGAGGACGGAGTGGTGTAGCCGCCTAGAAGAGGTCGTCGCCGTTGGGGAGCAGAGGCGGCCATCACCGAAGCTATGCGGTTCGGCCTGAACCCAAAGCGAACGGCGCCAGCGGGCCGAGTGGAGGAGAGCTTCCTGCACTGCGGCGGCTCCTTTGCCTTGTACCACTCCGCTCGGCAAACCCCGTTTAAGTGACCTCAGTACGACCACTCGTGGCGCCGGCGTCAGGCACAATGGCAGCGCAAGCAGGACATCTGAGCAAACGGCGGCGCAAACAGGACATCTGGAGCAGACGACAGCGGCGGCGCATAGCTGGCATGAGATTTCTTTTGTGTTTTCTTTCCTTTTGACGGGACACGGACGCTAGGGGCAGATTTTTTCCTTCGGTGGCAGAGTTTTCATCCGTCAGTCAAAATTGCTGAAGGCAGTTTTGGTGAGGGTTAGTTTTAATTTGATGGTTAGATCTAATTAAGCGAGTCTGACCGTGAGGCCGTAATTGGTTGGGGTTGTTATGTGTAGGTTAGGCTAGGTGTACTTAGCGACGAATATGTTTGCTTGTTTAATACTCCCCCTGTCCCACTTTGTACTAGAGCTAGTACAAAGTTGAGACAGTTATTTTGGGAGGGAGGGAGTAGTAGTAGAGATTCAACCTGGTTGGAGGTAATGAATGCTCGCTTCAGGGCGATCTCGATCAGCGGCCGCAGCCGGCCACTACTGCTGCTTCCGACCCTCTGTGTTGTGGTAGGTCGTGCTTGGTTCCATCTGGCGCTGCTCACTGTTTGTCTCCTGCTGTATGGATCTAATCTGGTGCGTGCAAGTGCAAGCACTACTTGTCTTATGAAGGTTATGTACCAATGTAACCATGGCACGAGGTGATTGTCTTGGCAGTTGAGAGTTGGATGCTAGCTTGATGTCTTGTCGAGGATTGTTCTGCTAGACCTATTGACCCCTAGTGTTGAAGGTAGGGTTTGTTGTCCTTCGGCGGCTACTGCTGTCCGAGAGTTTTTCGTTCATCGTTCGCCATCGTCTAAATCGCCCGGACGCAATGAAGCTAATTAGTTGGAACTGCCGTGGAATGCTTTCGCCCACAACAGTTCGGGAGCTTTTGGATCTTCAAGGGCGTGTGAAAGCGGATGTGATTTTCTTGTCTGAATCCCATCTGAATACAGACAAGGCAACTGAGCTAAGGGTGAAACTATGTTTTGATCTTTTTCATATTGTTGATAGTGATGGACGATCGGGAGGTCTTGTACTTTTCTACAACCTTGCAAATGAGGTGGTGTTAAATTATTCCTCGTCTAATTTCATTGATGGTTTCGTCGTGGATGGAATCAACGTGTCATGGCAGTTGACTGGTTTTTATGGAGAGCCAAACTGGGACATGAAACACTTGTCATGGACGAATATGAGAACCCTTCATAACAACTCAACAGGACCATGGATGATCTTTGAAGATTTTAATGAGATACTACTTGCTAATGAGAAGGAGGGTGGAAACGTTAGACCGCAACAATATATGCAGAATTTTCGAGACTGTGTGAACGATTGTGGCTTACAAGAAATCATGTCTATAGGGGACCCTTTTACTTGGAGTACAAGTGTGATCAGAGAAAGGCTAGATAGAGCCTTATGCAACGAGAAGTGGGCTGGTATTTTTCCTTATGCAGCGGTTATCCATGAACACCATGTACATTCAGACCACAGACCAGATACTGTATATTATTCTGCAGTTATGGGACAGCAGCAAAGAGGTGAAAGAAGGTTTGAGGCGAGATGGTCGAGTGAATCCACAATTGATGAAATTGTTAAAAGCGCCTGGGAAAGAGCAAAGCTGGCAAGGATCGGTCCTTCTCTTGCGACCAGAACCAAGTCAGTCAAGGACGACATGTTCATTTCGGACCGTGCTACACTCAAAGGTCCGAAGAAGAGAATTAGTAAGTTGAAGAAAGAGATAGAGAAGTTGAGAAGATGTACATTGACAGAAGAAGTCCGGCAGAAAATCAAGGAGGCACAAATCCTAATAGAAAACATGTTGGATCAGGAGGAGCTAGTGTGGTTGCAACGTGGACGACCAAACTGGCTACTACATGGTGACAGAAATACATCTTATTTCCACAAAGCAGCTACAACCCGTAAGAAAAGAAATTGTATCCGAAGATTGCTTGATGATACAGGGGTTTGGAAGGAGGAGTTGGATGATATAAACAGTATCATTATGAGTTATTTCAAAGAGCTTTTTACATCCTAGGTGGTCGTACCGGATATTAATGTTCTGAGTAAACTCCATAGCCGAGTTTCAGAAGCAATGAATATGTCCCTGATGGCGCCATACACGACCGAGGAGGTAAGAAAGGCTCTCTTTTCCGTTGGAGATTTTAAGGCACCATGATCGGATGGGCTTCACGCGGTCTTTGATAAACGGTTCTGGCCTATGTTGGGTGATGACCTTGTTTTGGAAGTTCTGAATGTAGTCAATTCCCGTGTTATACCACAAGGGTGGAATGAAACTACTATTGTCATGATCCAAAAAGTAAATTCCCCGGAGAAAGTTACTCAATTCTGACCGATCAGTCTATGCAATGTGGTATACAAGGTAATTTCTAAGTTGTTAGCTGCAAGACTCAGGGTGTTACTTCCGGAGATCATTAGCCCTAACCAGAGTGCCTTTGTTCCTGGTAGACTCAGTACGGATAATGTGCTAATAGCTTATGAGAGTTTACATGCAATAAAACAAAAGAAGGTGGGCAAACATGGTTGGTGTGCGGTGAAACTTGATATGCATAAAACCTAGGGTTGGGCTAAGATGATAATGGTGTGTGTCTCTTCCGTTGAATATAAGGTGAGATATAATTCAGTTGAGACGGAATCTTTCAAGCCCTCCAGAGGTCTTTGACAGGGTGACCCCCTCTCCTCGTATTTGTTTCTCCTATGTACGGAGGGTTTGACTACCCTATTTTCTCATGCAGAACAGAGTGAAGACTTAGTGGGGGTCAAGGTCTGTAGAGATGCACCTGTGGTAACAAATCTACTCTTTGCTGATGATTCATTAATTTTGATGAAAGCTAATATTCATAATGCAATGTGCTTGAGGTCCATTCTGGATTTATATTGTGCTGCATCCGGGCAGCTTGTGAGTCTGGACAAATCAAGTATCTTTTTTAGTCCTAGCACCGAGGTAAATATGAAGGCTAAGGTTTGCTCTTGTCTCAATATCATGACCGAGGCCTTAAATGACAAGTATCTAGGACTGCCTGCTACTCTTGGACTTGATAAAAGTGACAGTTTTCAATATCTAGTAGATCGGTTAATTATGAAGCTTACGGGGTGGAAGGAGAAGTGTCTCTCTTCAGGAGGGAACGAAGTTCTTATTAAATCTGTTGCTCAAGCATACCAACTTATGCGATGTCGGTCTTTCAAATTCCTAAGAAAATTTGTAAAGGAATTATAGATGCGATATCTCGTTTTTGGTGGGGTGATGACGCAACTCATAAGAGGATGCACTGGTTTGCATGGTGGAAGATGTGTATCCCCAAGAAAATAGGGGGCATGGTCTTCAGAGATATTCACTGCTTCAATCTTGCACTTTTGGCAAAACAGGCATGGCGCCTTATTGACAACCCAAACTCTTTGTTTGCATTGAGCCTAAAGGCAAAATATTTTCCTGATGGAGATCTCATGAATGCAACTTTAAAAAAGAAAGCTTCATATACATGGCGGGGTATTATGTCTGGAGTTGATACGCTCAGACGTGGGTATATTTGGAGAGTTGGTGATGGTGAGAAAATTAGCATATGGGACGATCCCTGGATACCGTAGAGCCCGACAAGAAAGGTGATTTCACCAAGGGGTAACAATCTTCTCTCTAGAGTGTCTGACCTCATTGATCTGGTGACAGGGAGTTGGGAGGAGCAGCTGGTTAACCAAATGTTCTGGCAAGTGGATGCTCGAAGGATTTTGGCCATTGCACTACCATTACATGACATGACAGATTTCCTGGCATGGAACATGACAAAGTTAGGGGCTTTCACTGTGCGATCTGCTTACCATACAGAATGGGAATTTCAATTGGGCCACAAGTTGGAACCGACGATAAGAGTTTCAAATCCATCTTATACATGGGACTCGGTATGGAACTTAGTCTGCCCGGCAAACATAAAAATATTTATGTGGCGTCTCTAGAGGGCTATTCCCTGTCGGTCTATCTTGGCTAACAAGCACTTGAAAATCAATCCGAGTTGCCCTGCCTGTAACCAGGGGCCTGATGACATAAGACATGTGTTGTTCGAATGCAAATTGGCAATGGATGTGCGGAAGGTGCTCGGCCATGATCTTTTTATCAAACAGACACTGAAAGTTGACAAGGCAGGTGAGCTTGTGTTGGCACATCTCCTGTGTCTCCTAGAACAACAGATCCAAGTGTTGGGCTTGCCGAAATTCAGAGAAACGATGGCAACGACGGCTTGGTATTTGTGGTATGAAAGGCGGAAATTGACACATGACGGAGAAACTCAAAGCACATCTCAAATCAATATGTCAGTGAGAGGCCTAGTAGCAAACTATACTATCTCTTATAGCCCAAAACCCCATGCTCGATCAGATGCTTGGCTAAAACCAAAGTATGGTTACGCGAAATTAAACGTTGACGCGGGATATGATAGTGACACACTCGTAGCAACATTTGGAGTAGTTCCGGGACCATAAGGGGAAATTTATTGTGGATGCTAATGAAAAGATGGACCTTTGTTTTGACTCGTTTACAAAAGAAGCATCTGGAGTGAGGTTTGGTTTGAATCTTTGTAATACCGTCGGATGCAGTAAGATTGAAGTGAATTAAGATAGCATGGAGGTGGTGAATGCATTGAGCCAAGGCTACTCTTCTTCGGTCGCTTCATCCAATATAGATGATTGTTATTTCATGTCATTATATTTTTATCATGTTACTTTTGATCATTGTAATAGAGAACGTAATCGAGTTGCTCATGAACTTGCAAGGTTAGCTAGGTTTTCTCCTCCGAGTGTTTGGATGGATAACGCCCTTGATGAGGTTATCCCGTTACTTGTAAAAGATGCTACTTTACTTATGAACTAGAAGCGTTTAGCGTGCTTTGCTACGCCGAAGAATGTTCCACATGAATTTTACATTAACAAATCTAATTCATATTCTTTCAAAGTATGTGCTTCCTAGAGCTGTTTTTTCCGAAATAGGGATCATAAGTCGGAAGAACATCTGCTTGCAAGTATGACAACAACAACTCTGCAAAATATAACTAACCACTTTTTGAATTCATATTAAACTCCCAAACAACTTAGGGCCAAAAAAACTCCCAGACATCTCCAAAGAACACAATAGAATTGAATGAATCTAAGAGAGTAAAAAATTCAAACAATATCAGGCGCTTGCTCCTAATCGGTGTCATGCACTTTATGCAGGAACTATAGAGAGCCTAACACTGCATAGAGCTTGATCCCCTGAAACCATCATAGCATCAACTTTTCACTTCAGAGTAGTTGTGTAGGCATACAACAAGGAGTAATATCCTGAGATAAATGGCTCCGTGCCCTTCTTCCTTTCCTGTAAGCGATTTAAGTGTACATCACATTGTAAATCACATCAATGCTTCCCCTTATACCTCTAGGGATGGGATCACATTTGCAAACAAAAGATATCTTTAACCAGGATCATCACAAATTTCTTTTACGAAGCAGCCCTTAAAATCTTAATAAAAATGACTTACCATAGCTAATGAAACCGCAAGCCTCACAAAATAGTAGTGTTTCTTAAAATTAAAACAACGATTGTTGTTTCATGGTAGCAGCAAGGACCTATGCCTATAGAACCAAGAAAACACACTTATGTCATTGTCACAGGCATAGTAAGACCCCTAATCTGAACCTGGCTGACACATCGTTGTTGCGGTGAACTAAATGCATTCCATGTGAACTATAAACTATCATACACTCATTAGTTCCTTCCAATAATTGACCACTGTTTTTCTCATATTTGTTGATCTCTTTTTGAGCATTCTTTTGCTTCATGTCAAAAGAAGTCACATCATTATGCAAATGTTTCTTCTAAACAAGTTTATCTCGATAGTTCTCCTAGCTTTCTCACCAACTTGACCGATGCAATCAGGAATGACATGAATATCTTTTGATTTTATCTGACATTTTGTTTCCGTTCATGCCTTTCATGTATAGATAAGTGTTGGAAATATGCCCTAGAGGCAATAATAAAAGTAGTTATTATTATATTTCCTTGTTCATGATAATCGTTTATTATCCATGCTATAATTTTATTGATTGGAAACACTGATACATGTGTGGATACATAGACAACACTGTGTCCCTAGTATGCCTCTAGTAGACTAGCTTGTTGATCAAAGATGGTCAAGGTTTCCTAGCCATAGACATGAGATGTCATTTGATAATAGGATCACATCATTAGGAGAATGATGTGATGGACAAGACCCAAACTATGAACGTAGCATATGATTGTGTCAGCTTATTGCTATTGTTTTCTGCATGTCAAGTATCTGTTCCTATGACCATGAGATCATGCAACTCACTGACACCGGAGGAATACCTTGTGTGTATCAAACGTCACAACGTAACTGAGTGACTATAAAGATGCTCTACAGGTATCTCCGAAGGTGTTTGTTGAGGTAGCATGGATCGAGACTGGAATTTGTTACTCTGTATGACGGAGAGGTATCTCAGGGCCCACTCGGTAATACAACATCACAATAAGCCTTGCAAGCAATGTGACTAAGTGTTAGCCACGGGATCTTGTATTACGAAACGAGTAAAGAGACTTGCCGGTAACGAGATTGAACTAGGTATAGAGATACCGACGATCGAATCTCGGGCAAGTAACATACCGAAGAACAAAGGGAACAGCGTACGGGATTAACTGAATCCTTGACATAGAGGTTCAACCGATAAAGATCTTCGTAGAATATGTAGGAACCAATATGGGCATCCAGGTCTCGCTATTGGTTATTGACCGTAGAGGTGTCTCGGTCATGTCTACATAGTTCTCGAACCCACAGGGTCTGCACACTTAACGTTCGGTGACGTTTCGGTAGTATTGAGTTATGTATGGTGGTGACCGAAGGTTGTTCGGAGTCCCGGATGAGATCCCGGACGTCACGAGGAGCTCCGGAATGGTCCGGAGGTAAAGATTGATATATAGGAAGTCCCGTTTTGGTCGCCGGAAAAGTTTTGGGTATTTCCAGTAGTGTACCGGGAGTGCCGGAGGGCCATCGGGAGGGGACACCCACGCCGGGAGGCCACATGGGCCTGAGGGGTGTTGCACCAGCCCTTAGTGGGCTGGTCAAGCCAGCCCCACAAGGCCCATGCGGCTATGAAAGGTGGGAAAGGAAAAACCCCAGGTGGAGAAGGTTTCCAAGTAGGAAGAAGGAATCCTACTAGGAATAGGATTGGTGGGAGGCTCCACCTCCACCTCCTTCGGCCGAACCCCTAGGGGAAACCCTAGGGAGGCTGCCTCCTCCCCTCCCTCCTATATATACTAGAGGAATAGAGGCCCCAAAGACACAAGTCCGCGTGCTAGTTCTCTATTCCCTAGTTCCTCCACCAAATAGATTCCGACGGTGCTTAGGCGAAGCCCTGCCGGAATTGTTCCACCACCACCGCCGCCGCGCCGTCGCGCTGCCGGAGAACTCATCTATCTCTCCGCCCCCTCTTGCTGGATCAAGAAGGCGGAGATCGTCATCGAGCTGTACGTGTGCTGAACGCGGAGGTGCCGTCCGTTCGGCCCTAGATCGGGACGGATCGTGGGACGACTGCGATTTGGATCGCGGAGACGTTCGACTACATCAACCGCGTTTCTTAACGCTTCCCGCTTAGCGATCTACAAGGGTATGTAGATTCACTCTCCCTCTCGTAGATGCTCATCACCATGGATAGATCTTGCGTGTGCGTAGGAAATTTTTTGTTTCCCATGCAACGTTCCCCAACAGTGGTATCATGAGCTAGGTCTATGTGTAGATGAGATCACGAGTAGAACACAAAGTAGTTTGTGGGTGTTGATATTCAGATTGCTTCCTCCCTTGGTCTTTTCTTGATTCAGCGGTATTGTGGGATGAAGCGGCCCGGAACAACATTACTCGTACGCATACGAGAGACCGGTTCCATCAACTGACATGTAACTTTGTTGCATAAAGATGGCTGGCGGGTATCTGTTTCTCCCACTTTAGTTGGATCGGATTCGACAAAGGCGGTCCTTGAGAAGGTTGAATAGCAATTTGTGTATCACCGTTGTGGTTTTTGCGTAGGTAAGAATTGTTCTTGCTAGATACCCGTAGCAGCCGCGTAAAACATGCAACAACAATTAGAGGACGTCTAACTTGTTTTTGAAGGGTATGTTGTGATGTGATATGGCCAATTACATGATGAGATATATGTGATGTATGAGATGATCATGTTTTGTATAGAATATCACGACTTGCATGTCGGTGAGTACGGCAACCGGCATGAGCCATAGGGTTGTCTTTAATTTATTTTCGCCATTTTGCTTTACTTTATCGCTATGAGTTAGCAATAGTCGTAGTAGCAACAGTTGGCACGACAACCTCATGGCGACACGTTGATGGAGATCATGGTGTCATGCCGGTGACGATGGAGATCATGCCGGTGCTTTGGAGATGGAGATCAAAAGCACAAGTTCATGGCCATATCATGTCACTTATGATTTGCATGTGATGTTAATCCTTTTATGCATCTTATTTTGCTTAGGACGACGGTAGCATTATAAGGTGATCCCTCACTTAAATTTCAAGATAAAATTGTGTTCTCCCCGAGTGTGCACCATTGCGAAAGTTCGCAGTTTCGAGACACCTCATGATGATCGGGTGTGATAGACTCTACATTCACATACAACGGGTGCAAGCCAGTGTTGCACGTGCGGAACACTCGGGTTAAACTTGACGAGCCTAGCATGTACAGACATGGCCTCGCAACACAAGAGACCGAAAGGTCGAACATGAGTCATATAGTAGATATGATCAACATGAAGATGTTCACCATTGAAACCACCTCATCTCACGTGATGATCGGACTTGAGTTGGTGGATTTGGATCACGTGACACTCGAATGACCGGAGGGATGTCAATTTGAGTGGGAGTTTTTTAAGTAATATGATTAACTAAACTCATTATCTTGAACAATAGTCTAAGTTGTCTTTGCAATATTTATGTTGTAGATCAATGGCTCGCGCAGTAGCACCCCTGAATTTTAATGCGTTCCTAGAGAAAGCTAAGTTGAAAGATGATGGAAGTAACTTTGTGGACTGGGCCCGTAATCTAAGGATTATCCTTACGGCTTCCCAAAAGGCTTATGTCCTTGATGCACCACTTGGTGAACCACCCGCTCCAGTAGAGTCTCCAGACGATGTGAACGCCTGGCAGACATGTTCTGATGATTACTCAATGGTTCAATGTGCAATGTTGTATGGCTTAGAACCGGGATTTCAAAGATGTTTTGAACATCATGGAGCATATGATATGTTCCTAGAGTTGAAGTTTATCTTTCAGAAGAATGCCCGGATCGAGAGGTATGAGACCTCCGATAAGTTCTATGCTTGCAAGATGGAGGAGAACGGGTCTGTCAGTGAACACATACTCAGGATGTCTGGGTATTCCACCCGTCTGGCTGAATTGGGTATGCCCCTTCCGCCAGAGGCGATCACTGACAGAGTTCTTCAATCATTGCCACCTAGCTACAAGAGCTTCGTGTTGAACTATAACATGCACGAGATGAACAAGTCAGTCGTCGAGCTGTTTGCGATGTTGAAAGTCGCTGAGTCTGAGATTCAGAAGGAGCATCAAGTGTTGATGGTCAATAAAACCACTAGTTTGAAGAAGAATGGCAAGGGTAAGAAGGGTAACTCCAAGAAGAGTGGCAAAGCAGTTGCCCCTCCCGTGAAGAAACCCAAGGCTGGACCCAAGCCAGAAACTGAGTGCTTTCATTGCAAGGGAACTGGTCACTGGAAGCGGAACTGCCCCAAGTATTTGACTGACAAGAAGGCGGCCAACAACAAACAAGGTATATATGATATACATGTTATTGATGTGTACCTTACCAACTCTCGTTGTAGTGCCTGGGTATTTGATACCGGTGCGGTTGCTCACATTTGCAACTCAAAACAGGAACTGCGGAATAGACGGAGGCTGGCAAAGGACGAAGTGACGATGCGCGTGGGAAATGGTTCCAAGGTTGATGTGATCGCCGTCGGCACGCTTGCTCTTCGATTACCATCGGGATTAGTGATGAACCTGAATAACTGTTATTTAGTGCCTGCGTTAAGCATGAACATTATATCTGGATCTTGTTTATTGCGAGAAGGTTACTCATTTAAATCGGAGAATAATGGTTGATCTATTTATATGAGTAATATCTTTTATGGTCATGCACCCAATGTGAGGGGTTTATTCTTATTGGATCTCGATAGTGATGATACACATGTTCATAACATTGATGCCAAAAGATGTAGAGTTGATAATGATAGTACCACTTTCTTGTGGCACTGCCGTTTAGGTCATATTGGTATAAAACGCATGAAGAAGCTCCATGCTGATGGACTTTTGGAGTCACTTGATTTTGAATCACTTGACACATGTGAACCGTGCCTCATGGGCAAGATGACTAAGACCCCGTTCTCTGGGACAATGGAGCGGGCAAGTGACTTGTTGGAGATCATACATACTGATGTGAGCGGTCCGATGAGCATTGAGGTGCGCGGTGGATATCGTTATTTTCTCACCTTCACTGATGATTTAAGTAGATATGGGTATATTTACTTAATGAAACATAAGTCTGAAACGTTTGAAAAGTTCAAGCAATTTCAGAGTGAAGTTGAGAATCATCGTAACAAGAAGATAAAATTCCTACTATCTGATTGAGGAGGACAATATCTGAGTTATGAGTTTGGCAGTCACTTAAGACAATGTGGAATTGTTTCACAATTGACACCGCCAGGAACACCACAGCGAAATGGTGTGTCCGAACGTCGTAATCGAACCTTATTGGATATGGTGCGATCTATGATGTCTCTTGCCGATTTGCCACTATCGTTTTGGGGTTATGCATTAGAGACAGCTGCATTCACTTTAAATAGGGCACCATCGAAATTTGTTGAGACGACGCCATATGAACTGTGGTTTGGCAAGAAGCCAAAGTTGTCGTTTCTTAAAGTTTGGGGATGTGATGCTTATGTCAAAAAGCTTCAGCCTGAAAAGCTGGAACCCAAAGCGGAGAAATGCGTCTTCATAGGATACCCAAAAGAGACAGTTGGGTATACCTTCTATCTCAGATCCGAAGGCAAAGTGTTTGTCGCTAAAAACGGAACATTTCTTGAGAAAGAGTTTCTCTCGAAAGAATTGAGTGGGAGGAAGATAGAACTTGATGAGGTTGTTGAACCTTTACTTCAACCAGAGAGTAGCGCAGCGCAGAAAGATGTTTCTGTAGAGCCTACATCAGTTGAAGAGGAAGTTAATGATGATGATCATGAAGCTTCGGATCAAGTTGCTATCGAACCTCGTAGGTCGACAAGGACGCGTACTGTTCCTGAGTGGTACGGCAACCCTGTCTTAGAGGTCATGTTGTTGGACAACGATGAACCTACGAGCTATGGAGAAGCGATGATGGGCCCGGATTCCGAGAAATGGTTAGAGGCCATGAAATCCGAGATGGGATCCATGTATGAAAACAAAGTATGGGCTTTGGAAGTATTACCTGAAGGGTGAAAGGCCATTCAGAACAAATGGATCTTTAAGAGGAAGACGGACGCGGACGGCAATATCACCGTCTATAAAGCTCGACTTGTGGCAAAGGGTTTTTCACAAGTTCAAGGAGTTGACTACGATGAGACCTTCTCACCCGTAGCGATGCTTAAGTCCGTCAGAATCATGTTAGCAATAGCTGCCTTTTTCGATTATGAAATTTGGCAGATGGATGTCAAAACAGCGTTCCTTAACGGTTTCCTTAAGGAAGAGTTGTATATGATGCAACCAGAAGGTTTTGTCGATCCAGAGAATGCTGACAAAGTTTGCAAACTCCAGCGATCCATTTATGGACTGGTGCAAGCATCTCGGGGTTGGAATCTTCGCTTTGATGAGGTGATCAAAGCGTTCGGGTTTATACAAGTTTACGGAGAAGCTTGTATTTACAAGAAAGTGAGTGGGAGCTCTATAGCATTTCTAATATTATATGTGGATGCCATATTGCTGATTGGAAACAATATAGAAATGTTGGAAAGCGTGAAGGAATATTTGAACAAGAGTTTTTCAATGAAGGACCTAGGAGAAGCTGCTTTCATATTAGGCATCAAGATCTATAGAGATAGATCGAGACGCTTAATAGGACTTTCACAGAGCACATACCTTGACAAAGTTTTGAAGTTCAAAATGGATCAGTCCAAGAAGGGGTTCTTGCCTGTATTGCAAGGTGTGAAGTTGAGTAAGACTCAATGCCCAGTGACTGCAGAAGATAGAGAAAAGATGAGTGTCGCCCCCTATGCATCAGCCATAGGCTCTATCATGTATGCAATGCTGTGCACAAGACCCGATGTCAGCCTTGCCATAAGTATCACCGGAAGGTTTCAAAGTGATCCAGGAATGGAACACTGGACGACGGTCAAGAATATCCTGAAGTACCTGAAAAGGACTAAGGACATGTTTCTCGTTTATGGAGGTGATCAAGAGCTCGTCGTAAAGGGTTACGTCGATGCAAGCTTTGACACTGATCCGGATGACTCCAAGTCTCAAACCGGATACGTATTTATTCTTAATGGGGGTGCGGTAAGCTGGTGCAGTTCCAAGCAGAGCGTGGTAGCTGATTCTACATGCGAAGCGGAGTACATCGCTGCCTCGGAGGCAGCGAAGGAAGGTGTCTGGATGAAGGAGTTCATGGCAGATCTTGGAGTAGTGCCCAGTGCACTAAAACCCAATGACTCTGTTCTATGACAACACTGGTGCCATTGCTCTAGCCAAGGAACCAAGGTTTCACAAGAGGACCAGACACATAAAGCGACGTTTCAATTCCATCCGCGATTACATCAAGGAGGACGACATAAATATTTGCAAAGTGCACACGGATCTGAATGTTGCAGATCCGATGACTAAACCTCTTCCAAGGGCTAAACATGATCAACACCAGAACTGTATGGGTGTTAGATTCATTACAATGTAAATCACATAGTGATGTGAGCTAGATTATTGACTCTAGTGCAAGTGGGAGATTGTTGGAAATATGCCCTAGAGGCAATAATAAAAGTAGTTATTATTATATTTCCTTGTTCATGATAATCGTTTATTATCCATGCTATAATTGTATTAATTGGAAACACTGATACATGTGTGGATACATAGACAACACTGTGTCCCTAGTATGCCTCTAGTAGACTAGCTTGTTGATCAAAGATGGTCAAGGTTTCCTAGCCATAGACATGAGATGTCATTTGATAACAGGATCACATCATTAGGAGAATGATGTGATGGACAAGACCCAAACTATGAACGTAGCATATGATCGTGTCAATTTATTGCTATTGTTTTCTGCATGTCAAGTATCTGTTCCTATGACCATGAGATCATGCAACTCACTGACACCGGAGGAATACCTTGTGTGTATCAAACGTCACAACGTAACTGGGTGACTATAAAGATGCTCTACAGGTATCTCCGAAGGTGTCTGTTGAGCTGGCATGGATCGAGACTGGAATTTGTTACTCCGTATGACGGAGAGGTATCTCAGGGCCCACTCGGTAATACAACATCACAATAAGCCTTGCAAGCAATGTGACTAAGTGTTAGCCACGGGATCTTGTATTACGGAACGAGTAAAGATACTTGCCGGTAACGAGATTGAACTAGGTATAGAGATACCGACGATTGAATCTCGGGCAAGTAACATACCGAAGAACAAAGGAAACAGCGTACGGGATTAACTGAATCCTTGACATAGAGGTTCAACCGATAAAGATCTTCGTAGAATATGTAGGAACCAATATGGGCATCCAGGTCCCGCTATTGGTTATTGACCGTAGAGGTGTCTCGGTCATGTCTACATAGTTCTCGAACCCGCAGGGTCTGCACACTTAACGTTCGGTGACGTTTCGGTAGTATTGAGTTATGTATGGTGGTTACCAAAGGTTGTTCGGAGTCCCGAATGAGATCCCGGACATCACGAGGAGCTCCGGAATGGTCCGGAGGTAAATATTGATATATAGGAAGTCCCGTTTTGGTCACCGGAAAAGTTTCGGGTATTTCCGGTAGTGTACCGGGAGTGCCGGAGGGCATTGGGAGGGGCCACCCACGCCGGGAGGCCACATGGGCCTGAGGGGTGTTGCACCAGCCCTTAGTGGGCTGGGCAAGCCAGCCCCACAAGGCCCATGCGGCTAGGAAAGGTGGGAAAGGAAAAAACCCCAAGTGGAGAAGGTTTCCAAGTAGGAAGAAGGAATCCTACTAGTAGTAGGATTGGTGGGAGGCTCCACCTCCACCTCCTTCGGCCAAACCCCTAGGGGAAACCCTAGGGAGGCTGCCTCCTCCCCTCCCTCCTATATATACTAGAGGAATAGAGGCCCCAAAGACACAAGTCCGCGTGCTAGTTCTCTATTCCCTAGTTCCTCCACCAAATAGATTCCGACGGTGCTTAGGCGAAGCCCTGCCGGAATTGTTCCACCACCACCGCCGCCGCGCCGTCGCGCTGCCGGAGAACTCATCTATCTCTCCGCCCCCTCTTGCTGGATCAAGAAGGCGGAGATCGTCATCGAGCTGTACGTGTGCTGAACGCGGAGGTGCCGTCCGTTCGGCGCTAGATCGGGACGGATCGTGGGACGGCTGCGATTTGGATCGCGAAGACGTTCGACTACATCAACCGCGTTTCTTAACGCTTCCCGCTTAGCGATCTACAAGGGTATGTAGATTCACTCTCCCTCTCGTAGATGCTTATCACCATGGATAGATCTTGCGTGTGCGTAGGAAATTTTTTGTTTCCAATGCAACGTTCCCCAACAATAAGAACATGCATATGAAAATTGTGTATGCCTAATTTTGAGGAATTTCAATAACCAAACACAACACAACATGAGAAAAGAATGGAATCAAGATAACATGGAACCCATAAAACTAATATTAACTTGAAAGGAACTAACTAAGAAGTGGTCAATAATTAAGAGATGATTAAAAATAAAATAGTGAAAGTGAAAGAAAGTGACATATCTCTCAAAGTAGGATGGCATACTCAAACTGATAAACCAGACAGTTGAGCGAGACATAATGCAATGGATATCCAGGTTTTAACATGCGAACCAAGAAGTGTCCTGGAATTTTAAGATATTGAAAAAGAAAACGATGCATACCAAAGAAAATGAGAGATATCTGATAATGATAGAAAATACAATATCTGATAAATTTAAGAAGATGGTCAATGTTGCCAAATAAGTAAAACAATTGTTCGATGCCTACCCATGTTTTAACATGTGAACCCTTGTATTGGATGCTGAAAACAACTGACTATTTTAGGGACATAGGGAAAGACAAAGTACAGATATTAAAGATTCTGCATTTGTATAGCATTATTACATTCTTAACCAATTAACAAATTAGGAGGTACACCAGTACAAAGAATTCTAACCTTCCATGTTTATAGTACTATAATTGTAACATGGAAGAAAATATGCTAAGAACCAGTATATCACATCCCCAAGAACCAGGGTAAGAAGCATCACATTTTAAAAGAAAAAATATCATCAAAACAACCAATCAATGATGCACAATCGAACTAATAACTATCATTTTGTTGTTGTTGTAGTTCGGTATCCCATCTAGCAATCATTTATAAATGCATATCTAAGATGCAATATGCAAGTGCGTTAATAGAAATAAGAATGGACATGGAAAGTATAGAACAACAATAGTCAGAAAATGTTACAGTAACAAAAGAACATGCAGACAATGTAACTGTTTCCGTACCCCAGGAGTTGCATGGTCCAAACTCTTCTGCACCTTCACAAGATCTTCCTTTAGTCGATTGATTTCATCTGCAACACTATTTCCTCCTTTGATGTTGAAGTATATTTTTATCCTTCATAAAGCCAGTATGATTCCTTTGTTTGCTTGCAAGAGCAGACTAACTCCCTCAATTCATTGCGTACTCAATAGGTGATCTGCTATTGTTGATGGACAGTCTAATCTAAATATACCCGTCTAACACTTTTAGCTAATGATTTACCAAAAGATCAGCTAGAGATTAAACACTATATCAAAGTATCAAATGAATAAATTCAACACCCAACTAACAGTTTAGCACACACAGGCATCAAGCCTATACACCACACACGCGGGAGCAGCATCATGCAAGCAGCGCATACAGGCAACGCTGCAGCAGGTACGGACGCGACGCAGGACACAGGGTTGCGGCCAGAGGAGGAGACAGTCACCGAGCAGTTCACACGGAGGCGGAGCAACAGGAGCCCAGTCTTTTCACGAAGGCGTGGTCCGCCGGAGCGCTGGGCTCCAGTGGGTGCTCCTCCTTGGGGCTCAACGGCGCGGTCGCTGGCGCATCATCGACCGGTCCGGCGATGGGGATCTCCGCCTGGGTCAAGCGTGTAGCCGCCGCTGGAGCCTGCGGGTGGCGCAGGGATTGGTGAATGACGCGTTTCCTCGAGTATTGCTGTTGTCGCGTGTCCGACAACGGCATGACGGTGGCATCGGGGTTGCTTTGGTGGCGGTCTTCAAGGATGTTGGTGGCCTTACGCAGCGCGTCGCCGGCGCAGCGTTCTGCGCCCGCTCATGCCCCCGCGTGGCGGCGCACACCGTCAGCTGGTCCGCGATCTGTCGTGCCTACAACTGCCACTGCATCGACATCAATCGTAGTGACATCAGCCGCTTGGCAGCGCTAGAGAAGGCCACAACGGAGAGTCGGTCGGCCGTGTCGAGGCTCAACGGTGGTGCTCGGCTGCTCGTGCTCGTGGCCGCCAGATCGGAGGTCAAGAAAATATGGATGTGGGCAAGGGAACAACAGATTCGAAGGACGCCTCCGTCTCTTCGCTTTTTTTCGACTCGATGCACATGGGACGAATCGAGAGAGTTCTACCGCAACCCAGCCGCCAAAAGGGCCCACTAGACGAACGACCGAGTCAAAATTGGAACACCCAATTCAAAATCAACGACCTCAATTGACTGTGAGGCCTTTAAAACCAAGAAGATTAGTGTTATAGAAGAGGAATAAAGGAGGAGAAGTTTACATGCTCCACCAAAAGGAGTAAACTCAAGCCTGAAAAAAAGCCATTTGTCCCATTTCCCTCAAAACCATGAACTTCTCCGTTGGCGCCGGCGGTAGTAGGGACGGCGGAGG
The DNA here is from genome assembly GCA_039707655.1 of Elymus sibiricus. Taxonomy (NCBI): domain Eukaryota; kingdom Viridiplantae; phylum Streptophyta; class Magnoliopsida; order Poales; family Poaceae; genus Elymus; species Elymus sibiricus. The sequence continues at coordinate 260,758,431 of CM077669.1, forward strand.
CGAGGGCGGGAGGGTGCAAGCGGAGCGATGGCTGGAGATTGCGGCGAAGCTCCTCGCCGTGCGCGACCTCGTCGGCTGCAAGCGCTTCGCCGAGCGCGCGGTGGAGGCGGATCCGCTTCTCCCCGGCGCCGACGAACTCCTCGCCGTCGCTGACGTTCTCCTCGCCTCTCAGGCGATGCTCTATACCGGAGAGCCTGACCCGTTCGCCGTCCTCCAGGTGCCCTCCAAAACCACCGACCACGGCGCCATCTCCCGCGCCTTCCGCCGCCTCGCGCTCCTCCTCCAATCCAGCAACCCCCACCCCGGTGCGGATGTAGCCCTCCGCATCGTCAACGACGCCTACGAACTCCTCTCCGATCCATCACGCCGGCCACTGCGTTCTACACCTACCAACATCCCTTCTGGTGCTCCCTCTCAGCCAGACGCTGCCGCCGCTCCCGCAGCTGAGACGGCGGACTTCTGGACGGCGTGCCCGTTCTGCTGCTACGTCCATCAGTACCCGCGTGAGCTAGTTGGCCGCGCGCTCAAGTGCCCAAACAAGTCTTGCCGCCGGGGGTTTGTGGCTGTTGAGATCCCTACACAGCCGACCATTGTGCCGGGCACCGAGATGTACCACTGTGCTTGGGGGTTCTTCCCCCTTGGTTTCCCCAACTCGGCGGATCTGGGTGGCAACTGGAAGCCATTTTACATGGTCTTCCCTTGGAACAATGCGCCAAGTGGTGGGGGTGCCATTGGTAGGAACTATAGTAACCATGGTGGAGGCAGCAATGACCGGCAGCCGCAGAATGGGAGTGCTCGTGGTGGATCATCCAGCGGTAGGGTCAAGAAGACAACTGCTCGCAAGAAGGTTGGGGCGGGGCCCAAGAGGCGTTCTTTTGGTGGTGGTGTGGAGAGCGGCATTGATGCATCGATGCTTGGACAGGATGGCTGGGCTGAGGGTGAGGAGGGTGAAGTTGGACAGCGGGAGGAGGTAAGAGGGATTAACATAAATGAGGAGGCACAGGCTACAGATGGTACTGGCAGGTCGAATGTCACAGGAGGAGTTGAGGACCTGGGCAGCTTCCATTTGGATGTTGATCCGACCGAGGATATACTAGGTAATCTGGGAAATTTACACAACTTACCGTTCTTGAGGGTGGATAATCTTGGGAGGATGCTGTAACTGTTGCCATGGCTTGTCATGGTGCTGAAGACCTGAAGTATTGTATGATTAGCAGGGTGGAACAGATGCTCCAAGGACTGCGTTTACCTTTCTTGTTGTAGTTCTTTTTATTGTGCTATTATCTCATCTTGCAGTGGTAGTGTACTTTGTTGTAGTTTGCTAGCAATGGAGTCGCTTGATTCAGGCTGTCACAGAAGTACTCTGTGACTTTGTGGTATCTCCAAATTTGTCAGGATATGTGCTCTTGTCTTTGGCAGACAAACTTGTAGGTATTTCTTGTAATGGAAATAATGTTTCATAGATTAACTGTTATTTGATTGGTTATGCTCGTCATGCCACTTTGGTTTCTTCAAAGGGTCCACGGTGACTTGAGAAGTTTCTAAGAGCAACTTATCAAGTAAGTGAAGCTGGTTCCTCTTGTTGAATACATAAACTTTTTTCTTTTGTTGCACAGGCATATATTAGCTACTCCCTCCGTCCCATAATGTGTGTCAAAAAACGTCTTACACTATGGGACGGAGGGAGTATATGATAATGATTGACTTGGCAATACCAAGTTTGTCATTCTACTATGAAGTTGATACTTAAATGATTTTAATATGCTTAAATAGGATTTCATGTAGTAGGTAATTACCTCTATTCCTTATGCTATTGATTTTTGTTCATTATGATCACATAATAGTTACTAGGAAGTATGGGATCAATTCATGTAATCAGTAGGTGATCAACTTTATTGTTACACAAGTTATGTACAAAAAGTGCATTGACCGAAACCTATCAAACTAATAAGATGTCTTTACTCTGAACTTTTACCGAAATTCCATAATACTTGGTCTCTTACAAAATCACCATCATAATCATCTCGGTACATTGTTCACCTTGTAATGGTTTGCATCTCATAGTACATTGCTGACCACAGAATGTTGTGCTTTATCTAGGATCTAGTTACTAGGCCTATTGCTTCATGATCATTTAGACATGTACGATTTGGGTTACTTTGATTTTACTCCACTTTCTGTTAGACTCATGATCGTCTAGACTTGTATGATACAGGTTTATTCAATTTTGTTTCAGTTTCTAAGAAGCTGCCAAACTAGGCTTCATATTGAGATGGCGCAGTTAAGTCTTTGGGTAGTCACACATTCTTTTATCATTCAGACAAAATACCTACCGGACAGTTCTACCTTCCTCAGAATCACATTCTGGATTCGGTAATCAGATATTATTGCTTACATTTCCTTAGGATGTCTCACATTGAAGTATACACACACACCAACAGTCACACACACACATATGGAGAAACGTGGATAATTAAGTGAATTTTTTGCATGGGAAATAAAAAACGAGTTGCTGTTAAATATATTATGGAACTTTGTATCAAAGCAATGTGGCTAGTTTTGGTGCCTTACCTAGCATTTATCTTCTTTTAAATAGACACTATATGAGTTGATGTCGTCAGCTTTTTGTTTTGTACCAAATGCAGCCAAGTTCTGATAGTTATGTGTGCATTTTATATCTGTAGGTTCCCCTTTTTGTGATTGAAAATGATTACCACATCGCATCCAATCTACCGCATCCAATCTACTCCCTCCGTAAACTAATATAAGAGCATTTAGAACACTACTTTAGTAATTTAAACACTCTTATTCATTTGTGAAGCTGTTTATCCCCTAGCCTATAATATGGGCAGCTTGTAAAACTCCGCCACTAGTTTGCCGAAAAAGGTGCTAACTTTAGCTGTTGTACTTGTCCGGCAATTGAAGGATTATAGCTTGTACGCCGTTCATTTTTCGAAAGGGGGGCTTTATTGCTTTATTACTTAAAAGATTTAAGCGTTACACCTGGCCTCTTCATAATTAAGATGCACACAGCCAAACAAGGTCGTCACACACACAAAAAGGCGAAATACATAAAGACTAGAGTCCGTATAACGCCTAAAGCGGAGAGGGGCTAATCCTAAGATCATGCTCCCATCCATGTTGGATAAAAGTATTCCTCGCCGAAGCCTCCAATCCTATACACGCCTCTGTAAACAGGTCTCGATTCTTCATGTGTTGTAGAGAGGACCAGAAACGAAGAGTCCCGGTACATTTGTAGATAACCTGCATCAGAGAAGTACTTTTATCATTAAAAACATTATCATTTCTACATAGCCAAAACGACCAAATGAGGGCAAACGCTTCCACCCTTGAGAAGAGTTCTAAACCTGTGATCAATCCCATGTAACTAGTTGCCAAATACATTAGCAACACTTAAAAGGAGGATAGAAGTCAGAAGCTATTTGGATGATTGACCATATAGAACGAACGAAATTGCGTTGGAAGAATAAATGTTTTATTGTCTCATCATGGTGACAAAAGACACATTGTGGAGTTCCACGCCAATTCCTCTTAATAAGGTTATCTTTAGTAAGAATGACTCCGCGACGAAGATACCATGCAAATACTTTATTCTTAAGAGGTATCTTCATCTTCCAGATCTTCTTATTATTATCGATTGGCACATCAGACTGGGTTAACGCTCTATACATGGACTCCACTGAGCAGTGTCCATTTTCATGGAGGTTCCATCGGAATACATCAGACCCATGTGACAATTGCACCGTCGACAACCGCTGGAGCAGGATGATCTCCACGATTGGAGTCTAGGTTCAATTAAATCTCTTCTGAACGTCACATTTGGTGGAAATGATTCCTTTATCTTGGCGATAGTATCACCCTCGTGGCGCACAATGTTGTATAGAGCCGGATATTGTTCCCGGAGTGTGGTATTTCCTAGCCACTTGTCCTCCCATAATCTAATTTTTGAGTCGTCCTTAATCGAGAAGGATCCATAGTGGAAGAATATTTCTTCGTAGCCATTAGATTCGCCCAAAAGTGGGAATCCCCAGGCTTCCAGTATACTTGGGATACTGCCTTGGAACCCACATATTTCCTCCTTAAGACGGTTTGCCATACACCATCTTCCGTGAGTAATTTAAACAACCATTTGCCAAGGAGGGTCCTATTCTTAACCTCAAGGTCATGAATGCTCAACCCACCTAGGTCTTTGGGACGGCAAACCACACTCCATTTAGCCAGTCGATATTTCTTTCTCTCGCTATCTCTTGCCAGAAGAATCTTGATCGAAAATAATCCAATCTATATAAAACTCCTTTCGGCTACTGGAAGAATGAAATCATATATAGTACCATATTACTTAGTACTGAATTTATGAGTACCAATCTTCCACCCAAAGATAGCAGTTTACCCTTCAACCTGCTAAGTCTTTTTTGTAATCTCTCCTTGATGTGTTTCCATTCAGCATTTATGAGTCTCCGATAATGTATCGGTATCCCCAAATATGTGATCGGAAACTGGCCCAACCCGCATCCGAACAGTTTAGCGTACAGGTGGGCCTTGTCTTGAGCGTCGCCAAAGCAAAACAGTTCACTTGTATGAAAATTGATCTTAAGACCCTGACGAGGACATCAATAGCATTGTTACACCCACAACCCATGCTGCTATACATACTGGACCAGTTACTAGAGCTCGTGCATGCCAATTGAATTACCAAGTACTTTCGTTTCTTGGAAATCCTTCTAATGTCCGTATGTGCACCTATTGATTTGTTGCCTCTTCCATCTTCGAAGAAGGTTAATTTTGATGCTAAAGAACGTGCTGAATTGATATTAAAGGTGCATGAGTTAACTAAGGAAAACATTGAGCGTATGAATGCTAAATATAAATTTGCTGGAGATAAGGGTAGAAAACATGTTGTTTTTGCACCTGGAGATCTTGTTTGGTTACATTTGTGTAAGGATAGGTTTCCTGATTTGCACAAGTCAAAGCTAATGCCACGTGCTGATGGTCCTTTTAAGGTGTTAGAGAAAATAAATAATAATGCATATAAACTTGAGCTGCCTGCAGATTTTGGGGTTAGTTCCACTTTTAACATTGCAGATTTGAAGCCTTATTTGGGTGAGGAAGATGAGCTTCCGTCGAGGACGACTTCACTTCAAGAAGGGGAGGATGATGAGGACATCAATACCAGTGTTACACCCACAACCCCTGCTGCTATACATACTGGATCAGTTACTAGAGCTCGCGCACGCCAATTGAATTACCAGGTACTTTCATTTCTTGGAAATCCTTCTAATGTTCATGAACATGTGATGTTGCCTAAATTAGATACTTTTGCTTTACTTATGAATGGAGGACCTAGCATGGACAAGTAGGATGGCCAATGGAGCGGGAATAAGCATGGAGAAGAAGGTGCGCACGGGAGAAAGAACAATGGAGCTTGAAGTGGTGATTTTCGCACTTTGAAGCCACCATAATGAGAGCATGAAGGCTTGGATGGAATATTCAAGACGCCACTTTATAAATTTCGTCCATAGGCTATTATAGGTCCTGCGCCACCTTATTTTTGGGCCAGGCCCATGTAATTTCGAAATACCATATTATAGGCTATTTTTAGAGTCCGTGTGGGGAAACTGAGTTAGGGTTGGTTCCGGACCCCTCCTCCAAGGGGCCACTAAATCCCCCTCTATTCCCCCATATATACATCCATTAGGGCGCAATTTAGAATTGGGTTTTGTTTAGATTACAAGTTCGCCATAGCTGCAACTTCGCGTCCTTCGTTTGTGTTCTACGACCAGACCAAGACGTCACAGAACCCCACTTTCATCAATAAAGCTTTCCTCTTATATTCGTAGTATCGAGATTGCAATTTCAATTTCTTGCTTGTTCTTCTTTTGCATGCAGGAAATAGACCTTCATGGTTAGGTTGATCGTGCTCCGGCATGGTCAATAACCTCTCGGAGTTGGTTTAGCGATTGCTAAGGCGCGACGTCCTCGCACGTTCGTAGTCGGATCGTTAAAGTCTACTCCACCAAAAACGATAGCCACCATCTCATCAAAAGACGGGACACCTTTGCCTCTATCAAGTGTTATCAGATTTCCAGGTTGCTCGGTGAGATTTTACTAGTTTTTCATAGTTTAGATTGCATCTGTTCTTCATACCTACAGCCCACAAAAAAGCCACAAAAAAATTAGGGTTAGATCATCATACCCGAACCAATCTGAGCCTTTGCAATCTTCTGTTCGGTGTTTGCTTTGTTGAATTTGCGGTTGCATCGTCATGTCAAGTTGCTGATCTTAGCATCTAGTCTTTTAGAGTTTCGGGTTCTGGTCATAAGTTGTCACGCCGCCATACCCACCATCATCATCACCGCTGCCATAACCACCATCATCAGCACCGCTGCCATACCCACTATCATCATCACTGCTGGCATACCCACCATCATCATCACCGCTGCCATACCCACCATCATCAGCACCGCTGCCATACCCACCATCATCATCAGTGCGTCGATATATCACCACTATATATCTGTCATCAATCCTTGTCCATATAAACCACCCCATATCCACCTTTAATCTGAATTCCTCAGATATTCGGATTGCTTTCACGATCCTTCTGTTTTGAGTTTCGTGTTTCCTTGCCTGAGTAGGTTTACCAAAAAATTCTGGAGACCCCCGCACAGTTTTTAGGCCAAAATTTCGGTGGGTGAATTTTTCTGATCCTGTTTTTAGGTTTTGCAGAGCGTTTTGAGACACTCGCCACCATAGTGATTTTTTGTCGCGCTTGTTAGTCGTCGCAGCCCCGAATCGTTCGAGAGAAAACAAAAAATTAGTCATTTTTTGTGCCTCTCCTGTTTATACGTCTTGGGAAGAGTTTTGAGACACTCGCCATTATAGTGATTTTCTGAAGAAAAAAAGGGAGCAAAAAAAGGCGCCAAAAAAAAGAGAGATTTTTTTCTCCAGAGTGTGCTCTTCCCTTGGTTACATGCCGCGTCGTGATTTTGTTGGTGTTCTAGGCTCGCGTCTCTAGTTTAGTCTAGCCTAGGACCAGCACGGTACCGTCGTTAAGCGTCTTTTCAACTTTGCATCTCTGAACTGATTATTGCTGACCCTTTTTGCTACCATATTATAAGCCTTCCCAGCTCCACATACATCTACTTCGTGCGTTGGACAACACCTGGCAATCGTTCTATCCAACCTTTGAGGGTTTTTGACTACAACGGTTACCGATCACCGCCTGCTGCTACGTAAGAACTGGTAAGAATTTGAGATTCTCTTGGCGGATTTGTGACACACCACCACCACCACCACCACCACTTCCTAGTAGTCTGTAGGGTCATATTCTTGTTTGTTCCTATTGCTGCTAACCATGCCAGGATCACAAGCCAATGAGATCAACTGGGAGAGCATGATGAACAAGGAGCTCCATGATAAATTTCAACAAATGATGGGTGAACAGGTGCACGACTTGGTGACCAACCTTGGAGAGGCCATGGAGAAGCCAGATGGTTTGGAGAAGATGTTCGACATGAAGCTGGACGCTAAGTTCAATGAGGTGCTTGCACGTCTACCACCACCAGCTGCACCTGTCATACCTCTGCAACAACAACAACATCGTTCGAATTTCGCGGGACGAGCGCAACGTGTGCCTATCAGTCAAGGCCAAAATTCTGGTGCCGTTGCTACTGCTGCAGTTTCTATGGCTGCTGCTGCTACTATGGTTGAGTAGAATGAGAGCTACGATGGTGATTACGATGATGAGGGAGATGTTGCTCCCAATCAGCACCAGGGGCAACCACCACCACAAGCACTAGGTCGTCCACATGCATACAATCACAATGGTAGGGATGCACCACCCCCTCAGGTATGGGATCATGACCATCTCCCTAAACTTAAATTGAATATTCCGACATTTGAGGGTAGATACGTTCCTGATATATATCTTACTTGGGAGTTAGAAACAGAACAACGTTTTAGATGCTTACAATTTCCTGAGGATAGACGTGTTGCTGCTGCTGTTTGTGCATTCACTAGTTTTGCTTGTGTTTGGTTGTCTGAACATTGTAGAATACATAATGATAATATCCCTATAACTTGGGCTGCTTTGAAAAATGCTATGCGTAATCGTTGGGTTCCACCATATTATCAACGCGAATTGCTTCAAAATTTGCAGCGTTTAAGACAAGGAAAAAATTCTGTAGAGGAATATTATCAGGAATTACAAACTGACATGATTAGATGTGGTATTGTTGAGGAGAATGAAGCTATGCTTGCACGTTTTATGGGTGGATTAAATAGAGACATTTAGACTATTCTAGAGTATAAGGAGTATAACAGTATAACTCCTTTATTCCATCTTGCTTTCAAGCTGAACGTGAAGTACATGATCGATAGGCAATGGCAAGAACTAATTTTTTTGCAGGCCGAGCTTCATCATGGACACCACATCCATCATCTACTTTCACACATCCTACTACAACACCACTTACTTCAGCCGCCAACTTCAACAGAGATACAAGAAAACAGGCACCGCCACCATCCTCCATAAAGGGCACACCTTGGGGGCCTGCACAGAGCTCTCCTTCATCCATGGCATATACAGGGAAAACACATGAGGTTATATGTCGTTGTTGCAAGGGTAGAGGTCATTTTGCGCGAGAATGCACATCCAGGCGTGTGATGATTGTTACTGAGGATGGTGGATATGCCTCCGCTAGTGATGATGAGGAGACTTTGGCTCTTATTGCAAGTGAAGAACAGGGTGCCGAGGATACTGAACAAGAGACACATTACATGGCGGCTGACTACGCTGACATGTATGAAAGTTTAGTTGCTCAACGTGTTCTGAGTGTGCAGGTTACACATGCTAAGCAAAGTCAGAGGCACAACTTGTTCCATACAAAGGGAGTTGTGAAGGAGCGTTCTATTCGCGTCATCATCGATGGAGGGAGTTGCAACTACTTGGCTAGCATGGAGATGGTGGAGAAGCTGTCTCTAACCATCAGACCACATCCACATCCTTATTACATCCAATGGTTCAACAACAGTGGCAAGGTTAAGGTAACATGTACTATTCGTGTGCACTTTAGCCTTGCTACATATTCTGATTATGTTGATTGTGATGTGATACCCATGCAAGCATGCTCCGTTTTACTTGGTAGACCATGGCAATTTGATAAAAAAATTTTACACCATGGTAGGACAAATCAGTATACTCTTATTCATAAGGATAAAAATATAACTTTGCTTCCTATATCTCCTAAACATATTATGAAAGATGACATTGCTAGAGCTAGTAAAGCAAAACAGGAGCAAAGTGAGAGTGAAAATCAGATTGTGGCAAAGAAATTTGAGCAACATAATAAGCCTAATAAACCATCATCTAGTGTTGCATCTGAAATAAAACTGAAGAGTGGTTGTTTACTTGCCACTAAATCTGATATTACTGATTTGGATGTTTCTACATCTGTTTGCTTTGCTTTTGTATGTAAAGAAGTATTATTTTCATTCGAGGACATACCTCCCTCTTTGCCTCCTGCTCTCACTAACATTTTGCAGGAGTTCGCTGACGTCTTTCCACAAGACATGCCATTGGGATTACTACCTATTCGAGGGATTGAGCATCAGGTTGACTTAATTCCCGATGCATCACTACCCAACTGTGCGCCATACCGTACCAATCCAGAGGAGACGAAGGAGATTATGCATCAAGTACAGGAGCTGCTCGACAAAGGTTATATACGCAAATCCCTTAGTCCTTGTGTTGTTCCTAATATTCTAGTACCGAAAAAGGATGGTACATCGCGTATGTGTGTTGATTCTAGAGGCATTAATAATATTACTGTTCGTTATCATCATCCTATTCCTAGGATAGATGATATGGTTTATGAATTAAGTGGCTCTACAATTTTCTCCAAAATTGATTTGCGTAGTGGATACCATCAAATTTGTATGAAATTGGGAGATGAATGGAAAACAACATTTAAAACTAAGTTTGGATTATATGAGTGGCTAGTCATGCCTTTTGGGTTAACTAATGCACCTAGCACTTTCATGAGATTAATGAACGAGGTTTTACGCGCTTTCATTGGACGATTTGTGGTAGTCTACTTTGATATTTATAGTAGATCTTTGGAAGAACACTTGGATCATTTGCGTGCTGTTTTTATTGCTCTACGTGATGCGCATTTGTTTGGTAACCTTGGGAAGTGCACCTTTTGCACTGACCGAGTATCTTTTCTTGGCTATGTTGTTACTCCACAGGGAAATGAAGTTGATAAAGCCAAGATTGAAGCTATTGAGAGTTGGCCAAAGCCCGAAAGGATCACACAAGTGAGGAGTTTTCTTGGACTCGCTGGTTTTTATAGGCGTTTTGTGAGGGATTTCAGCACCATTGCTGCACCTCTCAATTAGCTTACAAAGAAGGATGTTCCTTTTGTTTCGGGTACCGCACAGGAAGAAGCCTTCACGGTATTGAAAGATAAGTTAACACATGCTCCTTTACTCCAACTTCCTGATTTTACTAAGACTTTTGAGCTTGAATGTGATGCTAGTGGAATTGGATTAGGAGGTGTGCTATTACAAGATGGTAAACCGGTTGCATACTTTTCTGAAAAATTGAGTGGGCATAGTCTAAATTATTCTACTTATGATAAGGCATTATATGCTCTTGTTCGGACTTTGGAAACATGGCAACATTACTTATGGCCTAAGAATTTCTCATACATTCTGATCATGAATCTTTGAAACATATTAAAAGTCAAGCAAAACTGAACCGTAGACATGCTGAATGGGTTGAATTCATTGAGACTTTCCCTTATGTCATTAAACACGAGAAGGGTAAAGAAAATGTTATTGTTGATGCATTGTCTCGTCGTTATACTATGCTTTCACAACTTGACTTTAAAATATTTGGTTTGGAGACCATCAAAGATCAATATGTGCATGATGCTGAATTTAAAGATGTGTTGGAGAATTGTAAAGAAGGGAGAACATGTAACAAGTTCGTCATTAATGATGGATTTGTGTTTCGTGCTAACAAGCTATGCATTCCAGCTAGCTCCGTTCATCTTTTGTTGTTGCAGGAGGCGCATGGAGGAGGATTAATGGGACACTTTGGCGTGAAGAAGACGGAGGACGTACTTACTACACATTTCTTTTGGCCAAAGATGAGACGGGATGTTGAGTGTTTTGTTGCTCGCTGCACTACATGTCAAAAAGCTAAGTCATGACTCAATCCTCATGGTTTATATATGCCCTTGCCTGTACCTAGTGTTCCTTGGGAAGATATCTCTACGGACTTTGTTTTAGGTTTACCTCGAACAAAGAAGGGGAGGGATAGCATATTTGTTGTCGTGGATAGATTTTCGAAAATGGCACACTTTATATCATGCCATAAAATTGATGCTGCTGCTAATGTTGCTGATTTGTTCTTTGGTGAAATTATTCGCTTGCATGGTGTGCCAAATAGGATTGTTTCAGATCGTGATGCTAAATTTCTTAGCCACTTTTGGAGATGTTTATGGGCTAAGTTGGGGACTAAACTGCTCTTTAGTACTACATGTCACCCCCAAACTGATGGACAAACTGAAGTACTCAATAGATCATTGTCTACTATGCTTAGGGTTGTTTCGAAGAATAACCTGAAAATGTGGGAAGAATGCTTGCCTCATATTGAATTTTCTTATAGTCGTTCGCTGCATTCTACTACTAAGATGTGCCCTTTTGAAGTAGTGTATGGTTTCCTACCTCGTGCACCTATTGATTTGTTGCCTCTTCCATCTTCAGAGAAGGTTAATTTTGATGCTAAAGAACATGCTGAATTGATATTAAAGATGCATGAATTAACTAAGGAAAAATTGGGCGTATGAATGCTAAATATAAACTTGCTGGAGATAAGGGTAGAAAACATGTTGTTTTTGCACCTGGAGATCTTGTTTGGTTACATTTGCGTAAGGATAGGTTTCTTGATTCGCACAGGTCAAAGCTAATGCCACATGCTCATGGTCCTTTTAAGGTTTTAGAGAAAATAAATGATAATGCATGTAAACTTGAGCTGCCTGCAGATTTTGGGGTTAGTCCCACTTTTAATATTGCAGATTTGAAGCCTTATTTGGGTGAGGAAGATGAGCCTCCGTCAAGGACGGCTTCACTTCAAGAAGGGGAGGATGATGAGGACATCAATACCAGTGTTACACCCACAACCCCTGCTGCTATACATACTGGACCAGTTACTAGAGCTCGCATATGCGAATTGAATTACCAGGTATTTTCATTTCTTGGAAATCCTTCTAATGTTCATGAACATATGATGCTGCCTAAATTAGATACTTTTGCTTTACTTATGAATGGAAGACCTAGCATGGACAAGAAGGATGGCCAATGGAGCGGGAACAAGCATGGAGAAGAAGGTGCGCGCGCGGGAAAGAACAATGGAGCTTCCAGTGGTGATTTTCGCACTTTGAAGCCACCATAATGAGAGCATGAAGGCTTGGACGAAATATTCAAGACGCCACTTTATAAATTTCGTCCATAGGCTATTATAGGTGCTGCGCCACCTTATTTTTGGGCCAGGCCCATGTAATTTCCAAATACCATATTATAGGCTATTTTTAGAGTCCGTATGTGTGGGGAAATTGAGTTAGGGTTAGTTTCGGACCCCTCCTCCAAGGGGCCATGAAATCCACCTCTATTCCCCCATATATACAGCCATTAGGGCGCAATTTAGACTTGGGTTTTGTTTAGATTACAAGTTCACCATAGCTGCAACTTCACGTCCTTCGTTTGTGTTCTACGACCAGACCAGGGCGTCACGGAACCCCACTTTCATCAATAAAGCTTTCCTCTTATATTCGCAATATCCAGATTGCAATTTCAATTTCTTGCGTTTTCTTCGTTTGCGTGCAGGAAATAGACCTTCGTGGTCAGGTTGATCGTGCTCCGGCATGGTCAACAACCTCTCGGAGTTGGTTTAGCAATTGCTAAGGCGCGACTTCCTCGCACGTTCATAGTCGGATCATCAAAGTCTACTCCACCAAAAATGATAGCCACCATCTCATCGAAAGACGGGACACCTTTGCCTCTATCAGACCCGAGAGTTGCTCGAATGCTGATAAAATCAGTTTCATATTTCTCGCTTTCTCGAGGTCATGATCCATAAAGAGAATCGTATCATCAGCATATTGAATTATAGAGAGAACACCATCAAATAGATAATCTACTACCCCATCAATTTGGCCATCAACCTTGGCACTCTCAATCATGACCGCTAACATATTAGATACTATCTTGAATAGCATGGGCGATACCGAGTCACCTTGTCGCAATCCCTTCTTCGTTTGGAAGTAGTGTCTGTCGATGCACTAGGACTGGGGTACCCAGTGCCCCTGACTTATGCACAGGCAGTAGTAGCAGAACCCATAAACATGAATACAGTAAAAAACAGTCCAAACCAGAGAAGCCACTCTACGTGAGATCAAGGAGCACATCAAGGAGACGAAACCGGCATTCAAGACCAAGACTCCAGCAGAAGCAACCTTCGCTGGCTAAGCAACGCCGGCAAGGTCGATGCAACGGCCCATAACGGGCCCGAACCGCGCCAGTCGTGTCCCCTCTGCCTGCCGGGGACCAAGGCGCACACATCTTCAGGAAGACCCGGCAACCCATACCCTGGCAGGCGCGAGCCGATCGGCCACCGCTCCACCGCATCGCAACACCAGTCATTTGTCGATGCGGTGTCGAGCCCTCAAGTGGCTAAGTGGCTCTCGCTAAGTACGTGGCGACGCGCTGGGAGACGGATTATGCCCATTTGACACCCGTCCAGAGGCATGTCAAGATACTTAGCAATAGTTAGCCAAAGTGGTGGTAGAAGCCTGCGTCCCCGCACGCCTGTAAGAGCACATTTCTCCATGTGTGGTTTTGGGTAATTGATGACAATTCCTATGGACTAATGGTTGCCTTAAGTTATATTCGAAGGATTTGTCCATAGGCACTTCTTGAAGTCCATCTGTTGGTTTCAAGGAGTTTATATGGTGACCAAGGTGGTATTCAAGGTTTTATCCAAAGATTGGTCATGTGAGAGTTGAGCTTATTGCAAGCATGTCTTGAAGAAGAAGATTGTGTGAGCATTCATGTTTACCTTCAAGACATCATCTTTATGAAGAGAGAAGATAAGATACAAGGTTGATCAAGACTAAGTCAAAGAGTGAATCAAGTTGATCAACACACAAAGCATCCAAAATGTACCGAGAGGGATCAAGCGATCCCATGGTATGGTAAGCATTGTCCATTGCGCTTTGTGTACTAACCCATGGTCTACGTGAGAGTTCGTTGTGGGGTTAGGTATATTTCCATGGGCTTGCGTCAAGAGGAAGATCTCATACAACCCATGGAGGATGACATCAAGTGGTGATCGTCATCAAGGTTGCGGTGTGCAAGTTCAAGTGAAGCATCACGGAGAGATCATGCTTTAAGCTTGCCGTCCATTGTGGTGACAATGGACTTGTGAAGATGTGCCAAAGAGTGGCTCACCCATAGTGGAGTATGGGGGAGCAATCAACTAGTCTTCATCGAGCCAACGCAATCAAGAAAGGTGGTCCATCTTGAGAAGGACAAGATCGTCATCATCTAGCTCAAGTGGACTATGCGCAAGGCAACGGTTTGACCTTGATAGGGTTTTCTATTTTACCGGTCTCATGGTGGTAGTTGGGAGACCGGGTTATAGGATCGATAGCCGTACTATCAAGGGGGGCTCTCAAATGAGTAGCTTGATCGTATCGTTCGTTGAGAGCTCAAACCATTGCATTCTTGGCATCATCATCTTTCTTGGTTCTTGGTTGGTTTTTCTCTTTGTGGGTTCTTGAGCTTATGGTCAGCTTCAAGACAAGCTCAAGTTCATCGAAAACGGAGTGCATATGCATCTTCTATGATGTTTTCGATGCTGGAGTTTTTGCGGTTCTTCATTCATAGAGGTTTCACATCTCTATACCATTGGCATTTTCATACTGCCTCTTCTTAGGAGCTCGTCGTGTGCTATCCAACAAGCTTGAGTTTGCTCAATTCAGAGCTCGTATGCGAAAGTTATGGCAGTTTAAGTGCCAGAGCTGTTTTTCTGTGAACAGGCGGTAGTACCGCTCGGTACCACGGTAGTACCGCTTGGGCGGTACTTCCGCTATGTACTACCGCTCTACTTCCGCTTATATTTTGTTCTCTGGTCAGGGTGGTTTTCTGGACGGTAGTAGTGGGCGGTAGTAGGGTGGTAGTACCGCCCGCGCGGTACTACCGCTGTGGGGACCCCGACTCATAAGTCGTGATCACCGATTGAACATGCATAGTGATCCCAGAGATCCCTGCTCACTGAACACACAGAAACTGAACAACAAGAGTCTAACATCCATTACATACCGTTTGTACAAAAAAATAGCCTTTATGGCCAAGTCTTCATAAACTTGCAGCGGAAATCTTCAATGATAGCGTGAACCCATGCCATCTGCCTTAACCCTACAGGCATTCTGACTGGGAAGCGTCCTAGTTCGCATGTTCGTCACCAACGAACTCTTCGCCATATTCCTGCTCTTCCCTGCCTGGCCAATTAAATAACCAGTGGCAAGCCAATGAGTACTTTGAATGTACTCGCAAGCAACCCAAGTTTGAAACAAGGTTCAACAAAGCATGATATATCACTAATAGGTAAGTTTTTGCAGAAAGCTAATTTTAGTGCAATGACATGATCAAGTGACTTAAGTAAGCATGCATCAACAGTTGGCAGATATCCCTATTAACAGTTATAGATATTATCATAAGCAGGGGTTGAACATCTCATGTTCCGTCATCATGTCAAGTCGCCCGACTTAACTCAAGTATCATCTTTGTCACCAACACACACTCACACCGAGTTTTAGAGAACACTAGACGTAGCACAAGAGCGGTCATCCAACTGTCCTTGACCGTGGACACGGCTATTCGAATAGTTTTACACTCTGCAGAGGTTGCACATTTTACCCAGAAGACTCGGGGAACTTCCGTGTCATCCACGACTCGCGGTATGTTACATACCCGAGGTAAGCACCCAAACAATCCCTTTCCCCTGACGATACTAAACAAAGAGTCCACTCGTTGGTCCGTATCTTCATGATGTACAAACACGAGCCTTGCTCTACACAATACCATCCAAGATGGAACACAACGGTGTGCCCGGTGCCTGTAAAGACAGCGCATGGCCGCCCTTCCAGGCGCGACCCCGTATCGAGAGTGACCACGCCACTCCCGCCACTAGTAATGCGGGCTCTATGCTAGTACCCACCAAGGTAATCAACAAAGCCCCTTCCCATATAGGGGTATAGTTGTTGTACATGTAAGGTTGGAATAACGGTCGCAACTTACACCAATCCATTTTTGAAAACACACACACTCACTTGCTTCGGTACACCACTTCTTTCTCAAGTGGTAACCTAGCCCAACATCATCTCCCTCAGGCATTAGTGGCACCCGACGGGGTTTTCGAAAAGTCTTTGAAAATACTTTTGTTCCCATCACCATGCATATTCCCGTCCCACTTTGCGTAGCATCTACTAAGCATCCTATCTACTCCCACCCGCACAACCCTCGTAGGAAGGTAGGGTCATGCACGATGCAAGTATCAACGGTAAAGTATCGGCGGCATCCCACTTGAGGGGGATACCACATCAACATGATCATCATCAAGAAATAATGTGCTATATGCCATGCAATAAAAGGTTTCATAGTCATGGTCAGAGGGCTGCTTGCCTGGCTCAACAAATCTTCGAGGTCTTCACATGCTTCTCGTCCACTCCGAGCACTTCGTCTACTTCGTCAACTATCGCCGGAAACAACCGCAATAAGCAACACAACAAGCAGAAAATAAAAGTGCTCTATAAATAGGAGATTTATTTTCCTTGGACACCTCTGGTCATAAGAAAAATAACCAAGGAGGTTTCACTGGATGTGGATCAAGGGGGATTTTTGAATGGTGGAAATGAAGGAAATGATGATCCTATAAAGAAGTCTACAGAAAATATTTTTGTAAAAATGGGTGGATGGTCCCAACAGTTAGGGAATGATTTTAGAAAATTGATGGAAGTGGTTTCACTTGATTTGGAGTTGGGATGAATTTCCTAGGGATTTGCAAAGTGGATCATATATGAAGAAATGGTCCATTATTTGACATAGCAGCAAAAGTGTGAGGAAAAATGTTCACAAATTAGATAATGAATTTATATCCACCCATGAATTTGAATCACTCCATTTGGAGTTGATATGAAGGCTCTAGGATTTTTGCAATGGGGGCCCCTCATAGTCCAAATTCAAGTTTAAATTTGAACTATACAGAAAAGTTAGCAGGAAAAATATGTAGGATATATTTTTGGATAGATTATGATTTTAGGAACACCTAGAATTTTGAATCACCAAATTTGGAGCCTTGATGAATATTCTAGGATTTATTTAGTATCTCAGAAAAAGAAAAAGGAAAAGGTTTATACCTAGTGGGCTAAAACGCGCTGGAGGCGCAGCATAGCAAATGGGCCGGCCCGGTGGCTCGGCCGGACGGCTCGGAGATGACGTCGAAGACGCACCCAGATGAATACGCCTTCCCCCGGCAAAGGCGGGCCGGCGCTGTCCCTGCCTCCACTTAATCGGGCGAGGCCCACCCGTCGGCCTCGCTGACCCACCGACAGGCGAGGCCCGGTGGCTGACGGGACCTTCTCCTTCCTTCGGCCCGCGCCCGATAGAGAGGGAGGAGCGGCTCCCGCCGGCGATTGCCGGAGCCACATGCCGTCGCCGGCGAAGTTCCGGCGACGGGCGAGCTCAGGAGGTCGAGCCGCACGTTCCTGGCTGGTCCTCGGCTGCCGGGGAGTGCTGGGGAGGACAGGGGCTCGGCGGCAGCAGATGCCAGCGACTGGTGGTCGTGGCGGCGGTACTCCGGCCACCGGGGAAGGGAAAACGGAGCGCGGGGAGAAGTGTGGCAGAGCTGGTGGTGGCCTGGTGTGGTTCAAAGGAAAGGAGGGGCTGGGGGGAGCTTGAATTCGAGCGGCGGCCGAGGCGGCGTCGTCAGCCGTAGGAGGAGGAGGAGGACTCGGGGGCAAGGCTGGCGATGTACACGGGGTCTACGGGTGAGAGAGAGAGCGAAGGGAGGCAGCGGGGTGCTCAGGGGCGGGCTTAAGTAGCCACAGCGCCGGAGCACCGTGGACGGAGTCCATGGCTTTTGCGGGGAGGGCCCTAGAGGCCAGCGGAGGAGGCCGGGGTGGTCTGTGGTGCTCGTGGGCATAGTGCATGTTGCTGGGGGCGAGAGAAAGAGCAGGGCGAGCTCGGGGCAGGCCCCGTAGGCGAACAGGGAGTGGCGGAGCTTTGCGGTGCTCGGGCACGCGCAGCAGGGGCCGCCGGAGAGAGAAGGAGGAGGGGGGCGACAGGGCGCCATGTTGTGGACATCGAGGGGGACACGGGGGACACCATTGCGAGGCCCAAGGCTGTCGGGAGGCTCGGATTGGGCAAGGACAAGTGGCAGAGCGCCGTTTCTGCATGTCAACGACGTAGTCACCACGCCAAGGAACGTCCAGGGCATCATTTTGGGCGGCCAAGGTTGTCTGGGGTGTGGGGCACGCATGCAGGAGAGCACTGGTGGAGTCTCAAGGCAAATGAAGCTGGTTGGGCTAGGCTATTACTCAGGTTAAGTTTGATACAGCAAACTTGGGGTTGGTCTAATGGGGTTTTACTGTAGGGCACCATGGGTAAAACCTTGTCTAGAAGCCATAGGTATGGAAGGACTACCTTCCCACCAATTTGCAGCTCAGGAAGATGATTCTACAGAGTACTTGCAGTACAAAGGCACTATTGCTGCCATAATGTCGGTTTAGATGAACTGCTCATATTTTCCACATGAGCCTGCCATATTTGGGTTTGGTTTGATGCATAGGTGTGCAAGTGAGGTTGTAGAAAAGTTTGGGGTCATTAGCATGATCAGAAGGGAAGGAGAGGTGCTGTCATGGTAAAAAGAGAGGGAAGGAGAGAGAGTTACCACCCAAATAATTGAGAAGAGGCCATGGCAAAGTTACTGGAGGTAGAAGGGGGTTAGAATATGCTGTGGTAAAAAGTTGGAGACAAGGAGAATCTCTTTGGGTCAACTATGCTTGTCCACTAGTTTATGGCAGAAGGTGTTTGATGTTGTTCTAGGGCACCTAGGGGTATCCAATGGCCCTGAGATTTACCAGGGGTAAATGGTGAGTCCATTTGGTCCTGATCACAAGTTGTGAGGTGATTTGAAGAAAGTTTGAAATGCAAACTTGGTAGACCCTATGATGCAATAGAATCAGGTTTCTGTAGATCCAGTTGGGTTAAACTAATCTCCTTGATGCACAACTTGGTGTAACATCATTATTTAGGGATTAGTACACGTCCACAAGGTTTGGGGTCAATAGGAGAAACTTCACAATGTAAAGTTGTTCAAATTTGATTTTGGACAGCGAGGGTATTGGAATAATTTAGTGAAGCAAAACAATTGAGATTGAGATGAAACTTGGCAAGATGATCTCACATGCCATATGTGACATGATAGAATTTTCTTGGATTTATTTGAGAATATTTCTTATAGAAATATTTCAAATGCTTGAGATAGGCAGAAATGGTTTTGAAGGGTTTTGTCCAATATTTTGAACATGGCCATGTGTTGAAACCCTTATATATGGACTATATATGTCCACTGAGTTTTCCTAAATTTTCTCAAATATTTTGAAAGCATAAAAATAATTTTTCCCTATAAAAGACCATTCCTGGCCTTAAGAAAAAGCCTTTAAATAAAATAGTAAAATAATCTTTAAAATTAATATTTGGTGGTTTTGGGAAGTCTTATATATAGTAGGTTCCAAATAAAGTCTTTGGGGAAAAAGTATCCACCCAATTTGAGGACTTGTAGTACAAACCTCAATTCAGGAGTTTTTGAAAACCTAATTTGAATAAATTCTTTTTGGTCAAAATAAATTTTGATAAAAATAGTTTTGGGTACTATTCACATGGCATGATCATTGGGCAAGAAGTTTGGATCAATGCAAAGAGTTCTTGAGGGTAGGAGGGAGTTTTATGAATATAGAGCACTAGCAAGCAATCAAACAAGCAAGCAAATAGCACACAAGTCAAGCATTCATATGCACTCAAAAGTTTTAATTGGCCCTAGTTTTTGAATCATGATAACTTAGTCATGAGGCAAATTACAGGGTGTGACAGACCTACCCCCCTTACAAGAATCTCGTCCCCGAGATTCCTAGGGTAGGCGTAGAACAGGTGCGGAAATACAGAGGTGGGGTAATCTTCACGTTCCATGTTGCTTATGCTCCGGCGTGGTTGTCCTTCTGGATCTTGAAGTGCCTGATGATATGTCTTCGAGTGCATCGTTGACTTCGTCTAAGGGTGAACAGGGTTCTTGCAATATGCTAGGCTTGCCTAATGGTTAAGGGTTTGGTGGACGAGGTTCTGGCAAGGGCCTGGCTTGCGTGTGTATCCCAAGGTCGGAATACGTGGCCAAGTAGTGTGTCTGTGTGCTGGTCCTAGGGTTTCTCACGTTGGTTAGTGACATCTAGATGTCTCACGTTAGAATAGAAGGGTCGAGCCTTGGTGTAGCTTCTCGTTGACGGGAAGTCCTTATCTTCCTTAAAGCAGGAGATCTTCAGTCGCAGGTGGTCTTCATCCTTGAGAGTGTTGAAGCGCGTCATCGTAGGCTTCTCGTCGGGACCTTCTACTTGAGTAAGTTGCCCAGGTAGATTCTTCATTCTTCTTTGGTCGTTTGACCTCGTCGTTGCGGACGCGCGTTTCCGGCGGGTCTTCGAGTGCTTGGTCTACTTGTCTTTCCGTAGCCATCGTGGCAAAGGTTTGGGCCGAGTCTCGTCCCTAAGACTAAGCTTAGAGACTTGGTGTCAAAACGGGTTCTACCATCTGGGAAGGTTTCTGAGGGGTTCTAAATAAGCTGACTATCCAGAAGTATAGAACAGCCATCTAGTTCCCCAAGGTCTGAGGCTTGGCAAGTGGGGTGAACTACCCTTCACAGGTGTTTTACCATGATCCAGTCAGGTTCACGTCCTTGATTGAACCAAAAAGGGGCTAATAATGAAGTCGTGGCAGTCGTTCCACTCCATTCCAGGCATCTGAAAGGAGTAGGGACGTCATGCTCAACGTACACCTTTAGGGTGGTGGAGTGAGTGGTGTTACCAACTTCTCGGTTCCTTCCTAGCCAGGAAGTGTTAGGTGATTGCTAGGACAAGGGGCTCTATAATCCTCTCGAGGTGCAAGGGCTTCATCGTGCTTGGACGTCGGTGCTTCTTGGTATAGTCTAGTTGACGTAGCCGCCCGAGGAGCGGTGGTTGACTTCTCTTGCTTCTTCTTCTTCGTCGTGGTTTCTCAACCGTAGTGGATGTTCATCTTGCTTGGGCAGGAAGGTCTTCTGTTGCAGGGAGGGTGCTTCGAGGAGTCCAACTCCTTTAAGGTGAAACCTTATACTCGAGAGGCATGGTAATTTGTGCTCCTGGGGCTTGTCCAAACTGGACTAAGGTGTTCCTTCTCTTATTGGGTAAATAAGTATGTCATCCCGGAGGGTAACTACCTATTCCCCCAAGTATCACATAAACACATTGCTCATGGAATATGTGAGAGGAGCGGGCATTTGCTCCGGAGGGTCACTAGTTCAGGGGTTCGTGATCCAACGTAATCTAGTTCTTCGTGTCCACCTTCCTCATGCACATGATTGGTGGTGGTCGAGGTGGAGTATCGGCCATAGTCTAGTGACTGAGAGCCAAGACCTATGGTCATAATCCGACCATGTTATGGCTCGGTAAAGCTTCGGGGTTTCAAGGAGCTTAGGGTGTGAGTGAACGTCTAACATCTTATCCTCGAGCACAGTTCTTTAGATGCCAATAGTCTTTCCTATTTCTCCAAGCAAAATCATCTTATAGTATTGAGGGCATTATCTCATATGAGTCATCTCCAACAACACTCATGCTAGGCATATCTCCATGGCTCTAAGAGAAGGACAACCCATACTCTCATATACATACTATAACTACTCATATATCTCCCTATGTAAAATCCTCGGGAAGCATACAAGCCGCTAAGCTTGAATGTGATACTACAAATCCAAGTGTTCAACTAATGTATCCAAGGTCTAAGATGTTGCATCTCTATGCTGAGGAAACACGTAATATACAAATCCAAGATCTTGTTTCCTTCCTAATGAATCCAGTTTAATCGATCCACGAATACCATCCCCTTATTATATGACCTATTATTGCTACAAATCCGGTACCGGTGTCATTCCATATATCTCCAGATTTTCCTAAATCCCCAAATTCCAGAAAGAACTATCTCATCACAGTATAACCATCAATTCCCATCATGAGGATCTAGTGAACTCCGATGTTAGGTGCATATGGATCCTTGAATAGATTCTAACAACAACCCAATATTCCTGGTTTGTCTTCCACCGAGAAACATGGTATCAAGGTCAAGATCACCGGACTAAATCCAAATTACTCCGAACCATGTGGTTTGATTGATCTTGGGCACCTATTAGAATCACCTATTTAAATCCAAGGTTTACATCTAGTAAGAATTCCCTACTAGTTACTTCAGTCACTATCATATCACCATCAATCCAATATCAACATTACTTGCCAAAGTCAAGTCATTAATTCACCAAGAATTTCAGCTTGTAATCATATTTGTCCTACTAAATCCAAGTTACTCAAGGGAGAAGTAATTTATGCTACTCTATCAACTTGATCCACCAAGTTCGTTTACCAACATAAGGGTCTTATGATACACCAAGGGGTCTCAACTGCTTCCTAAAGATATCTATTACAACCTCGTCAAGTTATTAGCCTACTAGTTATACATCCTCAGAACAATCTTCCCTATGGCATCATCAGTTCAAGTGCTGGCTTAGGGATGTAATGTGTCTGTTCACTATGATCACTAGTCCCGTAATGAACCCAGCGGTTAGCAGGGGTTATTGATGCTCATCAGGTGATCTGGCAAATCCGTGTATTAAACACGTGATCAGAGGTTTGAGCTGGGTAGCTTGTGAGGTCTAGGTTTGTCTAGGGAGGGTTTTCCAATCTTGAGGGAAAAGCATAACTCTATGGGGTTGCGTCTGGTTGAGTATGTTGCAGTCAAAGTCCTCGGTGCTGGTTGTCCGTCGAGGTGGATCCATGGTGCATCTTGTCTTGCCGGTCTTCAGTTGACGAGAGGGGGAAGAGGGAAGGTAGCATAGAGAAGAGTGCCTAAGGGGGTGGTATAGTGCAAGTGCAATCAAACAAGTGCCGAAAAGGCAAAACACACTTATTAAGATAAGGTGGGTGCTTAGTCGCGTACTTGTTGCCTGGGGCAAAAGTGCGACTTACACCAAAACATAAACAAGCAAAAACAAGCAACACACAATCATGGTTCTATCTGAACCATCATACGGACTCGACTTCGCATAGGGGACATACGACTAATCCTACCCTAGGGGTTCTCGGACTCAGTAGTCGTGCTTGCTTCGCGTCTTGGAGAGGAGTCCGCTTAGTCTTCTGGGTCTTCTTAAGGTGTCGCTATGTCTCTGGTTGTTGTTCATCAAAACGATCCTGGTTGCGCCTGAAGAGTCCTTGACGACTTCGGGCCTGTTGAGTTGACAACGAAGGTGATTTTTCACGGATGTTGTTGACAGGGTCTTCTGGTGTCTTCGTAATCGTGCCAATACCTGCTTGTCCTTCAAGGCGTCGAATGTTCCATGTGGGCAATCCTTTATGCAATGACATGAACAAGGCATGGTAGAGTTTCTTCTTGTCGGTCATGTTGATAATATCGACACCGAGAGCGGGGGATGAAGAGAACCGTTTTCCTGCTCACTATGGTGAGGCGGACCAAATGGCAAGGTTCTCGTTCACCGGTGGTTGCCGACACAACAACGAGAAGGACAAGGTTGCTCTATTAGCGATGCATATCATGACATTGCATGTCTTGTGCCCTAGTCATCGAAGGCTAAGGTGGCATCATCCTGGGGCAGTGTCGAGGGTGTCACCATCTTCTGAGTCTTCATACTCTCATCCTTCGAGAGGGTATCTTCGGTTGGCATCGTCTTGTCGTGGTGTTGTCAAACTTGTCTGAATGCCTGGCAAGGTGGCTTCCTTCCAGGTTACCCACGAGGATTACAAGGAATCCAGTGGTCAGGGGCACAAGGGTAGTAGCGACCATTTGCAAAGTTTTGAAAAAGTAGACGAGGAGAGTTATGAGAAAGATGGTGGAAATGCTAAGGCAAAAACCTTTGCTTCCTTTGAAAATTTAGGAGAGGTGAGAAATATAGAGGTTTTGTAAGTGATTTTGAAGGGTCTGGAAAAATAGTTTTGTCCTAACTAACGTCCATGCTAACTAAGGGTTTCCTACAGTCCGGATGGCTCTGATACCAGCTCTGTGGGGACCCCGACTCATAAGTCGTGATCACCGATTGAACGTGCACAGTGATCCCAAAGATCAATGCTCACTGAACACACAGAAACTGAATAACAAGAGTCTTACATCCATTACATACCGTTTGTACTCAAAAATAGCCTTTATGGCCAAGTCTTCATAAACTTGCAGCGGAAATCTTCAATGATAGCGTGAACCCATGCCATCTGCCTTAACCCTACAGGCATTCTGACTGGGAAGCGTCCTAGTTCGCATGTTCATCACCAACGAACTCTTCACCATATTCCTGCTCTTCCCTGCCTAGCCAATTAAATAACCAGTGGCAAGCCAATGAGTACTTTGAATGTACTCGCAAGCAACCCAAGTTTGAAACAAGGTTCAACAGAGCATGATATAGCACTAATAGGAAAGTTTTTGCAGAAAGCTAATTTTAGTGCAATGACATGATCAAGTGACTTAAGTAAGCATGCATCAACAGTTGGCAGATATCCCTATTAACAGTTATAGATATCATCATAAGCAGGAGTTGAACATCTCATGTTCCGTCATCATGTCAAGTCGTCCGACTTAACTCAAGTATCATCTTTGTCACCAACACACACTCACACCGAGTTTTAGACAACACTGGACGTAGCACAAGAGCGGTCATCCAACTGTCCTTGACCGTGGACACGGCTATTCGAATAGTTTTACGCTCTGCAGAGGTTGCACACTTTACCCAGAAGACTCGGGGAACTTCCGTGTCATCCACGACTCGCGGTATGTTGCATACCCGAGGTAAGCACCCGAACAATGCCTTTCCCCTGACGATACTAAACAAAGAGTCCACTCGTTGGTCCGTATCTTCATGATGTACAAACACGAGCCTTGCTCTACACAGTACCATCCATGAAGGAACACAACGGTGTGCCCGGTGCCTGTAAAGACATCGCATGGTCGCCCTTCCAAGCGCGACCCCGTATCGAGAGTGACCACGCCACTCCCGCCACTAGTAATGCGGGCTCTATGCTAGTACCCACCAAGGTAATCAACAAAGCTCCTTCCCATATAGGGGTAGAGTGGTTGTACATGTAAGGTTGGAATAACGGTCGCAACTTACACCAATCCGTTTTTGAAAACACACACACTCACTTGCTTCGGTACACCACTTCTTTCTCAAGTGGTTACCCAGCCCAACATCATCTCCCTCAGGCATTAGTGGCACCCGACGGGGTTTTCGAAAAGTCTTTGAAAATACTTTTGTTTCCATCACCATGCATATTCCCGTCCCACTTTGCGTAGCATCTACTAAGCATCCTATCTACTCCCACCCGCACAACCCTCGTAAGAAGGTAGGGTCATGCACGATGCAAGTATCAACGGTAAAGTATCGGCGGCATCCCACCGGAGGGGAATACCACATCAACATGATCATCATCAAGAAATAATGTGCTATATGCCATGCAATAAAAGGTTTCATAGTCATGGTCAAAGGGCTGCTTGCCTGGCTCAAAAAAATCTTCAAGGTTTTCACATGCTTCTCGTCCACTCCGAGCACTTCGTCAACTATCGCCGGAAACAACCGCAATAAGCAACACAACAAGCAGAAAATAAAAGTGCTCTATAAATAGGAGATTTATTTTCCTTGGACACCTCTGGTCATAAGAAAAATAACCAAGGAGGCTTCACTGGATGTGGATCAAGGGGGATTTTTGAATGGTGGAAATGAAGGAAATGATGATCCTATAAGAAGTCTACAGAAAATATTTTTATAAAAATGGGCGGATGGTCCCAACAGTTAGGGAATGATTTTAGAAAGTTGATGGAAGTGGTTTCACTTGATTTGGAGTTGGGATGAATTTCCTAGGGATTTGCAAAGTGGATCATATATGAAGAAATGGTCCATTATTTGACATAGCAGCAAAAGTGTGAGGAAAAATGTTCACAAATTAGATAATGAATTTAGATCCACCCAGGAATTTGAATCACTCCATTTGGAGTTGATATGAAGGCTCTAGGATTTTTGCAATGGGGGCCCCTCATAGTCCAAATTCAAGTTTAAATTTGAACTATACAGAAAAGTTAGCAGGAAAAATATGTAGGATATATTTTTGGATAGATCAGGATTTTAGGAACACCAAGAATTTTGAATCACCTAATTTGGAGCCTTGATGAATATTCTAGGATTTATTTAGTATCTCAGAAAAAGAAAAAGGAAAAGGTTTATACCTAGTGGGCTAAAACGCGCTGGAGGCGCAGCATAGCAAATGGGCCGGCCCGGTGGCTCGGCCGGACGGCTCGGAGATGACGTCGAAGACGCACCCAGATGAATACGCCTTCCCCCGGCAAAGGCGGGCCGGCGCTGTCCCTGCCTCCACTTAATCGGGCGAGGCCCACCCGTCGGCCTCGCTGACCCACCGACAGGCGAGGCCCGGTGGCTGACGGGACCTTCTCCTTCCTTCGGCCCGCGCCCGATAGAGAGGGAGGAGCGGCTCCCGCCGGCGATTGCCGGAGCCACATGCCGTCCCCGGCGAAGTTCCGGCGACGGGCGAGCTCAGGAGGTCGAGCCGCACGTTCCTGGCTGGTCCTCGGCTGCCGGGGAGTGCTGGGGAGGACAGGGGCTCGGCGGCAGCAGATGCCAGCGACTGGTGGTCGTGGCGGCGGTACTCCGGCCACCGGGGAAG
The DNA here is from genome assembly GCA_039707655.1 of Elymus sibiricus. Classification (NCBI taxonomy): domain Eukaryota; kingdom Viridiplantae; phylum Streptophyta; class Magnoliopsida; order Poales; family Poaceae; genus Elymus; species Elymus sibiricus. Next base: position 260,785,541 of record CM077669.1, read on the forward strand.
GGAAAACGGAGCGCGGGGAGAAGTGTGGCAGAGCTGGTGGTGTCCTGGTGTGGTTCAAAGGAAAGGAGGGGCTGGGGGGAGCTTGAATTCGAGCGGCGGCCGAGGCGGCGTCGTCAGCCGTAGGAGGAGGAGGAGGACTCGGGGGCAAGGCTGGCGATGTACACGGGGTCTACGGGTGAGAGAGAGAGCGAAGGGAGGCAGCGGGGTGCTCAGGGGCGGGCTTAAGTAGCCACAGCGCCGGAGCACCGTGGACATAGTCCATGGCTTCTGCGGGGAGGGCCCTAGAGGCCAGCGGAGGAGGCCGGGGTGGTCTGCGGTGCTCGTGGGCGTAGTGCATGTTGCTGGGGGCGAGAGAAAGAGCAGGGCGAGCTCGGGGCGGGCCCCGTAGGCGAACAGGGAGTGGCGGAGCTTTGCGGTGCTCGGGCACGCGCGGCAGGGGCCGCCGGGGAGAGAAGGAGGAGGGGGGCGATAGGGCGCCGTGTTGTGGACATCGAGGGGTACACGGGGGGCACCATTGCGAGGCCCAAGGCTGTCGGGAGGCTCGGATTGGGCAAGGACAAGTGGCAGAGCGCCGTTTCTGCATTTCAACGACGTAGTAACCACGCCAAGGAACGTCCAGGGCATCATTTTGGGCGGCCAAGGTTGTCTGGGGTGTGGGGCACGCATGCAGGAGAGCACTGGTGGAGTCTCAAGGCAAATGAAGCTGGTTGGGTTAGGCTATTACTCAGGTTAAGTTTGATACAACAAACTTGGGGTTGGTCTAATGGGGTTTTACTGTAGGGCACCATGGGTAAAACCTTGTCTAGAAGCCATAGGTATGGAAGGACTACCTTCCCACCAATTTGCAGCTCAGGAAGATGATTCTACAGAGTACTTGCAGTACAAAGGCACTATTGCTGCCATAATGTCGGTTTAGATGAACTGCTCATATTTTCCACATGAGCCTGCCATATTTGGGTTTGGTTTGATGCATAGGTATGCAAGTGAGGTTGTAGAAAAGTTTGGGGTCATTAGCATGATCAGAAGGGAAGGAGAGGTGCTGTCATGGTAAAAAGAGAGGGAATAAGAGAGAGTTACCACCCAAATAATTGAGAAGAGGCCATGGCAAAGTTACTGGAGGTAGAAGGGGGTTAGAATATGTTGTGGTAAAAGGTTGGAGACAAGGAGAATCTCTTTGGGTCAACTATGCTTGTCCACTAGTTTATGGCAGAAGGTGTTTGATGTTGTTCTAGGGCACCTAGGGGTATCCAATGGCCCTGAGATTTACCAGGGGTAAATGGTGAGTCCATTTGGTCCTGATCACAAGTTGTGAGGTGATTTAAAGAAAGTTTGAAATGCAAACTTGGTAGACCCTATGATTCAATAGAATCTGGTTTCTGTAGATCCAGTTGGGTTAAACTAATCTCCGTCATGCACAACTTGGTGTAACATCATTATTTAGGGATTAGAACACGTCCACAAGGTTTGGGGTCAATAGGAGAAACTTCACAATGTAAAGTTGTTCAAATTTGATTCTGGACAGTGAGGGTATTGGAATAATTTAGTGAAGCAAAACAATTGAGATTGAGATGAAACTTGGCAAGATGATCTCACATGCCATATGTGACATGATAGAATTTTCTTGGATTTATTTGAGAATATTTCTTATAGAAATATTTCAAATGCTTGAGATAGGCAGAAATGGTTTTGAAGGGTTTTGTCCAATATTTTGAACATGGCCATGTGTTGAAACCCTTATATATGGACTATATATGTCCACTGAGTTTTCCTAAATTTTCTCAAATATTTTGAAAGCATAAAAATAATTTTTCCCTATAAAAGACCATTCCTGGCCTTAAGAAAAAGCCTTTAAATAAAATAGTAAAATAATATTTAAAATTAATATTTGGTGGTTTTGGGAAGTCTTATATATAGTAGGTTCCAAATAAAGTCTTTGGGGAAAAAGTATCCACCCAATTTGAGGACTTGTAGTACAAACCTCAATTCAGAAGTTTTTGAAAACCTAATTTGAATAAATTCTTTTTGGTCAAAATAAATTTTGATAAAAATAGTTTTGGGTACTATTCACATGGCATGATCATTGGGCAAGAAGTTTGGATCAAGGCAAAGAGTTCTTGAGGGTAGGAGGGAGTTTTATGAATATAGAGCACTAGCAAGCAATCAAACAAGCAAGCAAATAGCACACAAGTCAAGCATTCATATGCACTCTAAAGTTTTAATTGGCCCTAGTTTTTGAGTCATGATAACTTAGTCATGAGGCAAATCACAGGGTGTGACAACCGCTCTCTAGTACCACTGCTACTACCGCTTATGTCTGGGGTCTGGCGTCTTATTGCATCCCAGCGGAAGTACCGCTGGGTAGGGCGGTAGTACCGCTCCGGCGGAACTACCGCCTCGAGTTTTCTGCCGTTTTGCATGTTTTCCCCAAAACTACCGCGTGGGCGGTAGTACCGCTCAGCCGAGCGGTAGTACCGCTTGTGCACGACCTGTGCACATAACGGTTGGATTTGGGGAGGCCTATAAAAGGGGGTCTTCTTCCCCATTGCTCCCTAACTCTTGAGCTCGTGTTCTTCCCCCATTGTTAACCTTCTTTAAGCTTGCTAACTCTCAATCCCTCCAATGATTCTTGCTAGTTCTTGAGGGGAAAGAGGGAGGAGATCTAGATCCACATTTCCACCAATCACTTTCTCCTCTAAGTGAGGGGAACCCCTTGGATCTAGATCTTGGAGTTCTTCGTGTTCTTCTTCATTCTTCCTCTCATTTCCTCCATAACATTTGTTGTTGTGGTGGGATTTGGGAGAGAAGGACTTGGGCACTCCGTGTGCCCTTGCCATTGCATTTGGTGCATAGGTTTGAGTTCTCCACGGTGATATGTGGAAGTGAGAAGTTGAGAAGCTTATTACTCTTGGGTGTTTGAGCACCCTAGAGCTTGTTCCTCTTGGGTGCCTTGGCGCCCTAGACGGCTGGTGGTGTCTCGGAGGTCAATCATTGTGGTGTAAAGCTCCGGGCAAGCGTCGGGGTCTCCAATTAGGTTGTGGAGATTGCCCCGAGCAATTTGTACGGGTACCGGTGACCGCCCCCAAGGGCTGCCATTTGTACGGGTTCGGTGACCGCCCTCAAGGGTCCCTTAGTGGAATCACGGCATCTTGCATTGTGCGAGGGCGTGAGGAGATTACGGTGGCCCTAGTGGCTTCTTGGGGAGCATTGTGCCTCCACACCGCTCCGAACGGAGATTAGCATCCGCAAGGGTGTGAACTTTGGGATACATCATCGTCTCCACGTGCCTCGGTTATCTCTTACCCGAGCCCTTTACTTATGCACTTTACTTTGTGATAGCCATATTGTTTCTTGTTATATATCTTGCTATCACTTAGTTGTTTATCTTGCTTAGCATAAGTTGTTGGCGCACATAGGTGAGCCTAGTTGTTTTAGGTTCTGCGCTTGACATATTAAATGTTAGTTTTATTCCGCATTTGTTCAAGCCTAAACCGTAATTATTTTAAAGCGCCTATTCACCCCCCCTCTAGGCGACATCCACGTCCTTTCAACGCCACCTAGGCTAGCATTTATGGCATTTTGTCCTAAATGCCAGAGTTAGGTATGATAGCACTATTAGCTATCTAATCACTAGATAATGTCTGTTTTACCACTTTGGTTGTCCCTTGAGCTATAAAAGGAGGCCCAAGGCAACCTAGCTAAAGATTCGGACCTTTGGACACTTGTACTCGCGTAGCAGCTCTCCCGAAGGCAACCTTGCCGGGTTTGAGCTTTGCGTGTGCTTCGCGTTCCCTCGATCAATCCACCAAAGCAGGAGTAGGGTTTTACACTTCCCAGCGGCCCGAACCTGGGTAAAACACCAACGTCTCGTCGTCGTGCTGTCTCACCACCTCTGCTCTTTGTGCAACGTGACCTCACCCCTGCCAAATCACAAAGGGGCCACATAGGTGATCGTGTGCATCGTGACCCAACATCTTTGGCGCGCCAGGTAGGGGTGGCGTTATTTGCGCGAACCAGAGATCGTGAGCAGCGTGTAGATCTTCATCGCCGTCTTTTTCCTCTATGGCTCCCAAGAAGAAGCCCGGCGCGACCGCGCATCCCTCCACTTTGAAGGCCCCCTTGCACGCAGCTTCGGACGCCGTTGGCACCGCAGCGGTGATGAGTGAGGTGGGCATCGTGGGCAATGCAACTGGCACAGGCGGCGCCACCGTCGTGTCCCCTGCGGCCGAAGTGGGAGCGGGGAACGCCGAAGAGGAGAAACAACAGCAACATTTTGGCGAGCTTGGCCCTAGTGCCGCGGGAGGAGGAAACGTTCAGTCTCCACATCCCCGCCGCACTGGTGGCCGTGGCCGCAACAGCGACACCCAATCTGGAGCAAGCCGTGATCTTCCAGCCGCGCCTATCACAGGCGCGGCCGCTGGGCATGCGCCTCGCCCAGAGCAAGACAGAGCGCCGAGCGGGACCATGGACCCGCAAGTTCGACCTCCTCCATGTCAAACTACCGGCGATCGGTGCATGACAAAAAGAATGCGGCGACGCCCCTCTTGGTTCCACCAGGAGTCGAGCGAGGTCGCAATCCGCCTCTCTAGCCATGCCGGCCACGGCAGCGGAAGCGATGGAGCGGGCCCAGCTGCTGTTAAATTTCCCGCCGGCGGCTGACAAGATGGACGAGTGGAGAGGCACCATCCAGAGTTTGATCGACTTCGTCGAAGCCAGCAAATCCCAGCATGCAGAGCCATCACGACGCCCATGGATGGCGACGGCGGCCCAGGCTGATGGTCGTGTCGACTGGGCCGCGCCAACGGTGCAACCCCCTCCGCGACAACAGACCCAGAGGCAGCCACAACGAGCTCCACATGCGACGAACCTGACGAAGCGTCTATGGCCTCGTTCGGCCAACACGATCACCGGGACCAGCGGTGTGTTCTGGAAGACCGGCGAAGGGAAGACGCTCGCATCACCATAGAGCGCCGCCAGGAAGCACACCGCCAATCCGACGGGCGCAACGGCCCAGATGCTGGCGACCCCACGCCCAGTGCTGTGATTGCCGCGTTCCATTCGAACGTGCGCAACTGGAGGATGCGGGCCAAGATGAATGTTAGGCTCCCCAAGACCGTCAACGAGTTGTACACTTTGGCGGACAAGTGTGCTCGTGCCGAGGAAGGAAGGCGACTCCCCGGAGAGGAAGCTGGCGTCGAAGTCGACTCAGATGACGACGACGATGCCCCTGGCCCGAAGGGGAAAAGCCAAAGGCGCAACAAGAAGCGTAAGGGAAAGGCAGTGTTGGCCGTTGAGAGCTCTAGTGATCTCAGTGCCGGCAAGAAGGCCAAGGACGAGACCCCCGGCAAGGGAGCTGCCACGTGCGCTGATTGCCGGGAGGCCGTGGCGGCAGAGAAAACCGGAAAGTCCGATGAACCATACTGCAAAATCCACCGCACCAAAGGTCATGATCTCCAAGAATGCCGCCAAATTGAGCAGCTTGCTGAGAAGCAGAAGGCTGAATACGAGAAGCGTGACAAGGAGAGAGGCCAAGATGGTGCTGCCGGGAAAGGCCGTTGTGGTTGAGGGGGTCGCCGCGGCAAGGCCCCGCAGCAGAAGGAAAAACCTGCTAGAGGCGTGAGAAGAAAGAAGGAGATGATATGAGTGATGATGAGGATGATAGAGAAGAGTCCAGTGATCGAGAATTGCAGAAGGCAACTGAAGCCATGTGTGTTGACGGGGGTGCGTCCTTGCATTCCTCTCATCACCAGCTCAAGCATTGGGCGCGTGAGGTCAACACCATGGAGCCAGCTGTGGAGTCTAGAAGGCCACTCAAATGGTCCCGCACGCCTATCATCTTTGACGAAGAGGATCATCCTGACCGCACCACTGCGGTTGGATGTTTGCCATTGTTGGTCTCCCCAACAATCCGTAACCTCAAAGTAACCAAGATGTTAGTTGACGGCGGGGCGGGGTTGAACTTAATCTCCCCTAAAGTGGTTGAAAAGCCGCAGATCCCTGATGAAGAGCTCAAAGCTACGAGTACGTTCCGAGGAATCAACCCCGGCAGGAGCCGACCCAAGGGAAAGATCACTTTGCCTGTAACGTTTGGCAGTGAGTTGAACTACCGGACTGAGAAGGTGGTGTTTGATGTGGTCAAACTCCCTCTGCCTTACAATGGAATTCTTGGTCGCACAACTCTGGCAAAATTCATGGCAGCATCCCACTATGCTTACAACACTTTGAAGATGCCAGGGCCCATGGGAATCATCTCCATCCCATCTGATAAGAAGGATGCAGTTATATGTGTGGACAAGATGTATCGAGACGCGGTAGCAGCTGAGGTCGCGGAAACCCCAGCTCCCGCCAAGGAATCGAAGGGGGGGGGAAGAAGTCTAGCAGGGACGCCAACAAGGACTTCGGGAAGCGCGCCTCTTCGGAGTGAGCTGCACCCGTCGACGACCTGCCGGAGAGTTCCACTAGCAAAAGATCCAAGGTCACCAATCCTGCGACGAAGAAAGTCCCGGCAGGGCAGGATGGCACTGGTGGTACGTTTATCATCAGTGCCACCCTTAATGACAAATAGGAAAGCGCACTCGTTGCCTTCCTGCGGGCGAATGTCGATGTGTTTGCTTGACAACCATCTGACATCCCCGGTGTTCCCAAGGAGGTAATTGAGCACCACCTTGCTGTCTGCCCTCATGCCAGGCCCGTCAAGCAAAAAGTTAGAAAGCAAGCCTTGGAGCAGCAGTAGTTCGTCACCGAGGAGATCAAGAAGCTCGAAGCAGCTGGTTTGGTCAGAGGAGTGTTGCATCCAACTTGATTAGCCAACCCGGTAGTGGTGCGCAAGGCGAATGGGAAATGGAGGCTTTGCATTGATTTCACTGACTTGAATAAAGCATGCCCGAAGGACCCTTTTCCCTTGCCGCGCATCGATCAGATTGTTGATTCCACTTCCGGGTGTGACTTGCTTTCCTTCTTGGACGCATACTCTGGATACCACCAGATATTCATTGCCAGGGAAGATGAGGAAAAGACCGTGTTCATAACTCCGTGTGGCACGTACTACTTTGTACGTATGCCCTTCGGGTTAAAGAGCGCTGGTTCTACCTTTGCAAGGGCCGTGCTGATTGGATTGGAACCTCAGTTACACAGGAACGTGGAAGCTTACATGGATGACATAATAGTCAAAATCAGAGATGAAGCAACCCTCATACAAGACTTGGAAGAAACTTTTATGAACTTGCGCAAGATCAATTTGAAGCTCAATCCTGAGAAGTGTGTGTTTGGCGTCCCATCCGGCAAGCTGCTTGGATTCTTTGTATCTCAGCGGGTTATAGAAGCCAATCCCGACAAGATCAAAGCAATCGAGCAGATACAAGTGGCCAAGTCCGTCAAGGACGTAAGACGCTTGGCCGGATGCATTTCCGCGTTGAGTAGGTTCATCTCCAAATCCGCTGAACGCGCCCTGCCGTTTTTCAAGATTCTAAAAAAGGCCGGCCCGATGAAGTGGACCCCAGAAGCAGAAGCAGCGCTGCAAGATCTGAAAGCTTACCTTTCCTCCGCTCCCACCTTGGTCACGCCTAAACCGCAAGAATCGTTGATACTATACTTGGCGGCAACGAATCAAGTGGTTAGTGTAGCGCTGGTGTCGCAGCGAGAAGTGGATGAAGATGCAGCGGCTGTGACTGATTTCACCAGGGGTGGAACTGAAGCATTCACGGCAGGACCTGATGCAAACCGAGGGGAACCTAAGCAAGCAAACGGAGGCAGTTTCAAGGAAGTGGCAAAGAAGAAAGTGGGGCAGCGACCAATATACTTTGTCAGCTCCTTGTTACGAGGGGCTAGGTCAAGGTACTCTGGAGTACAAATGCTGATCTTCGGCCTTATCATGGCCTCGAGGAAACTACGCCACTACTTCCAAGGCCACGAGATCACAGTTGTCATTCGCTTTCTGCTGCAGCGTATATTGAGGAACCCCGAAGCCACTGGCAGGATAGTTGAGTGGGCGCTAGAGCTGTTAAGTTTTGGTTTGAAGTATGAGAGCACTTCCACAATTTAGAGCAGGGCGTTGGCAGAATTCATTGCGGAATAGACGCCCACGCCAGACGAAGAGGTTCCAGAGACAATTCTCCCCGGCAAAGAAGCGCCTAAGGAACGGATCATGTATTTTGACGGTGCTTTCTCGCGTCAGGGCGCTGGAGCAGGCGTGCTCCTCATCGCCCCCACCGGAGAGCATCTCAAATATGTGGTTCAAATGCACTTTCCCCGGGAGGAGGCCACCAACAACACCGCTGAGTATGAGGGGCTCCTTGCCGGACTCAAAATCGTGGTGGAGTTGGGAGTCAAGAAACTGATCATCCGAGGAGATTCTCAACTCGTGGTAAAACAAGTCAACAAAGATTATCAGACTCCGTTGATGGAAGCATACGTGGAAGAGGTGAGGAAGCTGGAGGAGCACTTTGATGGATTGCAAGGAGAGCATGTACCACGTGCAGAAAACAACGTCGCTGATCATCTATCAAAGTGCGCCGCTCAAAAGCGTCCTGTGGAACCAGGAACTTTTGTCCTCCACCTCACTCAGCAATCAGTATCCCCGTCAACAATGACCAAGAAAAGGAGAAAGCTGAACTCCGGCAAGCATTTCCCGGTAGAGCTTCCTGAAGCCCCTGGTAGAGAGGCTGCCGGGGACAGTCTCGTTTCGGTTGGTGAGCAGCTCCCTCCTGCAGAACCCCGGGTTCTTGCAGTCGAGGTAAGCACTCCACGAACAAGGAGACGCCTTTAGTCCTCGTTGTCGAGCCACAGGCTCTTGCTTGGGCACAGCATATAGTCCACTTCCTTCAAACATGAGAGCTTCCCGAAGAGCAGGAAGAAGCCGAAAAAGTAGCCCGTCAGTCCAGTATGTACCATTTTGTCGATGACACTCTGTACAGAAAAAGACCAAACGGTGTGAAATTGAGGTGCATTCGCCGGGAAGATGGACTGAAGCTGTTGGCAGAGATTCATGGAGGCATGTGTGGGTCTCACATTGCATAATGGGCCCTTGCCAGAAACGCCTTCCGGCAGGGTTTCTATTGGCCCACTGCCCTCCAGGATGCAACTGAGCTAGTCACCAAGTGTGAAGCCTGCCAGTTCCATTCTAAGAACATCCATCAACCAGCGCAAGCTCTCCAGACGATCCCTTTATCCTGGCCATTCTTGGTCTGGGGGCTCGATATTTTGGGCCCCTTTCCCCGCGCCGTCGGGGGCTTTGAATTCTTGTTTGTAGCAATCGACAAGTTTACAAAGTGGCCTGAGGTGGAACCAGTGAGAAAGGTGACCGCGCAGTCAGCTGTCAAGTTCCTGAAAGGACTAGTGTGCCGTTTTGGAGTGCCCAACAGGGTGATCACCGATAATGGCACCCAGTTCACGAGCTGCACCTTTATGCAATACATCCAAAGCCTTGGAAGCAAGGTGTCGTGGTTTTGTCAAGCCGACAGATGTCCTCATAACAGGACTTGGGTGTGAGGCCATCACCGCTTGGTGGCGACTCGAAGGGGTTGAACGAGAGAGAGAGTCGGGTTTACCCAGGTTCGGCCCCTCCTATGGAGGTAATAGCCTACGTCCTGCTTTGTGTATATTTGATGGATAGATCTCGATTACAAGGGTGCGGAATCGCTAACCTAGCTATCAAGAGGTTCTAACTTGAGTCCTCCGGTCCTAGGGGCCTGCCTTTATATACAGGTCAAGCCCTAGGGTTTACAATAGAATCCGGGTCATATCGTGTCCCGTAACCTACAACGTCTCTAACTTGCCTTGTGTCTTAGGGAGACCCGGCCGGCGTCTTCAGCTTCGTGGGCCTTGAGCCGCCATCTTCAAGTGTTGGGCCGCTTGACAACTTTAGACTACCACCGCCTCGCTTGCCTCGTCTTAATGACACGACCCACCTTGAACTTGGTCACAAGACTGTCGATACGCTGACCCGGCCCAGTAGGGCGGGTTACACTGTGGAGTTATATCCCTGCCACAAGGTCTCCTTCGCCTCTGTTGCCCATCCGAGAAGCAGCAGGCAAGTCGAGAGGATGAATGCTGAAGTGTTACGTGGGCTCAAGACAAGAACTTTCGATAGACTGCGAAGAAGCGGCAAGCGCTGTATAGATGAGTTGCCGGTGGTTCTTTCGTCCCTCAGAACGACACCAAATCGAGCTACCGGCCAGACGCCCTTCTCCCTAGTATATGGGGCGGAAGCAGTTCTCCCCATGGAACTTATATACAGGTCACCTTGGGTACTTGCCTACGATGAAGTAGAGCAAGAGCAGCTACGGCATGACGATGCCATGCTCCTCGTGGAAGATCGTCTCTGGGCCGCTGTGCGTGCTGCACGCTACCAGCAAGCCCTGCGCCGCTATCATAGCCGCAGGGTCCACGACCGGAGCCTTGACGAAGGCGATCTTTTCCTTAGGCGCGTTCAGTCCACCAAGGGTAACAACAAGTTGACACCGAAGTGGGAAGGCCCTTACCGGGTAGCACGAGTCACCAGACCTGGCGCAGTCTGTTTGGAGACCAAAGATGGCATCAAAATGCTTAACTCATGGAATATTGAGCATCTTCATAAGTTCTACCCGTAAGGCGCGGTTGCCGGGCCCAGTCCCCGGCAACCGGGCCCGGCAACCACCTTTTGTACAAGCCTTGCCGCAGTGCATGTAACCCATTGTACAAAGCCAGGCGCAGACCTTGTGCATGCAATAATAAAGCTAGGCATTGCATCATACCATCGAACTACATGTTTACTATGCATTTTTAGGTTGCAATGTTATCGCTTTTAAGTTTTAGAAATTTGCTAGAGTACTTGATGAGCCTGTGATCTTTGTTACTTCATTCTCTCTCCCCCAGAGGACAGAGGCCTCTTGCCCTACATGTTTGACCGTCAGGAAAACAAGGTAGAAGGGCAAAGAGACAAGGACGGCGGCCCGTCGTACTCAAGAAAGGGATACTGCTTGATAGCATAATTCTAATCACATATCCCAACCTCGGTGCCATTTGCTCCCTTAAGGAAACCCTTGCTATCCTTTTTGACTGTGTACAATGGAGTCCTTCACGCAATGGAAGCCCTTGTCGGGACGAGCCGTTCCCCAGCTCCTGTCACTTATCAGCTCTGGGGGGCCGCGCCGATACCGACAAGGAGCCTTGCCGGAGAATGATACCAGCTTGCTGCTGGGGGCTCGCTTCCCCTTGGCGCTCGCGGTTAGTACTGACCCGGCAAATAGTTCCGTGCGGCAAGGACAAACATGCTGACACAGTATAAACAAGGGGAGAAAGGGATAGTACTTAAGGAAGAGAAATAACATTCTTTCATTCATTTTCGGTACAAAATGGATAGAGATTACATTATGATTGGCTAAAACTTGGCAAGCGCCTACATCTTTTGATTTCTAAAAAGATAAGTGCCCCGTAATGCTTTTTTTGTCCCTCTCCTCCTAGGGATTGGATGGAGAAGAAAAAGAGGGCAAAAGCAGCGCCTCGCTGGGATTCGGCGCCTCCCCGCCAGGGCAGGCGGGACGCGTCCCCTGGAGGATCAGAAGGAACCTGCCCCCAGGCAGGACGGACAAAGTCAGCAGGGAGGAAGAAGACGGAGGGCAGGTGCAGATGGTGGTGCTGCCGAAGCACAGCTGGAGATGATGGTGCTGCCGACAATCACGATGCGTCGGAGCTGTCGTCCCCGCTCTTGAAGTGTCGTGGGTTGCCGCCACCATCTTCCTCATCGCCACCACTCGAGGGGGCGCCTCCTCCGTCGTCCCAGCCCACGACGCGGCAGCCGAGGCAAACGCCAAGCCTCCCGAAGAGCCTCACAGAGAGCATGGTCATCCCCGTCGACGCGAGGCAGGGAAGACTCCCTGCCCTTAAGGAGTACACGTAGGCAAAAGGCTCCCACCCATGTGCGGGATACATACTGCCATGGGTGGGGAACTCTGCCACGACCCATGATGGACCGCTCCTGCTACCAGTCGCGCACAGCCGATGGCCGTACGGACGTTCTTTCTCCGTCGCCTTGAAGAAGGAGCGCAGAGACCGCAGTCGACCACATCATTGCGTTTCTGCTATGGACTCCAGCGCGGTGTCATCCGCGCGACGTTCTTCCAAGACTGAAGCAACGGGCGACGTAGCGGCGGGTACGCCACCGTACCTGCCCCTGGCGCGGCCGCCGCGCCGCCCGCTCCCCCGTCCAAGACTCCTCCGGCCAGCTCTCAGTCCAAAACCATCGACCCAAGCCGAGGGCTGGGCACGGATACAAAAAGAAGACCCTGCGGTGGCAGTCCCGCTCGCCCTACCCTTCCTCCTGACCATCAGGAGGGAAGGGACGGCCGGACGATGGAGGAGAAGGGCAAGCTATGAGAACCCGAGATCGAGGAGGAGAAGGGAATGGATGAGCATCGCCCGTTGTGACCCCCCAATTTATAGGGAAGGGCATGGGGGGCTGGCTCTCCTCCGCTCCAAGGCGACCACCCATCTCCACCAATCCCACTACCCACGATCACAGGCGAACAGGTAACCGCCCCATTGCTACAATCCCAGGTGCTGCGGTTTCTGCCACTCCCACGCCTTTGAGCCATTCGCATCCACCGCAAACTCCCCGCAATGCATGCGGCGCACGTGGCGGAAACGGCCTGAGGTAGTAACTAAGTGCTGGCTTGAAAGTCGGCAGTTACTCCCTCATATTGCGCGCCTGTGCATAAATTTTGGGCCCGACCCAACGGCGCTGGGCGAGCGCGTTTGGGCCAGACCCGTGGGCTCCCGTCGGTGCACTAGGACTGGGGTACCTAGTGCCCCTGACTTATGCACATGCAGTAGTAGCAGAACCCATCAACATGAATACAGTCAAAACCAATCCAAACCAGAGAAGCCGCTCTACGTGAGATCAAGGAGCACATCAAGGAGACGAAACCGGCATTCAAGACCAAGACTCCGACAGAAGCAACCTTCGTTGGCTAAGCAACGCCGGCAAGGTCGATGCAACGGCCCAGAACGGGCCCGAACCGCGCCAGTCGCGTCCCCGGTGCCTGCCGGTGACCAAGGTGCACACATCTTCAGGAAGACCCAGCAAGCCATCTCCCGGCAGGCCCGAGCCGATCGGACACCGTTCCACCGCATCGCAACACCAGTCATTTGTCGATGCGGTGTCGAGCCCTCAAGTGGCTAAGTGGCTCTTGCTAAGTACGTGGCGACTCGCTGGGAGACAGATTATGCCCATTTGACACCCGTCCAGAGGCGTGTCAAGATACTAAGCAATAGTTAGCCAAAGCGGTGTTAGAAGCCAGCCGGGAATGCGTCCCCGCACTCCACCTAGGCTAGCATTTATGGTATTTTGTCCTAAATGCCAGGGTATGATAGCACTGTTAGCTATCTAATCACTAGATAATGTCTGTTTTGCCACTGTGGTTGCCCCTTGAGCTATAAAAGGAGGCTCAAGGCAACCTAGCTAAAGATTCGGACCTTTGGACACTTGTACTCGCATAGCAGCTCTCCCGAAGGCAACCTTGCCGGGTTTGAGCTTTGCATGTGCTTCGTGTTCCCCTGATCAATCCACCAAAGCAGGAGTAGGATTTTACGCTTCCCAGTGGCCCGAACCTAGGTAAAACACCAGCGTCTCATCGTCGTGCTGTCTCACCACCTCTGTTCTTTGTGCAACATGACCTCACCCCTGCAGAACCACAAAGGGGCCCGTGGCCCCATAGGTGATCGTGTGCATCGTGACCCGACAGTGGCCAACGCCATCATTGACCTTAATGGAAACACTACCTCCGAAAACGAAGCTATAGATCATAGCGCGCCACTCTGCAGAGAATCCTTTCATTCCGAGAGTCTGTTGTAGAAAGGGCCACTTGACTTTGTCATAAGCCTTTTCAAAGTATATTTTGAGTACCACCCCATTCAACTTTTTCTTGTGTAATTCATGGAATATTTCATGAAGGATAACAACTCCATCTAGGATGTGTCTGCCTTGCATAAAAGCTGTCTGTGAAGAACGAATTACATGTTCAGCAACCGAATTTAGCCTAATAGTCGCAACCTTCATGAATATTTTAAAACTAACATTAAGGAGGCAAATAGGTCTATATTTTCGTATCCTTTCAGCCTCTTTAACCTTAGGTAATAAAATAATCTCACCAAAGTTTAAGTGAAACAATTCTAGTTGACCAGCATGTAGGTTTGTAAACAAAAGTAGGAGATCCAGTTTGATGACTTCGCAGACGTTCTGATAGAACACTGCGGGAAAACCATCCGGACACGGGGCTTTGTTATGCTTCATTAGGAAAACCTCCTTTCTAACTTCCTCATCAGAGTATGGGGCTTTTAGAAGGTCGTTTTCCTCATCAGAGACCTGGGGAATATCCTCTGTTCGGGACACATCCATTGAGAAGTTCCCTTCCTCTAGGGCTCCGAACAGATTTTAATAATAATTTGTGATATAGGATTTAAGTGCTCATGCCCCTCAATCATGCCCTCATCCTGTTGTAGCGAATGAATAATTTTCTTCCGGTGTCTGCCATTGGCGACTCCATGGAAATATCTAGTATTTGAATCACCTTTCAGGATAAACTAAGATTTAGAATGTTGGTACCATTTGAGTTCCTCTTCACACAGCATGTTAGCTATCTGTGCATCGATCGATTCTTGATCTTGATTTCATGGTCAGATAGAGGTCTAACCTCTGGCATAGCTTCTAATTCATCAATGATACCTGAAAGACGAAGCTTCTCCTTTTTGAGGATACCGACCGTATGCCTAGCCCAACCACCAAGGAATTTACGTAATGCATGCATTTTATTATTCCATCTGTGTATTGGGGTAGGCCCGGCGACCGGTTTCTCCCACACCTCCTTGACCATGTCATGGAAGCCATCCCGAAGCAACCACCCAAATTCGAACTTGAACTTGCATCTATGTTGTGGTCTTGGCAAACCAGTAGTTAGGAGAATGGGTGGATGGTCTGATATAGCCTCGATACGAGGTAGAGCACAAACAGACACCATAGGAAATTTAGATTCCCAGTCGGTATCCATTAAAACGCAGTCTAGTTTCTCATATGTCGGTTCCGGAAGATTGTTCGCCAAGTGAATTTTTTTTCCAATCATGGAAACCTCTCGTAGATCCAGACTGTCGATGACAACGTTGAAAAGGAAAGGCCAATGATTATAAAACCTACCACGGCTTTTCTCATTTGGAAATCGAAGCAAATTGAAATTCCCCTATAAGAATGGGATAGGGATTATCTTTCGCCGGATTAACCAATTCACGGAGAAAAATGGCCTTGAACTCATCCTGAGCTGTCCCATACACGGCGACGAGAGTCCATGTGGAGTTGTCGGCCTTGTTGCGAATATGGAGTTTAACGTGAAACTCACCATCCGAACTAGCCAAAACATCCATAGTCCCTGTATTTACACCAAGTAAGATGCCCCTAGAACGACCTCTAGGTGGTCGTGACACCCAAGTAAAGTCTATCCCGCCCGAGAGACAGTTAAGCAGACTCATTGAGAAATCACGTCTCCCCGTTTCAGAGATAGCAAAAAAAATCTAAAGTGTACTCCCTATTACATTCCGCAATGAATAAATGTTTAGCCAAGTCATGGAGACCTCTGCTATTAAAAAACATTCCATTCATGAGGAGACAATTGGAGATTTAGAACACTTTGCCCTCGTTTGAGACTTTCTATCTTTTTTCGAACGTGTGGTGTTTGATTTACGTCCAGATGCATTAAGCATGATCAATGAACTAAGCCCGGATTCATCTAGACCCACATCTGAAACCGCTCCTACTAAATGAGAGAGTAGCTGACCATCTGATGTGGCATGTGATACGTCTCCAACGTTTCTATAATTTTTAATTGTTCCATGCTGATATATTATCATTCTAGAATACTTTTTGGGTCATTATTTACCAATTTATAATATTTTTAGCACTAACCTATTGACTCAGTGCCCAGTGCCACGTGCTGTTTTCTGCTTGTTTTTTGCTTTTCAGGTTTACCGTACCAAATGAAGTCCAATTGCCACGAAACTTTTTGATGTTTTTTTCTGGACTATATGAAGACCTAGAAGCTTCGGAAGGAAGCCAGGAGGTGCACGAGGGCCCCACGACACATCAGGGTGTGCCCTGGGGGGGGGGGGGCGCCCTGATATGTGGTGGCCCCCTCGTGCGTCTCTCGACGTCCCTCTTCGGCTTATAAATTCTCTAATATCCCAAAAACCCTAAAGGCAGTCCCGAAACCCTTTTTCTGCTGCCACAAGTCTGTGTTCCGCCGCGAGGTCATCTAGAGCTCCATTC
The DNA here is from genome assembly GCA_039707655.1 of Elymus sibiricus. NCBI lineage: Eukaryota > Viridiplantae > Streptophyta > Magnoliopsida > Poales > Poaceae > Elymus > Elymus sibiricus. The sequence continues at coordinate 260,801,823 of CM077669.1, forward strand.
CGGTACCCTGCCGGAGAGCGGATCAATCACGGAGGACCTCTTCATCAACCTTGTTGCCCTCATGATGATGTGTGAGTAGTTCACCACAGACCTACGGGCCCATAGCTAGTACCTAGATGGCAATCTCTCTCTCTCTTATGATCTTCTATACAATGATCATCGCATCTTCGCTTTGATCTATCCGATGTAATCCTATTTTGCGGTGTGTTTGTTGGGATCCGTTGAATTGTGGGTTTATGTTCAGATTATTCATGAAAAGTATTTGAGATGCCTCTGAATTATATTATCTCTTAAGTGCATGATCATTATAGCTTCGTAATGCTCTCCGATCTATTGATGTGCTTTGGCCAAGTAGATTGATATTTCATCGGTGGGAGTGGTGCGTTGTGGTAGGTTCAACCTGGTGAGTTTCTATATCCCAGTGACAAAGTAGGGGACAAGATGCATCTTTGTGTTGTTGCTACTAAGGATAAAACGACGGGGTTCATTCATATTGTTTGAGTTTACTTTGTCTACATCATGTCATCGTTCTCCAAGCATTACTCTGTTTTACTTAATACTCTAGATGCATGCTGGATAGCGGTCGATGAGTGGAGTAATAGTAATACGTGCAGGCAGGAGTCGGCCTATTTGCTTATGGACGTGATGCCTATATACACATGATCATTGCCGTGAAAATCGCATAACTATCCGCTTTTCTATCAATTGCCCAACAGTAATTTGTTTACCCACTGTATGCTGCCTACATGAGAGATGTCGCTAGGGAACACTATGGCCCACGGGTCTATTCACTTATATATTTGCAAATGCTATTATTACCTCGCTGCCTTTATTTACTTTTTATTTATATTGCATTTATCAACAATTATCTACACAATTCATTTGCTTGCAAATAACGAGATCAAGGGGATTGACAACCCTCTTGCCCGCATTGGGTGCAAGTTGTTTGTTCATTTGTGTGCAACCGCTAAAGATGGTCGAGGATTGATATTCCTATTGGTTCAATAAACCTTGGTTTCATAACTGAGGGAAATACTTATCCGCTTTGTGCTGCAATTACCCATTCCTCTTCACGAAAAACCCAACGCAGATCACAAGTATCAGGAAGGATTTCTGCCGCCGTTGCCGGGGAATATCATCATCAACTACCAAGTAAGTTCACACAAATTTTCATTCACTTGTTCTTCTTTTTATTTGCTGTTATATTTAGCTTGTCTCATATAAAAATAAAAAATACAAAAATATTTACCTTTGCTTGTTTCAGTCTATTCCTTTTTGCTTAGTTATGGCTAGCCCTCCTTCGGACCTACCCTTTCCTCCCTACTTGCGAGAAGGATCCGAAGTATTAAATTTCAAGTATGTGGATAATGAATCCCTAAAGGAAGCTTGGGATAGGTTGCTAGTGATACAAAAGAGAGCTAATCGCAAGTGTCATACTAAATTACTTCTAAGAAGTTTTTATGTTGGGTTACCTCTATTCCATAGATGTGTTCTTGATTCCTTGTTTGAAAAAGATTTTCTTGGGAATAATGCTTTTCATACTTATGAAAAAATGAAAATCATATTTTGCCAACCCAAAGTAGAAACCATGTAACCTACCATATTGGTTAGCCATCGCCAAATAGAGCTAATAAAAGAAACCAAGGCTATCATGGAAAATGATTTTAAGGGACTTTACAACATGACTACTAAAATTAATGGGAATGTTGTGTTACAAAATAAAAGATTGGACACTTTACATCAAAAGATTGATGCTCTTAGCATTTTGAAAAATGATATGAAAATCCTCAATGACAAATTTGGATGAATTGCCAACGATGACAATACTTGAAACTATGCATTATGCCTAGGTAGGGGCATAAAACAATAGCGCTTGTTGGGAGGCAACCCAATAGTTATCTTTAAACTTTTGCTTAGAATTTTTTGTTTATTTTTTATAGCATGATTATTGCCTCTGTAATGATTATTTTTTTGTGTTTAAATTAGTGTTTGTGACAAGTAAAGCCTTTGGGATGACTAACAAGATGAGTAGAATCGATGCTGAAACAAAACAGAAACTTTTGACTCCAGTACAGGAATTTTATTTTTTTGCTGGAGCGTGATAATGATATGGAATTTCCACACAGTGTTTCTATACAAAGTTTCTAGGTTGCCTATTTTTTCAGAATTTTTAGAGTTACAGAAGTATAGGGTCTCTACAGATTGCTACAGACTGTTCTGTTTTAGACAGATTCTGTTTTTGCTTGCATAGTTGCTTGTTTTGATTATGCTATGGATTGTATCGGGGGGTACAAGCCATGGAGAAGTTAGAATACAATACATATTATTCATTTATGAAATTTGAATCAATTTATAATAGTACTTAAAGTATGCAATATGTTTCTTATACTAACGGATCTCACGAGGTTTTGTTGAGTTTTGTGTGATTGAAGTTTTCAAGTTTTGGGTGTTATCTTGATGGACACAGGAATAAGGAGTAGCAAGAGCCTAAGCTTGGAGATTCCAAGGCACCCCAAGGTAATATTTTAAAGGACACTCAAGCATCTAAGTTCGGGGATGCCCCGGAAGGCATCCCCTCTTTCGTCTCAAATCCATCGGTATGTCACTTGAAGCTATATTTTTATTCGTCACGTGATATGAGTTTTGCTTGGAGCGTCATTTGCTTTAGTTTGATTTTACTTTAAGTTTGCCACAATCATTGTTTGCTAGACACACCTATTTAAGAGAGACACACCTTCATCATAATTTGTTAGAATACTCTATGTGCTTCACTTATAACTTTTGAGCATAGCAGTTGCTCTAGTACTTCACTTATATCTTTTTGAGCACGGTGGCGTGTAGATTTTAAAGAAATGATTTCACTCTCGTTCTTCACTTATATTTTTTTGAGAGTTAATAAATAGTGACGGTAATTTGCATGGGTCATAATACCAGTCCAAAAATATTAGGTATTCAATGAGTGATAATCCAAACCATCATGTAGCACATATAAAGAAATTGTGGGCTAATGATATTGATGTAGTAATATGAAATAGGCGTGAGTTCATAATTGTTAAACCATAGAAGTGTTGATATTAAGAGGGGTTGACCTTTTTGTTCATCTAAAAATTAAAGAGGCATGGTGATGATGTGTGAGCATTTCTATTCCTCGTTGAAATCCTAGTGTTGTTTCGGCTCGGAAGCGCGCGATGGTTAACTCCTACCAACCTCTTCACTCGGGGCATGCGATTAGTACTTTGATTTATGATAAACTAATAAAACTTTGCAATAAGTATATGAGTCCTTTATGACTAATGTGAAACCATGGGCATACGCAATCTCACCTGTTTCATAATTTGCTAGCCTCTTTGGTACCGTGCATAGCCCGTTCTCACCTGGAGGATCGGTGCAACTTTCGCCGGTGCATCCAAACCCTGTGACATGACACGCTCTGTTGCACATAAGCCTTATTATGTCTTCCTCAAAACAGCCACCATACCTACCTATCACGGCATTTCCATAGCCATTCCGAGATATATTGCCATGCAAATTCCATCGTCACTTCACATGACTAGTTCTTTCATCGTCATATTGCTTTGCATGATCATATAGAGCTGACATAGTATTTGTGGCAAAGCCACCTTCATAATGTTTTTGATACATGTCACGCTAGATCATTGCACATCCTGGTACACTGCCAGAGGCATTCATACAGAGTTATATCTTCATATCAGTTCTCCATATTGAGTTGTAAGTAAATAAAAGTGTGATGGTCATTTTTCTTAGAGCATTGTCCCAGTGAGGAAAGAATGATGGAGACGATGATTCTCCCATAAGTCGAGATGATACTCCGGAGGAAAATAAAGATGGGGGAGGGCAAATGAGCCCACCATCCATTCAAAAAAAAATTTAGAGAAAATGAGAGAAGGGACTTTGCTACTTTCCTTTACCACACTTGTGCCTCAAAATGGCACGATGTTCCTCATGTAGAGAGTCTCATGATATATCACTTTCATATGCTAGTGGGAATTAGCTATTCATTATTACAAACTTGTCTTGTATATTCCTATGACGGGCTTCCTTAAATGCCCGAGGTCTTCATGAGCAAGCAAGTTGGATGCACACCCCACTTAGCTTCATTTGAGCTTTCATACACTTATATCTCTAGTGCATCATTTGCATGGCAATACCTACTCCTTGCATTGACATCTATCGATGGGCATCTCCATAGCCCGTTGGTATGCCTAGTTGATGTGAGACTATCTTCTCCACTTCTGACCCCTTTGATATCTACCACCATATCCTATTCCACTCAAATGCTATGTCCAATGGCTCACACTCATGTATTGAGTGAAGAATAAAAAGTTGATGCATTTTGATAAAATACGAACCAATTGCCTGACTTGGACACCGTGGTGCTTAACATTTGTATTAATGTGGTGAAGATGGAGCCATGCCTTGCTAATACAATAAGATGAATGGGGGGGGGGGGGTAAACGTTTCTTAAGAATCGTATACGTTTAGGAATTAATAATTCTGTTTCTTACACTTTGAATATTGCTATGTTAATTGTTGGGGTATACAAATAGGGGTGTTCATTCCCCCTGACTTGTGCACGGACAGTAAGCCTCCGGCCTTCACGAGCAAAACCCGTCGGGAAAAGCTACAACACCACCAAGTGAGCATTCAAGAACCAGCACCCGGCAGCAACAACCTGCGGAGGGCCAAGCAAACACCGGCAACACCAGCACAATAGCCCAGGTGGGGCCCAAAGCGCGCCAACCGCGTCCCCGGAGCCTGCCGGCAACCGAGGCGCGCACGTCTCAGGAAGACCCGGCAAGCCATCCCCTGGAAGGCATGAGCAAACCAGCCACCGCTCCACCGCATCGCGACACCAATCACTTGTCGATGCGGTGTCGAAGCCTCAAGTGGCTAAGTAGCTCTCGCTAAGCACGTGGTGAAGCACCGGAAGGCAGATTACACCCAGTTGACACCCGTCCAGCAGCGTGTCAAGAACCTAAGCAACGTCCGGCTAGGCGGTGGCAAGAGCTTGCCGGGGATGCACCCCCGAGCGCCACCTAGTCTAGTAATCATGGTATTTTGTCCTAAATGCCAAAGTTAGGTATGATAGCTCTGCTAAGCTATCTAATCGATAGATAATGACTGTTTTGCCATTGTGGTTGCCCCTTGCACTATAAAAGGAGGCCCAAGGCAACCTAGCTCATGATTCGGACTTTTGGACACTTGTACTCGCGTAGCAGCTCTCCCCCAACGGCAGCCCTTGCCGAGATTGACCGTTGCGTGTTCTTCGTGTTCCTACAATTAATCCACCAAAAGCAGGAGTAGGGTTTCACGCTTAGCAGCGGCCCGAACCTGGGTAAAAATGCTGGCGTCCTGATCGTCGCGCTGTCTCATGCTCTCCGCTCTTTGTGCAACGTGACCCCCCTTGCCGAACCACAAAGGGGCCTCTGGTCCCGTAGGTGATCGTGTGCATCCGTGCCCCGACATTAATATTTGTTGATTCATCTTTTCTCAATGAGCATACCTGAATAAGATTACATAGTGGATAGCATGTCACATCAAAAATTATGTTTTTATCATTTACCTACTCGAGGACGAGCAGGAATTAAGCTTGGGGACGCTTGATACGCCTCCAACGCATCTAGAATTTTTGATTGTTCCATGCTGATATATTATCATTCTAGGATACTTTTTGGGTCATTATTTACCAATTTATAATATTTTTTAGCACTAACCTATTGACCCAGTGCCCAGTGCCAGTTGCTGTTTTCTGCGTGTTTTTTGCTTTTCAGGTTACAGTACCTAACGAAGTCCAATTGCCACGAACTTTTTGATGATTTTTTCTAGACTATATGAAGACCTAGAAGCTTTGGAAGGAAGCGGGGAGGTGCACGATATATGGTGGCCCCCTCGTGCGTCTCCCGACGTCACTCTTCGGCCTATAAATTCTCTAATATCCCCAAAACCCAAAAGGCAGTCCCAAAACCCTTTTTTCACCGCCGCAAGTCTCTGTTCCGCCGCGAGGCCATCTGGAGCTCTGTTCCGGCACCCTGCCGGAGGGGGGATCAACCACGGAGGGCCTCTTCATCAACCTTGCTGCCCTCATGATGATGTGTGAGTAGTTCACCACAGACCTACGGGTCCATAGCTAGTACATAGATGGCAATCTCTCTCACTTACGATCTTCAATACAATGATCATCGCACCTTCACTTTGATCTATCCGATGTAATCCTATTTTGAAGTGTGTTTGTTGGGACCCGATGAATTGTGCGTTTATGTTCAGATTATTCATGAAAAGTATTTGAGATGCCTTTGAATTATATTATCTCTTAAGTGCATGATCATTATAGCATTGTAATGCTCTCCGATCTATTGATGTGCTTTGGCCAAGTAGATTGATATTTCATCGGTGGGAGTGGTGCGTTGTGGTAGGTTAAACCTGGCTAGTTTCTATATCCCAGAGACAAAGTAGGGGACAAGATGCGTCTTTGTGTTGTTGCTACTAAGGATAAAACGATGGGTTTCATTCATATTGTTTGAGTTTACTTTGTCTACATCATGTCATCGTTCTCCAAGCATTAATCTGTTTTACTTAATACTCTAGATGCATGCTGGATAGCGGTCGATGAGTGGTGTGATAGTAATAGGTGCAGGCAGGAGTCGGCCTATTTGCTTATGGACGTGATGCCTATATACACATGATCATTGCCGTGAAAATCGCATAACTATCCGCTTTTCTATCAATTGCCCAACAGTAATTTGTTTACCCACCGTATGCTGCCTACATGAGAGATGCCGCTAGGGAACACTATGGCCCCCGTGTCTATTCACTTATATATTTGCAAACGCTATTATTACCTCGCTGCCTTTATTTACTTTTTATTTATTTTGCATTTATCAACAATTATCTACACCACTCATTTGCTTCCAAATAACGAGATCAAGGGGATTGACAACCCTCTTGCCCGCGTTGGGTGCAAGTTGTTTGTTCATTTGTGTGCAGCCGTTGAAGACGGTTGAGGATTGATATTCCTATTGGTTCGATAAACCTTGGTTTCATAACTGAGGGAAATACTTATCCGCTTTGTGCTGCAATTACCCGTTCCTCTTCACGGAAAACCCAACGCAGATCACAAGTATCAGCATGCAGCTCCTCCTCATCAGTATGGGAGGCAAAAGATTTGCTAGAAATGCATGGAGTAACCTTTAAGCAGTCATATTCCAAATGTCTCAAAGCATTTGTGGAAACAGAAATACCATTCTCATTATTTCCTAGACTAACACCCACATTATTCGACTTAGAGACGATGGATGCAGTAGAAAAGGATAAAAAATATTTGGCTGGTGACAAGGTACCTTGGTTGTCGAGGTTCTATGCTGCTTTCTGTCACATAGCCTTATCCAAAGAGTCCTCGTCAGTGTCCATCCTTCCATCATCAGCCACCGAATGGCGTACACTTCGACGTGTGGGTGTTACTCCCACTGAAGGAGGTCGCGCAAGCGCCGCTGCCGGAGGAGGGGATGAGGGTGGAGTAGCAATCCTCTCCCCGACAGTTTCGAATGCCAGTACACGCAACGCCACCGCCGAAGATGCCATGTCTGAACACGGGATGACGGAAGGAGCGGGCAAGGATGAGACTGACACGTCCGGCTCCGTCGGATACTGAAGAGTAGCCGTGGACGCGTCCGGCTATGACTCAGACCGAATTGTAGCCGCCGATGCACCAATGCCTGGCTGCACACCCGAGTTGCACCATTGCATGGATTCACATCCCAGTCCATTAGTAGCATGTGTGTGCAACACCACGTGAGCTGCATGCCGGTTAACTTGTACCATAGCCGCTGGATGCTGGCTCTCCACAGGCACGACTGGGCGACCCGATGTTCCTTCGATGACCTGCGCCTGCTTGGGAGCACATGAACACTAGGTATTTTAGAGGGATTTCACTTTGATTTCGGAGGAATTAACTAGGGTTCTTACAAGAAGAGGAAAGTAGTGGCCAACTACTCTCGTGGAGGCTAAGGTTTCAAACCCGGATTACAACCATGCCTCGCCCAGAAGGATCGGAGGTCTTATAAAGCAAAGAAGTTTAACTGAAAGTAAAAAGAATGACAACGACATGAGCTGAGATAGTAAAGTTTTGGTGCAACAGTGTTTTGATCGGAGCCGTGGGATGTTGATCGTACGAATCTCAATTGACGACTTTAGTGCCTCAGCGTACGGCTTCGCTGGGTCTTCTCTGTATCTCGATGGAGATACAACTACCGAAGAACTACAGAGGAAGGAGGAGCCTGACAATACCCCTCGGAAAAGCTCAGGCTTGTCCTCAACGCTGGAAATTGGGAAAAATCTTCTGAATAAATGCTGAGTCCTCCCATGTAGCTTCTTTAGGAGGTAGGTTCACCCACTTAACCAACCATCTGACAACAGGAATAGAGATGTCTCTTTGCTGTCTGGGAACAAGTTTCCTTTCGAGGATAGCTTCTGGTTGTAGTTGGATTTTGCCTTAGTTATCCACAAGTGGGAGATGATTTGTGGGAATTACATGGCTACCTATGTGTTGCTTCAATTGACTCACATGGAATGTGAGGTGTAGTTTACACCCTTCAGGCAGGAGGAGTTGGTAAGCTGTGTTGCCCACCCTTTTGAGAAATATGAATGGCCCATAGTATTTTGAGTGTAACTTTAGATGTTTGTGAATGCTTAAGGAGGTGTGCCTATAGGGATGTATCTTGAGGTATACCATATCTCCTTCTTGGAACACTCTTTCCTTTCTTTTCTTATCAGCATAATGTTTCATCCTCTCTTGGGCTTTCTGCAAGTTCTCTTTGATGACTTGATTGGCCAAGTCCTTGTTAAGTAGAATATCAGGGGAGTCCTCACAGAGAAAATCAGGCAGAATTGACTCACCCACCATTGGGGGAGGAAATCCATACAAAGCTAGAAATGGGCTCATTTTCAAGGAAGAATGGAAAGTGGTGTTGTACCACCATTCAGCTAGGGCCAGCCAAGTATGCCATTTAGTGGGCTTTTGAAATGCCATACATCTCAAATAATTCTCCAAACATTGATCCACTCTCTCCGTTTGCCCATTGTATTGAGGGTGATATGAGGTACTCATGTGGAGCTTGATTCCCAACGTTTTGAAGAGTTTCTTCTAGAGGTTGCTGGTGAAAATCTTGTCTCTGTCAGTGACAATCACACTAGGGAGACCATGTAGTTTGAAAATGTTATCAAAGAATTGCCTGGCAACAGATTGGACAGTAATGGAGTGCTTCATGGATAGGTAATGTGCATACTTGGTAAATCTGTCCACCACCACCAAAATAAGATTTTTGTTTTCTGACATGGGCAACCCTTCCACAAAGTCCATACTAATGTGGCACCAAGCAAAGTCAGGTATTGGGAGGGGTTGGAGGAGGCCAGGATAAGGAGTGTGCTCAGGCTTGTTGATTTGGCAGATAGGGCAAGCTTTCACATAGGCAATGACATCTTGCTGCATGCCAGTCCAATAGACAACAAATGTGGCCTCTGGTAAGTTGCTCTTTACCCAGAGTGACCACCTAATTCAGACTTATGAAATGTTTGTATCAGGTCCTGTCGAAGGGAGGTATTATTGCCAATATCAATCTTGGTCTTGTATCTCAGAATGCCATGTTTGAAAGTGTAGTGCGGGTGTGCCTTCTCATCCACAGCCAGTTCAGCAATGATATCTTTATATTTCTGGTCTTGGAGATAAGACTTGACCACCTCAGTGATTCACATAGGTATAGCAAAGCTTGCAGTCAAGGAATGGATGTAGTGTCTGACTCTAGATAGGGCATCAGTAGCTCGATTTTCTCGTCATTTCTTATACTCAACAATATAGTTGTACCCTAGGACTTTAACTAGCAGCTTGTGTTGAATTCCTTGCGTGAGCTTCTGATCCTGTATGTATTTGAGGCTCTCTTGGTCAGTTCTGATAACTAGGGAAGAGCCTGCAAAGTAGTGTTTCTTCTATGATTGCCATGGTCTCCTTGTCATAAGTACTCAGGGCTTGTCCTTTGGGCCCCAATGATTTTCTCATATAAGCAATGGGTCTCCCTTCATGCATGAGAACCGCTCCCAAGCCATATCCACTAGCATCTGCCTCCAAGATGAAGGGTTTGGAGAAATTGGGGAGTGCCAGAACAGGAGCAGTAGTCAATTTCTGTTTTAATTCTTGAAATGCTTGCTCTTGGGCAGGGGACCATTGAAATGAGTCCTTTTTGAGTGCATCAAATAGAGGTCTACCCACAATACCATATCCTTGGATAAGTCGTCTGTAATAATCAGCCAACCTGATAACCCACAAGTGTAGGGGATCGTTTGTAGCCTTTTTTGATAAGTAAGAGTGTCGAACCCAACGAGGAGCTAAAGGTAGAATTATTATTCTCTCAAGTCCTATCGACCACCGATACAACTCTACGCACGCTAACACTTACTTTACCTAGAACAAGTATGAAACTACTTTGCGGGAATAAAACTAGAAGTATTTTGTAGATGTAATGGATAGTTTTGCAAGGTAATAAAGAACGTGGAAATAAAAGTTAGGTGCTGTTTTAATAAAAGAACGATAAATTAAATATAGCGAGTGTGAAAAAGTGGTGATAGGATTTGCGAGATTGTCCTAGGCAATTGATAACAAGATCGGTAATCATTATTGCAGTTTTATATGAGGGAGAGGCATACGCTAACATACTTTCCGTACTTGGATCATATGCACTTATGATTGGAATTCTAGCAAGCATCCGCAACTACTAGAAATTCATTAAGGTAAAACCAACCATAGCATTAACACATCAAGTCCCCTTTATCCCATACGTAAACAATCCCCTTACTCGGATGTAAGCTTCTCTCACTCTAGCCACCCACTATAAGCGAATCATAAACATATTGCAACACCCTCCAGCGTGAATCTTTCACGTGTGCGCCTCACGGAAAGCACCTTAGGACAACACCAAAATAAACCACACAACTCAAATCAATCAAGATTATCAATCAACCCATAGGACAAAAAGGAACTACTCAAACATCATAGGATAGCCACAGATCATTGGATAATAATATATAGCATTAAGCACCAAGTACAAGTAGAGGGTACAGTGGGATGCGGGAGAGTGGACCGCTATAGATAGATGAGGGAAGGTGATGGTGGTGGTGATCACGGCGGCAAAGTTGTTGGTGTAGATTGCCGTCACGATGGTTGCCCCGGCAGCGCTCCGACGTCACCGGGAGAGAGCCCCCCTCCTTCTTCTTCTTCCTTGGCCTCCTCCCTAGGTGAGAGGAGGGTTTCCCCTCTGGTCCATGGCCTCCATGGCTCCCGGAGGGCAGGAGCCCCTCCGAGATTGGATCTCTCTCTCTCTTTCTCTTCTGTTTTCGCGACTGTTTTCGGACCCCTTCACCGTTTCTTAAATATCCGGATATTCGTACCTCCGATCGGGCTGAAATTTTGAGGGAATTTTTATCGCGAAAATATATTTCATGCGGCGGAAGGAGAACCACAACCAACTTAAGGGCTGGTCACAAGCCATAAAGATGCGCCCCCAGGCCGCGCCCTGTTGGCTTGGGGGGCCCTCAGGTATCGTCTTGCGTTGATTTCGACTCCCAAAATTCAGATATATTACAAAAAAAATCTCCGTAAAATTTTATCGCGTTTGGACTTCGTTTGATATGGAATTTCTACGAAACAAAAAACACACAAAAAACAAGAACTAGCACTGGGCACTGGGTTAGTGCTCAAAAATAATATAAATTGGTAAATAATTACTCAAAAAGTATCCTAGAATGATAACATAATAGCATGGAATAATCAAAAATTATAGTTACGTTGAAGACGTATCACATCCCGAGAAAGCCCTGTAGCTCAATGACATTCTTGGGAGCAGGCCAGTTAGAAACTGCTGCAATTTTCACAGGGTCAGTGGTAACACCTTCTGCTGTAATGATGTGCCCCAAATACTGCACAGTAGTCTGTCTAAAGGTGCACATGGAGATGTTGACAAATAGCTGGTTCTGTTGCAGGGTTTGAAATACTTCTCTCAGGTGTTGTATGTGTTCTTCAAGTGTTTCACTATACACCAAGGTATCATCAAGGAAAACCACAACAAATTTCCTTAATTACTTGGCCAACAGAGCATTTATGAGAGATTGAAATGTGCCAGGAGCATTAGTTAAGCCAAAAGGCATAACAAGGTACTCATAGTGCCCCATATGAGTACGGACTGGAACAGTGTTGGATGATGTGCCTCATAAGCATGTGCTTGACCAACCTTTCAAGGGCATCTTTCTGATGGTGGGGTAGTCTATAGGCTCTCTGGTTGATGACTTTAGCCTCTGAACTAGTGGTGTTGCATGGTCACAGAACCTTGCAGGGGGAACTTGAGATGGCTCCTGGAACAATTGTTCAAATTCCCCGAGCAAATTCTGGACAGGAGGTGGGCAAACAGGTTTTTGTTCTTTGCTGTCCTCAAGTACTGGTGCCATAAAGAGCAATGCCCCAAAATCAGGGTTGTCCACCATTCTAGTGAAATTCAAGGTTTTAGGAGCTGGTACAGTGGATGGTAAAGTTTCATCTGTGTATGCCCTCTGTACCATTTATTCTCATTGGCATAGTTATGAAATTCATTTCTACAGGACTGTACTTTCTGAGCCAGTCAGTCCCTAAGATAATGTCATAAGCCTTGAGCTGCAATATTCTGAAATTGTCAGAAAATGTTTCTCCTTGAATACTATAAGAGCAGGAACTGGAAATGAATTCAGTCCACAAGGTGCCTCCATTATCCACTTGGACTTTCAACTTTTTTGTTGAGATCATAGGGACATGAATTTTCTTGGCCACAATAGGAGACATGAAAATGGATGTGCTACCATTGTCTATGAGAGCTATAGCAATCTCAATTCCAATTTTCACATTCACAATGAAGGTATTACTAGTGGCAGCAATGCCCATAAGTGCATGCATAGAAATTGTGAGTTCCTTGTCTCCTTGTTGTGCTCGAAATTCAGCCAAATCTTCCTCACTTCCAATAATATAAACCACTTCAGGTTGCTCACTATTTTGTTCTTGTAAGGCCATGATTTGATTTTTTTTGACTTATTTGCAAATTTGCCTATGACCTGGCACCCATGGTTCTTTGCACCTAAAACAAATTCCTTTTTGCCTTGCTTGTTGTATGAGGGCTTGGTTAGAGGGAAGAGTAGTTTGAGGAGTTGTTTGAGTTTTTGGCATATCAAAGTTAACCTGCCTTCTGACAGAGAAAGGGGTGAAATGTGGCTTCTTTATGTTAGCATCTTGCTCAAGTCTCCTAGCCATCCACATGGCATCTTGAAGGTCTTTAGGTTTGTTGCACAGGAGGTGAGCTTGTATGTAATCAGATAAACGATCAATAAAGATGTTGGTGTAGTAATCATCAGGTAGACTGGGGTTGTCTCTCCTCATCAAGTTAAGTGCCCTCTTGAAGCTTTCAATGTATTGGCCCACGGTTCCTGTTTGAACTAAAGCAAGGAATTGCTTGACATTGCAACAAACAGAGCTCTCCGCAAATCTGTCTCCAATGTACCTGCAAAATCTATGCCAAGGGAGAGTTTAGCCCTTAAATCAGGTGCCCCTCCACCACTATACTATTGTTCCTTTGAGATACGAGACATCGAATTCAGTTCTCTGTTCCAAGGTTGTCCTAGCAGTATCAAAATACTGCTCTATAGTTTATATCCAATGCTCAGTGTCATCCCCTGCAAATTCAGGTATATGTAATTTAGCAGGTTTTATGCTGATAATGCCTCTTCTAGCATCATGTGGGCTGTTGCTCCTTTGCCTCTGCTGTCTGTTGCCATTTTCCACCTGTTCCTCATCAGGAATATAAACATGAGCTTCAGGTTTGTGGGTTTGCACTGCCATGTTCCCTTGGTACCCATAGTGGGGGTGTCTGTAGGGTAACTTAGAAGATGGCGCAGGTTGTTGGTCAGGCACCACAGTAGTGACCATACCTGGGGGTTTGGGAAGGGCCTAATTGATGCTACCCTATCTAGGTGAGACTCCCACATCCCTGGCTATGTGCAAAACCCCAGGAGTTCCCGGAGGTCCATCCGGTTTGGGATGGGCCTGATTGATGCTACCCTATCCAGGTGATACCCCCACATCCCTGGCCGTGTGCAAAACCTCAGGAGTTCCTGGAGGTCCATCCGTAGCCAGCCGTTTGCCCAGATTTGGTTGCTCATTAAAGAATCATTCAAAGCTATTCTGAATCTTGGAAAAACTTCTCTGAAGATCGTACAAGTTCTGGTTAACTGACTGAGATATTTCCAAAAATTCTTGCTGCTCGGCTATACAGTGCTTTTGCAATTGTGGGAGACATGGTCCAGTAGGAATTACAACAAAAGCAGAGTGCTTGCGTACCTACATAACTCAATCTGGGTGAGCGAGGAGGGAATTTTACAACCACGGTGTGGCAACGGTACCTGACGACCAGATCCAGCCGCCGCCAATGCCCGCCGCCGCAGTGCACCAGAACGGGAGGGAGGGTGGGATTTTATTGCTGAAGAAGAGTTCAGAGTAACCACGCCCTCGTCGATCTTGCACTCGAACTGTCTAGTTCCGCCAGCGCCACTGGTGTCTCACGGCCGCCGAAATCCGAGCAGGAAGGAAGGATTTGACCGGTGAACCAAACTTCCAGTGCCCCGATTCAACCCGCTGCCAAGGATAGATGGCTCTAGATACCAATTGTCAGACTCTTACTGACTGACAAACATGAACACTAGGAATTTCAGAGGGATCTCACTTTGATTTCATAGTAATTAACTAGGGTTCTTACAAGAAGAGGAAAGCAGCGGTCAACCACTCAAGTGGTGGCTAGGGTTTCAAACCTGGATTACAACCATGCCTCACCCAAAAGGATTGAAAGTCTTATAAAGAGGAGAAGTTTAACTGTAATTAAAAAGAATGACAATGACATGAGCTGAGACAGTAAAGTGCTCGTGCAACATTGTTTTGATCGGAGTCGTAGGATGTTGATCGTACGAAGATCGGTTGACGACTTTAGTGGCTCAGCGTACCGCTTCGTTGGGTCTTCTTCGTAGCCTGATGAAGATACAACTGAAGAACAGAGGAAGGAGGAGCCTGACATGGTACAAAAAAAAGCGACAATCTTCTATGCATCTAATATCTATATTGTTATTTTTTTAATATATTCTTCTTCCATAAGCGTGTTTGGTAAACCATTAGGCACGTGAGACTGGCCAGGAATAACCAGTTGAAGCCTCCCTGCTCAAAGTAAGATCAACACCTGACAGCTAAAAGGCGGCCAAATGTGTCTGATTTGTATGGGCATAATATCTAAGACATCGAGCATAAACATACCACATAATTCGTCTTAGGGTGAGCTGCCTTTTCTACAACCTCCGTGGCTAGTCGGAGAACAGTTTCTTGTCGGCATAGAGATAGGGCAAGGCAATGCTGTTGTTGCATACTGCTGAAATTTGGAGGAATTCTTAACTAGCATATATTTTCTTGAAACATGAATCATTATCCATTAATCTACGCATGCCATTTTCTCCTCTCTTCACTACCAACCCAACAAAGTCATTTTTAAGTAGACCAACCGTCAAATCCAATGGTCGACAAATACTACATTTTCACACAACACTGGAGCCGCCGATTCAAATTCCCACAGTTGAGCTGTAAAATTTGAGTTTCTACTCGTAGCTCTATAATTCAAGTCCAGAGCTCATGTCATCCAAGTCCCAATTATAATAGGTCTTTTTCTTGTTTCTTTTGCCATTCACAATGAAGATCACTGAAGCACACTTCTCTTTCAACCCTATATACCAACGCTTACCCAGAAACAAGAATATTGATCTATCGATACCGAAGAATGCCATGAATAAAAACAAAACGAATGATCTTGTCATATAGAAAACACGATATAAAAATATGTTCAACCTAAAAAATTTGCTATGCGCTCATGGGCAGTCTGAAAGGGTTAAGCTTGTAATCGCAAATTGCCACCAGGATGATGCATAAGAATACGGAACTAATTGATCACAAAATAACTCGCTCCTTCACAAAATCATTGATGACAACTGCAGGTAAAAGTTCTAAATCTGCCCACCCACGCTTGCGCGCTCCCTTAGAACGTCAGCCTATTTATTTCTTTCCATCTGTTCCACCACCAGTTTGTGTTGAATTTGATATCCCGCCAGCCAGAAAAGTAAGTGTTCCACTAAGACAAAGAATAAAAATGAAGTGCACAAGATGCACCGAGCGATCAACAGACAGGCCATAGCCTTGTCCATATATGCATGGCTAAATGAAAGAACTTTTCAACTATCATGTGTCCAGGTGAACACTGAGATTACTCATCCATCATACCCACATACAACTTGAAACCTATATAGCCTCTCATTTAGCTCTCTAAGATGCAGATGTCTACTCAATTCTTCTTCAGATATAATTGCAGGTAAATCCTGCTCAAATAAATCGAAGCAACTCCAAATATGAGAACATAAGACAAGTAAGCAATTTGACAAAATGTATGGATCCCAGTCTATACAACTAAATGTGAACCAACCGAGAGGACATTCATAACAGTAAAAACTTGAAAAAAACCAGCCCATTAGACAAGAAGGGGATGCATTATTATCTGCTAAAATAATAGCAAAACAAGCGCAATTGAGATTACTAAAATATGTGACACAGTATACATATACATGTATAAAATTTTCACTACATAAAAAATGAGATCATTTACATATTTGTTGGTGCAACTTAGAAGTAATTCCGTAATTTTATTTTTATAATACACCTTCTTCATAAATTAAATTGTTAAAATTATACCTTTGAGACAATGAATAGTCTAATGCATTGTATAATTTATCATGTAAATGCCACACCCTTGTCTCTTTTTTGCTGTATATACCATGATATAGTGGGCATTTCTATAAGCATATGTGAATCTTAATTTGGTGGGTCATTTTAAATTGGCAGGTTATAACTTATAAGGTGTATTCACTTACTAAAACATGGATGTAGCAGGTGGACTTGAGTAGCGTCTTATTTTGATTGACGTGCTACCTTTGCTCGAAGGACCACAACTATTTAAAAGTTTAACCCCAATAATATATTTTGGTGGTCCAAAAGATAACATGAAGATGAGCAATTTACAATTCATTTTAGGAACCAAAAATAATCCCCTCACCTATTTATTAACAAATAATAGGACTGGTGCAGTGGTGCCCCTTTGAGATCCTCATGTCGAAGAACCTTTTCTGAAAATTATATATTAGGTTTCTCTTCAATGATATCCATCGGTCATCTGATATAACAAGAATATACTACGAATGTAACGACGATACAATAGTTAGTCCAGGACGGAAAAGGTCAATTTATCTAGAGCAGATTTGGCATTTGATGGTGCGAAATACCGTCAGATCCCTCGTGGGGATCCAAGCGCTACTAGAAGTCTTCGATCGGAGGTCGCACAAAGGGTTTATCTAGGTTTGGGCATCTGGAGAGGAACACCCTACATCCTGCTTCCTTGTGTTACTCATGGTGGATGAATACCTCGTGCGAGGGGTTACAATGGTATATGTGAGATTGCTACCAGGAGTTTTTCTATCTAGGAATAGATGATCTAGAGGGGTTCCCTACCTCCCGTTACATAGGCAATGAGGTCTAGGATTTGCATGGCGATAGATGCAATTTGGGCACCGCCGCCCTACGTCTTGGAGGGCACAAAGGTCTCCGGCGCTTGCCTAGGGTTTCTACCCTCGTTCTTGGCCTAACAGGCCCCCTTGCCGACCTGGAGGCCAGACCACTCTGAGTGGGCCACCCCTAGTATAGGACACCGTCAGTAGCCCCCGGGCATGGCGAAGGTCGCAGGGGAGGCCTCTGTCATCTCTGTGGGCTCTCGTATCTCAGTTATCGCTATCTTGGCCTTCTCTTATAAGGAGGTAGGACATCATGTTGATGCTTGTATGTAGCTCCGTGAGAGGCCTCCGCCTTCGAAGGTCAACCCCGCCGTGTGAACCGATGTTCTCGGGCACTCCGTGATCCCCGGAGCATTGCGGTGAAGACGTCGCGGCTCTCCCATTGGCCCCCTGATGAAAAAGGAAATCGTAAAAAATAAGATTGTCTTATCTTGCGTGCATGGACCGACACATCGTCTTTGGGCGTCTATAAGAGGAGGGAAACAAAGGGCATTTTTTCCTCCCGCCTTTGCTTATTTCGACACCTTTCTCCATCTTCAGACTCCTTTCGCCGTTGCCACATCTCTTTTGTTCAACTTTCGCACCCTTCATCGTCTCCCTCTCCCACTCGCCTTTGATGGCCATGAGGAGCGTGAAGTGGGAACAAGCTACCAGTCAGGAGTCCTCATCGAGCAGAAGTAGAAGGTTTCATTTGGAGGCAGGAAAAATCTAACTCAGGCTGCCTGAAGTCCACGGGAAGGTGGTTCCCTGCCGCAGCCATGGTGAGGGAGATTCAGTCATACAAGGATCGGCTCCTGATGCTGGTGAATCTGAAGGTCCGGCTCCCAACCGGAGAAGTCCCGCCCGAGCACTGTGATGGCGAGCATGTTCTGTGCCTATGGTACTTTGGGAGAGGACTTGGATTCCCACTCCACGGCTTTGTGCGAGGCCTCCCGCGTTTTCTCGGCTGCCACCTGCCTTACATCCCACCCAACGGGGTCCTTTATATCGCCAATTTCATCACTTTCTATGAGTGCTACCTTGGGATAGACCCCCACTTCAACCTATCCCGTTACTTCAACCTACCTTGGGATGCCACTACGAGTGCTATCCTGATAGTCACACAAATGAGGGTGTTGTTTGCGACCTCGGAGGTGTTATCATACAACCCCATACCAACTCCGTGTTCTTCTCCTTCGACCTCCCGAAGTCTGTTCGAGAGTGGCACATGCATTGGTTTTATGTGGAGGGCCTAGGTGAGGATTGGTCGTCCTTCTGAACGAGCCCCCACAGAAGTGGCGATCATGGGCTCCTCTAACCAAGCCGACTCCGGAGGCCAAGGCACTAGTGGATGACACCTCCCGCCTGAAGAAAGGCGGGTTAATTGGAGGACACATCGTGTGGACCTGGGTTGCTACTACTTGTGAGTTCCGTTGGGTTTTTCCCTGAAGAGGAAGCATGAAGCAATATAGTAGCGATAAGTATTTCCCTCAGTGAGAACCAAGGTTATCAAACAAGTAGGAAAATCACGACAACTTTGCATCAACAATACCCGCACACACAAAACCAACCACTTGCACCAAATGCGGTCAAGAAGGTTATCAAGCCCCTTGAACTCGTTACTTGCATGGATTACTTCTGATAGTGATAGACAGCTAAATATAAAAGTAAAATAGAAAGAAAGTAAATAAATTGCAGCAAGGTTTTAGGCTTTTAGCAATATGATTTGAATAGACCCGGGGGCCATAGTTTTCACCGATGCTTCTCTCTTGAACGCATAACATACGGTGGGTAGACAAATTACTATTGGGCAATTGATAGAAAAGCGCATAGTTATGATGTTCTTCATGACAATGATCATGTATATAGGCATCACATCGGTGACAAGTAGACCAAAACGATTCTGCATGTACTACTATTACTCCACCAACCGACCGTTATCTAGCATGCATCTATGGTATTAAATTCATGACAAATAGAGTAAAGCTTTAAGCAAGATGACCTGATGTAGACAAAGTAAGACCAAGCAATATGTTCAAACCCCGTCATTTTATCCTTGGTAGCAACAATACAATACCTGTCTTGTTCCTTTCTGTCAATGGGATATAGAGCACCACAAGATTGAACCCATCACAATGCACTCCACTCACTGAAGATAAATCAATCTAGTTGGCCAAACCAAATGGATAGATCGAAGAGACTTGCAAAGCTAACAATCATGCATAATATAATTCAAAGAAGACTCATTTACTTTCATGAATAATACTGTGTAATTTTTTTTATAGCAATACCATGTAAAAATTTCAGCAATTTAGCACATTGTATCAGAGAGAATAAATACATATACTGGGCGCAAACGTTTCTGTTTTTGCACGGAATTAATTCTACTATCATCCAAATCATCCCAAAGGATTTACTTGGCACAAACACTAATCTAAACATAAAACCATGACAAGTACAGTAGAAAAAAATTTGTCGACTCAAAATAATAGAAAGTAAAAGCAAAAAATTAAGATAACTATCGGGTTGCCTCCCAACAAGCGCTATTGTTTTATGCCCCTTGCTAGGCATAATGCATTGTTTCAAGTATTGTCATCCTTCAAATTAATTCCATAGGTGGATCTCATAATAGATTCATATGGTGGCTTAATTCTCTTCTTAGGAAAGTGTTCCATTCCTTTCTTTAATGGGAATTGGAATCTTATATTACCTTCTTTCATGTCAATAATAGCACCCATGGTTCATAGGAAAGGCCTGCCAAGTATTTTAGAACAAAGAAGGATTGCATTCAATATAAAGAGCAATGAAATCCATGGGCACATAATTTCTATTAGCAAGAATGAGCACATCATTTATTTTACCCAATAATTTCTTAATAGTAGAATCTGCTAAATGCAAGTTAAGGGAACATTCATTTATATCAGTGAGACCTAGCACATCACATAGAGATTTAGGTACAGTAGAAACACTAGCACCAGGGTCACACAAAGCATTGCATTCATAATCGGTAAGCTTTATTTTAGTAGTAGGTTCCCATTCATCATGCAATTTTCTAGGTATTGAAACTCTAGTTCAAGCTTCTCTTCATGAGCTTTTGATACGTCTCCAACGTATCTACTTTTCCAAACACTTTTGCTCTGGTTTTGACCTCTAATTTGCATGATTTGAATGGAACTAACCCGGACTGGCGCTGTTTTCAGCAGAACTATCTTGGTGTTATTTTTGTGCAGAAATAAAAGTTCTCGGAATCAGACGAAACTTTTTGTGGATTTTTTCCGGAATATATAATGAATTATGGAGCGAAGAGCTACCGGAGGGAGGTCACCTATGGGCCGCAAGCCAAGATGGCGTGGCCCCCCTAGGTCGCGCCCTGCTATGTGCTGGGGCCACGAGGCTCGTCCGACCCTGATTCAAGTCCTATAAAATCACATCTTCGAAATAAAAATTGGATAGAAGTTTTCATCGTGTTTCACGAGACGGAGCCGCCTCCACCTCCTGTTCTTCTTTGGGAGGACTGATCTGGAGTCCGTTTGGGGATCCGTAGAGGGGAAATCGTCGCCGTCGCCATCACCAACCCTTCTCCATCAACGCCGCCATGCTGCTCACCACTGGGAGTGAGTAATTCCTTTGTAGGCTTGCTGGACGATGGTGGGATTGTATGAGATTGATCATGTAATCGAGTTAAGTTTGATAGGGCTTGATCCCTAGTATCCACTCTCTTCTGAGATTGATGTTGCTATGACTTTGCTATGCTTAATGCTTGTCACTAGGGCCCGAGTGCCATGATTTCAGATCTGAACATATTATATTATCTCTGAATATAATATTGATTTGGATCCTATCTTGCAAGTTGTATGCACTGCTACTTCTTGAGCTTGCGTTGGTTTTTCCCTTGAAGAGGAAAGGGTGATGCAGCAAAGTAGAGATAAGTATTTCCCTCAGTTTTGAGAACCAAGGTATCAATCCAGTAGGAGGTACAAGCAAGGCCCCAATCTATGCACCTGCACAAACAATCAAACACTTGCACCCAACGCTATAAAGGGGTTGTCAATCCCTTCACGGTCACTTGCAAGGATGAGATCTGATAGAGATAGATATAAAAGATTACTAAAAGTAAAACTAAATAAAAGTAAATAAAATTGCAGCAAGGTATTTTTGGTTTATAGATCTGAAAATATATAATGGAAAATAGACCCGGGGGCCATAGGTTTCACTAGAGGCTTCTCTCTTGAAGGAAAATAATACGGTGGGTGAACAAATTAATGTCGAGCAATTGATAGAAAAGCGCAAAGTTATGACGATATCCAAGGCAATGATTATGCATATAGGCATCACGTCCATGTCAAGTAGACCGAAACGATTCTGCATCTACTACTATTACTCCACACATCGACCGACTCATGCCTGCATCTAGAGTATTAAGTTCATAAAGAACAGAGTAACGCCTTAAGTAAGATGACATGATGTAGAGGGATAAACTCAAGCAATATGATGAAAACCCCACCTTTTTATCCTTGATGGCAACAATACAAATACGTGCCTCGCTACCCCTACTTTGTCACTGGGTGAGGACGCCGCAAGATTGAACCCAAAACTAAGCACCTCTCCCATTGAAAGAACTACCAATCTAGTTAGCCAAACCAAACCAATAACTCGAAGAGAAATACAAATATATGAAATCATGCATATAAGAATTCAGAGAAGATTCAAATAATATTCATTGATAATCTAATCATAAATCCACAATTCATCCAATCTCGACAAACACACCGCAAAAGAAGATTACATCGGATAGATCTCCAAGAACATCGAGGAGAACATGGTATTGAGGATCGGAGAGAGAGAAAAAGCCATCTAGCTACTAGCTATGGACCCGTAGGTCTGAGGTAGACTACTCACGCTTCATCGGAGGAGCAATGGAGTTGATGTAGAAGCCCTCCGTGATCGAATCCCCCTCCGGCAGATTACCAGAAAAGGCCCCAAGATGGAATCTCACGGGAACAGAAGGTTGCGGCAGCGGAAAAGTATTTTTGTGGCTCCCTCTGATGGTTTGGGAATATATGGGAATATATAGGTGAAGAGTTAGGGTTAGAAGGCCTCCAGGGGGCCCACAAGCCTGGGGGCGCCCCCCCTAGGGCGCGCAATGGCGGCTTGTCGTCTGCTGCCAGGTCTTCTGACCTCCTCTCCAGGTCTTCTAGATGTCTTCTGGTCCAAGAAAAATCATTGCGAAAGTTTTATTCCGTTTGGACTCCGTTTGATATTCCTTTTTTGTAAAACTCAAAACAGGGAAAAAACAAAAATTGGCACTGGGCTCTAGGTTAATAGGTTAGTCCCAAAAATAATATAAAATAGCATATTAATGCATATAAAACATCCAAAACAGATAATGTAATAGCATGGAACAATAAAAAATTGTAGATATGTTGGAGAGGTATCAAGCATCCCCAAGCTTAATTCCTGCTCGTCCTCGAGTAGATAAATGATAAAAACAAATTTTTTGATGTGGAATGCTACCTAACATATTTATCCATGTAATTTTCTTTATTGTGGCATGAATATTCAGATCCATAAGATTCAAAACAAAAGTTTAATGTTGACATAAAAACAATAATACTTCAAGCATACAAATAAAGCAATCGTGTCTTCTCAAAATAACATGCCAAAGAAAGTTATCCCTACAAAATCATATAGTCTGGCTATGCTCCATTTTCATCACACAAAGTATTAAATCATGCACAACCCCGGTTTTAGCCAAGCAATTGTTTCATACTTTAGTATTTTCAAACTTTTTCAACTCTCACGCAATACATGAGCGTGAGCCATGGACATAGCACTATAGGTGGAATAGAGTATGGTGGTTGTGGAGAAGACAAAAGAAGGAGATAGTCTCACACCAACTAGGCGTATCAACGGGCTATGGAGATGCCCATCATTAGATATCAATGTGAGTGAGTAGGGATTGCCATGCAACGGATGCACTAGAGCTATAAGTGTATGAAAGCTCAAAAAAGAAACTAAGTGGGTGTGCATCCAACTTGCTTGCTCGCGAAGACCTAGGGCAATTTGAGGAAGCCCATCATTGGAATATACAAGCCAAGTTCTATAATGAAAAATTCCCACTAGTATATGAAAGTGTCAATATAGGAGACTCTCTATCATGAAGATCATGGTGCTACTTTGAAGCACAAGTGTGGAAAAAGGATAGTAGCATTGCCCCTTCTCTCTTTTCTCTCATTTTTTTATTTTCTCCTTTTTTTTCTTTTGGTGGGCTTCTTTGGCCTCTTTTTTTTATTTGGGCTTCTCTGGCCTCTTTTATTTTTCATAAAGTCCGGAGACTCATCCCGACTTGTGGGGGAATCATAGTTTCCATCATCCTTTCCTCACATGGGACAATGCTCTATAATGATGATCATCACACTTTTATTTACTTACAACTCAAAATTTACAACTCGATACTAGAACAAGATATGACTCTATATGAATGCCTCCAGCGGTGTACCGGGATATGCAATGATCTAGCATAGCAATGACATCATCATGCTCGCTATCTTACGATCATGCTAAGCAATATGACAATGATGGTGCGTGTCATAATAAACGGAACGGTGGAAGTTGCATGGCAATATATCTCGGAATGGCTATGGAAATGCCATAATAGGTAGGTATGGTGGCTGTTTTGAGGAAGGTATATGGTGGCTGTTTTGAGGAAGGTGGGTTTAATGCACCGGCGAAAGTTGCGCGGTACTAGAGAGGCTAGCAAAGGTGGAAGGGTGAGAGTGCGTATAATCCATGGACTCAACATTAGTCATAAAGAACTCACATACTTATTGCAAAAGTCTATTAGTCATCAAAACAAAGTACTACACGCATGCTCCTAGGGGAAGGGTTGGTAGGAGTTAACCATCGCGAGATCCGGACCTCCACACAAAGGAAGGCAATCAATAAATAAATCATGCTCCGACTTCGTCACATAACGGTTCACCATACGTGCATGCTACGGGAATCACAAACTTTAACACAAGTATTTCTACCAATCCACAATTACTCACTAGCATGTCTCTAATATTACAATCTTTATATCTCAAAACAATCATAAGCAATCAAACTTCTCATAGTATTCAATGCACTTTTATATGAAAGTTTTTATTATATCTCTCTTGGATGCCCATCATATTAGGACTAAATTCATAACCTAAACAAATTACCATGCTGTTTAGAGACTCTCAAAATAATATAAGTGAATCAAGAGAGTTCAATAATTTCTATAAAATAAAGCCACCGCCGTGCTCTAAAAAGATATAAGTGAAGCACTAGAGCATATTGCCTAGCTCAAAAGATATAAGTGAAGCACATAGAGTATTCTAATAAATTCACGATTCATGCATGTCCCTCTCAAAAAGTGTGCACATCAAGGATGATTGTGGCAAACTAAAAAGCAAAGACTCATATCATACAAGACGCTCCAAGCAAAACACATATCATGTGGTGAATAAAAATATAGCCTCAAGTAAATTTACCGATGGATTGAAGACAAAAGAGGGGATGCCTTCCGGGGCATCCCCAAGCTTAGGCTCTTGGTTGTTCTTGAATATTACCTTGGGGTGCCTTGGGCATCCCCAAGCTTTGGCTCTTGCCACTCCTTATTCCATAGTCCATCAAATCTTTACCCAAAACTTGAAAACTTCACAACACAAAACTCAACAGAAAACTCGTGAGATCCGTTAGTATAAGAAAATAAAATCACCACTTTAGGTACTGTTGTGAAATCATTCTTTATTTATATTGGTGTAATATCTACTGTATTCCAACTTCTCCATGGTTCATACCCCCCGATACTACCCATAGATTAATCAAAATAAGCAAACAACACAAAGAAAACAGAATCTGTCTAAAACAGAACAGTCTGTAGCAATCTGTAAACTTCGAATACTTATGTAACTCTAAAAATTCTAAAAAATTAGGAAAATCTGGGAAATTTGTATATCAATCTTTTTTTAAAAATTCAGATCCAATTGACACTTCTGTGAATTTATAAAATTTCTGGACTGGGCATCAAAGTTTCTGTTTTTCAGCAGGATCAAATTAACTATCACCGTAGACCATCCCAAAGGTCTTACTTGGCACAAACACTAATTAAAACACTAAAACACAATTAATACAGAGGTAATAATGTGTAATTTATTCAAGAACAAAAACAAAACAAAAAACATAAAAATAAAATTGGGTTGCCTCCCAACAAGCGCTATTGTTTAACGCCCCTAGCTAGGCATAACACAATAGATCTAAGTATTATCATCTTTGGTATGCATACCATAAGTAGCTCTCATAATAGATTCATATGGTAATTTAATTTTATTTCTTGGGAAGTGTTCCATGCCCTTCCTTAACGGAAATTGAAGTCTAATGTTTCCTTCTTTCATATCAATAATTGCACCAATCGTTCTAAGAAAAGGTCTACCAAGAATAATAGGACATGTAGGATTGCAATCTATATCAAGAACAATGAAATCTACGGGCACATAATTCCTATTTGCAACAATAAGAACATCATTAATACTTCCCATAGGTTTCTTTATAGTGGAATCCGCAAGATGCAAATTTAAAGAGCAATCATCAAATTCACGGAAACCTAGCACATCACATAAAGTTTTTGGAATAGTGGAAACGCTAGCACCCAAATCACACAAAGCATGGAACTCATAATATTTAATTTTAATCTTAATAATAGGTTCCCACTCATCATAAAGCTTTCTAGGTATAGAAACTTCTAACTCAAGTTTTTCTTCAAAGGATTTCATCATAGCATCAACGATATGTTTAGTAAAAGCTTTATTTTGATTATAAGCATGAGGAGGATTCAACATGGATTGCAACAAAGAAATACTATCTGTCAAATAACAATCATCATAATTAAAATCCTTGAAATCCAAAGGAGTGGGTTCATTGCTACATAAAGTTTTGACCTCTTCAATCCTACTTTTATCAATTTTTGCATCAAGATCTATAAACTCCGAATCATTGGGACGCCTTCTAATTAAAGTTGACTTATCTCCAGTCCAATATTTATCAAGATTTATATTAGAAAACAAAGATTCAATAGGAGTCACATCAATCACTTTAAGATCTTCATCATTATTTTCACGAGAAATCAAAGAACACGCTTTTACTAACAATTCTCGCTTAGCACGCATCCTAGTGGTTCTTCATTTACATTCATCCATAGAAATTCTCATAGCTTTTAGAGACTCATTAATATCATGCTTGGGTGGAATAGATATAATTTTCAAAGAATCAATCTCAAGAGAAATTCTATCAATGTTCCTAGCCAAATCATCAATCTTGAGCAATTTTTCTTCAATCATAGCATTGAAAACCTTTTGCGAACTAATAAATTCTTTAATATTATTGTCAAGATCAGAGGGCATCTTAATATAATTTCCATAAGAATTGTTGTAGGAATTACCATAATTATTAGAGGAATTACTAGGAAACGGCCTAGGGTTGAAATTACGTCTATACGCGTTATTACCAAAATTGTTCCTACCAACAAAATTCACATCCATAGATTCATTATTATTTCCAATCAAAGAGGGCAAAGGCATATCATTAGGATCAATAGGAGCACTCGTACTAGCAAACAATTTCATTAATTCATCCATCTTTCCACTCAAAGTATTTATTTCTTCAATTCCATGCACCTTTTTACTAGTAGGAGATCTTTCGGTATGCCATTGAGAGTAATTTGCCATAATATTATCTAGGAGTTTAGTAGCTTCTCCTAATGTGATTTCCATAAAAGTACCACCCGCGGCAGAATCTAAAAGATTTCTAGATGCAAAATTCAATCCCGCATAATTTTTTTATATAATCATCCATAAACTCAAACCATGCGCGGGACAATTTCTAATCACTAATTTCATCCTCTCCCAAGATTGTGCAACAAGCTCATGATCAAGTTGCTTAAAATTCATTATATCATTCCTAAGGGAAATGATCTTAGCGGGCGGAAAGTACTTGGAAATAAAAGCATCTTTACACCTATTCCATGAATCAATACTATTTTTAGGCAAAGATGTAAACCAAGTTTTAGCACGATCTCGTAGTGAGAACGGAAATAGCTTCAATTTAACAATATCATTATCCACATCTTTCTTCTTTTGCATATCACACAATTCGACAAAAGTATTTAGATGGGATGCGGCATTTTCACTAGGAAGGCAGGAAAATTGTTCTTTCATAACAAGATTCAGCAAAGCGGCATTAATTTCATAAGATTCCACACTAGTGGCGGGAGCAATCGGAGTACTAATAAAGTCATTATTATTAGTATTGGAGAAGTCACACTACTTGGTATTCTCTTGAGTCATTGTGACAAAGGAAGGAATCTTGCACACAAGCAAACAAAAAGCAAACGAAAAGACGAACGAAAAAAGGGCGAATAAAAAGGCAAATATTTTTGGTTTTTTCTGAAAATCGTTTTAGAAGTGGGGGAGAGGAAAACGAGAGGCAAATGGAAAATAATGTAAATGCAAGAGATGAGTTTATGATGGGTACTTGGTAGGCTTGATGTAGACCTCCCCGACAACGGCGCCAGAAATTGGCAAGTTGACGGGAGAGTTCTTGTCTTGACTTGCTATGTATCCTCCGCGGTAACGGTGCCAGAAATTGGCAAGTTGATGGGAGAGTTCTTGTCTTGACTTGCTATGTATCCTCCCCGGCAACGGCGCCAGAAATTGGCAAGTTGACGGGAGAGTTCTTGTCTTGACTTGCTATGTATCCTCCCCGGCAATGGCGCTAGAAATGGCAAGTTGTCAGGAGAGTTCTTGTCTTGACTTGCTATGTATCCTCCCTGGCAACGGCGCCAGAAATTCTTCCTCCTACTTCTTGAGCTTGCGTTGGTTTTTCCCTTGAAGAGGAAAGGGTGATGCAGTAAAGTAGAGATAAGTATTTCCCTCAGTTTTGAGAACCAAGGTATCAATCCAGTAGGAGGTACAAGCAAGGCCCCAATCTATGCACCTGCACAAACAATGAAACACTTGCTCCCAACGCTATAAAGGGGTTGTCAATCCCTTCACGGTCACTTGCAAGGATGAGATCTGATAGAGATAGATATAAAAGATTACTAAAAGTAAAACTAAATAAAAGTAAATAAAATTGCAGCAAGGTATTTTTGGTATTTTTGGTTTATAGATCTGAAAATATATAATGGAAAATAGACCCGGGGGCCATAGGTTTCACTAGAGGCTTCTCTCTTGAAGGAAAATAATACGGTGGGTGAACAAATTACTGTCGAGCAATTGATAGAAAAGCGCAAAGTTATGACGATATCCAAGGCAATGATTATGCATATAGGCATCACGTCCATGTCAAGTAGACCGAAACAATTCTGCATCTACTACTATTACTCCACACATCGATCGACTCCTGCCTGCATCTAGAGTATTTGTAGGGTAACGCAGCAGAAAACAAAAATTTCCGACCTACGCACCAGCCCAGGACCACTATGGAGACTGCATAGAAAGTTTGATCTTTATCGTTACCGACTCGTAGCGCAACGGAAGTAGAGTCGATGACGATCGGCGGTGCAGATCCCCGCAGCTAGGATTTACAACCTCCCAAC
Organism: Elymus sibiricus; assembly: GCA_039707655.1. NCBI lineage: Eukaryota > Viridiplantae > Streptophyta > Magnoliopsida > Poales > Poaceae > Elymus > Elymus sibiricus. The sequence continues at coordinate 260,831,149 of CM077669.1, forward strand.
CGCGAGGATGTATACCCTCATCTGCCCCTTGGACAGCCCTCCGGGAGGCGGTCGGACAGTCCCCCGGACGGTGTCGCGGACAGCCCTTCGGGAGGACCTTCGAAACTCGGACAGTCACACGGACAGCCCTTCGGGAGGCACTCTCGAACTAAGACCGAAACTACGATCTCTCTACAGAGTTGCACACATACGGTGTCATCTATCCGGCAGGGCTTCGCCGTCCAGAACTAGTTCCCACCGGAACCCAGACAGCCTTTCGGCTCTACGAAACTATTTCGCTGGGAGGGAGAGAGAAGGCCAGATCATGCATGGCTTGTGTATGTTGAGAAAGAGTGAGTTTTGGGCAGCCCCCTCCACGTCTACTTATAGGAGAAGGAGGGGTGGAGGGGCTGAAATTTCAGCCACATCCATCCATGTCATCTCCAAGATATTTTGGAGCAAAAGCCCAAAAAGGTGGCTTTCCAAAAAGTAACCATAAAGCTGATTTCACTATTCATGACGACATTTTTCAGCGTCCGTTCGAACCGAAAATATTTATGTGGGCTTAGAACATTTCCAGTACCCACTAAAATAATTTTCGACGCGTTCCAAAACAATTGCGGATTAGTGATTTTCATCTGCGAAAAGCAAACAAAGCGGTTCCGGCAGCTCCGGAACATTTCCGGTTTTTGTTCCGGAAAAATCCCAGAAGTTTCCAGAACAATTCTGGCACCCTCCAAGAATTTCCAGACATGTGCCAAAACCATTTTGACTTAATGGTGTACTCCGAAACAACTTTTCGGTTTAGTGATTTTCATCTACGAAAAGCAACCAAACCGGTTTCGGCAGCTCCGGAACATTACCGGGTTTTTTCTCCGAAAAATCCCAGAAGTTCACAGAACAATTCTGGCACCCTCCAAGAATTTCCAGGCGTGTGCTGAAACCAATTTGACCTAATGGTATGCCCTGAAACAACTTTTCTGTTTTACCGAAACTATTCCGGTGTTCTCTCTCCGGAACTTTTCCGCTGTCTCCGAAACTTTTTCCGGAGACTTTCTCTCAGACTCCGTGTCTAGTATTCAGCAGATAGATGACCCTTAAGCGTGTGACCCTATAGGTTCGGTGAAGTATAGACATGACCCGGAACCCCTTCCGATCAATGATCAACATCGGAGCCGTGGACACCCATATTGACCCCTATACCCACACGGATGAATATTCGAGTGAACCTCCAGTTGCCGTGTGCTATTCCTGTTGCTTCGCGATATGTTACAAATACCCGAGATGAGACATGTTGGCATCCCCGTGGATCAACAACTTGTCCACTATGCCAGTTACCTCGTTACCGGTATCGTTCTCTTATCTCATTACCGTGTTCCGGCATCCCTGTGATCAAATCACCCTGTGTCTGGCCAGACGATGATGGATACCGCAATACCGAGAGGGCCCAGAGATATCTCTCCATCGTCGGAGGAGCAAATCCCAATCTTGAGCTATCAAGTTACTTGACACACTTTTCCATGAACCCGTAAGCCGCCGTAATAGCCACCCATTTACGGATGACATTTAACAAACCCCAAAGTTCATGAAGCAAGCATGAAGAAACTCGATACTCTCATGGTCTAAGGAATCATGCAAACGTTAACCATCTCTGTGTTATTAACCATTAACTTGTGACGAATGTATCTCATAGCATAACATCAATTCAGGTCGATTCAACACAAATGTTCTCCTAACATTGTGCCCTCAAAGTTGCCGGCATAGCCATGCCCATGATCAGGAAAACAGAACCATCATGCAAGACTTGAGCTAGTCTCAGAGGCCAGACTAGGAATACATTTTACCGTTTATTATTCCACACATGCATATGAGTCTTCCTCCGAGCCTCGTGTTATAGCAGACTCGAGAACCATAGCAGTTATAGCATGGAACATAAACATAATTATGAACTTGGAGATAAATAATAACATTAATTATTGCCTCTAGGGCATATCTCCTATATACTCCCACTTGCACTAGAGTCAATAATCTAGTTAATGCTAATGCACTTTACACCTATGGCACATTGGTGTAACATATTCTTCGCATGTGGTATAGCCTGATGTCCAACGGATCTGACAACTTCAGCTCCGTGTGTAGTAATTTTGCATATCCTCGCGTTTTCACGTTTTCACAAAATTCATATTTTGTGTGGACTTGGCTTTGTATATATGTGAATCACAGGTCGAACCTTGATTCCTCAGACTGAGCTATGGAGCAACTATCGGCAATAGTGTCCCATTGACCAAAGCCTTCTTGGAACCATAATAAGTTCATGAATGAATTATATGATTCAACATTTTCTTTATCCCTTCGAAAGCGGCAACATACTTCGCCTCTGATATAGAATTTGCCACAATAACTTGTTTGGAACAATTTCCAACTAACTGTGCCACCATATTGTGTGTCACAAAACCCTCAATTTAAATCGAAAATCGCATGGAGCATTGATGAAGACTGTATCGATGTAACCTTTTACAATGAACTCTTCATGATCTCCGCTTGCGAGAAAACATGTCATCAGTGCTACTTTAGTACTCAATGACATATTTCACTGTTGTCCTTTGATCAGTACTTTGATCACTTTGGTATCTATACTCACAACAGTTTGGGAGTATCGGACATATCTGGTTGTTTTACATACCATGGAATACATGATTAATTCAAACACAAGAGTGTGTGGAATCTCCATCATGTATTTTGCTCATCAGTGTTTTGGGACACCGAGTCTTACAAAACTCTTTCCATGTGACTTCGGCAAGAATCACTCCTTGGCGGTTTTAGTGCTAAATTGTTTTAGCATCTTGTCAATATGTATTTTTGCTTAGCCCCATTAGGTAAATCTATCTCCATAGATCATTATGCCTAATAGCAAGGCTATTTAGCCCAAGCACTTCATTGAAAACTATTTTCAAATGAAGTCCTAATTCGTGTCAAGAAATTTATTTCCAATTAACAATGTGTCAAGCACACAAGGTTTTTAGAAATATTATTATGCTCCCACTTACTTTCTTGAAACCACAAGCATCTTCATTATCCATTGATGAAATCAAACTCTTTTGATCATTTCATCAAAACGAAGATTCCAACTCCATTTTGCTCTCTTCTTTCCATTGCTGGAACTCTGAAGTTTGCATACTCACTAGCATCCTTTGGAAATACTTTGGACTGTATCACATACAAATCCTAGTTTGGTTTCCCATTTCATGGAAATTCTTTCGTCATCCATGTTTCATATCTCATCATTGAAATATGTATTAATTGCTAGTTCAACCAGAACCGACTTTAAGCATCGCTACGGTGAAACAACCTCATCGTAGTTAACTCCTTGAACTTGTTATTGCAACAAGTCGAGCTTTATGGATAAAACATTTTATCCACATCAGTTTATAGTTTCATAAATATTCGTTAGACTCTAAGTCTTCCAAAAGGTGTATCAAGGTTTTAATCTTGAATCACTTATATGGAAACTATCTCGGATTGTATTGGCATTTAGCCAATTCCGGAGTCAGGGCCCATCAACGCTTCCTTGTGTATCGTAGGTATACTATTGTCTAACAACAATATCTCGTATGCGCACCTGAGAGGTTTGCACGAGTTTTTCCTACGTGGTTCAGCTGCAAGTTCGATCGAAGTCCATACATCTCATGTAGAGGCTTCCGTATCAGTCGCAGTAGGAAACTCTGGAATTACTTCCAAGGTCTCTTTCCTTTGATCTGATGATGAAGATACTGTTTATCTCGTCGAGTTGCATTGTTCTCCCACTCACCTTTTTGAAAGAACAATTTTCTTCAAAAACCATACCGTTCTTTGTGGCAAAAACCTTAGCCTCGGTATAGTGGTGGGGGAATACCCAATAACTTGGGATAACCTACAAAGTAGCACTTGTCTGATTTGGAATAGGTTTGTAATCTTTTACACAAGCCCCATATATATTCCAAATGTTAAGAAAAGATATAACATGGTTGGGCGTACCATACCATGGCGTCATTTCAACAGACCCGATGGAGCTCTTTTCAGTGTAAAAGCCGCAGTCTCTAATGCATCACTTTAAAAGGGATAATGGAAAATTTATTTATGTCATCTTTGATCTTACCATGTCATGAATGGTTCGATTACATCTTCACGGACTCTCCACTTGCAATGGTGTTCCGGGAGGTGCAAGTTATGAAACCCCTTTCACAACTCATCAGACAATCGCTAAACTTGTAACTCAAATATTCCTTTCTACAATCGAATTTTAGAAACATAATTTTCTTGTTACAACAACTTCTACTTCATTTTTGAAAACCTTTCGAATGATTTCAAAAGATCCAGACTTACGTCTCATCAAGTAAATATCCATATATCTACTTGAGTCATTTTTGAAGAGAGATAAATCCACTACTTGCAACAACATGTATTGAACTACACACATCAAAATGTATGATCACCAATAAGTTTGTTGCTCGTTCCTTATGGCATGTGAACGGTATTTCAGTCACTTCACTTTTCGGACGAAAGTTGCAAGTGTCAGATGATTTAAAATCAAACGACTTCAAAATCCATCATAATGGAATTTTCCATGCGGGTTTCTCCAATGTGACCAAATGCAGTGCCACACTTGTGTGGTATTCTTTTAGTCTTGCGACATTTAGCATCAGTGTTATGGATGTATCATATTTCCATCAATATTCATAACATACATCCCATCTTGGATGGAAGCATGGCCCTTCATGTTATTCATAATACTGAACAACAATTGTTCTTTTATGAACAACCCTTTTGCATCAAACATTGTGCACTGGGTTAGAGTGTATGAAACTCTAAAATGAATTATGAAAGTAAACACAGAGGTAATATATTAATATCATTTTTCATAACATACATCTCATTCATAATGAAAGTATGGCCCTTATGTTTATTCATAACACCGAACATCAAAAGTTCTCTTATGAACAACCTTCTTGCAAGATACCTTATGCAAAGGGCTAGAGTGTGTAAAGCTCTAAAATGAATTATGAAAGAAAAATACATAGGTAATACACCGATGGAAGGTATAGTAACTTTTACTATGTTCCCAGCGTGTATCAAGACCTCATTCCTGGCTAGTCTTTCAGGCCATAGTAGTTCTTGCATCGAGTCGCAACAGAATGCAATCGAGCGGGTATCTTTGTGATCAACTCACAATACCCAAGAATTAGTGATTAACATGTTTAACCATAATTCCCAAGAACTATATCTTTGACCAGACTTCTATACATCAAAAACTTGTATGACATTCATACATGAGCTGGACATTCCAGTCTTCTTTCCTTTTGCCTTTATACTTCTAACAGTTTAACTTTCAGTATTTCTCCTACTCTCAGAAGAAGCACTCAACTTAAGAGTGGCGTTAGCCCCAGACTTCCTAGGTGTGAAAGTTTTACTAACACCCTTCGGACACTTCCTTTCTCTTTAAGTTGTTGTTTTATTCACCTTTCATCATATGACATGCGTTCTTATGGATCCCTCTCTTATCAGTCTAATGCATAGTAAACACCTTTACTAATAGTTTGCAAACAAATATTGCTTTGGATATTTCATATCTTTCAGCCTTTGTTTGCATCTGAAAATTAATTTTCAGTTCCATGAATATCACATAACTATCCCAAAACTTTCGAAGTTCGGGTCTCATGGAAGCAAACGTATTGCACCTGACTGAAACGGAATTCTAGCTTTTGGATCGAAGGACGAGAGTCACATGATCCATAGCATTAGCGGGAGAATACCGAAAGTATGCGATAGGACAAAGTCCTTCTCGGCACTCTTGAGGACAATCCTCACATTACGTTATCAATCGTAAAGATTTAACCAGATAAATAACAGCTTATTCAATTTTAATAGGGAAGGTGGAAACGCGAGCCATTATTCTACAACTATTATTCAAATCACACTTAGACAGTGTTCAAAATTAATTGCACTAAGAATTAAAAGAATTAATTCTAAAGTGCGCTCCCACTCAAATCATTATCTCTCATAATTGATTGTGAGTGATTCAAGATCCGCATTTCAATTCAACGCCATTGATGTGTACATCACTGATGGGTGTGTTCATCTTTCGATGGGTGTGTTCCAAGCTCAGGACTATCCTGCCTGAACGTCAAAGACAACCAAGTGATCTTGCTACGAGGTCTGACCTCACCCACCTCATTCCTCTCGATTCGTTCGTACCCATGTGGACATGGCGCACCCCGAAAAGATACGAATTTCAGACGGTGCTACACTTGGGTGAACTCTAACTGCTTTGATATTTTAAAGTGAGAGATCACCCTAATAAAAAGCGACTACCGCGCAGTCAAGAAGGGTGCATCATAAGGGATAAACATCTCAGGCAATTCATAATTAGCATGACATGGTATAGCCCCTTCTGACGGAGAAGTCAAACATTTCTTCGTCTTCGGCATTTGCGTCGGTGTTCACCTTCGCGAAGATTGCCACCACCTTGTTGATGCATCAGATAATATTGCTATCTCTATAGCTAATGAAATAAGTGCATTACTCAAGGTTGACACGTAGGTCATTAAAGTGACAATCATATGGCTCCAGCCATCATGCCGCATCATGACACGCAGGTCATGTTAATTTACATCATATAGTCATCTCATACATAATCAAATTAATATGAGCATTGCTATACCACATCACATGCTCATGCAAACCCTCCTGCAAAGTCAAGTTAGACACCTCTAATCGGTTTATGCAAGAACTTGTTTTTCGTGGCTTCTAAGTTTTTGAAACAAACCGAAGCTACCAACGTCCATCATCAAGTATGATAATTCAAGTTGCTAGATTAACTTTGCGGGGTGTATGAAACACGAGATAATAAAATCTCGAGCCCCATACTGAACTTCGTCATACGCATGAACCCCGTGCAGATCATATCTGCATTGCCCTTTCGTCTGTGAAATTTCATCTTTCTTTTTAACTACAGTGGAATTCAAGGAACTGTTAGCACTTCGTTGATCAATCAGGATCGCGGATTGCCAGAACATTGAAACTCCACCATGCTGTTATCAAGATCAGAAATATGCAAATCCCAGGGAAGCAACAAGAACATCGGGTAACAGATTTCATTAGCTACCCGCACAAATAATTTTCACTAATAGAACTCATCTACTACCTAATTATATTGTGCAACACCCATACATCTCTATGTATTCTAGATCGCAGCCTGCATCTACGCATAGCACGGCTCATGATGCCACTGTAGGGTAACGCAGCAGAAAACAAAAATTTCCGACCTACGCACCAACCCAGGACCACTATGGAGACTGCATACAAGGTTTGATCTTTATCGTTACCGACTCGTAGCGCAGCGGAAGTAGAGTCAATGACGATCGGTGGTGCAGATCCCCGCAGCTAGGATTTACAACCTCCCAACCGCGAGGATGTATACCCTCATCTGCCCCTTGGACAGCCCTCCGGGAGGTGGTCGGACAGTCCCCCGGACGGTGTCGCGGACAGTCCTTCGGGAGGACCTTCGAAACTCGGACGGTCACACGGACATCCCTTCGGGAGGCACTCTCGAACTAAGACCGAAACTACAATCTCTCTACAGAGTTGCACACATACGGTGTCATCTATCCGGCAGGGCTTCGCTGTCCAGAACTAGTTCCCACCGGAACCCAGACAGCCTTTCGGCTCTACGAAACTATTTCGCTGGGAGGGAGAGAGAAGGCCAGATCATGCATGGCTTGTGTATGTTGAGAAAGAGTGAGTTTTGGGCAGCCCCCTCCACCTCTATTTATAGGAGAAGGAAGGGTGGAGGGGCTGAAATTTCAGCCACATCCATCCATGTCATCTCCAAGATATTTTGGAGCAAAAGCCCAAAAAGGTGGCTTTCCAAAAAGTAACCATAAAGCTGATTTCACTATTCATGACGACATTTTTCAGCGTCCGTTCGAACCGAAAATATTTATGTGGGCTTAGAACATTTCCAGTACCCACTAAAGTAATTTTCGACGCGTTCCAAAACAATTCCGGATTAGTGATTTTCATCTGCGAAAAGCAATCAAAGCGGTTCCGACAGCTCCGGAACATTTCCGGTTATTGTTCCGGAAAAATCCCAGAAGTTTCCAGAACAATTCTGGCACCCTCCAAGAATTTCCAGACATGTGCCGAAACCATTTTGACTTAATGGTGTACTCCGAAACAACTTTTCGGTTTAGTGATTTTCATCTGCAAAAAGCAACCACTCCGGTTTCGGCAGCTCCGGAACATTACCGGGTTTTTTCTCCGAAAAATCCCAGAAGTTCACAGAACAAATCTGGCACCCTCCAAGAATTTCCAGGCGTGTGCCGAAACCAATTTGACCTAATGGTATGCCCTGAAACAACTTTTTAGTTTTACCGAAACTATTCCAGTGTTCTCTCTCCGGAACTTTTTCGCTGTCTCTGAAACTTTTTCCGGAGACTTTCTCTCAGACTCCGTGTCTAGTATTCAGCAGATAGATGACCCTTAAGCGTGTGCCCCTATAGGTTCGGTGAAGTATAGACATGACCCGGAACCCCTTTCGATCAATGATCAACATCGGAGCCGTGGACACCCATATTGACCCCTATACCCACACGAATGAATATTCGAGTGAACCTCCAGTTGCCGTGTGCTATTCCTGTTGCTTCGCGATATGTTACAAATACCCGAGGTGAGACATGTTGGCATCCCCGTGGATCAATAACTTGTCCACTATGCCAGTTACCTCGTTACCGGTATTGTTCTCTTATCTCGTTACTGTGTTCCGGCATCCCTGTGATCAAATCACCCTGTGTCTGGCCAGACGATAATGAATACCGCAATACCGAGAGGGCCCAGAGATATCTCTCCATCGTCGGAGGAGCAAATCCCAATCTTGAGCTATCAAGTTACTTGACACACTTTTCCATGAACCCGTAAGCCGCCGTAATAGCCACCCATTTACGGATGACGTTTAACAAACCCCAAAGTTCATGAAGCAAGCATGAAGAAACTCGATACTCTCATGGTCTAAGCAATCATGCAAACGTTAACCATCTCTGTGTTATTAACCATTAACTTGTGACGAATGTATCTCATAGCATAACATCAATTCGGGTCGATTCAACACAAATGTTCTCCTAACATTGTGCCCTCAAAGTTGCCGGCATAGCCATGCCCATGATCAGGAAAACAGAACCATCATGCAACACTTGAGCTAGTCTTAGAGGCCAGACTAGGAATACATTTTACTGTTTATTATTCCACACGTGCATATGAGTCTTCCTCCGAGCCTCGTGTTATAGCAGACTCGAGAACCATAGCAGTTATAGCATGGAACATAAACATAATTATGAACTTGGAGATAAATAATAACATTAATTATTGCCTCTAGGGCATATCTCCTACAGTATTAAGTTCATAAAGAACAGAGTAACGCCTTAAGTAAGATGACATGATGTACAGGGATAAACTCAAGCAATATGATGAAAACCCCACCTTTTTATCCTTGATGGCAACAATACAAATACGTGCCTTGCTACCCCTACTTTGTCACTGGGTGAGGACACCGTAAGATTGAACCCAAAACTAAGCACCTCTCCCATTGCAAGAAATACCAATCTAGTTGGCCAAACCAAACCAATAACTTGAAGAGAATAAAAATATATGAAATCATGCATATAAGAATTCAGAGAAGATTCAAATAATATTCATAGATAATCTGATCATAAATCCACAATTCATCGGATCTCGACAAACACACCGCAAAAGAAGATTACATTGGATAGATCTCCAAGAACATCGAGGAGAACATGGTATTGAGGATCGGAGAGAGAGAAAAAGCCATCTAACTACTAGCTATGGACCCATAGGTCTGTGGTAGACTACTCACGCTTCATCGGAGGAGCAATGGAGTTGATGTAGAAGCCCTCCGCGATCGAATCCCCTCCGGCAGATTACCGGAAAAGGCCCCAAGATGGGATCTCACGGGAACAGAAGGTTGCAGCGGCGGAAAAGTATTTTTGTGGCTCCCTCTGATGGTTTGGGAATATATGGGACTATATAGGCGAAGAGTTAGGGTTAGAAGGCCTCCAGGGGGCCCACAAGCCAGGGGGCGCCCCCCCTAGGGCGCGCCCTGGCGGCTTGTCGTCTGCTGCCAGGTCTTCTGACCTCCTCTCCAGGTCTTCTAGATGTCTTCTGGTCCAAGAAAAATCATCGTGAAAGTTTTATTCCATTTGGACTCCGTTTGATATTCCTTTTCTGTAAAACTCAAAAACAGGGAAAAAACAGAAACTGGCACTGGGCTCTAGGTTAATAGGTTAGTCCCAAAAATAATATAAAATAGCATATTAATGCATATAAAACATCCAAAACAGATAATATAATAGCATGGAACAATCAAAAATTATAGATACATTGGAGACGTATCATGCACCTATTACCTGTCTTGATCCGCATACCCCAAGGTGACAATAATTGGGATTCTTTCCGGTGATTGCTGTAGTTTGAGGAGTTCATGTATTCACCATGTGTCAATGCTTTGTTCCGGTTCTCTATTAAAAGGAGGCCTAAATATCCCTTAGTTTCCAATAGGACCCCGCTGCCACGTGAGCATAGGGCAAAAGATGTCATGCAAGTTCTTATCGCAAGCACGTATGACTATATACGGAATACATGCCTACATTATATTGATGAATTGGAGCTAGTTCTGTGTCACCCTAGTGTGTAACTGTTACATGATTGATGTCATCTAAATGATTATCCATCACCAATCCACATGCCTATGCTTTACATATACTGAATCTTGCTAAGTTACTATTGCTACTGCTACTGTCGCAACTGCAAAAATATTGCTGCTGTCACAACTACTGTTACTTTTGCTACTACTATTTGCCGTGCTACTAAACCTTTGCTGCAAAGAGATATCCCAGGTGCGGTTGAATTGACAACTCAACTGTCAAGGCCAATAAATATCCTTTGGCTTCCCTTGTGTCGAATCAATAAATTAGGGTGAAATACTACCCGGGAAGACTGTCGCGATCCCCTATACTTGTGGGTTATCAGCTTTTATGATAGCTTCCACAATATGTTTAGCAAAAGCTTTATTTTGTTTTTAAGCATTAGGTGAACTTATCACGAATTGCAACAAGGAAATGCATTCAACCAAAGAACAACTTTCATAATTAAATTCCTTGTAATACAAAGTAGTGGGCACATCGCCATGTAAAGTTTTGACCTCTCCAAACCCAGTTTTTTCATTTTTATCATTAAGATCATCACCCTCCGAACAATTGGGACGCTTTCTAGCTAAAGTTGACTCATCTCCAGTCCCTTTTTCATCAAGTTTTATATTAGTAAACAAAGATTCAATGGGTGAAACATCTATCATTTTAATATCTTCATCATGATTACGATAAAAACCGGGAGGGATAGCCTTTTCTAAGAACTCTCGCTTAGCTCTCAACCTAGCGGTCTTCTCCTTACATTCAATAATAGTGATTTGGATGGATTTAATAGACTCATTAATATCATGCTTGGGTGGCAAAGTTTACTTTTAAGAGTTTCCAGATCATGAGCAATCCTATCCATGTTTCTAGCCATATCATCAACTTTATGTAGTTTTTCTTCTACCATATTATTGATAATATTTTGAGAACTATTAAATTGTTTAATGGTGTTCTCAAGATGAGAGGGTATCCTATTTTTAGTTTTGGAATAATTACCATAGGAATTACCATAATTATTAGAGGAATTACCGACATATGGTCTAGGATTGAAATTCACATCAATAGCATCATTATTTTGTTCAATCAAGTTAGATAGTGGCACATCATTGGGATCAACATGCGCATTTTTATTAACAAACATATTCATAAGAGAAACCAACTTATCACTCAAAGTAGTGATTTCTTCAACAAAACTTACCTTCTTACGAGTTGGAGCTCGTTCGGTGTGCCATTGAGAGTCATGATATTATCGAAAAGTTTTATAGCTTCTCTGATGCGGAGCATCCCACCATCATCCCCATGAAGCCTACAAAACCAAACCAAACTCCAAGTGGCCCTATGAAAAGAGCACGCGCACGTGACATTGGAGCTATGGTGAACTCACTCCTCTTCGAGTTTGACTTGAATAGCAAAGGGACTTGGATGCTACCTCACAATGAAACCCTGTGCATCCTTAGGTACGAGGAAGACGACCACGAAGGATCAAGGAAGCACCCCGAAGGACAACACCAAGAGGAAGAAGGAGCAAGGAGAAGGGCCAGCCTGCACATGGCCGGATCATCCGGACCCCGGTCCGGATCATCCGGAGGACGCCCGGATCGTCCGGACCCCGGTCCGGATCATCCGGGTAATCCCAAACTGAATCGGACAAGGAGCCCCCGAAGCCGGATCATCCGGACCGACGCCCGGATCTTCCGGGAAATGCATGACAGAACCGGCTGAAGAGACCTCGAAGCCGGATCATCCGAACCCCGGTCTGGATCATCCGAAAGATGCCCGGATCATCCAGACCCCGGTCCGGATCATCCGGCCTTTGCCTGCGCGCACAGATGGGCCTCGGGCCTTGTATGTCCCCCCCACTTACCCCTTCGTCCCTAGCACTATATATACTCCTCTCCCACCTCCGAATTAGGGTTAGCTTATGTTTAGCATTGGATATTGTTGAGCATAGCTCCATCTACTTCCTTCCCTCGTGGAGAGAGACACCTCTACGTGAGAAGATCCGAAGCGGATGCCAAGGCCCCATCTAGGGAAGATCCCACGGGATATCAAGACCTCATCTCCACGGAGTGAGACGATTACCAGTTACCGTGTATCACTTGTTTGACTTTGGATCTTTGTATCTTGTGTGCTTGAGTGGATTTAGCGGATGTGTGATCGGAGATTTTCCTTGTTTTTGTGTTTTCTTTTGTGATTTCTCCCTTCTTCCCCTCCAAGTGTGAAAAGGTCGACCACACGGGCGTGCCCCATATCATATTGGTATCATGAGCCACGTTGATTCACACCTTGGAGTCCCTTCCCCCACTTTCTAGCCAATTTTTGTTTTGATTTGACCTAATTTCGAAAATCCCGACAGAAATAGCCGTACCAAATTTCTTGGATTCGTTGGATTTGAGGAGATTTTGTTGATTTGGATCCGTGGATTTCGTTGTGGGCATGTGGATCTAGCTTTCGCCCTTCTTTCCCATCATTTTCCACCGCCAAATTGCCCAATTTTCGCCAAAAGTTTTTCGTGTTCATCCCCAAAATCGTGAGATCTTGAGCAGATTGGATCGGATCGAGACGCCCGGATCATCCGGACAGACACCCGGATCATCCGGATGAGCGCCAACCCGGATCATCCGGAACACCATCCGGACATCCAGCCTCCCATCTGCCCGGACATCCGGACAAGGCATGGCAGGAGGGCATCTTCGCCTTGTTGCGTGCTTTGTCATCGATTTCTTCCACCATTTTATCGCAAACACTTTTCGATTTCTTCCGCAACTTTTGCATTTGAGATTTTGAATCGCGAGCATCGCCACTTCCTAAGGTGTTTCGGCTAATTAGGAGTGGTTCTTCATCGACATCGCCGCTCATCATCGCCCCGGTTCGTCGCTGACCAACTCTTCGTTGATACTACACCGTAAGCAAGGACGGTAACTGCGACGAGACCCTTTACTATACCTTGCCTTTGCATTGTTACCCCGAGCCTATTTGCATTACTTGCCTATCGAGACTATCCATTAAGTATTGCCGGGCTACGCTACTTGTGCACTTTAGTGATACATACTCCGCAAAGCTAAAATTGCGTGCATATATCTTAGTATCATCCTTTGTGTTGCAAATAGTACCCGAATACATAATTGCTATCTTAGTGTGCATGTCCCGCATTGTGTCCATACAAAACATCATTGCAAAAGAAAAGAGAAGCAAAGCTTTTAAGCAAGAGAAAAAAGAGCAAAAGAGCAATAGCATCGCAAACTTCGCATCGCATACTTGATCATCTTGGATCACTTGAGCGAGTGACACGTGCCGCATACATACATAGCAAGTCGGGCATAGGAAGACGTCATGTTTGGTTCCTTTTAGGTTGTGCACAAGTGTGTATCATGCCCATTGGAGCAATCGAGCTAGCGTCTCTCTAGTGTTGTGCAACGCGAGCGTTTTCCGTGGATTCCACATTTTGGCTCATCCTTGGTTGCACGACCCCAATTTTGTTCCGTGTGTGTGTTTCCGTGTATACTCATTGCTATTGATCTACATTGTCCCATTTGCGAATTTACGAATCTCTTTCAACTTTATTGAATCTTATCTTTCGGATTGCTTGAAATTTGTGCCACTATCCTAACCGAGATCCCCCATAAGCTTTATTTGTGTAGGTGTGAGAAGGATGATCTTCGGTGCCAATTCTACTACTTCCACATTTGCATATTGAGTGATCTTTGATCCATTTTCAAACTTGTGGAACGGTAATTGATATTGTCGTCTCATTCTTCCACTTATATCTACTTGAGTGTTGTTATGGATAGGTCAAGAATCCACAACCTGGCATTTGAGGAGCAAGAGGACGACGAAACCACCTTCGTCACAAATATGCAATTCTTCGACGCGCAAAAGGCAATGCGCCAATCACATGATGTCTTGAACGACCGCATCGAGCAACTCGCCACAGATGTACGCGAATCCGAAGTGCGAACAAGGGACTACCTCGACACCAAGATCTCAAGCCAAATGGAGGAAATTCGCGCCTTGATGGTCACGCGTGCTTCTTCTACATCTAGATCCTCCGGACGACACCACTCAAGTCGTCACTCATTGGAGTACTCTTCCGGCGAGAGTCCACCTCGAGCACGTTGTCATCATCGAGATGACCGCTCCGGGCCAAGTTCACACCAAGGCCGCCGACGTCAAGCTGCGGACAATCCCTTCCACGGCAATGGACTACAAGATCGACTCCGCGAGCGTGCTCGGCGTCAACAACAAGAACAAGAAGCATTGGAACAAGAACGCCAACAACAACGCCTTGAAGAAGAAATATGTGTTCGTGAAGAACAAGCGCTTGAAGCCCGACGTGCACTCCGTGATTCTACTCGTGCGTTGGAGGAACGAAACCGTCAAGCACGTTTTGAGCAAGAAGCACTTCACCAAGAAGGACAAGAAGAACTTCGTCAACAACGACAAGAAGAAGCCAATCGCCAAAAGGAGCACCAAGGAGGGCGCAACTGTGTGCGTCCACCTCGTCGCCGTCCTCAAGTTCAGCGCAACGAACCCGAGCACGAAGACGAGCAAGGACAAGATCAACGCCAACACGCCCAAGATGATGAAAATGAGGATCCACATCCAAGACAAGGATTTCGGCCTCACCACCATAATGATGAACAACGCTTCGGCAAGCTCAAGTTCACAATGCCAAAGTTTTCCGGAAGCAATGATCCCGAAGATTACCTATCATGGGCACTCAAAGTTGACAAGATCTTTTGCCTCCACAACTATGATGAAGAAAAGAAGATCGCCATGGCTTCCCTCGAGTTCCAAGACTACGTCCTTATTTGGTGGGAACAAGTGATCGAGGGAAGAAGAGAGAGAGGTGAACCTCTGATACGTCTCCATCGTATCTACTTTCCCAAACTCTTTTGCCCTTGTTTTGGACTCTAATTTGCATGATTTGAATGGAACTAACCCGGACTGACGCTGTTTTCAGCAGAATTGCCTTGGTATTATTTTTGTGCAGAAATAAAAGTTCTCGGATTGACCTGAAAATTTACGGATAATATTCTTGGAATTAATAAAAAATATTGGCGAAAGAATCAACCAGAGGGGATCCACCCATTGGCCACAAGCCAGGGGCGCCCCCCCTAGGGCGCGCCCTGGCGGCTTGTGGGCCCCCTGCAACTCCTCGGACCTCAACTCCAACTCCATATAACCCTATTCGGGGAGAAAAAAATCAGAGAGAAGAGTTCATCGCGTTTCACGATACGGAGCCGCCACCACCTCCTGTTCGTCCTCGGGAGGGCAGATCTGGAGTCCGTTTTGGGCTCCGGAGAGGGGAAATTGACGCCGTCGTCATCACCAACCATCCTTCATCACCAATTTCATGATGCTCACTGCCGTGCATGAGTAATTCCATCGTAGGCTTGCTGGACGGTGATGGGTTGGATGAGATTTACCATGTAATCGAGTTAGTTTTGTTAGGGTTTGATCCCTAGTATGCACTATGTTCTGAGATTGATGTTGCTATGACTTTGCTATGCTTAATGCTTGTCACTAGGGCCGGAGTGCCATGATTTTAGATCTGAACCTATTATGTTTCCATGAATATATATGTGTTCTTGATCCTATCTTGCAAGTTGTAGACACATATTACGAGTTATGATCCGCATCCCCTAGGGTGACAATAACTGGGATTCTTTCCGGTGATTACCGTAGTTTGAGGAGTTCATGTATTCACTAAGTGCTAATGCTTTGGTCCGGTTCTCTATTAAAAGGAGGCCTTAATATACCTTAGTTTCCATTAGGACCCCACTGCCACGGGAGGGTAGGACAAAAGATGTCATGCAAGTTCTTTTCCATAAGCACGTATGACTATATATGGAATACATGCCTACATTATATTGATGAATTGGAGCTAGTTCTGTGTCACTCTATATTATAACCGTTGCATGATGAATGCCATCTGACTTAATTACCATCACTGATCCGTTGCCTACGAGCTTTTCATATATTGATCTTTGCTAAGTTACTTTTCCGTTGCCACTGTTACGATTGCTACAAAACCGCTACTGTTACTTTTGCCACCGTTACCGTTACTTCCATACTACTTTGCTACTAAATACTTTGCTGCAGATATTAAGTCTTTCAGGTGTGGTTGAATTGACAACTCAGCTGCTAATACTCGAGAATATTCATTGGCTCCCCTTGTGTCGAATCAATAAATTTGGGTTGAATACTCTACCCTCGAAAACTGTTGCGATCCCCTATACTTGTGGGTTATCAAGACCTTTTTCTGGCGCCGTTGCCGGGGAGCATAGCTCTATTCTGAGTCACATGGGATTTATATCTATTGATCACTATGAAGAATCTGAAAGACCCAAAAACCAAGATCTATCCCTCTACTATGAGGGGAGGTAAGGAACTGCCATCTAGCTCTGCACTTGATTCACCTTCTGTTATGAGTAAATTTGCGACACCACCACCTGCTATTGATTCTGATATGTCGCAAGTAATTGATGATGCCACTTCTGCTATGCATGATGCTTATGATGATACTTTGCTTGATAATACTGTGCCATTGGGTGAATTTCTTGATGAACAACTTGCTAGGGTTAGAGAAAATGAGATCACTGAAACTGATGATATTTCTGAAATGAATGAAATTATTGAAACTGAACACTATGAGACACCTGTTAGACCTAGCTCTCCTAGATATGAATTGCCTAATATACCTAAGTGTTATGTTATGGAGGGAGAGGTAGCTAGGGACTTTCTTGCTTGTAAGGATAGAGATGATCTTAAGAAATTACTATGCAAGTGGAAGGAAAAATCTTTGAATGCTAGAATGCAATATGATCCTAAGTTTGCTACTTCACCTATTTTTGTTACTGATAAGGATTATGAATTCTCTTTCGATCCTGAGTTAATTACTTTGGTTGAATCTGATCCTTTCCATGGTTATGAGTCTGAAACTGTTGTGGCACATCTTACTAAATTGAATGATATAGCCACCCTATTTACTCATGAGGAAAAAAATCGTTATTACTATATTCTTAAGTTGTTTCCTTTCTCATTAAAGGGTGATGCTAAGATATGGTTTAATTCTCTTGCTCCTGGTTGTGTGCGTAGTCCCCAGGATATGATATATTACTTCTCTGAAAAATATTTTCCTGCTCATAAGAAACAAGCTGCCTTGCAGGAAATATTTAACTTTGTGCAAATTGAAGAAGAGAGTCTCCCACAAGCTTGGGGGAGGCTTCTCCAATTACTTAATGCTTTGCCTGATCATCATCTCAAGAAAAACAAAATACTTGATATCTTTTATAATGGACTAACCGATGCTTCTAGGGACCACCTAGATAGTTGTGCCGGTTGTGTTTTCAGGGAACGAACTGTTGAACAAGCTGAACTACTATTGAATAATATATTGAGCAATGATAATGATTGGACTATTCCCGAACCACCTCCAAAGTCCACTCCGAAGAAAAGAGGTATTCTATTTCTCAGTCCTAAAGATATGCAAGAGGCAAAGCAATCTATGAAAGAAAAAGGTATTAAAGCTGAAGATGTTAAGAATCTACCACCTATTGAGGAAATACATGGTCTTGATAACCCGACACATGTAGTGGAGGTAAATTCTCTCCGTAGATTTGATGAAGGTGATATTCCTTATAATAAGTCTGCTAGCCAATGCTTGGATGAGTTTGATAACTTTATTGTTAAGCAAGAAAATTTCAATGCTTATGTTAGTAGACAATTGAAACATAATGCTTACATTCTTGATCGTTTAGGTGAATATATGAGTAGAACTGTTAATGATCTCAAGCTTATCAGTAAACATGCTTCCATGGTAACTACTCAAGTAGAACAAGTACTTAAGGCACAAAATGATTTGCTTAATGAGATAAATGATAATGCTGTTAGAGTAGTGACTAGAGGTGGTAAAATGACTCAGGAACCTTTATATCCTGAGGGCCACCCCAAGAGAATTGAGCAAGATTCTCAGAGAATTAATACTGATGCACCTAGTCATTCTACCGAAAGAAAGAAAAAGAATGATGATAGGACTTCGCATGCCTCTAGTGAACCTGTTATTGTCACACCTTAGAATCCAAATGATATTTCTATTTCTGATGCTGAGACACAATCTGGTAATGAACATGAGCCTAGTGATAATATTAATGATGATGTTCATGTTGATGCTCAACCAAGTAATGATAATGATGTGGAGATTGAACCTGCTGTTGATCTTGATAACCCACAATCTAAGAATAAAAGATATGATAAAAGAGACTTTGTTGCTAGGAAGCATGGTAAAGAAAGAGAACCTTGGGTTCAGAAACCCATGCCCTTTCCTCCTAAGCCATCCAAGAAAAAGGATGATGAGGACTTTGAGCGTTTTGTTGCATTACTTAGACCTGTCTTTTTGCGTATGCGTTTGACTGATATTCTGAAAATGTCTCCTTATGCTAAGTATATGAAAGATATTGTGACAAATAAAAGAAAGATACCGGAAGCTGAGATTTCCACCATGCTTGCTAATTATACCTTTAAGGGTGGAATACCAAAGAAACTAGGAGATCCCGGAGTACCTACTATACCATGCTCTATTAAAAGAAATTATGTTAAAACTGCTTTATCTGATTTGGGAGCCGGTGTTAGTGTTATGCCTTTCTCTTTATATCGTAGACTTGATTTGAATAAGTTGACACCTACTGAAATCTCTTTGCAAATGGCTGATAAATCAACTGCTTTACCCATCGGTATTTGTGAGGATGTGCCTGTCGTAGTTGCAAATGTTACTATCTTAACGGACTTCGTTATTCTTGATATTCCCGAGGACGACAGCATGTCGATCATCCTTGGTAGAACGTTTTTGAACACTGCAGGGGCTGTTATTGATTGCAACAAAGGCAATGTCACTTTTCATGTTAATGGTAATGAGCATACGGTACACTTTCCGAAGAAACAACCTCAAGTTCATAGTATCAACTCCATTTGAAAAATTTCAACGATTATTATTGGAGATTTTGAATTCGCTCTCCCTACTGTCAAAAAGAAATATGATATACTTATTGTTGGGGACATGCATATCCCCGTTGAGGTAACCTAGTGTTATTCAAAAATTCTCCGGTTCTTTGTCATTCGAAAAAAGTTTGTCAATAAGACTTGATCAACCTTATTGATGGATTCTTTTTGATGAGCATGAGATGGATGAATTTAGGAGGCACAACCTTCTGTACCCAACTTTTACTTTCTGTTATTTATATTAAATAAAGTAAAAATGCTATTATTTTTCTGTTTTCTGAATTATCCGTGCAATAAAAAAATGACCTGAAAATCAAAGTTCTCCAAATGCCCTGAAAATGTAGTATGATTTTTTCTAGAATATTTAAGAATTTCTGGCACTGAGAACACATCAGGGGGCTGCACCAGTGGGCCACAAGCCCACAGGGCGCGCCCCCTGGCTTGTGGGTCCCACGTAGCCCCCCCTCACTTATTCCAGCACCCATCCACTCCGTCCTCCTCCATAAAAAATCCCACCATTGCTCAAACCCGTGTCCTAGCTCATCTTGCTGCCATTTTTGATCTCCTTGTGCAAAGCTCCATTTGCAAAACTGTTTTTGGGGATTGTTCTTCGGTATGTGACTCCTCCAATGGTCCAATTAGTTTTTGTTCTAGTGCTTTATATATTGCAAATTTTTGCTGCTGTGGTGACCTTGTTCTTGAGCTTGCATGTTAAATTTGTATGGTCCCAAGTAGTTTTGATCCATGATTTAGCCTCTAGGCACTTGTGGGAGTAGTTGCTATAAGTTTTGTTCACCTTTATTTTGAGTCACTGAAAATTTCAGAAATTTTTCAGAGAAAGAAAGATGTTGAGGAGAATATACCAAGGTGGTTCCTCGAGCAAGAAGGCCCCGAGACTCGCGATACGTGAGCCCGACTTTGAACCACCGAGGGAAGCTCAAGTGCGGCCTTGTGAATGGCCGTCAAATCAATTCATGGTTCATGCCGGTTTCAAGGAAGAATTTTACGCGTACATACGAAATGCTGGCCTTGAAGATTTCGTTTCAGACCAATGCAAGCAATATTGTCAACTCACTGATTCCTTCGTGCGGAGGTTTGAATTTTCATCCAGGCGTAATACACATTCTGTTTTATTAAATCTTTATGATGAATCTTATACTATGGACCTAGAAGATTTTAACCATGCATGCAAAATTCCACAATGGGGCAGCCATAGTGATCCTCACAAAACTGAATATAGTGATTTTCTTGCTAGCATCACTGTGGGAGAAACTAGAAACATTACACAGGCTACCTTGGGGAGCATTCACTTTCCTGCTATACATTATTTTGCTCTCTTCATAGGTAGATGTATTAACGGTAAACATGATCATAGCCACCTTTGTGTACCTGATCTTAGTATTCTTAAGAGTGCGGTAATAGGTGATAGACGATATAACTTGGGGGCTATTATTGCTAGGAGGCTACATAAAAATGCTAAGAAAGGAGATTTCTTTGGCGGGATTTATGCCACTCGTGTAGCTAATTATCTTGGGGTACCCATAAAGGTAAGTGACATTGAGTTACCTACTGCTTTTCTTGATTATGAGGCTATGGTGCGCTACCAGTTTCTTGAGAGGAACGAACAGTCCTTCCTGTACCGACTAATTTTTGATAGACAGCGTGCTGTCCATATTACCCTTCCTGCTCCTGCCTTCTTTAACTTTCAGGAAAAACGGAGACACTTTATAACCAGAGAGGAGGCAAACGAGTACGAGAGAGAGGCGGAAGCCGCTCGCCTCCGCGCTACAGCCGTTCAGGCGGTAGCCGCCGCGGCCCAGTACAACCCCAACTATGACTTTGGATATTAACCAGGCCAGCTATGGCCATAGACCAACTTAGGCCAAAAGCCTAAGCTTGGGGGAGTACGTATTTCTCACCGACATTACATTCATGTTCACACACTCATTCCAGTTGTCGGTATTCATACTTTTTCATTGTATTATCCATGTTAGTTTATTTCTTTTTCTCGCTTTCTTCTTGTGTGTCAGAAAAACCTTAAGAAAAAAAATTAGCTCTAGTTTTACTTTCTAGTATGTTTAGTTGTAGTATTAAAAGAAAACCCAAAAAGATTTCTCGTTCTTCTTTTGCTTGTTGGGAGCTTTCCCATGTAAATAGTTTTTCTCGTTCTTGTTTTGAAATTCTTTTCTTTGGGTCGATAGGAGAAGACCACGATGAAAATGTTGAGTGGCTCTCATATGCATTGTTGTTTATCTTACAGAGAGCCCATATTACCTTGTCTTCTTCTTTAAATAATTGTTTGCAGATTCCAGCTTAGTCCAATGCACGTGCACTCTTATTATTATTCACACCGTTCAGTCGTGCAAGTGAAAGGCAATAATGACGATATATGATGAAGTGATTGAGATGGAGAAAAGCTGGTACGAACTCGACCTATTTTTGTTTTTGTAAATATGATTAGCTCATCGTTCTGGATTCAGCTCATTATGGATGAAACATGTTTGCAATGACAATTAGAGATTATAGTTACTCATGCCATGCTTAATTAGCTAAGAGTGTATAATGGTTTGTCTTGAGTGCCAACATGCATTTTAAAATGGTTGTGATGTAGTATGATAGGATGGTATCCTCCTTTGAACGATTCAAGTGGCTTGACTTGGCACATGTTCACGCATGTAGTTGAAACAAAATCAACATAGCCTCCACGATATTTATGTTCATGGTGATTTATATCCTACTCATGCTTGCATTCAATGTTGGTTAATCTCAATGCATGTTTATGACTGTTGTCGCTCTCTAGTTGGTCGCTTCCTAGTCTCTTGCTAGCCTTCACTTGTACTAAGCGGGAATACTGCTTGTGCATCCACTTCCATAAACCCAAAGTTGTTCCATATGAGTCCACCATACCTTCCTATATGCGGTATTTACCTGCCGTTCCAAGTAAATTTGCATGTGCCAACCTCTAAACCTTCAAATAAATATTCTGTTTTGTATGCCCAAATCGCTCATGTAGTGATTAGGGGCCGTCGGTATCTTCCATGCTAGGTGGGTTATTCTCACGATGAGTGTTTATTCACTTGTCATTCACGAGAAAGTGGCTGGTAATCGGGATGCCCAGTTCCATGCTCAAAAATCAAATCAAAATATAATGAAACAAAACTCCCCCAGGATTGTTGTTTGTATGGACGGTACCCGTGGATTCGGCCAGCCGTGGAATGTGTTTGATTGGTGGAGGGGGAGTAAAAACTTTATCATTCTTTGCTGAAGTCACTCCACCACCGGCAAGTCTCCGTTCGAAGTGGTCTACGGCTTCAACCCTTTGTCCCCATTGGACATCCTTCCTCTACCACTCCAAGAGCGCGTCAACATGGACGCAAGAGCAAGGGCAAGTTACATCAATAAAATGCATGAAGATACAAGGCGCACACTCGAACGTCAAGTGGAACGCGTCACCAACAAGCGCAACCTCAACAAGCACCCCATGGTGTTCAAGCCCGGTGATCTTGTGTGGCTATACCTTTGCAAGGACCGCTTCCCCAATGAACGCAAGTCCAAGCTACCCCCTCGAGCCGACGGACCCTTCAAAGTGTTGGCACGCTACAACGACAATGCCTACAAGATCGACATTCCCCGCGACAAGTACAACATGAGTGACACATTCAATGTCAAGGACCTATCCCCTTTTCATGGTGATGAAGATCTTGATCCGAGGTCGGATCTTCCCCAAGGGGGGGGGGGAGATGATGTAGAGCATCCCACCATCATCCCCATGAAGCCTACAACATCAAACCAAACCCCAAGTGGTCCTACGACAAGAGCACGCGCTCACGACATTGGAGCTAAGGTGAACTCACTCCTATTCGAGTTTGACTTGAATAGCAAAGGGACTTGGATCCTACCTCACAATGAAACCCTGTGCATCCTTAGGTATGAGGAAGACGACCACGAAGGATCAAGGAAGCATCCCCAAGGCCAAGACCAAGAGGAAGAAGGAGCAAGGAGAAGGGCCAGCCTGCACTTGGTCGGATCATCCGGACCCTGGTCTGGATCATCCGGAGGATGCCCGGATCGTCCGGACCCCGGTCCGGATCATCCGGCTAATCCCAAACAGAACCGGACAAGGAGCCCCTAAAGCCAGATCATCCGGACCGACGGCCGGATCATCCGGGAAATGCGTGACAAAACCGGCTGAAGAGACCCCGAAGCCGGATCATCCGGACCCCGGTCCGGATCATCCGGCCTTTGCCTGCGCGCACAGATGGGCCTCGGGCCTTGTATCTCCCCCCACTTACCCCTTCGTCCCTAGCACTATATATACTCCTCTCCCACCTCTGAATTAGGGTTAGCTTATGTTTAGCATTGGATATTGTTGAGCATAGCTCCATCTACTTCCTTCCCTCGTGGAGAGAGACACCTCTACGTGAGAAGATCCGAAGCGGATGCCAAGGCCCCATCTAGGGAAGATCCCACGGGATATCAAGACCTCATCTCCATGGAGTAAGACGAGTACTGGTTACTGTGTATCGCTTGTTTGACTTTGGATCTTTGTATCTTGTGGGCTTGAGTGGATTTAGCGGATGTGTGATCGGAGATCTTCCTTGTGTTTGTGTTTTCTCTTGTGATTTCTCCCTTCTTCCCCTCCAAGTGTGAATAGGTACCACACGGGCGTGCCCCGTATCATATTGGTATCATGAGCCACGTTGATTCACACCTTGGAGTCCCTCCCCCCACCTTCTAGCCAATTTTTGTTTTGATTTGACCTAATTTCGAAAATCCCCACAAAAATAGCCATACCAAATTTCTTGGATTCATTGGATTTGAGGAGATTTTGTTGATTTGGATCCGTGGATTCTTTGTGGGCACGTGGATCTAGCTTTCCCCCTTCTTTCCCATCATTTTCCACCGCCAAATTGCCCAATTTTCGCGGAATTTTTTTCGTGTTCATCCCCAAAATCGGGAGATCTTGTGCATATTGGATCGGATCGAGACGCTCGGATCATCCGGACAGACACCCGGATAATCCAGACGACCGCCAGCCCAGATCATCCGGACCATGAGCGGAAAAATTTCTAATCATTAATTTCATTCTCTCCCAAGCTTGCGCAACATGTTCTTGCTCATGTTGTTTAAAATTCATAATTTGATTTCTAAGAGAGATAATCTTAGCAGGAAGAAAATACTTAGCAATAAAAGTATCCTTACACTTATCCCAAGTTCCAATACTATTATGAGGCAAGGATGAAAACCAACTTTTAGCTTTTTCTCTTTGTGAGAAAGGAAATAATTTCAACTTAACCACATCATTATCCATATGCTTTTTCTTTTGCATATCACATAATTCAACGAAGGTATTAAGGTTTGAAGAAGCATCCTCACTAGGGCTTCCAGAAAATTGTTATTTCATAACAAGATTTAGCAAAGCGGCATTTATATCAAAAGCTTCCGCACTTGTGGCGGGTGGTATTGGATTACTAATAAAATCATTGTATTGGTATTTGAAAAGTCACACAATTTAGTATTTTTTGAGACATAGCGACAGAGAAAACAAACTAACAAGAAAACTAGCAAATAGAAATATTTTTGTGTTTGAGTTTTTTTTGTAAAAGCAAATATAAAGATAAATAAAAAGACAAGCAAAAGGTAGAACAAGTGATTGATAGTTAGTATGAAGTTACCTCGTGCGAAGTTGATGATATCTGACCGGCAACGGTGCCAGAAATTCTTTCTGCTACTTGTGAGCTGCGTTGGGTTTTCCCTGAAGAGGAAGGGTGAAGCAATATAGTAGTGATAAGTATCTCCCTCGGTGAGAACCAAGGTTATCAAACCAGTAGGAGAATCATGAAAACTTTGGGTCAACAATACCTGCACACACAAAACCAAACACTTGCACCCAGCGCGGGCCAGAGGGTTGTCAAGCCCCTTGAAGTCGTTACTTGCAAGGATTACTTTTGATAGTGATAGATAGATAAATAAATATAGAAGCAAAATAAAAGAAAGTACATAAATTGCAGCAAGATTTTAGGGTTTAGCAATATGATTTGTATATACCCGAGGGGCATAGTTTTCACTGGAGGCTTCTCTCTCGAACGCATAACATACGGTGGGTATACAAATTACTGTTGGACAACTGTTAGAAAAGCGCATACTTATGATGTTATTCATGGCAATGATCATGTATATTGGCATCACATCCCTGAAAAGTAGACCGAAACAATTTTGCATCTACTACTATTACTCCACCAATCGACCGTTATCCAACATGCATCTATGGTATTAAGTTCATGACAAACAGAGTAATGTTGTAAGGAAGATGACATGATGTTGACAAAGTAAGACCAAAGCAATATGTTCAAACCCCATCGTTTTATCCTTAGTAGCAATAATAAAATACATGTATTGTTCCTTTCTGTCACTGCGATATAGAGCACCACAAGATTGAACCCATCAGAATGAACTCCTCCCACTGAACATAAATCAATCTACTTGGCCAAACCAAACGGATAGATCGGAGAGACTTGCAAAGCTATAAAAATCATGCATAATATAATTCAGAGAAGACTCAGTTACTTTCATGAATAATTTGATCATAAACCCACAAGTCATCGGATCCCAACAAACACACCGCAAAAGAAGATTACATCGGTTAGATCATTGCGAGAATCACGAAAAACATTGTATTGAAGATCAAAGAGAGAGAAGGTGCCGTCTAGCTAGTAGTTATGAACTCGTATGTCTGTGGTGGACTACTCACACATCATCATGGAGGCAACAAGATTTGTGTAGACGGCCTCCATGATCGATTTCCCCTCCGGCGGAGTACGAGAAAAGGCCTCTATATGGGATCACGGAAGAACAGAGACTTGTGGCGGCAGAAAAAATGTTTCTGGTGTCTCTCTATTGGTTTTGGGGTAACTGAAGATATATAGAAGTGGAATTAGGTTAGGAGGTGTAACAATGGTCCCACGAGCCTTGGGGTGCGGCGTACCCCCTAGGGCGCGCCCTGGTGGATTGTGGCCAACTTGTGGGTCTTCTGGCGTCCTCCTGAAGCTTCCTGGGTCTCTTGTGGTCCAAAAATAACTCTTGTAAATGTTTATCCAAATTGGACTCCGTTTGGTATCGATTTCCTGAAAAGTCCAAAAACAGGAACTAGCACTTGGCACTTGGCACTGAGTTAATAGGTTAGTCCCAAAAAACGATATAAAATAGCATATAAAGTATTCAAGATTGATAATATAATAGCATGAAACAATCAAAAATTATAGATACGTTGGAGACGTATCATTTGCGTGACGTGTCTTGCCGCTGCAGGTCTGAGACTGCCTTATGTGCCAATATGCAGGCCTTGAGGACCCTACACAGGTTTCCCTGGAGGAGCTGGACCCAAAGGCTGTCACTACTTGCCTCAGCTCCTTGGTGGAGCCCCACACCATCGCGAGGTCGTGCAAGCAGGCCATTAGGCCCTTTTTGATCGACCTCCCACCGGGTAATGTAAGTGTACCCCATCAGCCTGTCTTCATCAAAGGTCGGGGAATTTCGTTGTTATCTCATCGTTGAGCTTGGATTTGCCACCTTTGTGATGTTCCATTCGGAGCCCCCGCTATCGGGGTAGTAGGTGAGTTCTGCCCTAGCTGCGCTTATGACTGCCTCTCCTCTCAAGTCCTCCCAGGAGAAGGACAGATCTATCCAGAAAGGGAAAGGAGCCCCCGAGGAGACCTCCGAAGAAGATGACTCTGTCGCGGAGGTCTATGGTGACATGGACAAAGGGCATCCTATCGAGTGGGAGGGCGACGAAGGTGTGACCTCTCTGTTAAGCGGTCGTGGCAGTGACAGTAATGGAGTGGTGGTGACAATGAGGGAACCGATGGTGACGATGATAATGATGAGGCGGAGGACTTCAAGGAGACCGACGAGGACGACACTAATGGCGACGAGATGGAGGAGGCCGAAGTTGAGGTGTCTCGCCAGCCTCTGAAGAAGGTTCGTCGTGGCCCTTGGGAAGAATCTCCAGCCCACATCTGTGATCGTGAGCTCTGTGGCAGTTCCGAGAAGTCTCTCTAATCATCCCGACGCTACCACAGAAAAGATTCACCCCGACGGTTGCCCCGTAATTCACACTGTTTCATGACATCGTTTCATCGGTCTTGGTGTTGTTTGAACCTTGGATTCATTTTCTCATAGGGCCATTCCTCGCAGGCTAGAGGCATCATCCGCCACGGAGCCTCTCGGCTGGCGTGACTGCGATCATGCTGCTAACGGTGCTGCCAATTGCCTTTGTCCCCAGAGGTCCCATCCTCCGATGTTGAACACCGCTCTACAGGTTTTTTTGAGGGATCAACACCGCTCTACCGGTAGGTCACGTGACTCTTTGTGTTGCCCCTGGGCTTTGTGGGGTTGTTTCATATAAATCCATCTTTTGGCAGGAGGTCCTTCTGTGGAGCCCGCGGAGGCCGTTGACGCGGAGGGCATGGTCAAAGCAGATACGCACATAGAGCCTTCGCTCGTTGCGATCCCGTCACCTCCTCCTACAAATAAGATGAGCCCCCTTGGCAAGTTTGTCTTTCCTCTAGCGAGCGTGGCGGCGGTTTCCGTGTCCGCAAAGGTCATGACCAGCGGCGGTGATCACTCTGCGTGGGCCGCTTGGGGCCTTCTCCTTTTTTGGAGGTCACACCCGTGAGTCCATCAGGAGGTCGCCGCGTCCTTGGGTACTGCGAATCAGGTGTTAAAATGCCTGTGGGAGGCCATGAGGGAAGTGGGGCATGCCGTGGAGCCTAGCTTCAAGGTATGATCCTCTTTAGATGTAGTGGTGGTAGTAGTAGGCCCCGGTACCAAGTATAGTGATTCCTTGGGAGCCGTGCTTGGTTCTTCATGTAGTTGGATACTGAATGTACCCTTTGGATGTTTATTTGTGTGTTTCTGGCCAAATGCTCTCCTAGGAAAGTCACGGCCTTGTGGCGCACATGAATAATCTTGAGAAGCAGCTCTTGTTGCTCTGGGAAAAAGGAGAAGGTATTCAACATGATCTTGACAGTTCTTCTTGTGAGTACTGTCATTGGATTATGTCTGTGGGGCTCAACTATCTTTTGTCCTTTTGTGTGTAACTTGTTTGTGTTCCCTACTTAGCCCCTAAGAAGGTTGCGACCCTACGCCGAAGCATGGACGAGGCATCTCAAGCTCAGAGCCGGACGGAAGAGGTCTAATGGTCTACCTGGGTGGAGCTTGAAGCGACGCTGTCTGCCAAGTGCAAGATTGAGGCCGCCCTGCTGTAGGAACATGAGGCCTGCCGTGTCCTTCGTGCTCACTTGGAGAAGAGAAAGGACCTCCGAAGCATGTTCCAGCGTGATTAGAACACCACAGAGAGGAACGCGTCAGAGTAGGTCCAGGCAGCTCAAAGAGCCGAGCAGAAGATTGCCCAACTAAAGAAGGATGGCAAGGAGACAGCGACGCAACAAGCCGAGGCACAACAATATTGTCAGGACCTGGAGGCCTTTGCCAAACGTATGTGGCCAGTTGGGTTGGTTCATCCTGATAACAGCCTCCTTGCCCTGCATTTGTAGCTCTAATGCCGGAGATCCAGGTCGAAGACACGGAGTATAGGATTCGAGAGGCCACACCGGTGGAGGATAAGATGACGAATGCGCTTGGCATTGCAGTTGGGACCTTGTTTGCTAGTGATCCTTGCATGTCCCCAGACCTCGAGGCTATCTTGGAGCTATTTGATGGGTCAGTAGCATAGATGGAGGATTGGATCTACTTGGCGTGCTTTGCTGGAGCTCGCCAGGTGCTAGCCGGTGTTCATGCTCACCCGAATACCAACCTCTGGAAACTTGTGTGGCCTCCTGCTGGAGACCCGAATCCATAGCCTTTCCTGCAAGAGGTTGTCGAGGAGGCCGAGGCTACTGCCGTTGTTTGTCATCTGCAAGGCATTGTTGGGAAACATAGTGGAAAACAAAAATGATCATCTAACGATCAACCAACATCAATATAAAGATGCATAAATGGTTTGGACATCGATCATTACCGACTCTGAGTTGTACCGGAAGAAGACGAGTCGATGTAGATTATACTTGGAGTCCCTCGAACCGTATATGAACGATCCCATGAACCGCTCATGAATGATCCCTCAAATCAAAGTCTGAAAGCGCGACCTCTCTACTTGGTTGCAAGCTTATGGCCTTCACAATCCGGCGACGCTTCACCGTCCAGAGTTAATCATCACCGGAGAATTAGAGGGAGGAGATTAGAACCACATTGGGCTTCTACTTATGAGGGTTGGAGGATCTAGGTCTAGCTCTAATTGACCAACTAGGATCAACTAGAACTACAACTAGAGAACTAGAAGAGACTCCAAAACTTGTGTTTCCAAAAGGGTGGAAATCCTCTAGTATATATAGGTGGAGGGGAGAGGAGGGGCTGCTAGAAGGGGGGAAAGTTTCCCTTTCCCCTTGCGGTGGCGAAGGAGGGGGAAACCCCCTCCAATTAGGCCTCCCCTCCTCCTTACGATAGGAGAGGTGGCGCCACCTCCACTTGGGCCCTTCTGGCCCAAGTTGCCTTCCACCTCTTGGCCTTTTAAGGCCCGTTGATATTCAATTAAATATAACAGCCTTTTACCTATTTTCAAAGACTTTCATTATTAAGTTAACATATCTAGAAACATTTTCCATCTATATATTATTTATTGGTAATACCCGGTATTGCCAGATAGCCTCCAAAACCCTTTTGGTGACCCCGAAACGCTTCCGGATCCTCTCAAAACTATTTCGAATATTAATGAAACAATTGCAAAAATATGTTCTCATTACTCCTGCACTACCAACACTTAGTAGATCATGATTACCTTAAGCTTGAGACCCCATAGGTTCAGTAACTCATAAACACATTCTCCATTTTAAACCTTTTAAACATTTTCAATATATTTATTGGCTAAGTACATTAGACATCTTGGTCTGTCTCATATAGATCTTTATGGCCAATAAGTTGCTTTGCCTTAGATTTTCAGTGTAAACATATTCATTAAAACTTTTATTTGTGCTTAAGAACTTTATATTAGTTCCAATCAATAATATGTCAATTACATATGAGATTATAAATGCTATAGAGCTTTGCCATATTGAAGTGTTTTCATCATTTTAACAAAGTTAATTATTTAACTATTTTATTAACATGGTAATTCCAGCTCCTTGATGCTTGCTTCAAACTCTTTTGAAGTTTCGCATACCTCTCCGATAATCTCAGAATTGACAAAAAATTCTGGTTGTATCATCCCTACATTCCATCCTTTTAGGAAACTAGTTTTGACATCCATCTCTTCTATACCTTTTATAGTATTAACGAAGTTCCAAATTCAATTGTCGTATATGAACTCCATTTCAGATTTATGGCTTTGAGCCATTCCTTTGAGCTGGGCGCCGCCATCGCTTTCTTGTAGTGCATAGGTTCATCTTATTCTAAGATGGATATTTCATTGTGAAATCATTAAGGAGGTTCATTAACCTTTCCGGATCTATGCATAGTTACTAGCTTTAACTAGCGTTCCTACAACCGGTGTAGAAACTTCCGGTTTAATTTTGTAGATAATTTCAGGAACAATTTCCAGTTTGTTAACCCTTCTAACTTTTGCTGGAGATTTAACAATGTTGTTTAGCTTGTACTGTCCTCCCACTTACTTATTTATTGAGAAAACTCTTCGAATAAGTGTCTATTCTTATGTGACAAACACTTTGTCTTTCAAATTTAGGCAGAAGGAATACTGATGTCTACTACACAAATTTATTCTTGTACACTCGTGTTGGGCCTCCAAACGCAAAATTTTGTAGGACAGCAGCAAATTTCCCTAAAGTGGATGACCTAAGGTTTATTAATTCGTGTGAGGTTTAGGATGAAGATGGTCTCTCTCAAACAACCCTGCAATCAAATACAAACAATCTCTTGTGTCCCCAACACACCCAATACAATGGTAAATTGTATAAGTGCACTAGTTCGACGAAGAGATGGTGATACAAGTGTACTATGGATAGTAGATATAGGTTTTTGTAATCTGAAATTATAAAAACAAAAAGGTTGAAAATAACAAAAAGTGAGCAGAAACGGTATTGAATGCTTAGAAACAAGGCCTAGGGTTCATACTTTCACTAGTACAATGTATCAACAGTGTTAACATAATCATATAACCATCCCTGAACGTGCGACAAAGACTCACTCCAAAGTTCCTATCTAGCAGAGAACATAAGATCAAATTGTTGTAGGTAGGAAAACCATCTCAAAGTTATCGTTTCTGATCAATCTATTGAGCCATTCCTATAAGTGTCACAAACAGCCCTAGAGTTCGTACTACAATAGCACCTATGATACACATCAATCAACTCTAATGTCACCTAGATACTCCAACATCACCACTAGTATCCATGAGTTAATTATTTGACATGCATCAAACAATTTCAGATTCATCATATTCAATCCAACACAAAGAACTTCAAAGAGTACCCCCAAAGTTTCTATCGAAAAAGTAGGATGAAAACATGCATCGACCTATGTGCCTAGATTACCCCAGTGTCATCACGAGAATCTGCAAGTTGATTACCAAAAATTATATCTAGTGACTCAATAATACTCCATTGTCACCACGGGTCTCCACGTGCAAGACATATATCAAGTGTTCTCAAATCCAAAATATTCAATCCAAAATAACGAAACCTCAAAGGGAAAGACTCAATTCATCACATGAAGATAGAGGGAAGAACACCATATATCCAACTATATTAACAAAGCTCGTGGTACATCACGATCATGTTAAATAAAGAGCACGAGAGAGAGAGAGAGAGAGAGAGAGAGAGAGAGAGAGAGAGAGAGATCAAACACATAGCTACTGGTACATACCCTTAGCCCCGAGGGCGAACTAGTCCCTCCTCACCATGGAGACCGTCGGGATGATGAAGATGGCCTCTAGTGATGATTTCTCGCCTGGTAGGGCACCGAAAAAGGGCTCTGGACGAGATTGCTTCAGAACAGAGGCTTGCGGCAGTGACGCGGGTGTTCTAGGTTTATTTTTTGTGGTTTCTATATTTATAGGAATTTTTGGCGTTGGTTTCACGCCAAGGGGATGCCCGAGGGGTCCACGAGCTAAGAGCACACTCCCTACCCTCAAGGCGCACGGGGCGAGCTAGTCGCTCCCGTGGACTTCGTTTGGTCCTTCCTCGAAGCTCCGAGGGTCTCTTTTGGTCCAAAAAAATCACTGTAATTTTTTTGCCCAATCCGAGAACTTTTATTTCTGGACAAAAATAACACCATGATAGTTCTGCCGAAAACAACATCAGTCCAGGTTAGTCTCATTCAAATCATATAAAAGTGCACCAAAACCATATAAAATCGTTATAAACATGGCATGAATACTTCATAAATTATCGATATGTTGGAGATGTATCAACATCCCCAAGCTTAATTCCTACTTGTCCTCAAGTAGGTAAATGATAAAAGAAATAATTTATGAAGTTTGAATGCTAGCATAGTGTATAAGTTTCATCAGTGATAATTTCAATCACTTTTCCTAGCATCATAAACATAAACTCTTTCTTATAAAACTCATCATGATAAAGTGGCAATCAATTCAGATGTTATTGTTCAAACCATGCATTCTCTTGAAACTTAACAACCTATGTTCTTAGTCATCAAACAATTACAATTCATAGTGTTTACTACAAAGTCTAAGTAAGAGATCCACATACTCAATTATCATATAGTCTTCTATGATTGCTAGTACACAAAGCATATTTTTAGAACAAATAGCATCCATCGAACACAAAGAAAGATAAGGGCTTATTGTTTCGCCTCTCAACTTACCTATCATATAGATAATTGTGAACAATAATAATTCATGATCAAATTGTTATGGATCCTCCAACATGTGGTGCTTGTTTAGAACCTTTTGCTAGCCAAAACTACGTACTAAGTAGATATACTACTTGTGCATCCCAAATCCTTGGGCCAAGTTTCTTCCATGACTATCCACCATACCTAGCTATATATGGTATTTTACTGTCATTCCAAGTAAATTTGCATGTGCCATCTCTAAAAACTTCAAATAAACATCTATTTTGTGTGCCCGTACCGCTCATGGAGCGATCCAGGCGGTCAATATCTTCCATGCTAAGTGTGTTTAACTCATGATTAGTGTTAATTCACTTGTCATTGCATGAGAGTGCCTGGTAAAACGGATGCCCGGTCCCGCATTATACAAAAATAAATAAACAAAAACTACCCCTAGAAAGTTGATTGTTTGGAGGGCACCCGTGGATTCGGTCAGCCATGGAATGTGTTTAAATGGTGGAGGGGGAGTAAAATTTCAATTCCGTTTGGGAACCGCCATTAATGTGTTTTGCATGGAAGATATTGAAATCCCTTGTCGTGACATTGACAAGAAAGGCACACCACCCAAAACATAATCTTTGTTGTTTTAAGCAATGAGCCATGTCACCTCTGCAAATCCCTGCTTCCCTCTGCGAAGGGACATTCTATTTACTTTTATGCTATTACCTTTCAGGTTATTTACTTTTCATGTTGAGTCAACTTCTTATTCCAATCTTAATCTCTTGTTGGCAAGCATCATGTGTGTGGGGAAAGATCCAAACACATATATTCAGTCAAATATATTTGATCATGAGTTATTATTGTTGACAATTATCTTTATGATCAGTGTGTTGGGAGGCAAAACATTAAGCTCCTAACTTTCTATGTGTTTGATGAATGTTGTTTGTTCTAAAAATATGCTTTGAGTACCAGCAATCATAGAAGACTATATGATAATTGAATATGTGGAGCTCTTACTTAAACTTTGTAAACCTAAAATTGTTTGATGACTAAGAACATAGGTTGTTAAGTTTCAAGAGAATGCATTATTTGAACCATGACATTTGAATTGATTGCTACTTTATCGTGATGAATTTATGAAAAAGAATTGTTGTTTACGATGATAGGAAAAGTGATTGAAATTATCATTGATGAAACAAATGCACTATGTTAGCATTCACACTTCATAAATTATTTCTTTTATCATTTACCTACTCGAGGACGAGTAGGAATTAAGCTTGGGATGCTGATACGTCTCCAACGTATCAATAATTTATGAAGTATTCATGCAATATGTACCCATGTTCACAATATTTTTATATGATTTTGATGCACTTTATATCATTTAATTGGAACTAACCCAGACCGGCATTGTTTTCAGCAGAATTATTGTGGTGTTGTTTTTGTGCAGAAAATAGTTCTCGAAATTAAACAAAACTTTTTGACGATATTTTCTGGAAGGAAAGGGACCCACGAAGCTTCGAGGGAGTACTAGGGGACCCAAGAGGAGGTGACAAGGCAATATGGCACACCCAGGGGGTGGTCGCGCCCTGATGCCTTGTGGCCCCCCTTTGGCATATCTCCACGTGATTCCAATGTTGAAAATCCTATAAATCCCAAAACCCCAAGAAGTTAACCTAGAACTTCTGCTCTGTCGCCGCAAGCTTCTGTTCCAAAGCAATCTAATCCAGAGCCCTTTTTATGTGTCTTGCCGGAGGAGGAAATCGTTAGCAGAGGCCATCTTCATCATCCCGACGGTCTCCATGTCGAGGAGGAAGTAGTTTACCCTCGGGGCTGAGGATATGTACGAGTTGTCGGTGTCAAAACTGGCAGATCTCGGGTAGGGGGTCCCGAACTTTGGGTCTTGGATCGATGGGTAACAGGACACAAGGGAGACAGTGTTTACCCAGGTTCGGGCCCTCTTAATGGAGGTAAAACCCTACATCCTGCTGTGTTTTGTATTAATGATGGGGTATCGAGTACAGACTTGATCTACCTCGAGATCGTATGATATGGTCTAAAACCCTAGGAGTAATGAGCTTAACCTGTCCTACGGACTAAGACCCCCTGGTTTATATAGGCACCATGGGTATCTAGAGTTGTACAATGTCGGTTACATCGGGAGAAGAATATGCCGAACTCATCATCGTGTTCTTGGGGTACACGTCACGGTCTTGGGAGATTTCCATCTTAGTTGCAGTGTCACAGTCTTCGGGCGTTCATTGATAATCACAAAGCGGCCCATTGTCCGACCCATAGAAATAGGCCGGCAGCCCGAGGACCCCTAAATCCAGGACTCCCTCAGTAGCCCCCGAACCGGCCTCCAATGTCGAAGTCTTGATTCCCAGCAACTTCTTGTGTTTGCAAA
This sequence comes from Elymus sibiricus, assembly GCA_039707655.1. Lineage (NCBI taxonomy): Eukaryota > Viridiplantae > Streptophyta > Magnoliopsida > Poales > Poaceae > Elymus > Elymus sibiricus. Next base: position 260,867,074 of record CM077669.1, read on the forward strand.
CTCCGGCTTGCGATGCGAGTTCCACTCCTTATCTTATTCATCCGATGACAGTTCGGCCACCAAAGACTACCCTGCTTTCGAGCAACATATGTGACTTAGCCTCGAAGGCCAACCATTGAAACGTGAACAATGTTCTTTTGTGACAGCTTTTAGTGAAAGATTGTGGCTGTTCATGAATATTGACCAGTTACCAAAACTTGATCCGTTGTTCGAGGCGGTTCTCATTTATCATTGGCACGCCCCATCAATATGGAGATCGTGCCCCAGCTTTCCGGGGATATGGTTTATGATTTTGGTTACCCCGCGCGTGCACGATTCAACGGGAAATGGCGAGGTTCACGGCGCAACAGAGGCACTCTTGGTATTTCCGCGGCTTATAAAAAAGAAACAGCCACCATAACCTTTCATACACTTCTCAGATCCACCATTGCTATTGCCTCCCCCAATCTTTCGTGCTCTAAGCTGCCAAGATCTATCCCCCCCTCAAACTCTTCAAACCCCTTCTCCAATCCGGCCATGGCCGGAGAAGGCTCTAAGGGAAAGTGGGAGGCCTCATGTGTCACTGAAAAGGACATATTGGAGCTAAAGCATGCCGGCTACTTGCCGGCGAATGTAGTTCATCGCGCCCCGGAAAAGAACCAGGTGGTACCCTCACCCAAAGAGGGCAAGAGGGTGGTGTTCATCCCCCACTTTCTTCGGGGCCTAGGTTTCCCCCTCCACCCCTTCGTGAGGGTCTGATATTTTACTATGGGCTGGGCTTTCATGATCTCCCCCCACCCGAGTTCTTTTATGCATATTTCCTCCTTCATTACTCTCTGCGACGCCTTTCTACGGGTCCAACCCCACTTCGGATTATGGCTAAAAGTATTAAATATCAAGCCGAAGGTAGTTACCGACGAGCAGGCGGACTGGGGGGGGGGGGGGGTAATGATACCCCTGGATCAATGGCCAGACGGTTCATTCATAGACAACGTCAAGGTGTGATAGCGGGAATGGTTCTACATCACCGAACCACGCGAAGAGGGATGGGTAGCATCCCCCAGATTTAGATCCGGACCCCCACCAGGCTAGTAACATGGACCAAGAAGGGGCTCGATTGGGGGGACACGACGGAGGTGAAGACGCTACAAAAGTGCGTATCCACCCTGGTGGAGAAGAAATTGAGCTACCCAACGTCGTCCAGGTCATTCTCCGCCGCGTCTTCTCCCCTGTCAACATCGGGCTGTCCCAATGTGGGCTCACAGTTTGGATGATGCGGTCACTATGCGGCAGTTCTTCCACATCACCCATGAGAAGCTATGGAAGGTGCTGTTCAAGCCGCGAAAGTCTAGGCCCGCCGAAGAGGAGGACATCAGAATGGATTCCACAAACACTCCCAGACCGGTAATATTTTATTGTTCGCATTCGGATTTTCCCTTTGATAAGGTTCTCATCCCCTATTTTTTCATATTTATAGGTCTGGCTAGAGAAATCCCAACGGATCAACTACCTGGCGCCACTGCCCGAGGGCCCCAGAACACCCTTGCTGACGGCCATGCCGGTCGATAAGCCGTATGCGGTGCCGAAGAGGAAGTAGGAGAAGAAAGAAGAGAAGAAGGAGACCCGAGGGGGTCTCCGCTCAAAGGGTCTCCCGAAAACTACATCCGAGGAAACCCATTCTCCTTCTACTCTCGAAGGAGAGATGGAACAGGACGGGGAGGAAAGTGATTCCTCCCACGTGAAGAAGAGGGCAGAGTCCGAAAACACCGAGGGAGGTCCAGCCCCCCCCCCCCCCCGCCCCGAAGAGGCCGAGAATTTTGAAATGGTCCCTCGAAGACCTTCCGGACTCCGATGAGGAGTCCGAGAATTTTGAAATGGTCCCTCGAAGGACACTCAGAGTCAAGCAACATGCGCAAAGGTATTAATCCACAAACTACATCATTGTTTTCCTTTTTTAAAGGTCTTGTTGTGAGCCACGTGCATATGCTTTTTTGTAGTCCACCGCGCGATCTCCCCGCCTAAAAAAACTCGGAAGGGGACACTCCGCCAGCCGATCTAGCCGAAAGTGGGACCGCAGCCCACAACCCCCTTCCCCCTACCACCGAGGAGGTTGTGTCCCAAAGGACCCTTCCCAAGCCGAACACAAGGGGCGGGGATGATGATATTCTAGACGAGGCTAAATCCCTTGGCCGCCGAAGAGCAGGCGGGTGAATCCCTCCTGGCAAACAAGGAGGAAGAGCTCGGCCAACCCGGGCCTTCCTCGAAGTCAGTTCCGGAGGCCTCCAGGCCTCCGGAGTCGTCTATTCCGGTTTCTCCAAGGAGAGAAACCGCACCGCTGCCCCCGGAACCGCCTGTAATAGAGCAGGCTCAGATCGGGTGGACGGCCATGATGGAGGAGAGTTTAAACGACTCCTCCATCGCCGAAGAGCATCGCGCCCTACTGGGTGCGGCATTGTAGGGCATCCAATTCGTTGACAATGAATTGAAGGAAGCTTTCGGCAGCCTGCTGATAGGCTTTAAGGTAAACTATGCCATGTTATTCTTTTTTACAAAGTATTCTTAATTAATGGGTTGATATGCAATCCCCATGTTCAGTAGCCCCCGAGCCCTGTGTGAGTTTGAAAAACTCATGCGGGGGTCAAATAGTGCGGGTAGAGCACAATTATTTTTGTTTTTAAGGCGCAGAAGCCCCCAAGACTCTATTAGGATGGAGGAAGTATCCGGACAGAGGATTTGAAATCCGATAACTTAGGAGGCTGACACATGTAAATTGTTTATGCACGCCGCGTGTTTGACGACAACCCCTAGCGCCGTGGATTTGGCGGAGATGAGTCGGAAGCTTAGAAGCTCCGAGGACGAGCTCGACCACCTTAACAAGTGGATTGACGATGCCCAAGGTAAGTCCGAACTGGACTATTATCATCATTTTCCTTATTTTGGCAAGGATTTTTTTTATCCTGAAGTGCGGAATATATTCGATGACCACTGTAGTTGTCGCCGTGGAGGTCGAGAACCTCAAGGCCGAGCAGAGCAAGACGAAGTAAGAGGCTGCCGAATAGTGGGTGGCGGCCGAACAGGCTGCGGCCAATCTGTTATCGGCCAAGTCTTGAAGTGATAAGCACGAGGCCAGGGTCGCCGAAGTGCAACAAGAGCTTAAGGATGCCATCACCAAATGTGAGGTCCTTGAGCAGAAAAATAAGGATGAATCAACCGAGCTGTCGTCGGTTGCCACAACGATCCAAGAGGTGCGAATGGAAGTGCAAGGTTACAAGAAGGAACTCCACCAGATCAAGCGGATTGCTGTCGGTAAGAGATACTTACTGCAATGCCCCTTTGGTGGAAAAAGGTTCGTGATACTTACCCGGGTGTGGCATTCTCCAGGCGTGTTTGTAGATCTCCCGAAGAGTGTTGCATATGCGGCACGGAACTATGCGTCGCAGGAGGGAGATGCCGAGCAGCGGCTGTTCTAGGCACAGTTTGAAGCCCCTGAGCAGTCATTCCTTGTCTCTAATCAGCTGAAACAGCTGATGGAGTTGCATCAAATGGCTGAGCCATCCATGAAGGACCTCTGCATCAAGCTATGGCCTGCAGAGCCATTGCCCAACAGCTACTTTGGCTTGGTGCAGAGGCTGACTGCTGCCATGCCCCAAGTTGACACTCTGGTCCACTCCGCCTGCACTGAGGGGGCTCGGATGGCCTTCGCAAAGATCATGGAGCACTGGGCGAAAATAAACCCGATCGAGATGGCTACCAGTCCTCCGCCACCCGGGAAGGGGCATAGGCACCCCGAGCTATATTTTCCCGCCGTTATAGATGGTGCTTGGGCGATAGAGGCCTTATGCCCGAAGGATGTAATTCTTGAGTGAAAGTACTATCCTGTATGGATATTTGAAACTTTTGTATGTCTCGATTCTGTGTCTATATATTATGTCGTGCTTTGTTTAATTTTGACTCCTGTGCGGGTTTTTTAAATTTGAAAGTTACCAGTCGTCGGCTTCAACCCCCTTATAGATACTAGAAAGGGTGCTTTCAATATCCGCACTATTAACCTTAGCCAACGTCTTGGTGCCCGGAGGCGGTAGTGCGAAAGAAAACTAGGCAATTAGAGTATGCGACTTTAGTGCTTTCACTTAACCTTACGAGCTTGACTGTGGGAACTAAGTACTAGCCCCCTGTATGTTTGAGGTGTTCGGATATACCAAGGTAATAAACCGTTATCACCTGGTTCGTATGACTCCGAACCCTTCGTGTAACACGGGTAACCTCAAGCGATTGGTTTAGTTTAATACTTGTCATTGGATCACAAATTGGTTCACGCTTATTATGCCAGTTAGTTTTAGGCTTTCTCCACTAAGGTACTTAACCAGATGAACTAGAACTACAATCGCAGTAGTTCTCCCTTTACCTTGTTAGCCGAACTAGCGGAACGTAAAAAGATAAACACAGGAGCGGGGCAACCCAACTTTTGACCCAAGACATAATTCGGAGCCAATGCATATAACGCAATATCCAAGACGCTAGACACGCGCAAAAGATCTGATGTCGGGATGATGCTTGAGGCGAGCTTAATGGTCAAGCCCGTCGGTCAATTAGCCGGCCGCAGTTAAAAATATGTATCGAACTGGCTTGTTTTTGGCATGGGAGAGCGAATAGAGAAAGAGGGAAAAGGGCTTATGCAATATGAATGACTGCCACAGGACCATAAAGATTGGTCTTTCTTTCCAATTTACTCTTGACATATAGTCCGTACACTCTTGTTTACCCAAGCAACTCTTACAGATACGCAAAGATAAATTTACAGGGAAAAGGTTTACACAGGACCTTGAAAGAATGGCTTGATGTCCTTTACTATGTCCTGTTGCATGTCTGCGCCTTTGTTCTCCTGTGGGGTACCCCTTGAGAGGAGGTAGTAGTTGGCGAGCGGGTTTTGTGAGAAAGAGCCTTGAGAAGTCGCCAGATTGTGTGAGCTTGATGCGGCTGAATAGGTCCTTGATGGTACCTGATACTGTCCGAAGACATGGCTGATTGTAGTTCGGTTCAGCCGAACACTAAGCCTTTGGGTATAAGGTCCCCACAGCTTCCCATGGTATCTTAAGCGCAAAATTATTCCTCCGAGGTATGTACCTTACAGGTAGCTTGGCTGCACTATGGGGCGCGTACTCCTATTTGTGTGGAGCGTGAGAGGGCTTAGGGAGCCGAAAGAGAGCGCACGTCCACTTACTTACCTTTCGCATCTTGACGGCAGACTCGAAGTTCGGCGCCTCATCGCCAAGCTTGACTTAGGCTGCCAGAGCCGCGGTGTGTTCTTCCGTTCGAAGGGAACGCTCTGAATTGCCACAGACCGTGATGACCCCCTTGGGTCCGGGCATTTTAAGCTTCATGTACGCGTAGTGGGGGACGGCGTTGAAACGGGCGAACGTTGTTCGGCCAAGAAGTGCGCGATAGCCGCTGCGAAAAGGGACGATGTCAAAGATCTGATCCTTGCTACGGAAGTTATCGGGCGAGCCGAACACCACTTCCAGAGTTATGGTACCCGAACAGCGGGCCTCAGCGCCACACATTATTCCTTTAAAGGTAGTGGTACTGGGTTTGATCCTTGAGACCTTGACAGATCGATACCCATCTTCTTCACCGTGTCTGCTTAGATAAGATTGAGGCTACTGCCTCCATCCATGAGGACCCTTGTCAGGTGGTACCCGTCGACTATAGGGTCAAGTACCAAAGCCGCTAAGCCGCCATGCCGAATACTGGTCGGGTGGTCAGTGCGGTCAAAGGTGATCGGGTACTCCGACCCCGGGTTGAACTTCGGGCCTACAGACTCTAGGGCGTAGACGTCCCGAAGTGCGCGCTTCCTCTCCCTCTTTGGTATGTGTGTGACATAGATCATTTTCATAGTTTTAACTTCGGGGGGGGGGGGATTGCTTCTGGCCTCCGTTATTCAGCCTACGAGGCTCTTCGTCGTCCTCGCTGCACGTGCCCTTGCTATGATCCTCAGCTGTGAGTTTGCTTGCCTGCTTAATCACCCAACAGTTATGTTTGGTGTGAGTGGCGGGCTTGTCTTGGGTGTCGTGGATCTGGCAGAGCCGTACCATGATTTTGTCTAACTGAGTAGGTCCATCCCCGTTCCCTTTAGAGGGTTTCCTTCACTGTGGAGGTTTTGAATTACTAAATCCGGCATTTACTATCGTGTCTTCAGTTTCGCCGCCGCCGTGTCGACGCTTATTCTTATTGCACCGTGGCTTCCCGTTGCCGTCCCTAACTTTAGAGGTACCAGGATTTCCGGGAGGGTTGTCGCGACGGGCTAACCAGCTGTCCTCGCCCGCACAGAAGTGATAAGCGAGGTAAGTGCTGCCATTAATCTTGGCTAATCCTGCCCGAGCTGGCGGGCTAGCCACTCGTCTCGGATATTGTTCCTGAAAGAGGCTAGCGCCTCAGCATCTGAGCAATCGACGATTTGATTTTTCTTCATCAGGAATCGGTTACAGAATTGCCGGGATGACTCACCGTGCTGTTGGACGATGTGGCTCAGGTCATCGACGCCCGAGGGCCGAACATAGGTGTCGGAATCGGAGCTCCGCAGACCCAAGAAGGTTCAAACTCTGGGGCGTGTGCGCAGACCTCTACTAGCTCTTGCCTCAAGCTCGCCGCCTCACGGCCAAGCCTCGTCGAATGCGTGTGAGCGAACAAGAAGATGAACATGGAGATTTACCTTGGTTCGGGCCACCTTGCGGTGTAAGACCCTACTCCTGCTTTTGGTGGATTGGCCTCACGAGGAGGTTGGGGATGAACTGGTACAGTGGTTGAGCGACCTCGCGAGGGCTCTGAGGTGATGATGGATCGATCGGTCTCCCCGTCTACGGTGGAGGCTAGTCTCTATTTATAGTGGCCTTGGTCCTCTTCCCTTATCGCACAGGCGGGTAGGGATCCCACAACGGCCAATTTTGAAAGGGGACAAGAAGTACATCTTATCCTGACTAAAGGTGGTCTTCACCTGCAAAGCTTCTGGTCGTGGCGCAAAGGTGGGCTCGGCGATGACATCCGTCCTGCCGAGCTCGTGGTCTTGGTCTTGTTGCACTGGAATGGAAACCTTTGGGGGATTCCTTGGGAACCCGCGTACGTCCTTGCCTCCTTAGCACGAAAGAGGAAATTGTCCCCTCTACGCCCGTTGGCGCCCGCCTGGCCTTGGTCGTCATGGCTCATGTCATCCCAGCCTCATGAGGCCGTGTACCTGCATAGGAATCTCCGCTCCTCGGGAGGCAGCCTAGGGAGGCCACTCCCCTGGAGGTCTTGGCGTTGTTCACCTCGCGAGGCTGGGACCCTCGCGTGGGTCTTGTCTTGTGGAGTTTGCTGCCAGGCCGTACCGGGCCGTCGAGGTGGGCCACGCTCTGGGCCGCAGGTAGGCAGGTCTGGGTACCCCCGTTCCTAGAATGTCGACCGTAGCCCCTGGGCCCAAGGCGCGCTCGGGTTGAGCCAAGGAAGGAAGGCCGAAGCGCCGTGGGCCCCAATCGCCTGCGGGCCAGGCTCGACGCATGGCGCACGATAGGACGCGGACGCCTCCGCTTCCCCACATCGCCTCGGCAACCGCCCTGACTGACAAAAGCTGGCGCGTGACGCGGGGCCATCATCGCCCGGAATGCGGAGGGACGCTAGTTGGCCTCCGATCGACTATAAGTGAGCGAGAGAGATAAAGCCCCCAGCCCGTCTTCATCTTCTTGCCTCCTCTCTCCAAGCCGCCGCTTCCACATAGATGGCGCCAGTGAGGAGATTTTCTGACGCCGAGAAAGGGAAGACCAGCCTGGAGGGACCGGACTCGCCGCCGCCCAAGAGGGGCCGCTGCCATCCCTGTAAGTACACCGCGATGCTGGCGGTGGTCCCCCGAGGGTGTGGGCGCACCTCCGTGAGGGCCGGCGCTACCTCCGGCAGCCATAGGAAGGCTCCCTCCCACGCAGGCGGCTGCAGTAGCCGTGCCGCCCATGGCCGAGGGGGGATGCTTGCGACGGGAGCCCGGCCACCCTACCTGCGATCCCACTCGGCCGACGCGGCCCAGGAGTTCATGGTGTGGGCGGAGAGGCCGGCAATTAGCTGGCTCCAGCTCCCGTGCTTCTTCGCGGAGGCGCTTCCGGCCGGAGGGCCTGTTGGACTTTGGTTGCAGGCCGATGGCTGCTGCAGCGAGGCCTCATGGGTGGAGGTCGAGGTCACTCCCGCGGGCTATGTCTTCCTGAACCATGGGTGGCAGACGTTCGCCCGCGCTCGCGGCCTGCAGGGGAGGTGTACCCTCCACTTCAAGCACGACGGGGCGGCAACACTCTTTGTCAAGATCTTCGGGGAAGACGGCAGGCACTTGGGGTGCTGCCCGGAGGGCGACGGCGGCGACAGCAACGACCTCTCCGCCAATGACAGCCATCGCGGCGGCGGCGTCCTCGGCGGTGAACTTGCCCTTGGCGACGGCCGCAGCACTTCCAGTAGCAGCGATGCCTCCTTTGAGGGAAGCTCGAGCGCTCAGACCAAGGAGGACGGCGAGCCGCCGCGGCGCCGTGCCCCTGCTCGGGAGGTCGTCGAGCCGCCCTGCCGCTGTGCCCCCATCAAGGAGGAGGAGGACTCCGACTGAGCGTGGGTAGCACAGGAGCTAGGCCTCAGGAGTGGCGGTCCTCGGGAGGCCACCTTTTGTTTTTTTACTTCCTGCATTAATAACCATGGAGGGCCCCGCGGGGGCGTGTAATGAACTATGGCGCTTGCGCCATTATGTTAGCATTTTTCGCCTCATACCCTAGCATTTATATTGCTACTAATTGAAAGTTCATGCCCGTCGCAATTAGGATAACTTAGCTTGGTGTACTCGTGGAGGGTTCCTACGTCGTGAGGTTCAGCTGGGGCACCGGGGCAGCTTAGAGACCTTGCCGGTTGGGCTTCTTCCTTGCGGACCAGACGGCTTCGGAGCCTCGAGAGGTGCCCGCTGCTCGCGAGGCCCCTGGGGGGTTTGCGAGGAGTCAGGGCCTCCAGAGGTGCCTTCTCAAGGCGCCGCATCCCGTGAGGGCGCCGGAACGCGGTTTACGTAGGGTTCCTCAATAGTGAGCCAAACTGTGGCTGCTCTTTCCTCGGTCGTCCTTCTCCTGGCGATCATTTTTGGTTGGAGCCCCCGAGTGAGGGTCGATCATCGCTGGTATGCCGGGTCGTGATGCCTGGCAAGGCCAGGAGATGAGCGCTCCTGAGGCCATGGCCTGAGGCAACATGCGCCTGCTGGCTCACTCGAGAGCGTCACGCGAGGATTAAGATGCCAAAGTTTTGGCGAGGTGCACACCGTGTCCAGTCCCCGCTCGCGGGGCGCACGCGAGAGAGAGAAAGCTGGCAGGTGCCAAACCTCTTTATAAACGAGACTTCAAAACGGTAAACGCTGCAAAGGGAAAAAATCCCACCCCTTTTTCGAATAAAGACACGAAAACTTCAAGTTTCATTTTAAAAAGTGGCAAATTTGGTTACAAAAGAGAGCAAAGAACAACCGCGTCCGACACCTAAGCTAGTCTACCCACCAGCGTAGAGCATGGGGCCTCCACTAGGCGTGGGCATAGTCGTTGAAAGACCGTGTCGTCCACCAGCGCGGAGCATGGGGCTTCCACTTGGGCGTGGGTGGGAGCCCCTCCGCGGCCTCGTATGACACTCCTCGGGGGGCTCCTGGCATATACAGCCCACTCATTATTACGTGAGAGTGTCACGGGTAGAATTTGCGGAGATGCTGGATGTTCCAGGCATTCTGGATGGGGACCCCATCCTGAGTCTCCAGGCGCACGGCGCCAGGCCTGGAGACGCGGGCGACCCTGAACGGTCCCTCCCACATGGGAGAGAGCTTGTGCAAGCCCTCCCTGGAGAGGACCCACCTCAGGACGAGTTCACCAACTTCAAGGGTCCTGGAGCGGCCACTGCGGCAGTGGTAGCGCCGCAGCGCCTGCTGGTACCTCGCTGCGCGGAGCGAGGCTTGGCGGTGGGCCTCCTCCCCGAGCACGAGATTTGTTCCCCGCGAGGCATCCTGGCGCTCCTCGTCGAATGCCAAGACTCGCGTGGAGCGATGCTTGACCTCGTGCGGGAGGACCGCCTCAGCCCCGTAGACAAGGAAGAACGGGGTCTCGCCGGTGGGCTTAGTCGTGGTGGTGCAGATGGACCACAACACGGACTGAAGCTTACCGAGCCAACCCCTTCCGCGGGTCTCAAGCTTCTTCTTGAAGCTCCTCATCTAGAGGCCCCTCAGGACCTCCGCATTGGCGCGCTCAGCCTGGCCATTACTCCATGGGTGCGCCACCGAAGCGTAGCATATATGCGTTCCAAGGTTAGCACAATATGTCCTAAAGAGGTTGCTTGTGAACTGTGAGCCATTATCGATAATAATACGGTTGGGGACACCGAAGCGGCTCACGAGGCCCTTGATGAACTTAACGGTCGAGCCAGCGGGGATGGTGCGCATGGGCTCCACCTCTACCCACTTGGTGAACTTTTCGACGGCGACGTAGAGGTAGCGGTAACCGCCAGCTGCCCGAGGGAAAGGCCATACTATATCCAGCTCCCAGACCGCGAAAGGCCAGGAGAGCAGGATAATCTAGAGACCCTGCGCGGCCTGATGAATCTACTTGGCGTGGAATCAGCAGGCCTCGCAGGACCAGACCAGCTCGGTGGCGTCATGGAGCGCCGTGGGCCAGTAGAAGCCGCTGTGGAACACCTTCCCTACGAGGGTGCGAGACGAGGAGTGGTGCTGTAACACCCAAGATGCGATCCTATCCTTATTTTGGCTCGAGGGCCTCGACAGGGATAGAAGCACATCTCGTCGTTTCGCAAGAATGGATATCATTACAAGTACATGTAAAGAAGAGATGAGTATATGGAATTGGCTTACACTCGCCACAAGCTACATCAATATCACATCAATACAACAACATATCCAAACGTCATACAGAAGAGCAGGGTTCGACTACGGACGAAAACAAACGATAAAATGACATCCATCATTGCTATCCCAGGCTGCCGGCCTGGAACCCATCCTATGATCGATGAAGAAGAAGAAGAAGAACTCCAAATCAAACAAAGCATCGCTCTCACGTCAAAGCATCGCATTACCTGTACCTGCAACTGTTGTTGTAGTAATCTGTGAGCCACAGGGACTCAGCAATCTCATTTCCAAGGGTATCAAGACTATTAAGGCTTAATGGGTGAGGTATGGTTAAGTGGTGAGGCCGCAGCAAGCACTAAGCATTTATTTGAGTGGCTAACTTACGAGTACAAGAATAAAGGGGGAAGATTGTCGCATAAACGGACGTGATCTAGTAATGATCTCTAAGAGATCCTGAACACCTACTTACGTCATACATAACCCCACCGTGTTCTCTCTCGGATAAGGACTCACGAGAAGAGACAGTCACGGTTACGCACACGGTTGGTGTATTTTATTTGAGTTTACTTCAAGTTTGCTATGACCGGGTGTTAAACAAAGTTTCCAAGTTACCACTTAACCGCGGGCACGGCTTTCTGAAAGATTTAACCCTGCAGGGGTGCTCCAACTCATCCATCACAAACTAACCACACGCCGCATTGGAATTCCTCAACCGCGGAATCACCCGTAGTATTTGCGGAATCCCGATGGAAAATCTCAACTTCGAGATAGCCCGAAGTGTCGTCCAAATCCCGCGCACAAGACGCTCGAGAAAGGTAAAACAAGTCCAGCAAGACCGCCCGGCAGGCTAGATCACAATAGGAGCCGCGCGTATCTCTTTCTCAGGGCACTACAAGATGGGCAAGACGTCGGGTTTGATGAAACCCCGGGTGACCAGGGGGCGCCGAACATCGCCCGGTTTGGACCAACACTCATGAGGAGCACTGGCCCAGGGGGGGTTGATTAATTATTCACGGGGTGATCATGCCCTATGCAAATTTTAGTTATTATTAAGCAAATAGTACCAATGTTGGGCCTTGCCAGACAAGTTTTATCCTAAAACAAAAATCAAGGGGATCCCCATAATAACCCCAAGCATGTTAGGAGCGCTCAATTATGGAACATAACACCGGTACATAAGTAACTAGGGCGGCAAGAGTGGAACAAAATACCGAGCAAAAGGCCAAGCCTTCCACCATTTACCAAGTATATATGTGCATTAAATTAAATAGCAATAATATTGTGATATAACAAAATATCCATGTTGCGAATGGAAAGAGCTTGCACCTGCAACTAGCAACGCTATAAGAAGGGTTGAGCAAGCAGTAACATAGCCAAACAGTGGTTTGCTGGGATGTGGAGGGTTAGAGGCTTTTCATGGCATTTGGGAGGCTTGACATACAAGTGGTAGGTAGCGAGACAAGCGATAGAAACGAGACATCTAGCATGGCAATGATAGTAATGATATCTAGGGAAATGGTCATCTTGCCTGAGATCCCGCTTGGAAGAAGAACGAGTCCATGAAGAAGACGAGCCAACGCAGTCGAACGAATCCTCACACTCCGAACGCTTTCGGAACTCTATCGAGAAGAAGCAATCCGGAAACAACAAACACATGATAAACACCACAACATATGCATGACATGATGCACAACAAGGACGATGCATGTTGTGCATGACATGGCAAGCACAACAATCAACTTCTACACATTAAGTGAAGCTCAATATGCAACTAGTTGCATATTGACGAAACTCCACATTCGAATATTTAGTTCACTCTCGTTTAGGTACACGACAATATTAAATGTTGTTAAACATGGAAAGAGGTGAAGCATAAGTAAACTACACATCTAGGCAAGTTTAAATGAGGCCGGAAACAACATATAGCATTTCCGAAACGACCCCATATGTTAATTTTGAAATTGGTCCAGATCTGAACTAATCATGTTTTATATTTATTAAACAGGGAAATAAAATGCACCATGTGATTCTACTCGTCATTCTAGTCGATTTACATATATAGAACATTTGAAACGGAGCTACGGTCTAAAAGATATGACCATCACAGATAATATGCCATGAATGCAAAATGCATGCAAACATCAACCATAAACATGTCAAATCATGGATGCAACAAGATATTGTGATACTACATGAAAATCTAAGCAAGTTTCATATGCAACATGTTCAAAACGGAGCCACGGTTCAACAAATACAACCAACACAAGTTTTATTTGAAATCTGCCCAAAACAGCAAGATAGCGTATTGAACACATAAAAACAACAAGCTCTAGGATCCTAATATGCGCAAACTAAGCATGGGGCTGTAGCATATAACACACACTTCATTTCATCTTCACATATCATACTCAAAAGTGTCATGGATCACATGGTAGGAAGCTCACAACATGGCAACAAAATATAGCAGATTAGGACTTAGTGAAAATAACAGTTTTTTAGCATAGCAGTTTTTCACGAAGGAATATTGGCAGCAGCAAAACTATATGCTACAGGGCATATTATGGCATGAAAATTTACAGCATAGTAGAGGGCATGATGCACTACAATTCATTCTATGGTGGCAAGGTCTAATTATGCATAGAATCATGGCTAGCATCATCACAACATGGCAATATGAAGAAAACAGATTCTCAGACTTAGTGAAAATTAGACTAGACATGTGCAGCAGTTTTTTAACAGATTGACATGTTGGACAGCAGAATTCATTATGATGCTAAGCCTATTCATGCAAACTGGTGGCACAACATGATAGGAAACAACATGCTTAACAAAAGACTCCTTGGTGGCAGACACAAAAGACTCCTAGATCAATAGCAAATCAAATGGCAATGTGGCAACAAAATAACAGTTTCAGACTTCGTGAAATTTAACTATCTCCCAAAACTGCAGTATTGACTAGGCATGTTGAGATGGCAATAACAGTAGCATAGCAATCATTTATAGGCATGGCAAGGACTCTAACAGCAAGTATACATGACACACTTCAAATCATTCCATTGGCACAATTACATAGGATGCATGGTTTTGCTTAATATGATGCCCACAAAACGGAACTCATCGTTAACAGATTTCAGTTTTAACGTGATAGCAACTTTAGAGCAACAAACAAACATGATAATGGTGTTCTACCTAGCAACCAGAGGCATGGCATCAAAGTAGACATATCCTAGAGCAATACTCATGAAGACACCATATGCAAAAGATCTATGGTTCAATTGCAATCATCCACACGAAATCGAACAAAATAACAGATTTCACAACTACGATGGGATGCAACGGAGTTATGAGCATGCAAATGCATTCTAATGCTCATGCAAATGCAACCATTGTATAGAGCACATTGAGTAGATAAATTTTTATATATAATACTTTTGGATCCGATGCACGGTTTGATGACTATGAGCAGTTTAAAATGCAATATGATGATATTTGCAGACACTCAAAAGGACTTAGTAGAAAACAACCTCGCGAAGACGGGATGGGGAGGATCCAGGACGACACAGATCCGGGACGGAGGGATCCAGCCAACCGTTTGGCTCGCAGGGCCCGCGGGTCCCGGGATGGAGCCACCCGGCGCGGGCTCGAAGGAAGCCCGCCATGGCAGCAGTTGGCGACGCCGGCGAGGAAGACATGGCGACGCGGGGCTCGGAGGACAGCGGCGGGCGCGGGATCCGGCACAGGGCAACCGGATCTGGCCGAGGGCGGCGGTCGGTGATGGCGGCGAGGGGCAGGGTGGTCGGCGACGCATGCGGCGAGAGCTCGCGGGCGAGGCAGGGCCTCCGACGGGCGGCGCTAGCGGCGGCGGAGTAGAGGATTCGGCGCTTTGGCTCGGGAGGTGAGACGGGGACGGGGCGGCGACGGCGGGTTGGAGAGGTTGTCGCGGTGCACCGGTGCTGTGGCGGGTGCGGGCCCAAGCGGGCTGGCGGCGTGGCCAGACGGGCCTGGAAGGGCTGCATGCGGGCTTGGGCGGGCCGCGCGGTGGAGGGAGGCTGGATGCGGACGGCCTGGATCGCGGCTCACGAGCCGATCCAGCGGCTCGGCTGGGAGCTGGCTGCTGTGGCTGGTTCCCGGCGGGACAGATGGCGACGAGACATTTAGGAGGCGCGGAAAACGAGGTGGCTGGCGGCGGATGGAGGTAGGGGAAGGGCTAGGGGCTAGGTTTTCGAAAATGGAGAGGGAGGACGTCTATATATAGTAGGAGGGAGGTTTAGGCTTGGTTTTTCGACCGTACGATTGCAATCAAATGGTCTGAAATGGTGGGGCAGCTAGGTGGGCTGATGGGCTGTATTAGAGAGGCTAGGCTAGGCTGTTGGGCTAGATGAGCGGGAAGTTGTGGCCCGGCACAGCATTTGAAATATCGAAAACGCGTGACATTTAACCGATGACGGCGCTGCTACGTTCGACCGTTCGGGTATCAAACGACCTCCGATTGCGCCGAAATTTGGCAGGCGGTCTACCTACAATATAACAAGACCGCACGCCAAATTTCGACCCAATCCGAGAATATCTTTCGCGCGCCTTTAAAAACATTTTTTTAACGAAGTCGCGGGCGCGTGCGTGTGTGGTTGGACTCAAAACGGTCAACGACAAGAACGGAAAGAACCGGCTTCTACGAACGGATGCAAGTTTTCAAAAACGAGTGATGATGCTATGCAGATGATGCGAATGATGCGATGATGTATGCGACAACCGAACGAATCAGACGACGAGAATGGAAATAAAACGGGAATCTTCTGGAGAGTCGGTCTCTGGCTGTTACAGGTGCCCGCAATCGCCGCCGTGGATGTCGGCCAACAGCCCGCGCCCCTGCTCCTCGGATATGCACCACAACGAGACGCCGTTGGGGCGCCTGCTGTACAGCTCGCCGTCCTACAAACAATAAGCTGTGGCCTGGCGAACCACGCGCTCCGCGTCCTCCTCCTTCTCCGGCAAGGCGCCGCGGAGCAGGTACGCCTTGAACTCCTCGGTCTAGTCGCCGGCCTGAGGTTCCAGCGCCAGGAGCTGCCGGGCTCCTGAGGTCGGGCCACAGGCCGAGGAGCCTGAGGGCAGGGCCGGTGGCAGCTCTTCCTGAAACAATGTCGGGCCTGCGGTCGGGGGTGCCACCGACGGCTTGAAGAGCCTCTCCTCGAAGACACCAAGCTCCCGAGGCTCGTGACGCGACGCCCTCTTTGGCGATCTCGTCTGCTTCCTTGTTTGTGCCGCGCGAGACGTGTTGCAACTCCAAGCCCAGGAAACGCATTTCAATTTTACGTACCTCTTCCAAGTATGCCTCCATGTGCTCGTCCTTCGGCTTGTACTCCATGTTAGAGAAGTTGACGAGGAGCTGGGAGTCGCCCTTGATGGTGAGGCGCTTGACCCCCAGGGCAGTGGCAGCCCTGAGGCCAGCGATCAAGCCCTCGTATTCCGCGATGTTGTTGGAGACTTTCTCGCCATGCTGGAAGCAAAGCTGTACGGCATAGTAATGCTTGTCCTTGGCCGGGGAGATGAGTACAACTCCAGCCCCCGCGCCCCACCACGCAAAGGCTCCGTTAAAGTGCATGACCCAGCCGTCGAGCGCCTCATCGCTAGGCATGAGGGACTGGCCCTCATCCAGCCCCTGGTCGGGAGCGTCCGTCCACTCCGCCACGAAGTCAGCGAGGGCCGTGCCCTTGATGACCCTGGTTGTGCTGAACTCCAGCTGGAAGGCCTGCAGCTCGATGTTCCACTCTGCAACCCTTCCGGCAGCGTTGGGGCTGCGCAGCACTTTCTCCAGGGGGTATGCAGAGACGACCTTGATGGGGTGGCCCTGGAAGTAGTGGCGCAGCTTCCTTGAGGCAACGAGGAGTGCGAGCAGGAGCTTCTGCTGCATAGGGTAGCGTGCGCGTCTCGCAGCATGGTGCTGACGTAGTACACCGGGTGCTCGAGGAGGGGCAGGGTGTTGGCGCCGTCTTGCCTCGCATGGAGCGCGAGGGACTCAGGTGCCCTGTGGGTTGTTGAAGCGACGAGGGCCTCAGGAGCGCCATCCTGAGGCGGCAAACGCTGTGCGGCCCCTCGCGGGCCGCCTTGTTCTACGCCTGTGCCGGCGCGCTCCTCTCGGACCGCTACGAGCGCCGCGCTAGCCGAGTGGGGGGTGGCTGCCAAGTAGAGTACCAGGGGCTCGCGAGGACGAGGCGCCACCATAACAGGTGGGCTCGTGAGGTCCTCGAAAGCCACCTCTGCTTCGGGGGTCCACTCGAAGGGGCCCTTCCTCTTCATGAGCTTGAAGAAGGGGAGGGCGCGCTCGCCAAGCTTGGAGATGAAGCGTCCCAAGGAGATCACACAGCCCGCCAGTTTTTGCATTTCCTTGAGGGTCTGAGGTGGGCACATGTTCCCGATTGCCTTGATCTTCTATGGGTTTGCCTCGATCCCTCGATGCGACACCAAGAAGCCGAGTAGCTTGTCGGACGGGACCCCAAAAATGCACTTTTCCGGGTTAAGCCTCAGGTTCGCTTGACGCAGGCTGGCGAACGACTCCTCCAGGTCCTCGATCAGGGTCCTCTCCTCTCGCGACTTGACCACGATGTCGTCAACGTACGCCTCCGCATTTCTCCCGAGCTGCTGCCCCAGGGCGATGCGCATCAACCGTTGGAAGGTCGCACCAGCACTCCGCAACCCGAAGGGCATGCAAGTGTAGCAATACACGTCGCACGGGGAGAGGAAGGCCGTCTTTTCAACGTCCTCCACCGCCATCTTGATCTGGTGGTAACCTGAGAAAGCATCCAGAAAGCATAGCAGATCGCACTCGACGGTTGAGTCCACGATCTGGTCGATGCGCAGAAGCGGGAAGGGGTCCTGAGGGCAAGCCTTGTTGAGACTCGTGAAGTCGACGCACATACGCTCCTTTCCACCTTTCTTGGGGACAATTACTGGGTTGGCCAGCCAATCCGGGTGCCGCAAGTCCCGAATAACACCAGCCTCTTGCAGCTTGCTGACCTCTTGGACGATGAACGCTTGCTTCTCTTGTGCTTGACGTCTTGCCTTTTGCTTCACTGGGCGCACACTGGGGCACACCATTAAATGGTGTTCGATCACCTCTTTCGGGACGCCCACCAGGTCGGACGCCTCCCACGCAAACACGTCCTTGTTCGCGCGGAGGAAGTCAACCAGCGCCTTCTCCTGCTCCGGGGGAAGGCCAGCGCCAATGGTGAAGGTGGGGCCCGGGCTTCCATCATCAACAAGCACCTGCTTCGTCTCAGCCCGGGCCTGAGAGAACAACTGTTTCTTCTTTGCGGGCGCGGCCTCCAGAGCCTGCATGACGCTCTCGGCATCGGGGCGCGAGGCCGCTGCGGCCTTGTAGACGAGCTTGAGGGCTCGAACCGCGTTCTTGGTGTCTCCGTCCACAGAGATGATGCCGCTGCTACCGGGCATCTTGATGATGTTGTAGCCCGGGTGCGTCGCCGCCATGAACTTTGCGAGAGCCGGATATCCCAGGATGGCGTTGTATGGGAGGCCGATGTGGGCCACGTCAAAGTCGATCAGCTCGGTGCGGTAATTGTCATGAGTGTCGAAGGTGACAGGGAGGCGCACATGCCCCAAGGTGGTGGTGGAGCCCCCGCCCATCCCTGAGAAGGGCCTGGTGGGCGCGAGCTGGTCGTAGGGCACCTGGAGCATGTCGAAGGCCTCCACGGAAAGGACGTTGAGGTCGGCGTCGCCATCGATGAGGGTCTTGGTGACCGCAACATTGCTGATGGTGGGCGTGCACATCATGGGGAGCGCACCAGCAGCGACCGCCGTCCTGGGATGGTCCCTGGAGTCGAAGGTGATGTCGGTCTTTGGCCTCGCCCTGCCCCGCGGGACCTCGGGCCGCGGCTGAGCTGCGCCCGTCTGGCGGAGAAGCTGCTTGACGTGGCGACCGGACGTGGGCGCCTGCGACCCGCCGAGGATACAAGCGACCGCAGGCTCGGCCGGGCAACCCGCGGCGTTCCCATAGGCCGCGGGCCGCCCAGCCCGGGGAGCGGCATCTGCCATGCGGATGAGGAGCGCGGCTGATGAAGAAGGAGCTTCAACACGCCCCTACCTGGCGCACCAAATGTCGGAATCGGGGCTCCGCAGACCCAAGAAGGTTTGAACTCTGGGGCATGTGCGAAGACCTCTACCAGCTCTTGCCTCAAGCTCACCGCCTCATGGCCAAGCCTCGTCGAATGCGTGTGAGCGAACAAGAAGATGAACATGGAGATTTACCCAGGTTCGGGCCACCTTGCGGTGTAAGACCCTACTCCTGCTTTTGGTGGATTGGCCTCACGAGGAGGTTGGGGATGAACTGGTATAGTGGTTGAGCGACCTCGCGAGGGCTCTGAGGTGAGGATGGATCGATAGGTCTCCCCGTCTACGGTGGAGGCTAGTCTTTATTTATAGTGGCCTTGGTCCTCTTCCTTTATCGCACAGGCGGGAAGGGATCCCACAACGCCAATTTTGAAAGGGGACAAGAAGTACATCTTATCCTGACTAAAGGTGGTCTTCGCCTGCAAAGCTTCTGGTCGTGGCGCAGAGGTGGGCTCGGCGATGACATCCGTCCTGCCGAGCTCATGGTCTTGGTCTTATTGCACTGGAATGGAAACCTTTGGGGGATTCCTTGGGAACCCGCGTACGTCCTTGCCTCCTTAGCACGAAAGAGGAAACTGTCCCCTCTGCGCCCGCTGGCGCCCGCCTGGCCTTGGTCATCATGGCTCACGTCATCCCAGCCTCATGAGGCCGGGTACCTGCATAGGAATCTCCGCTCCTCGGGAGGCAGCCTAGGAAGGCCACTCCCCTGGAGGTCTTAGCGTTGTTCGCCTGGCGGGGCTGGGGCCCTCGCGAGGGTCTTGTCTTGTGGAGTTTGCTGCCAGGCCGTACCGGGCCGTCAAGGTGGGCCACACTCTGGGCCGCAGGTAGGCAGGTCTGGGTACCCCCGATCCCAGAACGCCGACAATAGGTGCCTTGGAAATTAGCTCGGAAAGCATCCTCGAGCTCCTCCCAACTCCCAATAGAGTTTTCGGGGAGGCTGTTTAGCCAATGCCGTGCTGGTCCTTTGAGTTTCAATGGCAGGTACTTTATGGCATGGAGGTCATCTCCGCGGGCCATGTGTATGTGGAGAAGAAAGTCTTTGATCCACACAGCCGGACCTGTTGTACCATCATATGGTTCGATGTTTACCGGCTTAAACCCTTCTGGGAATTGATGCTGCCTCACCTTGTCTGTAAAACACAGTGGGTGAGCGGCACCCATGTCTCTGGCTATGTCTTGTTGGAGGTCGGATGGGAACCTTACCCGGTGTTGTCCCCAAACTCTATCGTTCTGGTCGATCCATGCTTGGTACCTGTCCCGTTCAGTGGGGGTGTGCCCTCTGAATCCATAGATGGATCTTGTCTGACCTGCGCCAGCATTCAAGGTGTGGCACAGGTCGAATGGGTCTTCGGGCCATGCTGGCTCTTTCCTTCCTACGTGAGGGTGTTTGGGTTGCTCCCCAGCTCTGGCGGCGGTCCTGTCCCATCCTCGAGGGGGGCAGTTCGGCTGTTCGCCCTGGGTTTGTCTGAGGGGCGTGGGCTTGACGGCCTCATCGTTGAATTCTGGCAGTAGACGGCGGCGCGGGTAAAGTTTGTCCTGACCTTGCCATTCGTAGCCGTACCCTTCTTCGGCGGCGAGGACTTGCGTCCATTGGTCGATGAGGGAGTCTTGCTCAGCTTTAATTTGCTGTTGTTTTATCTTGAGGCTTCGAGCGGTCGCTATGAGTTGCCGCTTGAATCGTTCCTGGTCCAGCGGGTCTTTGGGAACGATGAAGTCCTAGTCTCCCAGACTAACCTCGTCCTCGGAAAGAGGGAGGTAGTTGCTGTCTTCAGAATCACTGAGGTTGTCAGGATTTTCTTGGTCTGTGGGTCCCTCCGGAGTGTCGTGCTGCTGCTCGAGTGAAGTTGGGTCAGCGGGATCTTCAGGGGTGTCCGATGTAGCGTTTTCGGAGCTCGTATTGCCTTTCCTGCCCCTGCGTCCCTTGGATTTTTTGCGCTGACGCCAGCGTTTGAGTGGTTCGTCGCCACTATTTTTCATTGAGGTGTCACCGCCGCTATTCTTTGGAGTGCCATCACCCTTATCACCAGGGGTGTCCACCATATACACATCATAGGTGGAGATGGCAATCCATTGTTCCGTTACGGGAGGAGCAGCTATGTCAACATCTGCGTATGCGTCCTCGGCATCATCCGAGGAGAAATCCAACACATCGGTTAAATCTTCGATGGTGGCTACTAAGTGGGTGATGGGTGGGAAACAAAATTCCCTATGGTCGGCCTCGAGACCGATTTGATGATAGGTCGAGGTTGAGTCATCCGTAATTTCCAAAGTTTAGATCCATGCCAGTGTCTCATTCGACAACGAGAGTTTGGCCGGACCAGCCTTTGATATTTTGGAGGAGTTGTTCTCCGATGTGTCAACACAGAGAGCGTGCCTGGCCTAGATTGATTCCTGGTCCTGGAACGCCGTGGTCAGATCTGTGCTCGAGGCCGGCTCCGAAGTGGGTGTTCCAGACATGACGTCGAGGAAAAGGTCCTAAGTCAAGGCTTAGAAGATCTCGTGCTCATCGGATAGAGCCGAGAGTTCGGAGAGGACCAGATCGCCTTGGGTGTTGGCAACATAATCTAGGTCGCCAAACTTGATTCCCTGGCCCGGGGCAAACCCGGTGATCTGGCCAAGGTCATCTACCGCACTAGCATGTGGTGCAGTGCCGCCAAACGCGGAGGGCTGGCCTGGGACAAAGTTATCCTCGGTGCCGAAGTGGTCATTGGTGACCAGGCAAGCCATCGATCCTTCTCGCGATCCCACAGCGGAACACTCAATGAAAGCACCAATGTCGGTGTCAAAACCGGCAGATCTCGGGTAGGGGGTCCCGAACAGTGGGTCTTGGAGCGATGGGTAACAGGAGACAAGGGAGACAATGTTTACCTACGTTCGGGCCCTCTTAGTGGAGGTAAAACCCTACGTCATGTTGTGTTTTGTATTAATGATGGGGTATCGAGTACAGAGTTGATCTACCTCGAGATCGTATGATATGGTCTAAAACCCTAGGAGTAATGAGCTTAACCTGTCCTACGAACTAAGACCCCATGGTTTATATAGGCACCAGGGGTATATAGAGTTGTACAATGTCGGTTACATCGGTAGAAGAATATGCCAAACTCGTCATCGTGTTCATGGGGTACACGTCACGGTCTTGGGAGATTTCCATCTTAGTTGCAGCGTCACAGTCTTTGGGCCTTCATTGATAATCACAAAGCAGCCCACTGTCTGGGCCATAGAAATAGGCCGGCAGCCCTAGTAGCCCTAAATCCAGGACTCCCTCACCAGTAGCTATGTATTTGATCTCTCTCCCTCTCTCTCGTGTTCTTGAGATGGCACGATCTTGATGTATCGCTGGCTTTGTTAATATAGTTGGATCATATGGTGTTGTTCCCTCTCTATCTTGATGTGATGAATTGAGTCTTTCCCCTTGAGATCTCGTTATGTTGGATTGAATACTTTGGATTTGAGGGCACTTGATATATGTCTTGCATGTGCATACCCGTGATGACAATGGGGTGTTCGATTGAGTCACTTGATATATGTTTTGGTTATGAACTTGCGAATCCCCGTTGTGACACTGGGGTGATCTAGGCACATAGGTTGATATACGTTCTTGTCCTACTTTCATCGATAGAAATCTTGGGGTACTCTTTGAAGTTCTTTGTATTGGATTGAATATGATGAATCTGAAACTGTTTGATGCATGTCGAATAACCCACGGATACTTGAGGTGACATTGTAGTATCTAGGTGACATTAGGGTTGATTGATGCGTATCATAGGTGTTATTCTAGTATGAACTCTAGGGATGTTTGTGACACTTATAGGGATGACTGAATAGACTGATCAGAAAGGATAACTTTGAGGTGGTTTACTACCTACAACAATTTCTTCTTATGTTCTCCGGTTGATAAGAACTTTGGAATGATTCTTTGTCGCTCGTTGAGGGATGGTTATATCATTCAATTATGTTAGCACCGTTGAGAGATTGCAATAGTGAAAGTATGAACCCTAGGCCTTGTTTTCAAGCATTAAACACCGTTTTTACACACTTTCGTTACTTGTTACCATGCTGTTTTTATTATTTCAGATTACAAAACCTATATCTACTATCCATACTACACTTGTATCACCATCTCTTCGCTGAACTAGTGCACCTATACACTTTGCCATTGTATTCGGTGTGTTGGGGACACAAGAGATTGCTTGTATTTGATTGTAGGGTTTTTTGAGAGAGACCATCCTCATCCTACACCTCCCACGGATTGATAAACCTAGGTCATCCACTTGAGGGGAAATTGCTACCGTCCTAGAAAACTCTGCGCTTGGAGGCCCAACACGACTCTACAGGAATAAAGTTCTATAGTAGATATCAATGCACATGTAGGTTGAGCACTTGAGCGTGAACATGTGTGTTGCATCGTGTGTTGTGTGCATGCTTGCGTTCGTGTGTGCGTTCGAGTGTTGCGTGTGTGCATGTGTACGTTTGAGAGTTGCATGCATGTAGTTTTTGTGCATGCGTGCGTGTATGTTGTGTGTATAATCACCACACTATCTTCTGTGTAACAAAACATCCGTCTCAGAATACCAACACAACGGCTCCTTGTCTGTTGTGGTTAGGGCGCGCGTGTGCAAAGCTGAGGTCTCAATTCGAATCCCTTCCAATCCCCACCGAGTAATAATTTATTTTCCTTTTTTATTTCTTATACATGCTGACGTGTGGGCCCTATGGTATACAGTTTTGACTGGTCAACTAATCATGTCATCAATAAATCTGGAGCTCTACGGTGAGCCATTGACCTTTTTTCCTCGAATACGAGTGAGTGACCATATAACCACTACAGACTGTGCTCGTATGACTTACTGAAGTATTATATAGATCTAGATTTTCTAAAATAATTTTTTGGCGACAATTTGTGACTTTGTGTAGTTCTATTCAAAAGAAATCTTGTATGCAGAGTAAAAGTGAACAAAGGGCTTTTTAGATCATTGGAGCACATGATAAGATGTAACATGTGTGCGTGTGTAGTTAACGTATTTTGGACGACCTATAGAGGGTATTTGTACATATTCGAGAGACACATGGATAGAGGGGGTGTGCGATGAGAGAGAGAGAGAGCACGAGATCTACACTAACAAATAGGATGTCTCAAGGAGAGATAGCCTTGAGTGTGTGTATGCAAGGGAGAAGCGGAGCGATGCATGAGCAGAAATAGTGTGTATGTTGTGTGTATTGGTATGTGTGGGTGTGAGAAGACAATGAGACTTAGGGGTGGAGGGTGTGTGAGATCTGGTGGGCACGTTATTTTTTGGTCTTGTGGGTTGAGGTGAGGACCCCTACGTTGGTTCCATCATGCGCCACATTAGTCGGCCCCACACAAGTTGTACGAAGACCCATGGAGAACTTGATGTACCAGACGAACATAAAAGAACCGTGGAGGACTCTATCTCACTAACGAAGTCGACTACGATTTCTAACCCCAGGCCTGAGGTATGTTATAGAAGCTAGGGCCTAGTTCATCGATAGTACATATACAAACACACAATCCTTGGGTATTCATGTGTACTTTGTACGTACCCCATTCACAAAAACACACAGCCAGGAGTAGGGTATTTCCTCGATCGCAAGGGCTCGGACTTGTGTTAATCCTTGCCTCTTATTATCATGTATCCAGCCTAACTGCGAGGGATATCCTACTGAATGCTTTGCTAGAATCATATTCGTCAACTAGTAAGAGAGGTGGGACACAATGTGTGCGACAAAAACGTGAAGAGAGTGTGCATGCGGGAGACACATAGGCATGTAAATATAAAGAGAGAGGGTCGGTGGAGATTGTGTGTGTATATGTCTGTGAGAGAAAGTGTGTTTGTGACATAGATTAGTGAAAAGAGTCGTAGATAGCAAAGGGGGACATAGAGAGCGGTTGTGCGAGAGACACCTCGGGGAGAGAGTGTGAGCATGTGTCGGATAGAAGGCCGATGGATATATAGTGTGTGTGCGTATGTGTGAGAGAGAAAGATAGCGCGTGTGTGAGGAGGGGCAGAGGGAGAGTGCATCTACGCGTAAGAGACTGTTTGGTACATTGAATTAGAATATAGTAAATTGTATCAAAATATTTGCATGGGATCATGATATTTGCAATTCGTGTACGGACGAACATTCGTCTATGAAACATCCATATTCTATCGAATTGGAGCATCTGTATGGTATTATTTGACATTATTGATCCATAGAGTCAGTACTTTGAAATCCAGACAATGAATGGATTCATCAATTCATATATAAATGTGAGTACACTTTTATGTTGTGTGTGTCAAGTACATTGTACATAAAAATATATATATACTACATAGTAAACATTCCAAATAACTAGCGACGAACTAGCATACATTTGAACTCAACTTAAAGTGGTCTGATATATTCGAATTCAGCATCAAGTGCATTCAATTATTTGAATTCAAGATCATGCCAGTTGTAAATCATACCTAAATTAAGGGGGCACCAATCTCTGCTTTGCTTTTGAACATAATAATATATAGTCATGTACAAAATAGATTCAAAGTTACCTCATCCATTCCAAAATAATCGTAGTTATAGGATTTTGAAGAGTCAAATTTCAAAAGAAGCGTATAACTAAATGAGGTTTTTAAACATATAAGGTCAAATTTAATGTGGTCTATTTAGGACAATCCTAAAAGTTCAACTGAAGAGTACTTGTAAACCTGAATGCTTCTGCTCCCAAATTTCAAAGGAAGAGCCAAAAGAGCCTCTGCTCACCCGAAACCGCGCAAGACCAAAGTTGGATAGAAGGAAATTACTATCGCAACTCTAACCCGTGAAGCATACCAGCCCGATGTCCATAAGTCTAAACCAGGGTAGTTTTGTAACTTCATCAAGACGCCACACAATCGCCTCCGAAAAACATTCATACAACTTGGGCACCTAAACACCCACGCGCTCGGCTGAAAGCGCTGTCGCATAATATTTGGACACATGAGATTATAGTCCTACCCCCGACCCGTAGCATGTCCAAATTTTTTGATGGGGGCAGAGTTTGTAACTTTCCCCAAATTTCACACAAACGCGACCCAGAAGCATGGTCCCCCCTTTGCCCTCCTCCCCTCCCTCTGTTTCCCCATTCATACTCCGTGGGCGCCAAAACGCCCTCTCCACCAGCCTCCTCCGTTCGCCATCCCATCGCACCAGATCCATCGCAGCCCTCCTCCATCATGACAGAGTCGATACTCTGACACTTCATCCACTGCAACCACAACCGAAACACCCTCAATGACTTAGCAGTTGAAGCTGAGGCAGAGCTGCCTGCACGACGGCGACGTGCGCCGTACCCGAGCCACTTCAGCCATGCCATCCTGCGCCTCACTGCTGCCGCCCCAACGTCGCAATCGTCCACCGCACTAGATCTATTCCTGCTACGCCATCGTTAGCCTCCTCAGATCTGCTTCCCTATCACCGACAGATGGCCACCGTGACTAACTCAACAACTTGGCCATGGGTTCGTCCAACGTTCAACCATCCTGCACAACATATGGTTTCCCACGACGCACGAGAAGATCGTCGAAACAACAGGAGGAGGACACGAAAACACCAGCCAAAACTGGTACTCCTCTTCCCTTATTCGTGCAAATCTTACAAGTCTGCTCGCACGCTATTCATCCCATGACAGAAACTTGTTTACCGATTCTTACCGCACCTTCTTCCTGATACTAGATGTTCCAAGTAACTCCCGATGCACAAGGTTTCCCCCCATTTACTATTTCACTTTAGCTAGAGGTCTGTCGCTCGCATGGATATCAATTCAGGGCCAGCTGATTCCCAATTAAAGGAAGCACCATCCGTGGAGGCATGCTGAGCACCTAGTCCGCTTATGCCTTGGTGTATATCTTAGGGGGGGTATGTGGCACAGGAGCTGCTGTCGCCCGATCTAGAGGACGGTCGGGCTTAAAGAGATGGACGGGTGGTGGTACCAACCACAACGGTGTGGTGAGGTCGAGGGGAGGGCGGGGCGACGGAGGAAGAGGGCGGGGCCTGTGGTTGCTGGCTGTTCGAGGAAGATCGTCAACAGTGACCGACGGGAGGTAGATGAAGGCCATCTGCCCATTCTTTCTAGATCCTATGGTGCAGAAAAAATTGACTGGCCTATTTGTTTTTAGATGACTATTATTTTCATTGGACCACACTTGGTGGTTTGCCGGAGGATTACCTACCCTTCCAAACCATCCCCGTGCTAATATTTCAAAAGCCTAGAATCTAGTAATTTCGTGTGCCATGCATATTCTAGAGCTATGATATGTGTATCGTCCTTTATTTTTGACCCACCTACTATCTGCTACTTTTACTGTGTACTACTTGTGCACACACTTCACCCATACTCTCGCTATTTTTTTTTATGCATGGGTATTTCAGACTCTGAAGAACGGTTGTTAATGTCAAAACAGAAAAGAGGAGTCACTCTAGTCAAAATCGAGGATTAGCTGTAAACGGCTGAACGTTCTAAAGGGTAAAGTGTGAGCAGGTCAAGAATGTCTAATTAGCCCTGCAGTTGATTGTCTCATTCACCATACACCACCATCCTAGGTGCTTGCTTTAACTTTGTGATGTCATTTGTTATTGCATGCTGCATAAGGTGTTTAGCTTGTATTGCTTCTAATTTTGTTGAATTACATCTGCTGAGTTTACTCATTATACCTGTTAATATGACACATGCTCCTGTTTCAAGAACATACTATATCTATCTATCACAACATGTTCTTACATCAAACTATTGTTCTTGTGTATCCCGCATCAATCACTTCTGATGAGACACCTAACTTGACAATGTGATATTGGTTGCATCTTGCATATGATTTCAAGCATGTACTGCCTCTAATTTGTTGAAATGCCACTTATGATGAGACACTTTCAACTTGGCAGAGTGATATTTGTTGGATCTTTCATATGGTGTCTAGCTTGCATTGCTTCTAATTTGTTGAAATACGTTGTGCTTAGCATTTTCGTACATATTCCATCCTCCTTTAATATGGTTGCCTTACATAAAAAGTAGGGTTCATCAGTATCATGCATCAATCAATTCTGAAGAGCGAATTTCATTCCTTTTTCTGGTGAGTTTGACTTGACAAGGCAAAATCAAAAAGGGCAAAGCTACAGGATGATGGTGGTCCTTCCGAGCGACCGAAACAGATGATCTCTACAGTTTCTCGTGCTATTGCTAGTGCAGTACAAGTTCCAAGTCTCATCTCCCCTACTCCACCATTCGAGGTGCTTGCTCTCACTTGGCAGTTTGTTATGTGGTTGCATGTTGCATATGGTGTCTATCTTGTATTACTTAATTAGGGTAAATTGCATCTACTTAGTTTACACATTATACTTGTGAATATGACATTCCTTCCTATTTTTGGTACATCCTACATCTGTTTATTAACCATGTTCTGACATCAAACTAATGTTCTTGTTTATCCCACATCAATCACTTATGATGCGACATTCACGTCCATGGGTAGTGTGAGACGACCTACTCTTTTAAATAGTACAGTGTCATCATTCCCACATGATTCTCAAGAAACACCAATGCTAGATGAAGATAGTCAACGTAGCTCTATAGTTGATGACCGCATTTCTGCTACACCACCACCGCGGGTGCTTGCTCTCACTTTGTAGTGTGATATGTTGTTGCATGTTGCATATGGTGTCTATCTTGTATTGCCTCTAATTACGGTAAATTGCATCTGCTTCTTTTACACATTATACATGTGAATATGATCGACCATACATCCCGTTTTTGGTATATATTACACCTGTCTATTAACCATGTTCTATCAAACTACTGTTTTTGTGTATCCCACATAAATGACTTATGATGAGATGTATTTAACTTGGCAGCGTGGTATTGGTTTTGTCTTGCATATGATTTATGGCATGTACTGATTCTAATTACTTGCAACGACACTTATGATGAGACACTTTTAACTTGGCAGAGTCATATTGGTTGCATCTTTCATTTGTTGTCTAGCTTGCATTGCTTCTAATTTGTTGAGATTGCTTCTGCTTAGTTTAGACAAATATGTGTGAATATGCCATGTCGTCCTGTTTTTCGTACATATCCCATCCTTGCATCATGTGTTTGGCTTACATCAAAGTTATGTTCATCGGTATCATGCATGAATGAGTTCTGAAGAGTGAGTTTTTATTCATTTTTCTTGTCAGTTTGACATGACAATGCAAAATCAATGAAGCTGAAGGAAATTAGCAAGACAGTGGATGATGGTGCTCCTTCCGAGCTACTGACAGAGGGTCTCTATAGATTCTACTCCGTCATCCTCCCAACAAGATTTGCAAGACAACACATGTCCAGACAGTCACCGTAGGTGTGTTGATGATCCGCACATCTCCAATACTCAACTATCATAGGTGCTCCTCTAAGTTGGCATTGTTACATGTGTTTGCATGTTGCGTATGATGCCTAACTTGTATTGATTCTAATTTTGTTGAATTGCATGTGCTTAGTTTACACATTATACTTGTGAATGTGACACGTGTTACTGTTTCTAGAAAATAAATATTTGTCTATCACACCATGTTTTGACATCTAAGTATTACTGCTGTGTAACCTACACAAATCACTTACCATAAGACACATTTAACTTGGGAGCGTAATATAGGTTGCATCTTGCATTATTTTCTACCTTGTATTGCTTCTAATTTGTTGAAATGGCACTCATGACGAGACACTTTTAACTTGGTAGCATAATATTTGTCTCATCTTTCATATGGTGTGTAACTTTCATTGCTTCTAATTTGTTGAAATGCCTTCTACTTAGTTTACACATCTTGCAATGTTGTCCTTTTTTCTTACATATTCTATCCTCCTATGATTCGGTTCCCTTACATAAAAGTACTGTTCATCGGTATCATGCATCAATTAGTTCTAAATAGCGAATTTTATTTATTTTTTCTTGTGGGTTTGACTTGGCAAAGCAATGAAAACAAGTGGAAGGAAAAAAGCAAGGTAGGGGCTGATGATACTCATCTGCCCCAACAGGAAAGGATGTCCACTAGACATTGATAGCGGCGAAGGTGTTCTATCTTTCAGTGAGATCTGACTATCGTTTTTGATGGAAGTCTAATTTGACGATTCGACTACGAACGTGCGAGAACGTCGCGCCTCAGCAATCGCTAAACCAACTCCAAGAGGTTATTGACCACGCTGGAGCATTATCAACCTGACCACGAGGGTCTATTTCCTGCACGCAAATGAAGAACAATCAAGAAACTGAAATTGTAATTTGAATATTGCGAATATAAGAGGAAAGCTTTATTAATGAAAAGGGGAGTTCTGTGACGTCTTGATTTGGTCGTAGAACACAAACGAAGGACGCGAAGTGGCAGCTATGGAGAACTTTAAATTCCAACCAAACCCAAGTCTATACATGCCTTAAGGGATGTATTTATAGGGGAAAAGGGAGGGGATTTCATCCACCCTTGGCAAGGTGGGACTAAAACACCTCCAAGTCGGTTCCGCTACAATACAGACTATATAAGCAGCCTAGGAAGTTGTATTTCGAAATTACATGGGCCTGGCCAAAAAATAAGGTGGCGCAACACCTATAATAAGCTATGGACGAAATTTATGAAAGGGCATCTTGTATATTTCGTCCATGTCCTTGTATGTCACCGGGAGGCTTCAAAGTGCTGAAATCTGCACTAGAAACATTATTATGGTTCCGTTCGCGTGCGCCTTCATCACCATGATTGATCTTGCTCTAGTGTTCATCTCTCTTTTCCATGCTAGGACCTTCACTAGTAATCAACACAAATGTATCCAATTTAGGCAACATCATATTCTCATGAACATTAGAATTGTTACCAAGAAACAAAAGTACCTGGTAATTCAATTGGCGTGCATGAGCTCTAGTAATTGGTTCAGTATGTATAGCAGCAGGGGGTGTGGGTGTAACAATGGTATTGATGTCCTCATCGGACATTCTACTACTACTGCTAGAGAAGTAGATGTTCCAAGTAAATGTGATGGGCCCAACAACTCCACTCCATCATCCCAGGTGCTTTCTCTAGCTTGGCAGTGTAATATTTCTTGCATGTTGCATATGGTGTTTAGCATGTATTGCTTCTAATTTGGTTAAATTGCATCTGCTTCATTTACACATTATACATGTGAATATGGCATGTCTTCCTTTTTGTTGCATATACTACATCTGTCTTTTAACCATGTTCTAACATCAAACTACTATTCGTGTCTATCCTACATCAATCACTTGTGATGACACACATTTAACTTGGTAGTGTGATATTGTTTGCATCTTGCATATGATTTATTTCTTGTACTACTTCAAATTTGTTTAAATGCCACCTATGACGATACAATGTTAACTTGGCACAACGATATTTGATGCATCTTTCATATGATGTCTAGCTTGCATTGCTTCTAATTCATTGAAATGCCTTCAGCTTACTTTACACATCATAGTTCTAAATATCTCATGCAATCCTATTTTTTGTACATATTCCATCCTCCTATCACGCGATTGTCTAACTTCAAAGTACAATCCATCTGTATCGCGTATCAATTAGTTCTAAAGAGCAAATTTGTATTCCTCTTTCTTGTGGGTTTGACTTGACATGGTAAAAAAGAGGAAAGGAAAGGGAATGGCAGGGGATGGTGTTAGTCGTCGACAGGTACGAAAATGGAACCCGACGATCTCTTCAGATTCTGCTGGTACTGATAGTGCAATAGAAGGTCGAAGTCGACCGGATAAATCTACAAACGCACTATCACTTGCTCCAGCAGCTGCAACACATACCAAACACCCCCGAAAAGATGCCATCAAATAAGCAACGACAACCCTAGTGGTTGCAACACCTTCTTCCATAGTACCACCTTTTGAACGAGTTACTCATTCCATAGCTCTGCTTGCGGCAAGTTCCCAAGCTCCCTTGCCACCTGACACTACTTTCGAAGCACTCTTGACACAAGAGGACTTGGCAAGATTGGATGAACGTTGTGAGCTTCAACACCAAGAAGGTACTTGATCGAGTCAAGTTACAATTGCATTCTTATTTATATGTAGTCTTATAGTTCGATGTACACTAACACTTCCCATGTTTGTTGTGGAGTTAGCACCTTGGTGCAAGAGGAAACAGACATCAGGGCAGGTGGAGATCAACAACCGTTGTAGTCTAAACTCTCAAAGCTTGGATAGAGTGATTGCCTCGTGATGTCAAACGCACGAAGTAGTAGTATGTGGAGCTAGGATGGCTTATAATATGGTAGAAAAATGTCAGCAATAATAAGTTCAGAGATGCAAAGTTGAAAAGACGCTCAACGACGGTACCGTCTGGTCCTAGGTTAGACTGTACTAGAGACGCGAGCCTGGAACACCAACAAAATCATGGCGCGATACGTAATCAATGGAAAAGCACACTCTGATTTTTTGCGCTTTTTTGCACTCTTTTTTTTCTTTTCAGAAAAATGCTATAATGTCGAGTGTATCAAAACTCTTCCGAAAGTCTAAACACAGGATATGCACGAAGTTCTTTTGACTATTTTTTTTGGAACGTTTCGGGACTGCGACGACCAAAAATTGCGACAAAAAATCAGTACGATGGAGAGTGTCTCAAAACGCTCAGGAAAGCCTAAAAGCAAGATAGGAAAAAATATTTTCCCATTCCAAAATTTTGGCCTAAAAACGTCCCGGGGGTCTCCGGACTCTTTTTTTCAAAACTACTCACGCAAGGAAAAACGAATTTTATGACAAATCAATCTCGAAAGCAAACCGAATATGGAAATTGATAAGGACATGACTACCTTGGATACGGCCAAAAATATTGCATACGTGCATATTTGGGAGGTGATTTCTTATAAGAATTATGCAATAATTTATTTATGTTATCCGGAAGAAAAGTACTTCACCTATTTTTATTTTATGCCTAAATGCAGAATGGTCGAACACTTGTATGAACCACGTGTGATGACAAAGGAAGAGGAAATAATTGGGTGATATTCAAAAGGTTCTATCATGTCAAACGAAATAATTAGGTGTTGTTCAAGAAGTTTTCTCGCGTCACTTTTAGCCTAAGAGAAGATAGAGTCCAAGTGTTTCACGTTCTGGACTCAGATTCGGACTGCACAGACACACATGTCTCAAAACGCCAACAACTTTTTCATCCGGATTCCGAATTGGGTGATTTGTTTTTTGTTGGAAAGTATATTTCATATGCGTTCCAGCCCAATTGGAATCACCTTAAAATTCATCCGTAGCATAGAGATAATGACGAAACAATCTGACATTGCACCAGAATCCGAGTCAAACTACAAGTCCAAAGGTGTTGCATCACCTCCACTTGGACCCATAGCCGTTGTACGACCTAGGGTTAGTTTTAGGCTGCATTGGGACGTCCTCCCACCTCCTTGGCCGCCACCCCTTGCTCCTATATAAGTAGATAAATCTAGTAGCTTTTTCTTTGGGTTTTGTTTAGTTAAAAGTTAGCCATTGCAACTTCGTGTAGTTCGTTTGTGTCCAACGCAGACAAGACCGCTTTCAGAACCCCACCCTTATCAATACTTCATCTATATTCGCAATATTCAGATTGCATTATCATATTCTTGCTTGTTCTTCGATTGGTTGCAGGGATAGACCTTCGTGGTCAGGTTGATCGTGCTCCGGCGTGGTCAATAACCTCTTGGAGATTGGTTTAGCGATTGCTAAGGCGCAACGTCGTGCACGTTTGTAGTCGGATCGTCAAAGTCGTCTCCACCAAATTGATAGTTATCATCTCATCGAAAGATCGGGACCCTCTCCTCTATCAAGTGGTATCAGAGCAACCTAATATATCAGAGCTTGAAATGTGGCAAACAAAAGGGACAAGGTGTACATGTTGTATATGTATATATCATCCATTTTTACTTCCCTTTGTTTTTGTGCATATGACACATGTATAAATGAGTAACTTTCATATGTTATGAAATATAAGGCCAAAATATTATCACAAGAAGTAGAAGGCATGAAAATATTGCAACTCAGTTTGCACATATCCGTGAAATCCTTATTCATATCAAAAGATTGACAATGTTCATCATTAAACCATCCCAACATTGGTAAATAAACTTGAATTGTTCCAAATTTACATGCTACAACATGCTTAAATAAGAAAACATGCAACTTGGCATTTGAACAAGAATCATCACCAATATTGGAGGTCATATCAAAATAATTAAATAGTGGCACAATTATTTTCAAACATATTTGATCCAAATTTGATTTATTTCCTGATACACATGGTTCTTTCTCATCAACAGTTAATTCAATGGGTGCACTCAAAATTGTTGATATTGTAGTTATTTGATCACATGGCGAAGTCAAATCACGAACATAGTCGTCTAAAATAGGTGGTGTGATCAAAATAATGGGTAGCTCATCATAGGGTACATTGGAATTGACAAGGAATTCATCATACTTATATGGAGTTGGAAGATCAGTACCTTTGTCATTACCTATCAACTCAGATGATGTAGGCACTCTCGGTGGTGACGTGTCACATGGTGAAGGTGATGTAGCCCTCATAGTAATTGATGTTGTTGTCATAGTACGCCTAGTAGTTGAAGGAACAACCGTATAAACTCTTGGAATGTGCACCTTGCGCTCGTTCTCCTTGTGGGCAACACATTGTTTTATTTCATGTTCAGCTTTGCAAGCAAGATGAAACAAACGCTCGATAGGATAACACTTGTCATGAATTAGTATCTCCTAAATTTCACGGTTTAATCCTCCTCAAAATCTATCCATAAAATCTTCTTCACTTTCTTCTAATGAAGAATGCAACAAGGTCGTTTGTAAATTATCATAATATTTCAATACGGTGTCACTACCTTCTTTTAAATGTTGTAACTTTTTAATCATGTCAAGAGTATAATAAGCAGGGACGAATGTATGTCTCATGGCAAGTTTCAAATCATCCCAAGTAGTAGGTATATAATCATGGTGCAATCGACAGTATTCACTCCACCAAACTGAAGTATAACAAGTGAAAGAACCAACCGCAACCCTAAGTTTTCTATGTTCAGCAAAATTATGGGAAGCAAATATATCATTAATTGCGAACTCCCATTCAATATATAAAACAGGTCTAAAACGGCCATTAAATGGTGGTATAGAAACATTAACCTGATCATGTGTATTGGGATGTCTTTGCACTTCTCATGAAGGTTGTGGAATTTGCTTAGGTGGTGGCACGTCTCCCATGATCGACGATGTCGGAATCGGGGCTCCGCAGACCAAAGAAGGGTCGAGCACTGGGGCGTGTGCGAAAATACCAACCAGCTCAAGCCTCAAGCCTGCCGCTCCACAGCCAGACCCTGCCGAAGATGCGTGAGAGCGCGAGAAGATGGACACGAGATTTACCCAGGTTCGGGCCACCTTGCGGTGTAAAACCCTACTCCTGCTTTGAGTGGATTGGCCTCACGAGAAGGTCCGGTGATGAACAGGTATAGTGGTGAGCGACCTCGCGAGGGCACTCGGGTGAGAATGGATCTGGTCCTCTTCTACGGTGGTGGCTAGTCCTTATTTATAGTGGGCCTTGGTCCTCTTCCCTTATCTCTCAGGCGGGAAGGTATCCCACAACTGCCAAATTTCAAGGGGGACAGGAAGTACAGCTTATCCTGACTAAAGGTGGTCTTCGCCTACAAAGCTCCTGGCATGACGCAGAGGTGGGCTCGGCGATGACATCCATCCTGCCGAGCCCGTGGTCTTGGTCTTGTTGCACCGGAATGGAAACCTTTGGGGGGTTCCTTGGGAACCCGCGTTCGTCCTTGCCTCCTTAGCACCAAAGGGGAAATTGTCTCTGTTGCGCCCGCCTGCCATGGTCGTCATGGCTCACGTCGTCGCAGCCTCGTGAGGCTGGGTACCTGCATAGGAATCTCCGCTCCTCGGGAGGCAGCCTGGGGAGGCCGCTCCCCTTGGAGGTCTTGGCGCCGTTCCCCTCGCGAGGGTCTAGTCTTGAAGGGTTTGCCGTCAGGCCGTACTGGGCCGTCGATGTGGGCCACGCGCTGGGCCACAAGAAGGCAGGTCTGGATACCCCCAATCCCAGAACGCCGACAGTAGCCCCCGGGCCCAAGGCGCGCTCGGGCTGTCTTCGGGCGTAGCCAAGGAAGAGAGGCCGGAACGCCGCGGGCCCCAACCGCCTGCGGGCCAATCTGCGTGGCGCGCGGCAGGACACGGGCGCTTTCGCCCCCACGTTGCCTCGGCAACTGCCCAGACTGACAAAAGCCTGGCTCCCGCTGCCGAGCCATTATTGTTCTCCTTCCTTGCGCCCTTGCTTCCTTGCTCAGATCTCCTTTCCCTTGCGAGAACCTCGTCCAAATCTCAACGCTGCGCCGCCCTTCCTCTTGCTCTTTTCACTTAGGGACTTTGCAGATGGCGCCCGCCGGGAAGTCGAAGCCTGAGGCTCAAGCGTCGTCCTCTTCTTCCCCTTCCCTGGCACTCTCGGCCTCCGCCATTGCCAAGGAAGGGGGCCTCGACCCCGTGCTCCCGTTTACGGCGGGTGACACCAACGAGTGGGGGGAGACCCTGGTCTGGTGCGGCTCCGCGGAGCCACGCACCTTGGTGAAGACAGTCTACCCCTTCTTCCTTCACGGCGCCTTCTCCGGGCTTGTCCCGCCCTTCTCAGGGTTCTTCACCACCATCCTCGAGCATTATGGGATCCAGGCACTCCACCTTTAGCCCAACTCCATCCTTCTCATGTCCGTCTTTGCCTTCTATTGCGAGGCCTTCGTGGGTGTGAGGCCCTCGGTGGCCCTCTTCCGCAACTACTTCAGCCTGCGGCTTCACGACTGCACGCAGCGATCGGCGTGCACCTCCTTCGTCACGGTCCAGAGCGGGAACTCGCTCCTGAAGGCCGGGAAGAAGGTGAAGGGCTTTAGGCACCGCTGGGTCTTCGTGGATACTCGGGGCCTCAATTCGCGCCTGGAGCTCCCGACAGAGCTGCTCGAGAAGGCCCTCGCCTGGGGTTCCGCGAAGCTCACCGATCCCCGGGCGAAGCCCGTCTTGGAGCGGATCTCCCGGGACATGGAGGCCAAGCAATTGACCAGGGCGATGATAGTGAAGGAGTTCCTGACGCAGCGCTTGGCGCC
This sequence comes from Elymus sibiricus, assembly GCA_039707655.1. NCBI lineage: Eukaryota > Viridiplantae > Streptophyta > Magnoliopsida > Poales > Poaceae > Elymus > Elymus sibiricus. The sequence continues at coordinate 260,904,189 of CM077669.1, forward strand.
GCTCCAGGCGCACTCGAAGCCCATGTGGGATTTCGACGGCGCAAGGGACACCATCAGGCTTCGGTCCGCCAGCCTGACTGGTGAGGATCTGGCAGGGCCGTGGTTACTCTGCTCCACGGCGATCCCGGGGACCTTCCCGAGGCCTACGCCCCGCTGTACCGCCGGGACGACAGGGGGGAGCTGGTTGCTGCCATGCCCGCCTTGGATGAGCGCGGGCTCTCGCCGCCCGAGCGCCCCAACTCCCCGGTGCCAATGTCTTCCGGCGATGCCAGCGGCGAGGAAGACTCAGAGAAGACCGTGGACGACGGCCCAGAAGAGGTGTCTCCCCCATCGCAGAGCATGCTCCTCCACAATCTTGAGGATGACGACGATGCTGACGAGCCCCCGGCCGTGGACTCCCTATGCTTCGCCAGGGTCCTCAGGAAGCCAAGGCCTGCCTCCCAGGCAACGCCGGCATCCAGCCGGGCGACCCCGAAGAAACGCGTGTCCACGGCTCCTCCGGCGGACTCCCCATGCTCTGGCACGGCGCTCGAGACCCGGTCTCTCCTCCATCTGAGCCGCAGCCGAAGGACGGGGCGGCCGCCATTGGGGCAGACGTGGTTTCTTCGATTGCGGCCCCTCGGAGCGATTTCGTCACACATCCAGGCAACAACGCCACGCCGAAGAGAGGCGGGGGTATCCCGGCCCTAGACAACATGGAGAGGAAGAGGAAGTGGGTCGCGGCCGATGAGTAAGTAGCTTGCCTTGCCTTTGGTCGATTATGAGTGACGCGCACACTCACGGACCCTCCTCTCCTTGGTGGCCAGGGTCGTCGTCGAGCCGAAGAAGAGGAAGGCGGGCGCCGAGCCGAAGGAGCCCCCGGCCCGGAGGGCGCCTTCGGCCTTGGGCCGTGGACGCGGCGGGCTAGGAAGCGCGCCACGCCAGTTTGGCGCGACTCTCGAGTGCCCCGGCGGCACCGCGCCCGAGCTTGCGGGCGTAACGCCTTCTCCTGACGTCGTGGCAACGCCGCTCGGGCACCCCTTGCCGTGGTCGTGATGATTCCAATGTCAGGAGAGGGGGCGATCCCCTGCCCCCTCCTGACGGAGTCCACTCCTGAGGACGCAGCGGTGCAACCTCGGGGGGAGCCAGCCCCCGCGAGCCATCAATCCGAGAAGTCGTCCGCTCTTGCCGTGCTTGAGGAGATACTGCAGCCTGAAGCGTGCTAAGCCAGCCATGCCGCAGCTTCCTTGGAGACAGTGCTTGTCAAGGCGTCGGTGCTTCCTCCTGGTCAGGCTCTCGCGCTCACGGGCAGCGGCCCTCTGGTCGGGCCCGGCGCCTTGGATGAGGCTTACGCCGCACTCGACCGGATCTGGGCCGACCTCCAAGGTGCCGACAGGCGCTCCTTCGTGGGGGAACACCTGGAGCTTATCTCCGGGTGGTTCCAGACCGACGCAGCCATCAAGACGGCATGGGGTCAGGCTAAGGCTACCGCCGCCGCGGAGGCCGCCAAAGCCGTGGCGGCTCGCGACGCGGCGCTGGCCAAGGCAGCGGCCGCCGCGGAGCGCTGCAGTGAGGTGGAAGCCAAACTGAAGGCCCTTCAGGAGGAGCAAGCCGCGCACGCGCAACGGCTTCTCCAACAGGAGGAAGATCTCAAGGCTCGCGAGGCGAAACTCGCCGATCGCGCCTCCGTGTTGTCCCAGGCGGCCGACGACCAAGCTGCGGAGCGCGAGCGTCTGGCCAAGCTGAAGGATGAGGTAGCAGAGGCCCAGACGTCTCATGCCCGGCGAGTATCCGACACGATGGCCTAGCTGGATGCTAGGGAGAAGACCCTTGCCGCTATTGAGCAAAAGGCTGCCGCGGAGCGCAATGCCTTCCCCTCCGTTGAGCTTAGGCTTCGCCGAGCTCTGCGCTTCATCTGCAGGGGAGGATTCGGGGAGCCACTGGCGGCTCCTGAGGGCGGTTACGCCGGGCTCTCCACCAAGCTCACTGAGGCGCTCGAAGGCGCGGTCGCCAAGGTGGACGCCATCATGGAGAAAGAGTGTCGCGGCCTTTTCTCCGCGGCCGCAATGCATGTCTTCATCCACCTCTACCTTCGCGAGCCCGGCTTTGATTTCAACGCGGTGATGAGCTCGGTTGCCCCTGAGTCCCGTGCCACCGCAGCGGCGGCAATGAAGGATTCCGTGGACGCGCTGATGAAGAAGTTCGACTACGTCTCCTACATCGAGCTCCCTGTGGTGGAGGCGAGCAGCGGCGACAAAGGTATCGACGGCGATGTTGATGACGAACTCGACGTGACCGGAGCGATCAGCGGCGGCCTTGGCGATGACGGCTTCTCCTCTTAGACTCCAACCTGCGACATTTATCATGCCTCGTGGAGGTGTAAGACTTGTTTGATTTGCAAAACATCCCATGCTTGTAATAACTTGTTTGAATTCTGAGATTTCCTTTTGCGCCTTGTTTCCTTCCTGCTTGCTTTTGTGCTCTGCATCGACAAGGCCCAATCCTGTGCATACCTCGACTGCCGTTGGGGCGTCCGGATCACCAGGACGAGACCAAGAGGCGAGGGGCTACGTGACTAGTGAGGCCCCTGGGTCACGATGCCTAGGGGTCCCCCTTGACGTGCGAGCAGCCCTCACGAAGGAGACATGGCGACAACGGAGTCGACTTGGAGCGCCTTGGTGCTCTGCGTCGGCAGGGCCCAATCCCGCGCATACCTCGACCGCCGTTGGGGCGTCCGGATCACCAGGACAAGACCAAGGGACGAGAGGCTACGTGACTAGTGAGGCCCCTGGGTCGCGATGCCCAGGGGTCCTCCTTGACGTACGAGCGGCTCCCAAACCTTTCCTCGCCAGCTTTTGTCTACGAGGGGCGCGAGAAGACCAGGTACCAGGGACCTGGTGAGGCGGCACGCACCAGGCGTGGCCTGAGCGTAGCCCTCGTCTAGGCCCCTTGCGCGCGCATCCCATGGAAACGCTGCGTGACGGGGCCGAAAGGCCATCCTGAGGTTGGTGCAGCCGCTAGGGCACCCTCAGTTGTTTATCCACCAGCGTGGAGCATGGGGCTTCCACCTTGCGTGGGCATAGTCATTGGAGGACCGTGTCGTCCGCCAGAGCGGAGCATGGGGCTTCTACCTGGGCATGGGTGGGGGCCCCTCCGCGTCCTCGGGAGACCCCAGGCGTATATAGCCCACTCGTTATTACGTGAGAGTGTCACGGGAGAACTGGAGGAGGTGTATCTAGGCACCCGTGAGCCAACACGGGTCTCACGAGGCCCTACCTCAAGGCGGGTTGCGACTGGGTCTTCTGGCGTGGGGCGCGCTTACAAAACCTGTGTGATGGGGACAACCTGTGTCGAATGAATCTCCGGAGGCCACCGCATGAGAAGGCCAAACACCAACGACCCCAGGAGGTGACGTGAACGAGGCCGGCCCATCAGACAGAGCTCAGTCATTGGGTTTATCGACGCTACAGGGACGGACCCGAGCACAGATGCCGTGCCCAGTCTTCTCATGTGACAGATCTAAGGAAAAACACACGGCGCGCGGCTCCCGTGATGACGAAATGTCGGACTGCGGTTATATGAACCGGGTCGTGCGCCCTGACTCAGCCGCCCACGATTAGCTCACGCGAGGAAAAAGCACCAAGGACCCCAGGAGGTGACGTGCACGGGACTGGCCCGCGAGACCGAGCTCGGTCGCTTGGATTTATCGACGCTGCAGGGACGGACCCGAGCACAGACGCCGTGCCAGCCCTTAATTGTGAGGCGGTCGAGGGCGGTGTTGTTAGGGCGCGCGACATTCATGGTGACGAAGCACCGGATATGCAGGTTGGAATACTTAGGAAATTCATCAAATGCAGAACCAGTTCTGATACATGCGCAAAACAAGACAACTGCAGGGGCGAGCCCTAACAGGTTGAGGATGATGCAGCCCGCGGGGCACCCTCAAATGAGCAAACCAAAAAGTCACCTGTCACGATGTCGTTGGGGCGTTGGGTAGTCGTCGAGGCTCGATCCTCATGAGCCTGAGGGCTCCAGAGGCTCGAGAGGCTCGCGAGGCATTGGGGGCTCACGAGGGTCCGGGACCTCTTGGAGGGCCGCGCGGTGTTGAGCCTCGTGACACGCAAACGCAGCCTGCGCGAGGCGCTAGTATGTGGCGCCCGCGTTCACGAGGCCGAAAGGCATGCGGACATAGTTGCAGGGGTAGACCCCACCACGGCGGACGCGCGACGGCCAGAAGAGGCCTTGGGATGCGGCCCTGTTGAGGCCTGGGATGTTGACGCAGACGCGCAAACTGCCGCCCTCGTTGGGAGCGGTAGCCGCGCTGGGTGGTGCGGGGCGGCGCTCGCCGCGCACGGCCAGCACCCCCTGAAGCTCCTCGATCGCTTGGGTGACGAACTGTCGTGAGCCTGGCGCCTCGCGCCATGCTCCTTGCTCGTGGAGGTGCGCGTCAAAGCACACCTCCAAGTGGTGCCCGAGCACCTCCCTCGTCGCGTCGGCCGGGTCAGAGACTCTCCAGGTGGAAGCCCCCGAGCCCGTCCTGAGGGAGGCGCCGGGCACGCCTTCCTATGCAGGACGGCGAGGCGCCCCAGCGACGGGCACAGAGCCTAGGGTGCCGCTCTTGAGGGCCTCCGTCCCCTGACGGCCCTTAGGGAGGAGCTGCTTCTTCTTCTTGGGCGTGTCTTCAGGAGGCAGGATGCCGCCCTCGTCATCAGAATTCTCAGCTGCCGCAGCCTGGTAAGCACGCTCGATTGAGCAGACTGCATCCTTCTCATCACAGGCGTCAGTGATGACACCGCCACTCCCTGGCATCATGAGGACATTGTAGCCGTGCTGGGTTGCCGCCATGAACTTGTCGAGGGCAGGGTACCCGAGGATGGCGTTGTACGGGAGGTGGATGTGGGCGACGTCAAAGTCGATGAGCTCGATGTGATAGTTATCGCGCTTGCCGAAGGTGACCGGGAGGCGCACCTGCCCCAGGGGAGTGGTGGAGCCATCGGTCACTCCTGAGAAGGGCTTGGTCAGCATGAGATGATCGTAGGGCACCTGAAGCGTCTCGAACGTCTCGACGGAGAGGACATTGAGCCCAGCGCCGCCGTCGATGAGGGTCTTGTTGACGAGGACGTTGCTGATGGTAGGTGTGCAGAGCATGGGGAGCATGCCTGCGGTGGTCGCGCACTTGAGGTGGTCCTTAGAGTCGAAGGTGATGGTGACCTGTGACCACTTGAGGGGACGCGCAACTTCTAGCTTCGGGAGGGCGGCGTTCACCTCACGAGAGAACTGCTTGAAGATGCGGTTGGAGGCAGGGGCCTGAGCTCCGCCCAGGATGCAGGCGATCGCATGGGGTTCCTGGAAGCCCCCAGCCCCATCGTCCCGCCGGTCATCGTCGATCCTCGTTGGTGGCGGCTGCAGCGGAGGGAGGCCAGCGTTGCCCTGAGGACAGCCCTCGCGAGGCGTCGGGGCCCGTCGTGAGGCTCGTCGCGCCAGCGGTCCTCACGAGGCTGGTCACACCAGTCCTGACGTGGGTCGCGGTTGTCCCAGCGACCTCCGCCGCGGCCCCCTCCATGGCCGTAACCGTGGTCGCCGCGCTCGGGGCGGCGGCCGAAGCGTTCGTCGCGGAGCGTCCTGAGCTCCTGGCAGTCTTTAGTGTTGTGGCTGTGGGTGTAGTGAAAGATGCAGAACGGGCGGCCGCCCTTGGGGGGCTCATCTTGGCCACAACCGCGCTTCGTCTCAAGCTCCGCCGCCAGCACCGCGGGGCCCTTGCGTTTCGCCTCCTTAGCCTTGGCCTTCTTTTCTTCAGGGTCTGCTTCCGGAAGCTCAAGGAGAGAGAGGCGGCCCTCCTCGGCCCTTGCGCACTTGTTCGCCAGGTTGAACATCTCCAGGGCCGGGCACATCTCATCATGAATGGCGAGCTCCTCTTTCATCCTGACGTCCCGGACGCCATCGGTGAACGCCGAGATGATGGCCTCGTCCGACGCCTTCGGGATCTTGAGGCGAACATTCCTGAAGCGTTGTATGTATTTGTGCAGGGTCTCGCCCGGCTGCTGCTTCATGCGCCGCAAGTCGTTCACCCCGAGGGCGCGGTCACGCGTGCCCTGGAAGTTGGCGATGAAGCGCTCGCGGAGCTCATCCCAGGAAGAGATCGATCCCTCCGGGAGGTTCAGGAACCAGGAGAGAGCGCCACCCTTGAGGGCCATGGGGAACCAATTTGCCATGACTTTGTCGTCACCGCTCGCAGCCTCGATGCTCAACGCGTAGAGCTAGAGGAACTCCGCGGGGTCGGGGGTGCCATCATAGCGTGGAGGCAGGTCCGGCTTGAACTTTTCGGGCCAGTTGACACGGCACAGCTCCGGGGAGAAAGCGTGGCAGTCTGCTCCGCTCGCAGGTGCGGCGTGTACGAGGGGAGATGGGTCCCGACGCCCGTGCACCGCGGCCTCCGGCGGCGCACGGTCCTGATGACGGCGCAGGGGTGTGGGGAGCACAAGCGCGTAACCTCGCGGCCTTGGCACCACCTGGCAACTTGCTTCATACCTTGCCTGCACCGGCACCTCGTGCGGCTGGTTGCGCGGACGCGCTTTGCGGCCGGACTTGGGGTCGACGCCGTGTAGAGAAGGAGGGGGAGGTGCGCCATGAGCCACATCGCCCGCCTGGGAGGGCGGAGGACGGAGCGAGTGGGTGGGCACTGGGACCTCGCCAGCGACGCTGACAAGCTCGGCAATGCGACCAAGCCAGTCATCATAGTGATCATGGGCGGGGCGGTAACGCAGCAGCTCGCGTGCCATCAACAGTGCAGCCTGCGGGTTCGCCGGCCCATAGCGAGCGTGAGAGGACGACGCCGAGGCGGGGACGATGGACGGGGTAGGAGTGTGGCCATCGCGTCGCGCGGTGGGTAGCTGCGACGGGTCCTACTGCTCTTGAACGGCTGGACCAGTGGCAGCGTTGGCTGCAGGAGAAGCGGAGCGGCGCGGGGCGGCGCGGCCCACGGGCGCCGTCTGGGCGACGCGGGTGGCTCGGCGCTCGGTGCGGACTTGGCAGGCCTCGGCCATGGGAGCGACGAAGCGGAGACGAAGCGGAACCGGAAGGGAGACCTCGACACGCCCCTACCTGGTGTGCCAAATCTCGGAATCGGGGCTTCGCTGACCTAAGAAGGTTCGAACTCTGGGGCGTGTGCGAAAATCCCAACCAGCTCAAGCCTCAAGCCTGCCGCTCCATAGCCAGACTGTGCCGAAGATGCGTGAGAGCGCGAGAAGATGGACACGACATTTACCCAGGTTCGGGCCACCTTGCGGTGTAAAACCCTACTCCTGCTTTGGGGGATTGGCCTCACGAGGAGGCCGGTGATGAATAGGTACAGTGGTGAGCGACCTCGCGAGGGCACTCGGGTGAGAATGGATCCGGTCTCCTTCTACGGTGGTGGCTAGTCCTTATTTATAGCGGGCCTTGGTCCTCTTCCCTTATCGCTCAGGCGGGAAGGGATCCCACAACAACCAAATTTGAAGGGGAACAGGAAGTACAGCTTATCCTGACTAAAGGTGGTCTTCGCCTGCAAAGCTCCTGGCGTGACGCAGAGGTGGGCTCGACGATGACATCCGTCCTGCCGAGTCCGTGGTCTTGGTCTTGTTGCACCGGAATGGAAACCTTTGGGGGGTTCCTTGGGAACCCGCGTTGGTCCTTGCCTCCTTAGCACCAAAGGGGAAACTGTCTCTATTGCACCCGCTGGCGCCCGCCTGCCATGGTCGTCATGGCTCACGTCATCGCAGCCTCCTGAGGCTGGGTACCTGCATAGGAATCTCCGCTCCTCGGGAGGCAGCCTGGGGAGTCCGCTCCCCTTGGAGGTCTTGGCGCCGTTCCCCTCGCGAGGCTGGAGCCCTCGCGAGGGTGTAGTCTTGAAGGGTTTGTCGTCAGGCCATACTGGACCGTCGACGTGGGCCACGCGCTGGGCCGCAGACAGGCAGGTCTGGATACCCCCGATCCCAGAACGCCGACAGACGAAGCCCACGAACTGACAACTCCGGATCCTGTCCTGATTAATAGAAACAAGAAACAAAATCTAAATAATGTTCCTATGAACTACTGGGATGTGGTGAGAAAACGCTCACGGGAAAGCAAATATTAAGGTCTTACAAGTTCTTACCATGCAGCAGGTGGTGACCGGCAACCAGCGGTGTCAAATAACACCGAAAGATGATAAAGCGATTGCTAGGTGAACGTATGTATACACGGTGTAGAAATATGTGGAGCTGGGTTGGCTTTATATATGTGGAGAAAATGCTACAACCACGTTAATTAATGCAAGCTGAAAAATCGCTCAAAGTGATCGAGTGCTGGGCTTAGCCTAGACCGTACTAGAGACGCGAGCCTAAAACACAGAGAAATTTACACAGACATAAATTTCGAATGTACATATGTGAATGCAGAAACGGGTACTTAGCAGCCAAAACAAATGGCGTACTAAAACAGATTGGGGTAAAGCAGCAAGCTGCAAAGGAAAATAGGCGACGTGCACTTTCTTTCCTTGCTTTTCTCAAGATATACCTCCCTGGTGTAAAGCACACAACCATCCTTTTTTTTGCTCTCCTCTTTTTTCTTTTCTTAGAACGCTGTGTTACTTTTTTTTGGCAGCACGATCTCCAAGGTCAATGATTCCCACACCAACACGTATGTATACTCCTCCAAACCGACTCCTGTTTTTTTATACCTTTACAAAGTCAACTTTCCAACCGAACAAAAAGAGAACACTTTTTTTTGCTTCCGTCTCCACTTCTCCCAAAATGAAGCTGGTCCCTTTCTTTCCAGGTCAAACTCTCCAATACGTGAGGATCATCTTTTATTTTTTTCTTACTCTCTCTCTCCTCATGAAAAACTTCACATGGAAACAACCAACTACTCTTGCCAAACGTGGAAACAACCACCTTCTCTTCCTTGATTTACATGCATATTTCCTTCTAAATATTTATCTCTTTCCAAAAGCAAACAACTCACGTGAGATTACTTTCGAAAATGCCAAACGACCTGTTTTTTTTTACACGTCCAGAATTTAGAGATCTCCAGCCGAAACATGTTCCTTCTTTTTGCTCTTTCTCGTTTGGAATACCTTCCACACTTCAAACGTGGCAACCTAGGAAAGAAACAAATACGTGATTCTCTCCTATTCCATGGGAAACATTTTTTTTAGGGCCCCGATATTCACCACACGTGTGGCATATTAGACATGCGTCCACACGAAAAAGTATCAGGTGATACCAACCCTCAAATGCTACCATGATACCAACTATCAAAATTCAAATTTATACATGTCAAAAAAATTCTTAAAAAATCATGGATGTTCGCAACACATATGTCAACAACCCCTAAAAAATTCAGATCGAAATTCAACATAAACAAAGAGAAAAAAAATGACAAATCCATCATGAATAGTGTCAAAAGAAGACAAAAGGAAAAATGACACTATTCACATCTGAAATTGTTTTTTTTTGTTTCTCCTTGTGTATTTCGAACTTTGATCTGAATTTTTTAGAGGCTGTCGACATATGTGTTGCAAACATCCATGATTTTTTTCAGAATTATTTAACATGTCCAAATTTGAATTTTGAAAGTTGGTATCATGGTAGCATTCGAGGGCTGGTATCACCTGATACTTTCCAGCGTCCACACACCGTGTATGGCATACGTAGGAGACAGCCCACACGGGTCGTGTGCGGGCGAACAATAGAACTGCCCACACGTGTGAACGCGGCTACTTCGTGCCACACGCCCAACAAGTACTAGTCATCCCGACCCGCGTGTGTGGCACGAAGCAAATCTGCCCACACGTCCTCGCGCAGCTACGTTAGTTACCCGCGGGATGGCAACTCTAGTTACCCCTGGGGATGGCAACTCTAGTTATCCCGGATGGCAACTGTAGTTGTAAAAGCATGGCAACTCTCTCTGTTTTGGTTAACTATAGTTACCCGCGGGATAACACTTTAGTTATCCGGGGATAGTTGCCATGTGTGTTTACCTAGTTGCCGCGTGTGGTTCAACCATAGTTGTCATGTATGGTTAATCGTAGTTGCCATGTGTGTTTACCTGGTTGCCACGTTCGCGCAACTGCAGTTGCCATATAGCAACGAATCGTAGTTGCCATGTGTGTTTACGTAGTTGCCACGTACGCGCACTGCAGTTGTCATGTAGCAATGTACGAGTGATGTGTGGGCGAAGAGCAGTTCGCCCACACGCGGTGGACTAGGTGATGACCGTGTGGGCAGAAACCGGTTCGCCCACATGGCGCAGCTGGCAACCGCACGTTGTGGGTCGTGTGGGCAAACTCTCCAACGCCCACACACACACGATGATGCCTACGTGGCACAGAAATTCCAACAGATTCCTTTAAAATTCGTGCAAAATAGAATCAACATGGATAGACGCGTGTGGGCGAAGTGCAAACTGCCACTCGTGTGGGCGTTCTCTTTTCCTTTTTTTATGGTTAAAACCTTCCACCGAAATTGATGCCTTTCCAAAATATCAGCCGTTTCTTTTTAGAGTTGGTCACCAGATCACGATCTACACTGGCCGCTTTCCTTTTCTTTCTTTAAGAGTACTAGTACTACTCAGGTTTTTAAGGAAAGGAATCCCAACAACTCTTCCAAATATGTGGTTGTACCTTTTAATTCCTCCTCTCTCTTCTGTTTTATATCAGAATTTTGTAGGACTTATCTCCACATGACTAGCAACCAAAGGAAACTTTCTCTCGGTGAGTTAAGCACATGCATGACGTGGCCATCAATATAACCCAACCGAAATCTCTCTCTTTATGTTTTCTTCTACCAACTCGCTCGGTCTCTTCCCAATTAAACTCCTAATATGTACGAATCTCCTCCCAAAAATATTTTAAATCCTTTCCTTCCAAAACAAGAGATTATCTGATGAGATCAAATCCAAGTTTGTCTTTAACAGATTTCTCTCTCTCTCTAAGATGAATCGGGTTGCAATATGAACCAAGAAGATGATGACGACGAACAACAAAAGTGGATGGACGGTGGTGACGACGGCGAATAAAACAAATGGCAGCGAAAGATGACAATGAAGTGGATGATGGTGTATGTGAATCAGCGTGAACAAAACGTGACTAGAACTCGAAACTCTAAAAGACTAGACACCAAAACCAGTAACTCGACACACGATGCAACCAAAAATTCAACAATGCAAAAACTAAGCGGTAATAGCGAAAAGCTCAGACAGTCTGGGATACGGATGAACTAATCTAACTTTTTTTGTGGCTTTTTCTTGAACTCTAGGTATGAAAAACAAATCTAATCTAGGGATAACTGGAAATTCTCACCGAGCAACCTGAAAACTGATACCACTTGATAGAGGCGAGGGTCCCGATCTTTCGATGAGATGATAACTATCGATTTGGTGGAGACGACTTTGACGATCCGACTACAAACGTGCATGACGTTACGCGTTGGCAATCGCTAAACCAACTCCAAGAAGGTTATTGACCACACCGGAGCACGATCAACCTGACCACAAAGGTTTATTCGTGCAAGCAATCGAAGAACAAGCAAGAATATGATAAGGCAATCTGAATATTGCGAATATAGATGAAGTATTGATAAAGGTGAGGTTCCGAAAGCAGTCTTGGTCTGGTCTTTGGACACAAACGAAGTACACGAAGTTGCAATGGCTAACTTTTAACTAAACAAAACCCAAAGAAAAAGCTACTAGATTGATCTACTTATATAGGAGCAAGGGGTGGCGGCCAAGTAGGTGGGAGGACGTCCCAAGGCATCCTAAAACTAACGCTAGGTCGTACAAGGCCTATGGGCCCAAGTGGAGGTGATGCAACACCTTTGGACTTATATTTTGACTCGGATTCTGCTGCAACATCAGATTGTTTCATCAATATCTCCACGCTCCGGACGAATTTGAAGGTTACTGCAATTAGGTTCGAACGTACATGAAATCTACTTTCCAACAAACAAAGAATCAACCAATTCGGAGTCCGGATGAAAAACTTCTTGGCGTTTTGAGACAGGTATGTCTGTGTAATCCGAATCTAAGCCCAGAACGTGAGAGACTTGGACTCTATCTTCTCTTGGGCTAAAAGTAACGTGAGAGAACTTCTTGAACAACACCTAAATGTCTCTTTTTCCCTTATCTTCATATATGGATTGTACAAGTGTCAGGTAGTTCTGTAATTGGGCATGAAACAAAAAGAGCTGAAGTACTTGTTTTTTTTAGAAAAGGAGGATTACCTCCGGCCTCTGCATCAGCATGATGCATACGGCCTCTTTATTAATGAGAAAAAAACAAATAGTCTGTGGTCTCGAACATACTCTGAAGGAGCAACAAAAACACAATTCGTAAAACACAAATAATGCCACAACCGGCGAAAATAGGCCTAGATGCCTAACCATCTATCCTATTACTGGACCGCCATCCAAACCGGTTGAATATATCCCTCGCTACCATCTCCCACCGGGCAGACCCAGTAACCAAAGGCTCCCTGGTTTCCGCAGGAGTGAGTAACGACTACGTACGGATTAACGCCGATGCCCTGTGTAGTACCTGCAAACAATGTATATGTATTTGTCTGTTAAAAACCATGTCATTCCTGCAGTTCCCTATAGCCCAGAGAAGTGCACACACTCCTATGCAAATATGTCTAGCGGTATTTATATCAACTCCATTTAGCCACGTACCAAATAACGCGTCAATGCTATCTGGAGGGATGATATTAAAAGTTATGCGAACAGTTTGCCATAATAGTTTTGCTAGCGGACACTGGAAAAAAAGGTGTTTGATGGTTTCCTCATGATCACAAAAGCTACATCGCGTACTTCCTGGCCAATTGCGCTTTGCTAAATTGTCCTTAGTGAGAATCACCTTCTTGTGAACGAACCACATGAAGACTTTGATTCTCAATGGAACCTTGACCTTCCAAATATGAATCGACTTGGAGATAGCAGTTGTGTCAATAAGGTTAAGGTACATCAATTTTACTGAAAATATGCCGGTGGTTGTTAGCTTCCACCGAAGCTTATTGGGTTCGTCCGATAGCTGAACATCCATGAGTCTTCTGACTAAGTGCAACCACTCCTCCCATCGATGGCTTATCAAAGCTCTTCGAAACTGAATATTTAGAGGACTTGACTGTAATATTGTGGCAACATACGCATCTTTACGTTGCACAATATTATACAGAGCTGGATACTGTAAGGCTAAGGGCGTCTCCCCCAACCACATATCTTCCCAGAATCTCGTTGACCCTCTGTTTCCAATAATGAACTTAGTTCTATGGAAAAATTGTGCCTTCATTTTCATCAAACCTTTCCAGAATGGAGAATCAGTGGGTCGAACAGTGACCCGGGCTAAGGTTTTAGAATGCAAGTACTTATTACGTAAAATTTGTACCCACATACCTTATGTCTCTACAGATAGTCTGTATAGCCACTTACTAAGCAAATATCTGTTCTTAACCTCTAAATTCTCAATCCCCAGACCTCCCTGGTCCTTGGGTCTGCATATAATGTCCCATCTGGTAAGTCTATATTTCTTCTTAACTTCATCACTCTGCCAAAAGATGCGGAATCGATAGAAATCCAATCTTTTGCGTACCCCTACCGGTACCTCAAAGAAGGACAGGAGGAACATAGGCATACTCGTAAGAACCGAGTTAATCAAGATTAGCCTTCCTCCATAAGACAGAAGCTTACCCTTCCAGCATCTCAGTTTCTTCTCAAATCGATCCTCTATACACTTCCACTCTTTATTTGATAGCTTACGATGGTGAATAGGTATGCCCAAGTAGTTGAACGGTGGGCTTCCCAATTCACATCCGAACAGATGTTTATAATCTTCTTGTTCTTCTTTGGCTCTCCCAAAGCAAAACAATTCACTCTTGTGAAAGTTGATTTTTAAACCCGACAACTGTTCGAATATGCAGAGGATAAGTTTCATGTTTCTTGCTTTCGCTATGTCATGTTCCATAAAGAGCATAGTATCATCAGCATACTATAGAATAGACACCCCACCCTCAACTAGATGAGGTACTAATCCACCTACCAGGCCTTCCTGTTTAGCCCTTCCTATTAGTATTGCTAACATGTCTGCAACTACATTAAATAGGATTGGGGACATTGGCTCTCCCTGCCGAAGACCTTTATGAGTTTGGAAAAAATGACCAATATCATCATTAACTTTAATTCCAACACTCCCGTTTTGTACAAATGATTCGACTTGCTTCCTCCATAGCTCGTCAAAACCCTTCATACGTAATGCTTGCTATAGGAATGGCCATTTAACTTTATCATATGCTTTCTCGAAATCCACCTTGAAGATAACCCCATCTAGTTTCTTCGAATGAATTTCATGAAGGGTTTCATGTAGGACAACAACACCCTCCAGAATGTTTCTACCTGGCATGAATGCCGATTGACTAGGTTGCACCACAGCATGCGCAATCTGCGTCAATCTATTGGTCCCAACCTTAGTAAATATTTTGAAGCTCACATTAAGAAGGCATATAGGTCTGAACTGTTCAATACGCACCGCCCCTTCCTTCTTTGGCAACAACGTAACAGTCCCAAAGTTTAGGTGGAATAGCTGCAAATGCCCATCAAACAAGTCCTGAAACATCGGAAGTAGGTCGCCCTTAATAATGTGCCAACATCTCTTATAAAACTCTACTGGAAACCCATCCGGACCTGGTGCCTTGTTATTCTTCATTTGCGATATTGCATCAAACACCTCTTTCTCCGTAAATGGTGCAGTTAATATCTCATTCTCGTCCGTCCCGAGCTGAGGGATATCACCGACCAACTACTCATCCATGGACACTGTGTTGTCCTCTGGGGCACCGAAAAGTTTCTTATAGTATTCCGAGATGTACAACTTTAGGTTTTCATGCCCAACGATTGTACCCTCATCATGTTCGAGTTGATAAATTTTCTTCTTTCTGTGTTTTCCATTAGCAATCAGATGGAAAAACTGGGTGTTATCATCCCCTTCAACTACTTGACGCACTTTCGCTCTAAGTGCCCATCTCAACTCCTCTTCTCTGAGGAGCTGTTTAAGATTATGTTCTCCCTCCGCTTTTGATGCCCTCTCATTATCATCCAACAGCACGGATTCAGCTTTTATATCTAGCTCATTTATAAGTTCGAGAAGCCTTTGTTTCTCCAGCTTATAAACGCCGCTTTCATGCTTTGCCCAACCCCGTAGGAACTTCCTTAGATGTCTAATTTTATTTTGCCATTTATCCACATTCGATCTTCCCCCCGTGACCCTCGCCCATTATCTAGCTATAAGGTCCATGAATCCTTCTCTTTCAAACAAGGCCAACTCGAAAGAGAAAGCGTTCTTGTTACCCACGTGGGTTGCCTCCTCGGAGTCAACAAACAATGGGGTATGATCGGAAATGACCCTGGACAACGCTCGCACAGTCACCCGTGGGAATTTCTGCGCCCATTCCACACTAGTAAGAACCCGATCCAACTTCACAAATGTTGGATTAGGTAAAGTGTTCGCCCAGGTAAATTTTCTTCCCGATAACTCTATCTCTCGTAAGTCCAGACTTTCGATGATTGTATTGAACATGAATGACCATCTGCCATCAAATTTATCATTATTCTTTTCATCTCTTCGCCTAATTATGTTAAAGTCACCTCCCACTAAAATCGGTAGCCGCTCGTCCCCGCAAATTCGGACGAGGTCAGCCAAGAAGTCCATCTTGAGCTCCGGCTGAGCCGCACCGTACACCGCCACTAGCGCCCATTGGAACCCATCCTCCTTGGAGTGCACTCTAAATTTGACGGCAAAATCTCCCAAAACCACGCTTCGGACTTCGAGCGTCTCGCACCTAACCCCAAGTAAGATCCCTCCAGACCTTCCTCTTGGAGGTAGACAGTGCCAGTCAAAGTCAATACCACCGAAGATCATACCTAAGAACTGAGACGTGAAATTATCTCTACCAGTTTCCATTAAAGCAATAAAATCAATCCTCTCAAGAGTTGTTTCCGCTAGAAATCTTCGTTTAGCCAAGTCAACAAGACCTCTGCTATTCCAAAAGATTCCTTTCATCTGTCATCATGAAATTTCTTTGCAGTCTTAAATCGAGCACTCCGGCGGGCTGCCGATACAGGATACACCTTACTCTTCCAGGATCGTTTTGGCTTATCCTGTCCAGCAACTCGGTCCGCATAACCGGTCACTGTCTGTGAGCACACATTCGGTTCCGTAGGGGCCACATACCCCTCCGTATCGATTTCATTATCCTCCTCTGTTACCAGAGATGATGGCACAAGATCTTCACATAGACGTTCTATAGCCCCCATCCCTAGTTCATTAATCTCAGTATCGTTCATAGTTTTTACCGCCGCAATATTGCGCAACATATCCATAGCCCTCTCGGCCTCTAAGCCTAAAAGGTCATTTACAGATTTTGATATTTCCTTTCCATTGCTACCCAGAGACACCCCTAGTTTATTTGCATTTGAAATAATTTCATCATCAGAAAAATGCAAGATAGAACAGCTAGTATTTATGGCCATACCTGTCGTCGCCTCGATGTCACGAAGCTTAGCCGCCCGCATGGCACGGCCCATCAGCAAGTCATCAGCATCCGGCTGAGCCTGTAGCCGGTGGCTCGTCCGCCTATCCCCGGCCGCCGGGTCCGGGATACCTCCGAACGCGACGACCTCCTCGGTTGAGGGCTCGGTCAGAGAGGGGCCTCCTGCCCCCTTTCCAACCGGGCTAGTTGGCCCGCTGTCGGTCACTAGGCGACCTCCTGTCGCCTGCGCGGCAAAGCCAGAGATCCCACCTGCGGCACTCCCTACCGTGACACTCGCTGAGTGGTGGTGAGTAGCTTTACCGCCAGAAGACCGCGCCGTCACCGGGGCAGTTGGGTTATGGCTGCCAGCCAGCATCCCAACCGCACCCGCCGACCCCTGGACGCCGAGTGGTGAAGCAGAAATGTTGCTTAGCCCATCCTCCCTGGTTGGAGCAACGACAGACGAGCCTATAGTACCGGCCGCCCACGGTGAGGCCTTCGCCCTCGGTGAGGCCTTCGCCTTCAAGGGAGGCGTCCTGGATACCTGTGGTGTCGTAGGAGGTGAAAGAGGAGGTAGCTCCTGCTCCTCCAGATCATCAAGCTCCACCTTGACACCCCAAAGACTGCCCGGAGCCGAGGAAGATCCAAAAGATCCAAACCGCAGCAGATTAGATGAGGAAGATACATTGGACTGCTCCCTATTATTGCCAGTCTCAGACGATTTGGCCGGTGGTGCCGCCCCTCTGTCAGTCATGTAAGTGCATCTAGTGCCCCTTAGTGATTTTGGTGTATTGAAGACTTATAGGTTAAGGGACTAATATGTGTGTGAGTGTACACAGGCTCTATAAGTCGCTGAGGAGTTTGATATATTCAAAGAATGTCGACCCCTAAAAATGAATGTCTTCAGCTGAAGACTTTGGTGAAGACTTTGATATTTCCCTGAAGACTTTGAAGCTGAAGAATTCGGTGTGACCTTGAAGATATGAACGAGGACTATGAAGCGTGAAGACTTTTGTTTTCGTAGTTTCATTTCCTTTCTTTGAGTCATAGGAAACACCGTACTACTAAAGGGGGCCGAGGTAATACTAAGGAAAATTTTCCAACTGATGCTCAACTCAAAAGCCTCAACATAACCAATTCTTCGAGTGAAGCCTTTGGAAATCTCTTATAGCTTAGTCAAGTTCTTGAGTGACAGAGACGATGTTCTTCTGGTCTCTGAGGAAATTGGTCCGACTGAGGAGTTAGGATTTCGCTAGTGCGAATTGCCTACCGTGAGGAATATGATAAGCCCTGTGGAATTTGATAGTTCAAATTCCGACCGTTGTTGTGCTTTGCGCCAGCTGTCCAGATATTTTATCCACCTAACGGTCATATCATTGGGGGGCATTTATGTCTTATCATGTCGGGTTGCACCCTGGCTATAAATAGCCACCCCCCTCAACCAATAGCTGGTTGGCTGCTCCGAGAGAGAACTTGACACATGTCATTTGAGAGTAACCCATTCCTCGAGGACTTTGAGAGAAAATCATCAGTGAGGAAAAACCCAAAACCCAAACCACCAAAACCCAAAGTGATTGAGCATCACTGAAGAGATTGTTCATGTGTGGAACCAACACTTTTTACCTTTGAAGACTGTGTACCCTCCAGACGGTTAGGCGTCATGGTCTAGAGCATTCAGCAGTCAATTGTGGATCGCCAGGTGACCGAGTTTGTGAGGGTTTGGAAGTCTACCCTAAAGACTTACCACGAGTGTTGGGCGAGGTCTGTGTGACCTTAGCTCAAGGAGAATACGGTAAGGACTGTGTGTCCTGGGACTGTGTGTCCTTTGGTTTAAATACCAAGCCGCTCCGAACCAGACGTACGACTGTCACAGCAATTGGAACTGGGTCATCAAATCACTGTCTTCATCGAGCACCTGGTTCTATTTCCTCAACCCTTCATTTCCTCGAAGTATTTGTAGATGAATCTGATCGTTACTGATTGAAGAATTTGACTAAAAACTGTCTCAATTTCCTCATCTCCAATTCTTCAGTCACTTTATCTTCTGCCTGCTTATCCTGTTCACGCTACTTATGCTCTGTGTATGTTTCATTTCATCATGATGACTATGCTACTGCTATGTTCCGCATGCACTTGAGTACTTATTCCGCTGCAAGTAGTTCGTCACTTAGGTAATTCCTCAACTAGTAATTCCTCAGTGACGAATTTGTAAAAATTGCCTATTCACCCCCCCTC
Source organism: Elymus sibiricus (assembly GCA_039707655.1). Classification (NCBI taxonomy): domain Eukaryota; kingdom Viridiplantae; phylum Streptophyta; class Magnoliopsida; order Poales; family Poaceae; genus Elymus; species Elymus sibiricus. The sequence goes on from CM077669.1 coordinate 260,922,934, forward strand.
TAGTCGATATAACGCACTTTCAATTGGTACCAGAGCAAGGTACTCCCCTGTTCTGTGTGATTTTTGTTTAGCCACCTGGAGTTTTAGTTATGTCGACTGCAGGCATGATCAAGGTCTCAGCTGGGTGTCCTACCTTCGATGGGATGGACTACCCCTACTGGAAGAATAAGATGCACATGCATCTTGAGGCAATTGACAACAATCTCTGGTATGTTGTGGAAAATGGTGTTCCCTTTGTCATTCCCACTATCAACGCTACTGATGTGAAAAGATTCAAGCAACTCGACTCTCAAGCGAAGAATATCATATGTGGCCATATGAGCAAAGGTCGGTATGGCAGAGTGAGTGCTTTGGAGACTACTAAGCTTATCTAGGATAGGCTGTCCAAAGTCAATGAAGGCATTTCAACTCAACGTGACTCTTGAGTTGATGTTCTTCGCAATCTCTTCAACCGCTTCAAAAGACTCGACAACGAAAATGTTCAACAAACTTTCGATCGCCTCACTGATATCTCCAATGAGCGTCAGGCTCTTGGTGCCACTGACATCATCGACCATGAGGTGGTGAAGAAACTGCCGAGATCTCTTGATTCCTCATTCGATACACTTGCTTTGATGATTCAAGAACGTGGAGACTACAAGTCACTAGATCCTGCTGATATTCTTGAGAGACTCAATACTCATGAATTCCAACAAGCTAAGAAGAGAGACCTCTACGGGCCAAGCTATGGAAGATCTCGTGCTTTGATGGCCAAGGCAATGTCCTCATCCGAAGACGAAGAATCTGATAGTAGCCTTGGTGATCCTGAAGAACTGAGTCAGGAGCTAGCAATGCTCGTGAGGAAATTCCAGAAGTTCTCAAGGAGAGGTCGGTTTGGAAAATCATCAAGAAGTGGCATGAAGAACTCAGAATCTTCATCAAGCGATTACAAGAAAAGAACTTGTCACAAATGCAAGAAATTTGGCCACTATATTGCTGACTGTCCTCTCTGGGAAAAAGAATCAAAGAAGAACAAATACAAGGATGACAGTTCTGATGACTCAAAGAAAAAGAAGAAATCTTCAAAGTCCTCATCTTTGAAGTCTTCATCGCACAAGAAGAACAACTTATGGAAGGCTCGTGCACTTATTGGCAAGCAAATGGATTCTGAAGAAGAATCTGAAGAATATGAGGAAGTGGAGGAATCTGAGGAGGAGTCAGACTCTGGTGTGGCGAGCCTAGCTCTCGCTACTAATTTCGTCAGCAAGTCCATCTTCAATGATGAAGAAAATGGGAACTCTAACGACTCTGACGTCAGCAACGACGACTATGCTCCCACCTATTGCTTCATGGCAAAAGGTGCCAAGGTACTCAAACACCATTCCTCCTCTGAATCAAGTGATGGTGAATCTGAGGATTACATGAAACCTAGCTATTCCAAACTTGCTAATATTGCCACTAAACAACAAAGTGCCATTGAAAAGCTTCAGAAACTGCTAGACAAAAGTGATGACCTGTTAAATGAGGAAATGGATCGCACTCAAACTCTGACTAAGGGACTTCAAAGTCTTCAGTCTAAGTTTGATAACCTTCAAAGTCGTCATGATACTCTCTTAGTCGATCATGAGAAGCTTTCTTATGAATTTCTTCAAAGAAAGCAAGATCTTGAGAAACTAAGGGTGTCTCATGAAGATCTTCAAAGGGATAACGATTCTTTGCTCGCGCAACAGATTAGTACCGCTCAGGAAGATTTTGTTCCACCTTGCTTGAAATGCATCGAATGTGAAACTGCTCATTCTACACCTGAAAGTTCAAATGCTTCTATTGCTGCAAATTCTTCAACTATTTCCGTGGTCACAAATTCCTCATCTGAGGATACCACAAGTATCACTGACGAAAATGCAGGGTTGAAGGAATTGTATGTGACATGCATATACAAAAGTCTCAAAGGGCATAAAACCCTTTGCGATGTGCTTAAAAAGCAGATTCTGAACAGGAACCCTAGGAAAGAGGGTATTGCATTTGAGAGGAAACTCAATGCTGATGGATCTTACTGGAAACCTGAGTAGTATCCCAAAACCTCATGGGTTGCTGCAAAAGGACCTCCTGTAGATCCATCTAATTTATCTGGCTTTACTTGTGAAACTTCATATTCCTGTGATGAGTCAATTGACTCCAACTATAAACTGTTCAAAAATCAGAATGGTGAAGTATTTGCTAGATATGTTGGAACTAACTGCAGGAATGGTCCCCCTCTGAGGAAAATCTGGGTTCCCAAGAGCTGCTTGGAAAGTCTTTAGGTGAATGTCCTCATGACACCACCCCCGGAGAAAAGGAACCCCAGATCAAATTCCTCATATGGACCAAAGTCTTCACATGGACCAAATTCCTCATATGGTCAAAAATCATATCATTCTCGTGATAACGCTTCTATTTCGCAGGGAAAATCAAAGGGTCATGAATATGTGCATAATTCCTCAAATCATTATGTTCATAAGTCCTCGAAGAATTTCTCTGTATATTCATATGAGTACTCTAACCCCCATCCTGTGAAACGAAGTGCACTTGCCTCAATGCCACCATTCTCATATGGTGCTCGCAGAATGATGAACTCTTTGCCACCCCTCCAGATGTGGGTGGTGATGAAATTGAACTAACCTTTTATGCAGGATCAGGTCTCCAGGCGAACTTGAACGTCTAAAGAATTTGCTGGAGACCTGAGGAAATGCTTGAAGGGACGCAAGCTATTCATGAAGAAATGAATTATTCATTTCTCACGTCCTCATATTACTCTGCTTACTATACTGTGTGATGAAATTCAATATGATGAATTTGATGTCATATTCTTCACTCTGAAGCATATGCGGTTGTAAGCTGTACTAATTCATCTGCAGGATAAAACTCCCAAAACAACTGAGTGGGTCCTCGACAGTGGATGCACCAACCACAAGACTGGTGACCAGGAACCTATTGATGAATATTCCACTGGTCCCTTCTCATCTGAAGCATATCACCTACGCTGATAAAGGAAAAAAGCTAGGTATTGGGTCTAGGTAAGGTTGCAATTTCGAAGGATCGACACATGGATAAGGTGATGCTTGTCGAGTCCCTCAGTTTCAACCTCATGTCTGTCTCAATGCTTTGTGATCTTGATATGGTTGTCATCTTTGGCAAATATCGTTGTGTTGTCATCATGGAATCTGACAAATCCAAAGTCTTCGAAGGCTTTAGGAGAGGAGACTTGTATATTGTTGATTTCTCTACAGGTCCACAGCCGGCCACATGTCTACTTGCAAAAGCTACAGAAGGCTGGCTATGGCATCGACGACTTGGTCACGCTGGCATGAGGAACTTGCACACGCTCGCGAAGAAAAAGCATGACATTGGCATTGAGGGAGTCAAATTCCTCAAGGATTACTTGTGTGGGGCTTGTGAGTCTGGAAAGATGACCAGATCCAAGCATCCATCCAAGACCATCATGACTACCACTCGTCCGTTTGAATTGCTTCATATGGATCTCTTTGGTCCCACTCACTATGCCACACTAACAAATACTCCATGCTTATATGGATTTGTCATTGTTGATGATTTCTCTCACTATACTTGGGTGCACATTATCCTGTACAAATCTGAAGTGTAGAATGTCTTCAAACAATTTTCTTCAAGGGCCTCGACGAATTTCGGCGTCAAGATCAAGCATATCAGGAGTGATAATGGGACTGAGTTCAAGAACACGGGTCTTGATGATTATCTTGATGAACTTGGTATTACTCAGCAGAATGGCGTTGTGGATCACAAGAATAGGACTCTTGTTGAGATTGCTCGCACCATGCTTGATGAATATAAGACCCCTCATCGCTTCTGGCCTGAGGCAATCAATACTGCTTGCCACATCATCAACAGGGTATATCTTCACAAATTCCTCAAGAAGACTTCATGTGAACTTCTCACTGACAAGAAACCCAATGTGAGTTATTTCAAAGTCTTTGGTGCAAAATGCTGGATTAGAGATCCTCACCACAGTTCAAAATTTGCACCAAAAGCACATGAAGGTTTTATGCTTGGTTACGGAAAGGACTCGCACACCTACAGAGTCTTCAACACCTATCACAACAAGGTTGTTGAAACTGTAGATGTGCGGTTCGATGAAACTAACGGCTCGCAAAGAGAGCACCTGCCTCCTGTGCTAGATGAAATGCCACTTGAGGAATCCATTAGGTTCAAGGACACTGAAGATGTGATCCCTACTAAAGAACAACTACTCTTTGAAGAAGTTGTACCCAACGCTGAAGACCTTCATGCTGATACACCTGAAGAAAATGACGCTGAAGAAAATGCTCAACCTCAACAAAGTCTTCAACCTGCTCATCCACGACTTGCAAATGCAGTGCAGATCGAGAAAATCCTCGATGACATCAATGCACTAGGTCCTCTCACTCGCTCAAGAGCCTCTCATTTGTCTAACTTATGTGGGAACTTTGCTTTTGTCTCTATCACAGAGCCCACCAAAGTTGATGAAGCATTCTTGGAGCCTGAGTGGATTCAAGCCATGCAAGAGGAATTGCATCAATTCAAGCTCAACAACGTGTGGGAACTCGTCAAACGCCCAGATCCTCACAAGCACAATGTCATAGGTACCAAGTGGATCTACCGCAACAAACAAGATGAACTTGGTCAAGTAGTGAGGAATAAGGCCCGTCTTGTGGCACAGGGCTACACACAGGTTGAGGGAATTGACTTTGATGAAACTTTTGCACCTGTTGCTAGACTGGAAGCTATTTGCATATTGCTTGCTTATGCTAACCATCACAATATCATCTTATATCAAATGGATGTGAAAAGTGCATTCCTCAATGGTAAGCTTGAGGAAGAATTATATGTTGCTCAACCCCCAGGTTTTGAAGATCCTAAGTATCCGGACAAAGTCTTCAGACCCAACAAGGCTCTCTATGGCCTCAAGCAAGCCCCTCGTGCGTGGTATGACACACTGAAGGAATTCCTTATGAAGAAAGGCTTCAAACCCGGTTCACTTGATCCAACTCTTTTCACCAAATCATATGATGATGAATTGTTTGTGTGCCAAATATATGTGGACAATATTATCTTTGGATGTACTGACAAACGTTATAGTGACGAATTCGCCTATATGATGAGTGAAGAATATCAAATGTCTATGATGGGAGAGCTCAAATTCTTTGTAGGGCTTCAAATTCGTCAACAACGCAATGGCATCTTCGTATCTCAAGAGAAATACCTCAAGGATGTCCTGAAGAAATTCGGCATGCAGGATTGCAAAGGCGTCAAGATTCCTATGCCCACATCGGCTCAACTCTGCACTGACGAAAGTGATAAAGATTTCGATCAGAAGGTACTCCATGATTGGTTCTTTATTGTATCTATGTGCATCTAGGCCAGATACTATGCTTAGTGTTTGCATGTGTGCCCGATTTCAAGCCAAACCGAAGGAATCACACCACAAGGCTGTGAAACATATTCTTCGATATCTAGCTCACACACCAACACTAGGATTATGGTACCCCAAGCACTACTAGAAAAAACCCTGTTAGTGGCGCACCTATTTTGGCTATTAATGGCGCACTATAGGTGCGCCACTATTAACACGCCACTAGTAATAAATAGTAATGGCGCACCTCTGGTGCGCCATTACTATTCCAAATACTAGTGGCGCACCATGTGGTGCGCCATTACTATTGCTACAGGTGCGCCACTACTAACCCTTAGGTGCTCCACTGGTATTCCGTCCAGGTGCGCCACTAATAGCCTTATAGGTGCGCCACTAGTAATAAAGGAAGGTGCGCCACTAATAAGGGCTGAAATGCGCCACTAGTAATGTATTTGGAAAACAAAAAAAAATCCAAATTTACAGAAAACAACCTATAAGGAAAAATAATTTAAAAACAAAAAATGAAATAGAATCATATTTTTTATTATAGTAAGAATATTACAATGTCTTTACAAGTATCCAATAAAAGGAAAATTGCAAGGAAATAAAAGAAAATCCTAAAACTAATCTTCTAGTAATCTTTTCTTCTTTTTCTTCACTTTATCCCTGCAAAGTGTAACAAAATAAACAGAAAGACAAACAAACTATTTATAACATGTCAATACTATATATCAACAGAAGTACAAAAGAGGAGCAAACATCATTAATGAAAGAGCTTAAAAGAATCATGTGGGTTTTATGGCACATATATATCAACACTGACACCCTTAAAATGTTCGTCACAAAAAGAATAATTAAAAAGATTAGGAATGCAAATTACAGGTTCCGAACTTGCATCCTTAAAAACTTATAATAAATTGTTGTCAATTGGAACTGGTAGCATCCACAATAGCAGAAACGGGACTCTCAAAACTGATATGCATACAGGCTCTCAGAATTATTATAAAGTTCATAGAAGGATGCATGTTTTTATAATTTACGTAACATTGCTGCGCCTAGTTCCCATGGTAAATCTGTACCCCCAGACCAAAATCAAGCTAGTAAACACTCTTCCAAGGTCTATGAGCATGAGAAGCATAAAAATAGAAGGACATGACTTTGGTCACTTATGTGAGAAGATGTGGTACTACAGCCTTGTATTTATCTCCATATTGGAGGGAAAGTAAATAAATGTGATTGCACTGATCTGCAGTATAACTTACCAAGTTACCATCTGAGCACTACTTGGTGAATGATACTTCAATATGCGTTTTAGGTAATTGACACATTCTTCATCTCCAGATTTTACTAAATTCCAAAATTTTAGTTGGATCTGAAGTCATATTAGCCATTTCCTGCAGAAATAATAAACTCATGATGCCAATAACATGGAAGATGAAACCAGTAAAATCTTGCACTATATAATCTCATCAATTAACAGAAAAATATCGAGTTACTAAATATTTTCAGAAACAAAGCAATCCAGCAGAAGAGACGCAGCAGGGAGTTGTTCATATTGATTCATAACACTCCATATGCTCTCAACAGTAAAGGAGAGAGTAGAACCAGAAAAAGTTAATGAGAAGTTTGATGACATCTCTCTTCTTGGATGTTGCACATTATATATTGACCATGTAGTCATAGCTGGTAAAAGAGATTCAGTTTTGTCACCTAATGAACCTATATACCACAAAGATCTGATATGAACGTTAAGAAAATAAAAATGGAGAATATCAGAATATAGATATGGCAATCCCCTATGCAGCAAGCCACAAATCTGTAGGTGCCGAATTTAAATGCTCTCTTGTTTAGTATAGGAGATACGATTGCAGACCTGCAAAGTGAGAGCTGGAAAATTAACAATAGGGAGGTCATCTATACCAGGTTGTCGCGAATAGACGATCATGCAAGCTTGTTGGTTTATCTTTTTTCCTTCAGAAGCTCCACATAATCACCTGTTGGAAGAACACTTCAGTAGACGAAGAAATGAGTTCACATCTTGATAATTAGACATGACTTCATGATCATCCATTCACTTAGTAGATTTAAAAAAGATATATACATATGAGTATTAGATAATACTCTGCTACAACAACTGAATTGGCATACCCGTCGTCAAATCCTGTTTAATTATACGGAACTCTAACATTTATCGACAATCATAGCGTCAACAGAATGGGCAAAAACAGAAACCTGTTTGTTTCAACCAATATATCGACAATATATTCAACATTCCAATATTTATCAATTCATAGGACCCGGTGCAGAAAAATACTCACAAATATTCTACTAAAAAATTTCATAAGACCCAGCAATTAATCTTGTAATAAAATCTGGGAGTACAAGAGATTGAAATCACCGTCATGAATTAGTTAGATCTGAACAACTTCTACAGAAAAATTAATTATACGGAACTCCACATGGGTTATCCAATCAATTATATAGAACTCAACATGGGTCATCCACATGAGGAAGGAGCTCATGGTGGGGATTTGGGTAGCTACAGCCGGGGGTGAATAGGCGTTGGATCTGTTTAATCGGTATTTACTTACAGTGTATGGTTGACAAACATATGTAACATTCTGTGATGCTGCAGTAATCAGATAATGGATTGGAAAATTCTGAACCAATACATCGTCCTATATATACGAGTATAAAGAACACATCAGCAGGTAAATAATTGTACCCATTTTCTTCTCGACGTCGCTTCTTTTAGATGGTGGGTTGACATGTGAGGATGACCAGGTACTGAGGATGGCAACTCTATGATCGTAACCACATAAAGCAACATCAACTCGAGCAGGGCTGTCTCCACTTGTATAGAAACAGTGATTAAGAATGGAAGAAGAAGATGCGGATTTGCATTACCTGGTTGATGACGGGTCCAGCTGCTGCCCCTGCGGCGTCAATCCAGGATATGGCCAACCAGACCGTGACATCGAGGCGGCGGCATCGCGGGGTCACACGGAGAGGAGGCTGGCGGAGACCAGGATTGTATCACCCAAGCCATCCTACAAGACAACAAAATATATTGAGAGCAAAATGCCCAGAACATTGAAGTATGAAGCATGCTGCACTTCTTACAAATCTCTGCTCACAATTAGTAACCTCTATCTCAGTGCACATATGAATATTCAACCCTTGTGATTCCTTCTAATACTGAATGTTTCATTTCACAGGAAGCGGTGATTCTTGTGGATACAGTAACTCTTGTTGCAGAAAACTATAACTTGGGGACAGAAGACAGTTCCCTAGCTTAGACTAGTCATGCAAAGGTGCAATCGATCCAAATAAATTTTCACATCAGGAAAACAAATCCGTCCACTAGCTTGGACTAGAGACTTTCAGAGAAAGTGTGACAATGGTAATCCAAACTAGTTCTGCACATCAGAAAACTACAGGAACAGTCAACACACTTATGCATCTAATCAATATGCAAAGCTGATATCACCATCGATCTACTAGTCATGCAAAGTACTAACATATCTGGGCATGCTTTCACATCAGAAACATCAAAGTCTTGAAATTTTACACCCATCTAACATGTTGCTGTACTGATAAGGCATCAAAAAATAAAGCAGAACAATAGGACCAGAGTAGAGGATCTGCAAATTATTACCTGTAGATCTCAGTGTACGAGCTGATGTTGGGGATGAAATCAGAGTAGTAAATTCCGTCAGAGAGGGGGCCGATGGATCTTGTGATCTGGGGCAGTGGTCGGCTGGTGGTGGGGCTGGGCGGCGCAGGTCGATGGGGGAAGGCCGGGGAGGCCGGCCGCGGCGGGGCAGGGGGCCGGCATAGCCGGATCCAGCCGGATTCGGGTGGCTTAGGCGGCGCGGCGGCGGGCTTCGGGCTCCTTGCGGCCGTGGCCATGGTGGCTCGGCCGAGCTCCTGCTCGGAACACAGAGAGAGAGAGAGAGATGAGAGAGCAGGGAGGAGAGGAGAGGAAGGGGCGCAGGGAGGAGGAGACCTGCGGGGCTCGCCGGGTAGGGGCGGCGCGCGGCCTTGGCCATGGCGGGCTCCTGCACGGGGAGAGAGAGGGAGGTGAGAGGAGGAGAGGAAGGAGAAGGGGCGCGGGGAGGAGACCTTGGGGGGGCGGCGCGGCGGCTCGGCTGCTGGCGGCGGTGGGCTGGGGGGGATGTGGTCGGGGAGTCCAAAGGAATGACTGGGTGGGGGGCAGGGATTTCGGTATAGTACGACGGAGGGTTAACAATGGCGCACCTGGGAGGGGTGCGCCATACATACATATATCAATGGCGCATCTCTACCTGGTGCGCCATACATACATATATCGATAGCAATGGCGCACCCGGTGTGTGGTGCGCCATTACTAGTTTTGAAAAAAAAATTGAAAAAAAATTGTTAGTAGTGGTGCCACTGGTAAGTCTGGGGAGGGGGGTGTGCCCAGGAGAAACTTAGCGGTGGCGCACCACACACCAGGTGCGCCATTAGTAATATAAACATTAGTGGCGCACCCATGTGTGGTGCGCCACTGCTATTTAGCAGTGGCGCACCACATACATAGTGCGCCACTAATGTCTATATTAGCTATAGCCCTTTTTCTAGTAGTGAAGGGCTCAGATCTTGACCTCATTGGATATTTTGATTCTGATTATGCTGGTGATCGTGTGGACCGCAAGTCAACGTCAGGCACTTGTCATTTCCTCGGACGATCCTTAGTCTGCTGGTCCTCGAAGAAGCAGAACTGCGTGTCACTATCCACTGCTGAAGGTGAGTACATTGTTGCTGGTTCTTGCTGTGCTCAGTTACTATGGATGAAGCAAACCCTCAAGGACTACGACATCAACGTGAAGAATGTTCCCCTCTACTGCGACAATGAGAGTGCCATCAAAATTGCTCACAACCCAGTTCAACACTCAAAGACCAAGCACATCCAGATTCGTCATCAGTTTCTTCGTGACCATGTGATGAAGGGCGATATCTTCCTCGACCACATGAAGACTAAAGAACAACTCGCTGATATCTTCACAAAGCCCTTGGATGAGAAGAGATTTTGCAAGTTGCGGTGTGAGCTAAATATCTTAGAATCTTCGAATGTTTTTTGAAAGGACACACATCCTAACACTTATGCAAAATTGATGACTTTGATGTGCAACACACGAAGTAACATTTTTCTTCAATCAGTGAAGAAATTAATGAAGAATTTGATTCTCAGAACCCTATGACAATTGTATGCGTTGTCTGAAATCATCATTCTTATACAGTGGGTCGCGCCACCAACCACAGTTGAAATTCTTCATGGTTGAGTTTTTCCTCATTTTGCAAATTCTTCAAATCTTCAAATTCTTCAAGTTTGCCATATCCTCAAAATCGTCAAATTCTTCAAACTTTCAACTTAAGTTCTTCATTAACTCTCTCTCTCTCTCTCTCTCTCTCTATATATATATATATATATATATATATATATATATATATATATATATATATATATATATATATTTGAGTTATTCAATGTCCTCAACAGCATTCACTTATAGCTATTTTTTCAAGTTGATTTTCTTCTAAGTGAATGTGATCGGACCCGTTCCCCTTCTATGCTAAACTCAACCCAGTCTGTTCACAAATTCTTCATATGTGTTCTACTTTGAAACGCGTTCAAAGTCTTCACTGTGTCCTTGACAGCTGAAGAATTTGCGAACGAAACTTTAAATTTTCCAATCTCAATTTTTGGCGATTGCCGCTCAAACCGTTCCGATTCCCACAACTGGATAACCCACGACCCCCCACTATCTCCACTACACAGTACGTGGGTGACACATGTCGTGTGGATAGCAAGGGTCAGGGGCATACTCGTCCAAAATCTTCGGACTAGTTGGTTTTTACTGTCGCTATAAATACCCCCTCCCTTCCACTTGCTCGGGTTACTCCTCACTCCCATCTCTCCCGAGATCCAGACCTCGCGCCGCTGCTAACCTCATCGTCGTCGGAGAGGAAGAGCTTCCCGGCCTCGACCTCGCCGTCGTCATACTCGCATCGGCTGCGGAAGTCTTCACCCCACCGCCGCTGTAGCCGTCTCCCGCTGCCAAGCTAGGGCGTGGGAGATCTGGACAGACGAACTCCTTCGCTTCACTTCTTTGTTTGTCGTGTTCATCGCATACGGTAAATAAAATCTAGTTTTATTGCCATTTTTTATCCCGATGATTTACACAAAATCCTCAAAAGGTGTTTATTCTTCAGCAACCCATCTCTTAAGCACCAAACAAATTCCTTCTCTTGATTAATTTTGCTAAGTCATGATTTTCTTCAAGATTCCTCAATTGTGTGGATCTTCAAATCTGCACAACTCTGGAACCAAAGTCAAGTACACTTAATGAAATTCTTCAAGTCATCTATGGTCAAATTCCTCAAACTTGATACTTTTGCAAAAAAAATTGAGAACGCATATGACCTCTTCAAATTCTTCGCACCTATACTCTATTCACAGGTACAAATGTCAGCTGATGAATCTCTAGGTTCTCATCAACTTAACTCATTTGCAGCGTTCCTTGAAGAAAAGTTGCATACTTCGTCAGAAACTTGAACAGTTCATAATCCTCAGCTGAAGAAAATGGCAGATGGGAAAAGACCTCAGAAAGGAGGAAAGAAACCTGCATCCAACACTGCATTTGAGATCCCTGAGGATATCTATCCTGAGTATTGCACACCTGATGAGGAAATCTATGGGAAAGAAACCAAAGAGAAGCGTAAAATACGCATTCAAAGGATTGAAAGGAGATGGATGAAGGAATGGAGAGAATATCGCTATGTCACTCCAAAATACATGAAGAAATTTGCACTAAAACCACTTTGCCGAAGACCTCCATTGGAAAATAACCAGGCAGCAGATCCCACTAGCCTCATGAGAGGTGAGGATTTTCCTGAAGAATGGGCAAAATATCAAAGAAAGCTTCAAAGGATTTCTAAGGAAGCTGTGAGGCAATTCAATGAGGACTCTGCTGCTGCTGCCTCTACTAGTGCGCCTGCTCCGAAGAAAACCATGATGAAGAAATCAGGCTCAAAGCAAAAATATTCAAGCCAAATGCCCTCACGGCCAAGTTCCTCACAGCAAATGCCTTTTGCAAAATCATCAAGGGCTCCTGCAATGTCCTCAGTAGCTGCACAATCTTCAGCAGCTATTGCCAAGGCCTCAACACCCGTGCATCTTGCATCTTGTCAGAGGACTGATGGCTTTTCAATTGCTTCAGGGGCATCTGCAACTTCATCAGTCCAAGCACATTCCTCAAGCAGTCCTACATTGCTAAAAATGAAGGCAACAGCAGGACGAGGCAAGAGGCCAAGTCCTCACAAGAAGCAAGTAGTCTTCAATATTCCCTCAGAGTGTGAGGAAGATGAAGCAAGTGATGAGGAACTTGCTGAAATTGTCAGAAACAAGCAAGAAAGAGTAGCTCAAGCTAAGGGCACTCAAATTCCTCTCTTGTTGGACCCAAATACTGTGCTCAATTTCATCGACATTTGGCACCAGGACCCTAACACTCCAATTGATGATTTGAATCTGCCTCCCGGTCCAAGCCATGTCCTCACATCTTTCATTGGTGAAGAAAAATGGAAGTATGAAAAAGCCAGAAAGGCCAAGAAGGCACAGTTCAAGAAAGAGCGCTTCATGAAGAACAATGTTCTTAATCTGATGCCTGATCAACTTGTCTCTGTCCAAAAGGACATCAAAGGCCTCAGTGATGAATTTGACCATTACTATGCAGACTGGAAAAGCGCCAATGTCAGATTCGTCAAACTGGCTGATAAAGCCATCAAGGATCACAACTGAAGGGTTGCAGCGAGATCGCAACCGCAAATTCCTCAGGCTAGCTCCTCTGCTCAGCCTGCTGAAGAAACTGCAAGTGCAACTAGAGAAATTCATGCTGCTCAAGAAATTGCTAGGGCAACTCCCAACGTTGCGCCTGAAGAAACTGCTAGGGCGACAGCATCAGTCGTGCCTGAAGAAAATGCACCACCTTCACCCCATGCTCCCCCGGCAAAATCATCAAGGGTGAAGATAGTCACACTTCCTTCTGCATCAGAAGTAAAGAAAACAAAGACTGCGGAGATGGTTGCCGCAAAGAAAAGGAAAGCATCAACTCCTACAGAATCTTCAGCTCCCAAGAAATTGAAGACTTTGCCAAGTTTTTCAACCAAACCAATTGATGCTATTCCTATCTCATCAGTCCCAGCCTATGAAATAGTTCCATTTGGTGAAGACTATGTCATCCCAAGTGATGAAGATGAAGATAATCACTCTGCTGCTTCCTCAGAGCAGATTGATGAAGAAATTGAAGTAGAAGAAAATACTTCAACCCCTCTGGTATCATCGCCCCAGCCCCAGTTAACTGCTGAAGAGGCTGGAGTTGAAGAAATGGATGAGGATGTGGATATTGGAAACACCACTCCTCTTATCAATGATGAATATTGGGAGGCTGCTCACCCCAACTCTCCAATGACCACTCCTCTCACTCAGATTCCTCAGTCGCCAGCCCAGACTAAAGATATACCAACAGGGTCTGATGGTTTGTCCACTCCCCTCCTGACTGTTCCTGAAGAAATTCCAGCTGCATCAGCTGAAGAAATTCTTGCCCAGAGTGTGCATGAGGAGACTGCTGCACATGTTCCTCAATCTGAAGAAACTACTGTTATGCCAAAGGAGATTGTGGGCCGCTTCAAGCCAAATCTTCAGCCTAAGCCAAAGCTGCCATTCAAAAGCTCCAAGCGCCCCAAATTCATCAAGGCGAATTTCTTCAATGAGCACATATTCTTCACTGGACCAAATCCTTATGACTCAGCAAGAGTTGGTCGCTCAAGGTTCAAGACTCCTTCTCAGATGAACTTCTATGCTGCTGTGTTGTTTGTCAAAGACAAAGTCTTCCAGCATCATCAAATTCCTCATGTGCATATGGAATCCATCCCATGCTTCACTCCAGTGCTCACAGTTCTTCATGACGTTGGACTTCTTCCATTCTGTGCTGATGTCTGTGATTGGAATGAAGAGCTAATTCATCAATTTTATGCAACACTGCACATCTCTGGTGAAGCTTCTGATGTTAACACATGGATCTTGGATTGGATGTCTGGAAACACTCACTACACTGCTCCAGCAACTAAACTGCTTCGCTATGTCCCAATTCCTATTCCTTCAGAAGGAGCAAGATGCATCTATGATGAACCTGAACTGTCAAATCACATGATTGTCAGATTTCGGGCTCCGCAAAACCCAAAGAGGTTCGAACACAGGGGCGTGTGCGGAGGTCTCCACCAGCTTCGCCTTCAAGCTCGCGGCTCGATAGCCTAGCTCGATGAACTCGCTCGATGGCGAGGAAGAAGATAGCACACGAGGATTTACCCAGGTTCGGGCCGCTGCGAAGCGTAAAACCCTACTCCTGCTTTTGGTGGATTGCCTCATGAGGAGGTTTGTGGATGAACTAGTACAGTGGTGAGCTGTCCAGCGAGGGCGCTCGGGTGGTGTCTGCTCTCCTCTCACTACAGAGCAGCCTCGCCTCTATTTATAGTGCCTTGGGTCCTCTTCCCTTATAGCAAGGGCGGGAAGGGATCCCACAACGGCCAAATTTGAAAGGGGACAGGAGGTACATCTTATCCTCATGAAAGGTGGTCTTCGCCTGCAAAGTGGCTGGTGATGACGCTGTGGTGGGCTTGCTGGTGACATCCGTCCTGTCGTGCCCGCTGGCCTGTTCTCGTTGCACCGCAATGGAAGCCTTTGGTGGGACGCCTCGGGAACCCGCTTATGCCTTTGCCTCCTTTACACTAAAGAGGAAACTGTCTCCTCTGGCGCGCTGGTGCCCGCCTGGCTCGCCTTGCGTCATCCTTGACCTCCCGAGGCCGAGCATTGCATAGAAATCTCCGCCGCTCGGGAGGGGGCCTGGGGAGGCCTCCTCCTTCCGGGAGCCTTGGCGTTGTCCTCCTCGCGAGGGTGGGGCTCTCGCGAGGGCCTTGTCTTGAGTGAAGCCGCGCTGGTCCGTACGGACTGTCGAGGCGGGCCACGCCCTGGGCCGCAGGCAGGCAAGTCTGGGTACCCCCGTTCCCAGGACGCCGACAATAATGCAAGTGCTAATGAAGCCTTTGGCACCAGGAAAACCTCCAAGGACCACCTTCTTAGTGAAGGATTTGTTATATGTGCCCAGGACCATCTACCACATATTGACCAAAACCCTCAGTCCAATCAAGGGCTGCAACTCTGAAGAAGAAGAAGTTGTTGGCATCATGAAGAATTTGCTGTTCAACATCATTCATGGGATTCCCATCAATTATCATGATTTCTTCATGAGAACTTTGGCGAATATTGCAGTGTCACCATTTGAGTTGAAGCCTTATGCTCCCTGGATCATGAAATTCATCAGATCAAGGTCTTCATTTCCCTTAAAGGCTGACTTTCAGAATCACTTCAGTTTCCTGCCTCCAATTTAAGTCCTCAAGAAGACATTTTTTCAGTTGAAGGAAAAGGCAAAGCTGTTATTGATGAAGGCACCCGTCCATTGGATGGTCAGTTTCGTAAGGTTGCATCTTACTCCACCAATGATGACTCTGCCACACAAGATTCTGCTGCAAAAGCCTCAGCTCAAAACCCTCAAGCTTCTGCCCCTTGAGTGATGACTGATCGTGAGCTTCTTCTAAGTCTTCATTAGAAGGTTGATCATAATCACAAGTGGGTCAAACGCCAGTTCAAATCTGTTCTTCAGAACATGACTGTGACGCAGAACTCTGTGAGGAAAAATCAATACTATGTGCATGAAATCCTCAACCGCACCAGGGCCATTCTCTCACACCTCAAGACTCCTGAAGAAATCAATGAGCTTGATCTTCAGCACAACTTTGACTGGGCTCGTCTTCCAGAGAAGAAATTTTAGTCTTTAAGCGGGTCTCTTTATATGGGCTGTTTTTGTTTAAGTTACAACTCTCGCTCTTCTGAAGTGTTTGTTGATTGAGTTGTAAACTTAAGTCCGATGGTGGTCTGATACTTTTGAACTGCTTTCTGCATGCTTATTTCCTCGAGTATCTTAATGCACGCATGCTGAATTTCCTCAGACCCCATTTTCAATCATGCATTTCAATTTCCTCATGATATATATAAAATGCATGTATGGATTACAAGAGATAGGGGGAGATCTCCAAGATTTTATCATGCCATGTGCATTTGCAGTCCAAAGAAAATTCCTCAAATATGCACATCTTCAGGGGGAGTTCCTCTATATCTTGCAATCAAATTCCTCAAACTCAGTACTTACACTTCATATGTTTATCCCCGTTGAAAACTAAACCTATTTTTCATCAATCACCAAAAAGGGGGAGATTGTAAGTGCATCTAGTGCCCCTTAGTGATTTTGGTGTATTGAAGACTTATAGGTTAAGGGACTAATATGTGTGTGAGTGTACACAGGCTATATAAGTCGCTGAGGAGTTTGATATATTCGAAGAATGTCGACCCCTAAAAATGAATGTCTTCAGCTAAAGACTTTGGTGAAGACTTTGATATTTCCCTGAAGACTTTGAAGCTGAAGAATTCGGTGTGACCTTGAAGATATGAACGAGGACTATGAAGCGTGAAGACTTTTGTTTTCGTAGTTTCGTTTCCTTTCTTTGAGTCATAGGAAACACCGTACTGCTAAAGGGGGCCGAGGTAATACTAAGGAAAAATTTCCAACTGATGCTCAACTCAAAAGCCTCAACATAACCAATCCTTCGAGTGAAGCCTTTGGAAATCTCTTACAGCTCAGTCAAGTTCTTCAGTGACAGAGACGATGTTCTTTTGGTCTCTGAGGAAATTGGTCTGACTGAGGAGTTAGGATTTCGCCAGTGCGAATTGCCTACCGTGAGGAATATGATAAGCCCTGAGGAATTTGACAGTTCAAATTCCGACCGTTGATGTGCTTTGCGCCAGCTGTCCAGATATTTTATCCACCTAACGGTCATATCATTGGGGGGGCATTTATGTCTTATCATGTCGGGTTGCACCCTGGCTATAAATAGCCGCCCCCCTCAACCAATAGCTAGTTGGCTGCTCCGAGAGAGAACTTGACACTTGTCATTTGAGAGCAACCCATTCCTCGAGGACTTTGAGAGAAAATCATCAGTGAGGAAAAACCCAAAACCCAAAGTGATTGAGCATCACTGAAGAGATTGTTCCTGTGTGGAACCGACGCTTTTTACCTTTGAAGACTGTGTATCTTCCAGACGGTTAGGCATCATGGTCTAGAGCATCCAACAGTCATTTGTGGATCGCCGGGTGACCAAGTTTGTGAGGGTTTGGAAGTCTACCCTGAAGACTTACCACGAGTGTTGGGCGAGGTATGTGTGACCTTAGATCAAGGAGAATACGGTAAGGACTGTGTGTCCTGGGACTGTGTGTCCTTTGGTTTAAAAACCAAGCCGCTCCGAACCAGACGTACGACTGTCACAGCAGTTGGAACTGGGTCATCAAGTCATTGTCTTCATCGAGCACCTGGTTCTATTTCCTCAACCCCTTCATTTCCTCAAAGTATTTGTAGATGAATATGATCGTTACTGATTGAAGAATTTGACTGAAGACTGTCTCAATTTCCTCATCTCCTATTCTTCAGTCACTTTATCTTCTGCCTGCTTATCCTGTTCACGCTACTTATGCTCTCTGTATGTTTCATTTCATCATGATGACTATGCTACTGCTATGTTTCGCATGCACCTGAGTACTTATTCCGCTGCAAGTAGTTCGTCACTTAGCAAATTCCTCAACTAGTAATTCCTAAGTGACGAATTTGTAAAAATTGCCTATTCACCCCCTCTAGTCGATATAACGCACTTTCAAGTCACATCTCTGTGAGTGGGATCTTTCTGAAGATTCCCATCTTTGTCGTGCCCCTCATCAGTATACATGTCAACCTGCTTGGCCAACTCCTGAAAATCGGCATTCTCCTCAATCTCTATATCCAACATAAAACTCTTGCCATCATATGTCCATCTGACCGTCTCCGGAATATGCTCAATACTGATGACGCTAACAAACAGTCGAGCCACTCCATGCGATCGTGTAAAAGGCATATCTACCTTCTCAGTCTTACCAATGAGAGAGCCTAGACTCCAAGTGACCCTCACATCATCAAGTGCCTCCTGTGGAGCTCCCAAGAACCTAACCCAAAGCTGAGGTAGGGGAGTTCCCTCCAGTTCCTTCTGAGTCCAAGCCTCGAACTCAAGAACGCACGAGCTGTTTGGAACCTTGCTCATCCCAAATGTAAGAAGCCTCGCAAGATCTTCCTTAGTAGGAAAATCCACTCTGAAAACCTGCTCATCAAGCCTGACAGGGTCCCACTGGAAGCTCGCTGAAACTAACTCACGCAGCCGCTGCACCACCTGTTCTCTAGTCATCATTCCACGAGTTACTCGCACAACCCCGGTCCGGGAACTCTCCAGAGTCGGTGTAGTCGACGAAGAATGGGGAGACTCAAAAAACATCAGTTCCGGGCAACAAGCCCCATAAATTGTCACCACCGGTTTCGGCCCCAAGAGAAACGGGCACTCTCCCATATCATGTTTCGGTTTTCGGAAGATATCACACAGCTCAACTGTACACTCAGCAGCAAAGTGGCCTGGTCCGCCGGACCGGTAACAGCTCATCTTCTCTTTCTTGCGTGCCCACTTTGTTAATCTTTCCCCCTTAGATTTCTCTGAAACTTTGTACCCATCGTCTTGGTCATGTTGACATTGGCGAGAGCACTAACAGTTTCCAAGGCTGTCCCGGACAGCACCGGTGCAGCTGCAGCAGACCGAGCAGCCGTTGAGGGCTCTGCCGACGCCGTCACAGGCTCCGCCCCTTCCGCAATTTTGGGAGGCAGTTCAGTCCGCGGTGGCGGAGGGTATCGTCGAGGAGGAGGCCGCCTGCGTCCGCCCCGACCCCCGTGGTATCCACAAAATCCGCCTCGCTGACGATGCGAAGGACCCGACGCTCCCTCGACGAAAGAGTTGTGAGGTCCATCGAACCCCCAGCCTCCTCTGTCTCCCTGGCCACCTCCGGTAGAGGAAGAGCCACGGTGAATCCCTTCACCGTACGCATCGTAGCCGTCATCTCCCCAATTTCCTCGAGCAAAACTCCGGTTGTCAGCACACGAAGCAAACCCCGGCCTCCAGCAAAGCCCCCGCGCCCACGGCCGGCCCCTTGGTTGCCGTCCTCAGCGCCAGCAGTCCGCAACACTGGGGCCGGAGGCTGCAGTTGTTGTTGCTCCGCCCTAGACTGCGGAGGAGCATGTCACTATTGCGGTGGAGGAATCCCACGCCCAGCCATGCCTGGCAGTGGCGGCGAAGACACTCCTGGCGTCGGTGGTCGCACCCTGGCCGCTCGTCCAGACCCGAGCGAGGGGAAACCAGGCTTCGCAGTCCTCCTACGAACCCTAGGAGAACACGCCTCCGCTCCCAGGGTTTGACCGATCGACGTACGTAGGAGTTCCGGCTCGATCACAATAGCGACGTCGGTTTGGGCTGTTGGCTGGGCCACATACCCAGCCATCGTACAACCCTCGACAGCCGCGGATGCCACTTCAGGCCCATCTCGGCCCAAAAGTAAATTCAAACGATAGGCGCAAGTTGATCGGATCTCGGCCGCCGAGCCCTTCGCCGGCGCCGGCGCCGGTACCGGCCGTCCCCTCCGCTTATTCTTCTTTTGAACCAATGTCCAAGATGAATCAAACAAGAAATCTGAGAGAGTGAGTTTCAGTAGACGTACCTTAGGTAGAGGTCCTTGCCATGGCCGGATCACCGTCGGTGCCGTTCTGCGATGCACGACACGTCGTGTCACCTCCACCCTCTCCGACTCCTGCAGCCCGCTCCTTGCCGGGTCGTCATGCGGGATGACCGCGTCCACAAGGCCCGCGACCTCCTCTTCGGAATAGCCCACCTCAAACGACTCGCAGATCACATCCAACGGAGTTGGCGACGCCACCTCTGGCTGCGCCGCGGCATGGCTCCCATTGTCATCAGAGTCTTCGTCGTCGGCGTCGTCCGCAAGCGCCCAGAAATGCCCACCCACCTGCCGGCGTCCAGCACCTTGATCACCGGTAGACGGCTGGATCGCCTCCCCCCTCATCCAGTCCTTACTCCACTCTCCTCAACCCAAGCCCTCTAGCCAGGATGAACTCTTTAAAATGGGGAGAATTTCACTTCCCTGGCCTCTGCACCAATTATGGATGCATACAGCCATTATGCATGAGTACCAGGATTTTTATCTTGGTTAATAACCAAGCTCGGTCCTCCAGATAAATTGCATGGGTGCCAGCAAAAGTTGATCCTCAAGAATAAATAGAAACCTAAATTCGCATCCGTGAGGATTTGAACTTAGGTGCTGGGTTTGTACATCCACTCCCCCAACCTGTTGAGCTAGGCTCACTCTCCAGAGTACTTTTGTTTTGTATAGCATAAATAAATTATTGCATAACTTTTATCAGAAATCACCTCAAATAAATACGCATATGCAATATTTGTGATCATATTCAAGGTAGCCATGTCCTCATCATCTTAGGGTTAGTTTTCAGGTTACCATATATTAGGAATGATAGTTGATCATTGCTAATCTTTTGCTACCATATATTAAGCCTTCCAAGCTCCACATATTTCTACACCATGTATACATACGGTCACCTGGTAATCGCTTTACTCAATCTTTCGAGATATTGACACCGTCGGTTGCCGGTCACCACCTGCTGCATGGTAAGAACTTGTAAGATATTGATATTTGCTTTATTGTGAGCGCTTTACCACCACATCCTAGTAGTTTATAGGAACATTATTCTCGGATTTTGTTTCTTGTTTTCTACTAATTATGGCAGGTTCCGGAGTTGTTACTTCTTGGGCTTCATCGATCGTGGGAGCAGTGCCACCACCTAAGAAAATACCACAACCGTTACAAGAGGTGCAAAGAGATCCAAATGAAGATTATCAGGTTAATGTTTCTCTACCACCATTTAATGGACGTTTTAGGCCTGCTTTATATATTGAATGGTAGTTTGAAATAAGTGATATATTTGCTTCCCATAATTTTGCTGAATATAAAAAGTTAAGGTCGCAGTTGGTTCTTTCACTGGTTATGCTTCAGTTTGGTGGAGTGAATATTGTCGGTTACACCCTGATTATATACCCACTACTTGGGATGATTTGAAACTTGCCATGAGACGCACATTCGTTCCTGCATATTATACTCGTGACATGATTAAAAGGTTATAATATTTAAAACAAGGTAGTGACACCGTAACGAAATATTATGATGATTTACAAAGGACCTTGTTGCATTCCTCATTAGAAGAATGTGAAGAAAATTTTATGGATAGATTTTGGGGAGGATTAAACCGTGATATTCAGGAGATACTAATTCATGAAAAGTGCTATCCTATGGATCGTTTGTTTCGTGTTGCTTGCAAAGCTGAATAGGAAATAAAACAACGTGTTGCCCGCAAGGAGAACGAGCGCAAGGTGCTCATTCCAAGAGTTGATATGGTTGTTCCTTCAACTACTAGGCATACTATGCCAACCACATCAACTGTTGTGAGGGTTACATCACCTTCACCATGTGACACGTCACCGTCGAGAGTGCCTACATCATCTGAGTTGATCATAAGAGGTAATGACAAAGGTACTGATCTTCCAGCTCCAGAGGAGTATGACGAATGCCTTGTCAATTCCAATGTACCATGTGATGAGCTACCCATTACTTTGATCACACCACCTATTTTAGAGGACTATCTTCATGATTTGACTTTGCCATGTGATCATATATCAACAATTTTGAGTGCACCCATTGAATTAACCGTTGATCAGAAAGAACCATGTGAATCAGGAAATAAATCAAATTTGGATCAAATGTGTTTGAAAATAATTCTGCCACTATTTAATCATTTTGATATGACCTACAATTTTGGTGATGATTCTGTGTCAAATGACATGTTGCATGTTTGCTTATTTAAGCATGTTGTAGCATCTAAATTTGGAATAATTCAAGTTTATTTACCAATGTTAGGATGGCTTAATGATGAACATTGTCAATCTTTTGATATGAATAAGGACTTCACTTATATGTGCAAACCGAGTTGCAATATTTTCATGCCTTCTACTTCTTGTGATAATATTTTGGCTTTATATTTCATAACATTTGAAGTGTGCTCTTGTATAAATGTGTCACATGTGCCACAACTGAGATCAATAAAAATAGATGAAATATACATATACAACATGTACACCTTGTCTCTTTTGTTAGCCACATTTCAGACTAAGCAACGCTGAGGACGGCTTTGTTTTCAAGAAGGGGAGGATGATGAGGACATGACTACCTTGGATACGACCAAAAATATTGCATACATGCATATTTGTGAGGTGATTTCTTATAATGATTATGCAATAGTTTATTTATGTTATCCGGAACAAAAATACTTCACCTATTTTTATTTTATGCCTAAATGCATAATGGCCGAACACTTGTATGAACCACGTGTGATCACAAAGGAAGAGGAAATGGTTGGCTGCTATTCAAGAGGTCCTCTGACGTCAAAGGAAATAATTAGGTGTTGTTCAAGAAGTTTTCTCACGTCACTTTTAGCCCAAGAGAAGATAGAGTCCAAGTCTCTCACGTTCTGGACTCAGATTCGGACTGCACAGACACACCTGTCACAAAACGCCAAGAACTTTTTCATCCGGACTTCGAATTGGGTGATTTTTTTTGTTGGAAAATAGATTTCATATGTGTTCCAGCCCAATTGGAATCACCTTAAAATTCATCCGGAGCGTGGAGATATTGATGAAACAATCTGACGTTGCAGCAGAATCCGAGTCAAACTACAAGTCCAAAGGTGTTGCATCACTCCACTTGGTCCCATGGCCCTTGTACGACCTAGGGTTAGTTTTAGGCTGCCTTGGGACGTCCTCCCACCCCCTTGGCCGCCACCCCTTGCTCATATATAAGTAGATCAATCAAGTAGCTTTTTCTTTGGGTTTTGTTTAGTTAAAAGTTAGGCATTGCAACTTCGTGTACTTCGTTTGTGTCCAACGACCAGACAAGACAGCTTTCGGAACCCCACCCTTACCAATACTTCATCTATATTTGCAATATTCAGATTGCATTTATCATATTCTTGCTTGTTCTTTGATTGGTTACAGGAATAGACCTTTCTGGTCAGGTTGATCTTGCTCCGGCGTGGTCAATAACCTCTTGGAGATTGGTTTAGTGATTGCTAAGGCGCAACGTCGTGCACGTTTGTAGTCGGATCGTCAAAGTCGTCTCCACCAAATTGATAATTATCATCTCATCAAAAGATCGGGACCCTCGCCTCTATCAAAAATGACTTGGATGGGTGGTGGATATGTGGTGGTATATGTGGACTGAGATTGGTAGCGGATATGTGGTGGTATAGCTAGACTCGGATTGATGGCGGATCTGTGGTGCTGGTATATGCCAGCAGTGATCACGATGGTAGGGTGGTGGTATATGGCAGCGATGACGACGAGGGTGGGGTGGTGGTATATGGTAGCGGTGATGACGATGTTGTGGTGGTATATGGCAGCGGTGATGACGGTGGCGTGGTATATGGCTGCAGCAATGAAGATGGTGCAGCGGCGGCGGCGTGACAACTGGTGAAAAGAACTCGAAACTCTAAAAGACAAGATGCTAAGATCAACAACTCAACACGACGATGCAACTGCAAATTCAACAAAGCAAAACACCGAAAAGAAAATTGCAAAAAGGCCTAGATTGGTTCGGATATGATCTAACCCTATTTTTTGTGGCTTTTTCATGAACTATAGGTATGAAGAACAGATGCGATCTAAACAATGAAAAACTGGTAAAATATCACCGAGCAACCTGGAAATCTGATACCACTTGATAGAGGCAAGGGTGCCCCGTGTTTCGATGAAATGTAACTATCATTTTTGGTTGAGTAGACTTTGACGATCCGACTGTGAATGATCAACCTGATAAACCAAATCCGAGAGCTTGTTGACCACGACGGAGCACGATCAACCTGACCACGAGGGTCTATTTCCTACACGCAAACAAAGAATAAGCAAGAAACTAAAATTGCAATCTGGATATTGTGAATATAAGAGGAAAGCTTTATTGATCAAAATGGGGTTATGTGACGTCTTGGTCTGGTCGTGGAACACAAACGAAGGACGCGAAGTTGCAACTATGGCGAACTTTTAGTCTAAACAAAACCCAAGTCTAAATGGTGCCTTAAGGGTTGTATTTATAGGGGAAAAGGGAGCGGATTTCGTCCACTCTTGGCAAGGTGGGACTAAAACACCTCCTGGGTCGTTTTCCCTACAATACGGACTCTATAACTAGCCTAGGAATATGTATTTCGAAATTACATGGGCCTGGACCAAAAATAAGGTGGGTGGCACCTATAATAATCTACGGACGGAATTTATGAAAGGGCATCTTGTATATTTCGTCCATGTCCTTGTATGTCATCAGGGAGGCTTCAAAGTGCTGAAATCTGCACTAGAAACGTCGTTCTGGTTCTGTTCACGTGCACCTTCATATCCATGCTTGATCTTGCTCCAGTGTTCATCTCTGTTGTCCATTCTAGGTCCTTCATTAGTAATCAAATATATCCAATTAAGGCAGCATCATATTCTCATGAACATTAGAATTGTTACCAAGAAACGAAAGTACCTGGTAATTCAATTGGCGTGCGCGAGCTCTAGTAATTGATCCAGTATGTATAGCAGCAGGGAATGTGGGTGTAACAATCGTGTTGATATCCTCATCATCTCCCATGCCTCAAGCGAGTAGACCCCCCTTTTGGAAAGAAGGGTACCAGTTGGAGGCGTCGGGAAGAAGTGCATCTGCAATGTCAACAAGCCCCACACGGCTGGTCTGCAAGTGCCGCACAACACAATGTTCAGCAACCTCAGTTTGAACAGTAACAGTACACTGGCGGAGCTTATTACCAGCAGCAACAGGAGTACCATGAACAACTTGTCCAGTGGAACTACAACCCACACCCACCATATCAGATCCATAGACCACCACTACGCCCACCTCCTAAATACTACCCACCTGAACATCCTCCTTTCGAGTACTACCAGCACCACCCCCCTGAAATGCAATACTTACACGGACCTGAGTACGGGCAGAACATGGGTCAGCGGTTTCAACAACGCACACCTTGGCAAGGGAGGGGTTTTGACAATGGAAGAGGCCAAGACAAGGACACCTAGTTTTATAGATCCATATACAAAGGTCCAAAACTGGAACTTCCTAGTTTTGATGGCACAAACCCAATAGAATGGTTATGGGTGATGACAAATTTTTCTCTATGGTGTTTGTTCCTGAAGAAGCAAAGTGGGACTATGCACAAATGTATCTAACGGGCAGAGCAGACACATGGCTTAGGAACTCTGGAATTTTACAAGAGCATTTAACTTGGGATCAATTTTGCTCTGTTGTTGGTAAAAGAATCTCTGGGGACAGTTCTTATGAAGTGGTGGAAATTTCCAACCCACTAAAGCAAGGTACTGCCTAAGTGGCTGAATATACTGATATGTTTGAAGAGGTCTGCCTACAAGAAGGACAATCCAGGAGCCCCTACAAAATACTATGTCAAGTGCTACATCAATGGTTTAAGGCCTGAAATAAAACACTATACCTTTCAAACCAACCACTCTTTATGATGTCTTGGACAATGTCAGAGAAATGGAAGAGTTCGGGCTCAAATAAAACAAAGGAAGTATACTCCAAATAATGGGTACCAAAACAGCACCTCCCCTAACCCCTTCCCCAACAAATTTAAACAACCAGAAACTAATCCAATGACAGAGTGAGAGCTTAGAAACAACACTAGACCGGAATGTAAATTTAGAGAGCCTGGCACATGCAGGTACTTCGGAGGAAAATGGTTTTTTGGGCACAAATGTGCACAATACAAAACCTTAAATTTGATGGGAACTGAAGAGAGCGATGATACTTCCCCTGATGAAGCACTCCAAAGTGGTCAAAATACCAAGGAAGTGGAAAACCCTGCTACACCCCCCACCGAAGAGGAACAGTGCATGCAAATTTCAGTACGGGCTGTGGGAAAGAAACCCGATGCTTCAACTTTCTCTCTCAAGATCAACATTGGTGGCAAGTGTGGTATAGCCCCCGTGGATTCTGGTAGCTCCCACACATTCATAGACATGAACTTCGTAGTGAAAACCAGTTGCCAAACCATCAACAACTCATTGGAAAAAGTTCAGGTAGTGGGTGGAGGAAGTCTGAAATCAGGATCTCATGTGGCCATACACCATACAAGGCCATACATTCAACAACTCTTTCAAGATCTTTCCATTTAAAGGGTATGACATAATACTGGGATGAGACAGGCTCGCAAAACATAGTCCAATCACAGTGGACTTTGTACAAAGGAAAATGCAAATCATCTTGAAAAACAACATGAAGGTGACTCTGAAGGACAATAAGAAGAAGGAACAAATTCCCCTTATATCTGTCAATGGAATGCAAAAGCTATTTGCTACAGGAGCATCTGGCTATTGTCTATTTCCCACATCTTCAATGAAGTCAAAAACTAGCCAACATTACCAAGAACTGGATGATTTATTGAACAAGTACCAGGATGTTTTTGAGGAGCCTAAAGGCATGCCACTTTTCAGGGAATGTGACAATGCCATACCATTGAAAGCTGGCACTGATCCACCTATGGTAAGACCCTACACAGTGCCCCACAAAAAAAAGCTGAGATGTAAAAATAGATAAAAGAGTCGCTTGATGCCTCTATCATCAGACAAAGTGAGAGCCCTTATGCAGCCCCTGCTATCTTGGTGAAGGAAAAGGATGGAACTTGGTGGCTCTGGATAGATTATAGAAAACTAAATTCTCAAGCATTCAAAAATAAATTTTCTATTCCTATCATTGACGATCTGTTTGATGTGCTACAAGGAGCAGAGTACTTCACTAAACTGGACTTAAGGGCTGGCTACCACAAAGTGAGGATCAAAGCTGAGGGCACACACAAAACAACATGTATAACCAACTTCGGCCATTTTGAATACCTAGTAATGCCTTTTGTCCTGTCAAGATCTTGCCACTTGAAGGGTATGAAATTATACTGGGATGAGACTGGCTCGCAAAACACAGTCCAATCACAATAGACTTTGTACAAAGGAAAATGCAAATCATCATGGAAAACAATATAAAGGTGACTCTAAAGGACAAAAAAACAGGAAGGAACAAATTCCCCTTATCTGTCAACGAAATGCAAAAGCTATCTGCTACAGGAGCATCTGGCTATTGTCTATTTCCCACATCTTAAGTGAAGCCAGAAACTAGCCAGCATTGCCAGGAAGTGGAGGATTTATTGCACAAGTACCAGGATGTTTTTGAGGAGCCTAAAGGCATGCCACCTGTTAGGGAATGTGACCATGCCATACCATTGAAAGCTGGCACTGATCTACCTATGGTAAGACCCTACAGAGTGCCCCACCAACAAAAAGCTGAGATGTAAAAATAGATAAAAGAGTCGCTTGATGCCTCTATCATCAGACAAAGTGAGAGACCTTATGCAGCCCCTGCTATCTTGGTGAAGGAAATTGATGGAACTTGGTGGCTCTAGATAGATTATAGAAAACTAAATGCTCAAACATTCAAAAATAAATTTCCTATTCCTATCATTGACGATCTGTTTGATGAGCTACAAGGAGCAGAGTACTTCACTAAACTGGACTTAAGGGCTGGCTACCACCAAGTGAGGATCAGCTGAGGACACACACAAAACAACATTTATCACCAACTTCGGCCATTTTGAATACCTAGTAATGCCTTTTGGCCTTACAAATGCCCTAGCTACTTTCCAAGCTCTTATGAACAAGGTTTTTGCCAGAAATCTCAGGAAGTTCATCTTAGTGTTCTTTGATGACATATTAATCTTCAGCAAAAACTTAGTGGAACACTTGCAACACCTACATATTGTCCTCCAAACACCCAGGGAACAAAAACTTTATGCAAAGCTAAGCAAATGCATTTTTGTTGCACCACAAGTGGAATGTTTAGGACATATAATCTTAGGAAAGGGACTTGCCACAGATCCTCAAAAGATAGAAGTGGTTGCCAACTGGCCAATCCCCCAAAACGTTACTCAATTGAGAAGCTTCCTAGGGTTTACTGGCCATTACAGAAGGTATGTCCAATCTTATGGTACTATTTGCAGACCTCTCCATGACATGCTCAAGAAAGAAGCATTTGAATGGGCTGAAGAGCAAACTGCAGGTTTTAAGAAACTGAAAATCAGTCTGACAACTGCCCCTATTCTGGCCCTCCCAAACTTCAACATCCCTTACACCCTGGAAACAGATGCTAGCGGCACTGGACTTGGTGTTGTCCTCATGCAACAGGGGAGGTCTATTGCTTATCACAGCAAATCTATTGGCCCTAAGTTTGCAACCCTATCCACTTATGAAAAGGAAGCGCTTGCAATTTTAGAGGCACTAAAAAAGTAGAAGCATTACTTTATTGGAAATGAGTTGTTAAGAAAAGCTGATCAGAAAAGCCTAAAGTTCATCACTGATCAACGAGTATCCGAAGGTGTCCAACACAAACTTCTGCTCAAGTTATTGCAATGCAACTACAAGATTGAGTACAAAAAGGGCAAGGACAACAAGGCTGCAGATGCATTGAGCAGAAAACGTCGCTTTGATACCAATTGTCAGATCCCGACAAGGATCGAACGAAGTAAGCACCACATTCACTCAATTTTACTCTCTGATAAGCTCTTGATAGTGGAATTCCATCTATGAATGGGGATTTCTAATGTCGCTAATAGGAAATAGAGTTACATGGTTTGTTTTACAAGAATAATGAATGCCTTCCAACACGCGTGCAGGCGCTATAACTAGCCGAGCAAAGCTAGAAAGTGAAGTAGGAAGGACAAGGTAAAAACAGGGGCGGCAAAGTAGCTGACGAAGTACAGTAATATTCTGGTTGTAGCCGAACCGGTACATTGTCGTAACTGAATATAAGAATAGCTGTAGGATACAGAGCTAGGATCTGACGCGAAAGTACCTGGTAATTCAATTGGCGTGTACGAGCTCTAGTACTTGGTCCAGTATGTATAGCAGCAGGGGTTGTGGGTGTAACAATGGTATTGATGTCCTCATCATCGTCCCCTTATTGAAATGAAACGGGAGCTCATCTTCGTCACCAAAATAAGGCTTCAAATCTGCAATGTTAAAGGTGGGACTAACCCCCAATATCTACAGGCAGCTCAAGTTTATACGCATTATCATTTATTTTCTCTAACACCTTAAAAGGACCGTCAGCACGTGCCATTAGCTTTGATTTGCGCAAATAAGGAAACCTATCCTTACGCAAATGTAACCAAACAAGATCTCCAGGTGCAAAACAACATTTTTTCTACCCTTATCTCCAG
The DNA here is from genome assembly GCA_039707655.1 of Elymus sibiricus. Classification (NCBI taxonomy): domain Eukaryota; kingdom Viridiplantae; phylum Streptophyta; class Magnoliopsida; order Poales; family Poaceae; genus Elymus; species Elymus sibiricus. The sequence continues at coordinate 260,952,751 of CM077669.1, forward strand.
CAAGTTTATATTTAGCATTCATACGCTCAATGTTTTCCTTAGTTAACTCCTACATTTTAATATCAATTTGGCACATCGTTTAGCATCAAAATTAACCTTCTCCAAAGATGGAAGAGGCAACAAATCAATAGGTGCACGAGGTAGGAAACCATACACAATTTCAAAAGGGCACATCTTAGTTGTAGAATGCAGCAAATGATTATAAGCAAATTCAATATGAGGCAAGCATTATTCCCACATTTTTAGTTTATTCTTCAAAATAACCCTAAGCATAGTAGACAATATTCTATTGACTAGTTCAGTTTGTCCATGAGTTTGGGTGACATGTAGTACTAAAAAGTCGTTTAGTCCCCAACTTAGCCCAAAAACATCTTCAAAAGTGGCTAAGAAATTTAGTATCACAATCTGAAACAATTGTATTTGGCACACCATGCAAGGAAATAATCTCACAAAAGAACAAATCAGCAACATTAGCAGCATCATCACTTTAATCACATGGTATAAAGTGCGCCATTTTTCAAAATATATCCACGACAACAATATGATATCCCTCCCCTTCTTTGTTCGAGGTAAACCTAAAACAAAGTCCATAGATATATCCTCCCATGGAACACTAGGTGATGGTGTCCTGGACTAGGGGTCGGGCCAAGAACCCCCAGGGCGGTTTACTAACGGGCTAATTCGGACAACCCATGATGCATACGAGGAAGATTCCACAAGACTTGGTGATCAAGACAAGGACTCCACTCCACCGACGTAGTCGACTAGGACTCTTGTTATCCTAGGCCTCCGGTGTGTTATGTAAGCTGAGGCCAGGCTAGACATTGGGGGGATCATATCATGAGAGATTAAGATCATTACTCCTAGGGTTTCAGACCACAACATACGATCTCGAGGTAGATCAACTCTGTACTCGATACTTCATCATCAATACAAACAAAGTAGGATGTAGGGCCCGAACCTGGGTAAACATCGTCTCCCTTGTCTCCTGTAACCCATCGATCCAAGATCCACAGTTCGGGACCCCCTACCCGAGATCCGCCGATTTTGACACCGACATTGGTGCTTTCATTGAGAGTTCCGTTATGGGATCACTAGAAGCATCGATGGCTCGTCTACAGATTGGCAGCAGTTTTTTCTGGACAACAAGTTTATGTTCGTCGTCCCCGTTTCTTTGGGCGTAGCTTTAACGATTTCTTTGGTGGAATTGTGGGGAATTGTATCTGCAATAACCCTGCAAAATTTCGTCGCATTTCGATGGAGGAATCTCCGGCAATCTCCGATATACCGGAGCCTTGTCGAATCTGGACAGGAATCTGGATGAGTTTAGGGCAAGGGGTGCAGTATCTAGCTCGGACATCCGTTGGAAAATCCCACCGTTCATCTGCTGCGGAATTCCTATAATGATCACCCCAAACTATTTCAGCTCAAGCCGACCGTTCGAACTCCGGGAAACGTCCGATGAGTACAACAAACTTTGGATCTATTTTCTGCGCGAAAACGAATCTGACCCGAATTCATCTTTTTTCATGAACGGGTTATCGGACATCTTCCTTGAAGGATTTTTTTCCTAGGCTACCGTGTGCCCGCAAATTTTAAAGCCTTTTCCGAGGTAATCTTCACCATCGCGTTGGTGTTAAACCAGCTCAGCAACATTGCTCCACGGCTGCCGACCTGCGCTAGACGGCTCGTCGCTTCGTCAAGCTGAGGTCAACCTCATCGGATCATCACCTTGGTGAGCCAACAAAGAGTTCGGCTAGCCGACCAAGAGTTCGGCATCGCGAGGGCCGAATAATCATCAAGAGAACCTCGTCATCCGTGGGTTGTACGGGTCGGGCGCTCCGTTGCTTCATCAAGCCAGCATTAACCATGTCACAAATTCCGACCTGCGTCGGCATCACCGCGTCGTCGCTTTTTCAAGCTGACGTCCACCACGCCGACCTGCTTCAACACGTCAGCTGGCATGGGGCTCTAGCGTCATCATACCGACCTGCTCCGTCACCTTGGTTAGACCGGGGACTTCGCCATCTCTTCATCAACCTACCCCTGGGACTTCGGCGTCACCTGCCGACCAGCTTCGTCACTTCTGCTAGACCAGGGGCTTCGCCTCTCCACATCAACTGTGTTGCGTCTCCACTACATCAAGCCCAGCTCTTTGCTCGGGCACCTAAGGACCGGCATGGGGGCCGGGACCTCGACCGGCTACAAGCTCGGCCCACATCATCAACACAGAGCACATTAGCCAGCTAAGTCGCTTTCATGCTCAACTTGTTTCAATTTTTAATTTTTGTTCAGTTTGACCAAACATTATATTTGTGTTAAATAAAAAAGTTTGTTTGTTAAAAACACCTCCTTTTTCCCATGATAACTGGGGCCTTCGCCATCACGCTGTCAAACTACTCTGTCTCCTCGGTTGGACCGGGGGCTTCGCCTCGCCGCAACACCGTGTTGCGTTGCCACTTCTCGACCCGAGCTCTTCGCTCGATTACCTCGGTCTTGGGGGCTGGGACCTCAGTCAGGCCAAGGACTACATCTTCGTCCCGCCACAACCCCGGACCGCACCGAGCACATTAACCAGCTAAGTCATTTTCGTGCTCAGCTCTCTTTGAAATTTTACTTTTTGTTCGGTTCAACCAAACTTTATATTTTTTGTAAAACCAAAAAAAGTTGTTTGTTAAAAACTTAGCTTGTTATAAGCGTCATTTGTTAAAAACACTTTCTTTACCCAATTTTACCGGGGGCTCTTAAATTTATATGAGCCGGTTTATAATAATTGTGTTTTCTTCTTAGTCGTCGCGAAGTCTTTTTCTACTACTCCTTTTTCCGACACTAGTGTGTGGTCAATAGCCGGATAGTCTAGTTTCTTTCTAAAGCCGCTCGAGTTTAGTTCGCTAAACAGGCCTCAGAGAAGCACTCCACATTCGGGATATGGAGGTTGAAGCCAAAGGCTGACACGCTTCGAGTCCGGAGATCGGATGTATCATGTTAAAGCACGACCGAAGCACGTCTTAATTTTAACACCAATTTTGGATTGGCACCAAAAAACTTGATTTAGTTCGGACGTCAAAGTTTTCACGTAAGTTTTTTGGCTTTTCGAGCTTATGGCACTTTTAAGCTATTTTGGTGGGACATCCTCATGACCGAGGTGCCATGGGTAATAATTCAGCTTGGGAGATCTTTTCCGACCCACATCTCGGTATCTTTCCTGCCGACTTACACCTCGGCGTTGGCGAGATGCACATGACATCTGGATTAGTTCCCGAGGAGATTCGATCCTCAGGTTGGTCGGCCGCACCCAACCTGAGTCTTGGGGAATACGTTATGTCTCCAGCATAGCTCTCGTACTAAAACGTCAGATGCCTTTAAAGTATCGGCAATATCAATGGGGGACTCCGAGTAGAGTTGAACCCACCAAAAGCCAAGATACTCCGAGTAGTCCTCGGCAAAATGTTCTCAGATATTGCTTTATATGCATCAGTTTCGAATTGTGTCTTCGGTCAATAGTTGGGTTGCCCTGCTCCTGTGATTGCCTCCTACATTCCGCTTTGTTCAGCTAGGTGTGCAAAGGGAGAACCACTGTGTCGGGGCACGATGCACATGATCACCTATGGGGCCACGGGCCCCTTTGTGGTTCGACAGGGGTGAGGTCACGTTGCACAAAGAGCAGAGGTGGTGAGGCAGCACGACGATGAGACGCTGGTGTTTTACCTAGGTTCGGGCCACTGGGAAGCGTAAAACCCTACTCCTGCTTTGGTGGATTGATCGGGGGAACACGAAGCACACGAAGAGCTCAAACCCGGCAAGGTTGCCTTCGGGGGAGCTGCTACGCGAGTACAAGTGTTCAAAAGTTCAAATCTTTAGCTAGGTTGCCTTGGGCCTCCTTTTATAGCTCAAGGGGCAACCACGGTGGCAAAACAGACATTATCTAGTGATTAGCTAGCCAACAGTGCTATAATACCTAACTCTGGCACTTAGGACAAAATGCCATAAATGCTAGCCTAGGTGGCGTGCGGGGACGCATCCCCGGCAGGCTTTTACCACCGCTTTAGCTAACTATTGCTCAATATCTTGACACGCCTCTGGACGGGTGTCAAACGGGCATAATCTGTCTCCTAGCAAGTCGCTACATGCTTAGCGAGAGCCACTTAGCCACCTGAGGGCTCGACACCGCATCGACAAATGACTGGCGTTGCGATGCGGTGGAGCGGTGGCCGATCGGCGTGCATTTGCCGGGGGATGGCTCACCGGGTCATCCTGAAGATGTGTGTGCCTTGGTCCTCGGCAGGCACCGGGGATGTTACTGGCGTGGTTCGGGCCCGTTCTGGGCCGTTGCATCGACCTTGCCGGCGTTGCTTAGCCAGCGTAGGTTGCTTCTGTCGGAGTCTTGGTCTTGAATGTTGGTTTCTTCTTCTTGATGTGCTCCTTGATCTCACGTAGAGCGCCTTCTCTGGTTTGGACAGGTTTTGACTGTACTTACGTTAATGGGTTCTGGTACTCCAGCCTGTGCATAAGTCAGGGGCACTGGGTACCCCATTCCTAGTGCACTGACAGGAGCCCCCGGGTCTGGCCCAAACGTGCTCACCCAGCGCCGTTGGGTCAGGCCCAAAATTTATGCATAGGCGTGCAATATGAGGGAGTAACTGCCGACTTTCAAGCCAGCACTTACCTACTACCTCAGGTCATTTCCGCCACGCGCGCTGCATGCATTGCGGGGAGTTTGCGGTGGATGTGCATGGCTCAAAGGCATGGGAGTGGCAGAAACTGCAGGGATTGAAGCAATGGGGAGGTTACCTGTCTACCCGTGATCATGGGTAGTGGGATTGGTGGAGATGCGCGGCCGCCTTGGAGCGGAGGAGAGCCAGCCCCCGTGCCCTTCCCTATAAATTGGGGGGTCACAACAGGCGATGCTCATCCATTCCCTTCTCCTCCTCGATCTCAGGTTCACATAGCTTGCCCTTCTTCTCCTATCGTCGGACCGTCCCTTCCCTCCTAATGGTTAGGGGGAAGGGTCGGGCGAGCACGCCTGCCACCGCAGGGTCTTCTTTTTGTGTCCGTGCCCAGCCCCCGGCTTGGGTCGATGGTTTTGGACTGAGAGCTGACGGGAGGGCCCTTGGATGGGGGAGCAGGCGGTGCGGCGGCTGCACCAGGGGTAGCTACGGTGGCGCACCCGCCGCTGCGTTGCCCGCTGCTTCAGTCTTGGCAGAACGCTGTGTGGACAACACCGCGCTAGAGTCCATAGCAGAAATGCAGTGCTGTGGTCGACTGCGGTCCTTATTCAAGGCGACGGAGAAAGATCGTCCGTACTGCCATCGGCTACGCGCGAGTGGTCGCAGCATCGGTCCATCATGGCTCGTGGCAGAGTTCCCCACCCATGGCACTATGTATCCCGCACATGGGTGGGAGCCTTTTGCCTGCGTGTACTCCTTAAGGGCAGGGAGTCTTCCCTCCTCGGGTCGACGGGGATGACCATGCTCTCTGTGAGGCTCTTCGGGAGGCTTGGCGTTTGCCTCGGCTGCCGCGTCGAGGGCTCGGACGACGGAAGAGGTGTCTCCTTGAGCGGTGGCGATGAGGAAGATAACGTCGGCGGCAACCCACGACGCTTGAAGAGGGGGGGCGACAGCTCCGACGCGTCGTGATTGCCGGCAGCACCATCATCACCGGCTGTGCTTCGGTAGCACCATAATCTGCACCTGCCCTCCGTCTTCTTCCTCCCTGCCGGCTTCGTCCGCCCTGCCTGGGGGCAGGGTCCCTCTGATCCTCCAGGGGACGCGTCCCGCCGGCCCTGGCGGGGAGGTGCCGAATCCCAGCCAGGCGCTCCTTTTGCCCTCTTTTTCTTCTCCACCCAATCCCTAGGAGGAGGGACAAGAAAGGCATTACGGGGCACTTATCTTTTTATAAATCAAAAGATGTAGGCGCTTGCCAAGTTTTAGCCAATCATAATGTAATCTTTATCCATTTTGTACCAAAAATGAACGAAAGAGTGCTATTTCTCTTCCTTAAGTACTATCCCTTTCTCCCCTTGTTTATACTGTGTCGGCATGTTTGTCCTTGCTGCACGGAACTATTTTCCGGGCCAGTACTAACCGCGAGCGCCAAGGGGGAGCGAGCTCCCGGCAGCAGGCTTGTATCATTTCCCAGCAAGGCTCCTTGTCGGTATCGGCGCGGCCCCCCAGAGCTGATAAGCGACAGGAGCTGGGGGACGGCTCGTCCCGACAAGGATTTCCATTGCATGAAGGACTCCATTGTACACAGTCAAAAAGGATAGCAAGGATTTCCTTAAGGGAGCAAATGGCACCGAGGTTGGAATATGTGATTAGACTTATCTTTCCAGGCAGTATCCCTTTCTGGAGTACGACGGGCCGCCGTCCTTGTTACTTTGCCCTTCTTCCTTGTTTTCCTAACGGTCAAACCTGTAGGGCAAGAGGCCTCTGTCCTCTGGGGAGAGAGAATGCAATAACAAGGATCAACATAGGATCATCAAGTACTCTAGCAAATTTCTAAAACTTAAAATCGATAACATTGCAACATAAAAATGCATAGTAAACATGCAGTTCGATGGTATGATGCAATGCCTAGCTTTATTATTGCATGCATAGGGTCTGCGCCTGGCTTTGTACAACGGGTTACATGCACTGCGGCAAGGCTTGTACAAAAGGTGGTTGCCGGGGACTAAGCCCGGCAACCGTGCTTTACGGGTAGAACATACGAAGATGCTCAATATTCCATAAGTTAAGCATTTTGATGCCATCTTCGGTCTCCAGACGGACTATGCCAGGTCTGATGACTTGTGGTACCCGGTAAGTGCCTTCCCACTTTGGCGTCAACTTGTTGGTACCCTTGGCGGACTGAACGCGCCTAAGGACAAGTTCGCCTTCCTCAAGGCTCCGGGCGTGGACCCTATGGCTATGATAGCGGCGCAGGGCTTGCTGGTAGCATGCAGCACGCACAGCGGTCCGGAGACGATCTTCCTCGAGGAGCATGGCATCGTCATGCCGTAGCTGCTCTTGCTCTACTTCATCGTAGGCAAGTATTCGAGGTGACCCATATATGAGTTCACTGCTTCTGCCCCATATACTAGGGAGAAGGGCGTCTGGCCGGTAGCTCGATTTGGTGTCGTTCTGAGGGACCAAAGAACCACCGGCAGCTCATCTATCCAGCACTTGCCGCTTCTTCGCAGTCTATCAAAAGTTCTTGTCTTGAGCTGACGCAACACTTCAGCATTCATCCTCTCGACTTGCATGTTGCTTCTCGGGTGGGCAACAGAGGTGAAGGACACCTTGCTTCCAAGGATTTGGATGTATTGCATAAAGGTGAGGCTCGTGAACTGGGTGCCATTATCGGTGATCACCCTGTTGGGCACTCCAAAACGGCACACTAGTCCTTTCATGAACTTGACAACTGACTGCGCGGTCACCTTTCTGACGGATTCCACCTCAGGCCACTTTGTAAACTTGTCGATCGCTACGAACAAGAATGCAAAGCCCCCGACGGCTCGGGGAAAGGGGCCCAAAATATTGAGCCCCCAGACCGAGAATGGCCAGGATAAAGGGATCGTCTGGAGAGCTTGCGATGGTTGATGAATGTTCTTGGAATGGAACTAGCAGGTTTCACACTTGGTGACTAGCTCAGTTGCATCCTGGAGGGCAGTGGGCCAATAGAAACCCTGCCGGAAGGCTTTTCCGGCAAGGGCCCTTGATCCAATGTGAGACCCACACATGCCTCCGTGAATCTCTGCCAACAGCTTTGGTCCGTCTTCCCGGTGAAGGCACCTTAATTTCACACCGTTTGGTCTTTTTCTGTACAGAGTGTCACTTACAAACTGGTACATTCTTGACTGACGGGCTAATTTTTCGGCTTCTTCCTGCTCTTCGGGAAGTTCTCCCGTTTGAAGGAAGTGGACTATATGTTGTGCCCAAGCTGGAGCATGTGGCTTGACAACGAGGACTAAAGGCATATCCTCGTTTGTGGGAGCGCTTACCTCGACCGCAGGAGCCTGGGGTTCTGCAGGAGGGAGCAGCTCACTAACCAAAACGAGACCGTCCCCGGTAGCCTCTCTACCAGCGGCTTCAGGTAGCTCTGCCGGGAAATGCTTGCTGGAGTTTAGCTTTCTCCTTTTCCTGGTCATCGTTGACGGGGATACTGATGGCTGAGTGAGGTGGAGGACAAAAGTTCCTGGTTCCAAAGGAAGCTTTTGCACGGCGCACTTTGATAGATGATCAGCGATGCTATTTTTTGCAGCTTGCAATCCATCAAAGTGCTCCTCCAGCTTCCTCACCTCTTCCATGTATGCTTGCATCAAGTGACTCTGATAATCTTTGTTGACTTGTTTTACCACGAGTTGAGAATCTCCTCGGATGATCAGTTTCTTGATTCCCAACTCCACCGCGATGCTGAGTCTGGCAAGCAGCCCCTCATACTCAGCGGTGTTGTTGGTGGCCTCCTCCCAGGGAAAGTGCATTTGAACCACATACTTGAGATAATCTCCGGTGGGGGCGATGAGGAGCACGCCTGCTCCGGCGCCCTGAAGCGAGAAAGCACCGTCAAAATACATGATCCATTCCTTAGGCGCTTCTTTGCCGGGGAGAATTGTCTCTGGAACCTCTTCGTCTGGCGTGGGCATCCATTCTACAATGAATTCCACCAACGCTCCGCTCTGAACTGTGGAAGTGCTCTCATACTTCAAACCAAAACTTGACAGCTCTAGCGCCCACTCAACTATCCTGCCAATGGCTTCAGGGTTCCTCAATATACGCTGCAGCGGAAAGCGGGTGACAACTGTGATCTCGTGGCCTAGGAAGTAGTGGCGCAGTTTCCTCGAGGCCATGATAAGGCCGAAGATCAGATTTTGCACTCCAGAGTACCTTGACCTAGCCCCTTGTAACAAGAAGCTGAAGAAGTATACTGGTCGCGGCACCACTTTCCACTTCCTTGAAACTGCCTTCGTTTGCTTGCTTAGGTTCCCCTCGGTTTGTATTAGGTCCAACCGCGAATGCTTCGGTTCCAGCCCCGGTAAAATTAGTCGCAGCGGCTACATCTTCACCCACTTCTCGCTGCACCACCAGCGCTGCACTAACCACTTGATTCGTTGCCGCCAAGTATAGTAGCAATGGTTCTTGCGGTTTAGACGCGACCAAGGTGGCAGCGGAGGAAAGGTAAGCTTTCAGATCTTGCAGCGCTGCTTCTGCTTCTGGGGTCCACTTCATCGGCTCGGCCTTTTTCAGAATTTTGAAAAACGGCAGAGCGCGTTCAGCGGATTTGGAGATGAACCTACTCAACGCGGCAATGCATCCGGCCAAGCGTCTTACGTCCTTGACGGACTTGGGCGCTTGTATCTTCTCGATTGCTTTGATCTTGTCGGGATTGGATTCTATTCTCCGCTGAGATACAAAGAACCCAAGTAGCTTGCCGGATGGGACACCAAACACACACTTCTCAGGGTTGAGCTTCAAATTGATCTTGCGCAAGTTCAGAAAAGTTTCTTCCAAGTCTTGCATGAGGGTTGCTTCATCTCTGGTTTTGACTACTATGTCATCCATGTAAGCTTCCAAGTTCCTGTGTAACTGAGGTTCAAATCCAATCTGCACGGCCCTTGCAAAGGTAGAACCAGCGCTCTTTAACCCTAAGGGCATACGTACAAAGCAGTACGTGCCACACAGAGTTATGAACGCGGTCTTTTCCTCATCTTCCTTGGCCATGAATATCTGGTGGTATCCAGAGTATGCGTCCAAGAAGGAAAGCAAGTCACTCCCGGAAGTGGAATCAACAATCTGATCGATGCGCGACAAGAGAAAAGGGTCCTTCGGGCATGCTTTGTTCAAGTTAGTGAAATCAATGCAAAGCCTCCATTTCCCATTCGCCTTGCGCACCACTACCGGGTTGGCTAACCAAGTTGGATGCAACACTCCTCTGACCAAACCAGCTACTTCGAGCTTCTTGATCTCCTCGGCGATGAACTGCTGCCACTCCAAGGCTTGCTTTCTAACTTTTTGCTTGACGGTCCTGGCATGAGGGTAGACAACAAGGTGGTTCTCAATTACCTCCCTGGGAACACCGAGGATGTCATATGGTTGCCAAGCAAACACATCGACATTCGCCCACAGGAAGGCAACGAGCGCGCTTTCCTATTTGTCATTAAGGGTGGCACTGATGGTAAACATACCATTAGCGCCATCCTGCCCTGCCGGGACCTTCTTCATCGTAGGATTGGTGACCTTGGATCTTTTGCTAGTGGAACTCTCCGACAGGTCATCGACGGGTGCAGCGCACTCCGAAGAGGCGTGCTTCCCGGAGTCCTTGCCGACATCCCTACTAGACTTCTTCCCCTTCTTCGATTCCTTGGCGGGAGCTGGGGTTTCTGCGACCTCAGCCGCTACCGCGTTTCGATACATCTTGTCCACACATATAACTGCATCCTTCTTATCAGATGGAATGGAGATGATTCCCATGGGCCCTCGCATCTTCAAAGTGTTGTAAGCATAGTGGGATGCTGCCATGAATTTTGCCAGAGCTGGGCGACCAAGAATTCCATTGTAAGGCAGAGGGAGTTTGACCACATCAAACACCACCTTCTCAGTCCGGTAGTTCAACTCCTTGCCAAACGTCACAGGCAAAGTGATCTTTCCCTTAGGTCGGCTCCTGTCGGGGTTGATTCCTTGGAACGTACCCGTAGCTTTGAGCTCTTCGTCAGGGATCTGCAGCTTTTCAACCACTTTAGGGGAGATTAAGTTCAACCCCGCCCCGCTGTAAACTAACATCTTGGTTACTTTGAGGTAGCGGATAGTTGGGGAGACCAACAACGACAAACATCCGACCGCAGTGGTGCGGTCAGGATGATCCTCTTCATCAAAGATGATAGGCGTGCGGGACCATTTGAGTGGCCTTCTGGACTCTGCAGTTGGCTCCATGGCGTTGATCTCACGCGCCCACTTCTTGAGCTGGCGATGAGAGGAATGCAAGGACGCACCCCCGTCAACACACATGGCTTCAGTTGCCTTCTGGAATTCTCGATCACTGGACTCTTCTTCATCATCCCCATCATCACTCATATCATCTCCTTCTTTCTTCTCACGGCCTCTAGCACGTTTTTCCTTCTGCCGCGAGGCCTTGCCGCGGCGGCCCCCTCTACCACCACGGCCCTTCCCGGCAGCACCATCTTGGCCTCTCTCCTTTTCACGCTTCTCGTATTCAGCCTTCTGCTTCTCAGCAAGCTGCTCAACTTGGCGGCATTCTTGGAGATCATGACCTTTGGTGCGGTGGATTTTGCAGTATGGCCCGTCGGACTATCCGGTTTTCTTTGCCGCCGCGGCCTCCCGGCAATCAGCGCACGCGACAACTCCCTTGCCGGGGGCCTCGGCCTTGGCCTTCTTGCCGGCACTAAGATCACCAGAGCTCTCAACGGCCAACACTGCCTTTCCCTTACGCTTCGTATTGCGCCTTCGGCTTTTCCCCTTCGGGCCTGGGGCATCATCGTCGTCATCTGAGTCGACTTCGACGCCAGCCTTCTCTCTGGGGAGTCGCCTTCCTTCCTCGGCACGAGCACACTTGTCTGCCAATGTGTACAAGTCGTTGACGGTCTTGGAGAGTCTAACATTCATCTTGGCTCGCATCCTCCTGTTGCGCACATTTGAATGGAACGCGGCAATCACGGCTACGGGGTGTATCTCTGGAATATTGCTGTGTACTCGACTGAATCTCTGGATGTACTTTCACAAGGTTTCTCCCTCCTTCTGCGGAAGGACTTGCAGGTCGCTGGGTTGTCCTGGCTCCTGGTGGCCACCTGTGAAGGCGCCGACAAACTCGTTGCACAAGTCAGCCCATGATGAAATAGAGTTCTCCGGCAGGTGCATCAGCCACGATCTCACATTTGGCTTGAGCACCAAAGGGAAATAGTTGGCGAGCACCTTCTCATCTCTTCCCCCGGCAGCTTGAATGGCTATCGTATAGATGCCCAGGAATTCCACCGGGTTTAGCTTCCCATCGTATTTCTTCGTCAATTCAGGCTTGAAAGCTCGGTCCGATGGCCAGCGGACCTGTCGCAGCTCGTGAGTGAAGGCAGGGCACCCAACCTCATAAGGCAGGTGCCCGCCAGCATATGGGCCATTGCGCCTGTCGGATTGGTGGTGTGATTCCCAGCGTCGCTCTATGGTGACGCGCGCATCTTCCCTCCGACGGTCTTCCAGGACACGCCGCTGGTCCCGGCGATAGTGCGGGTCGGACGAGGCCATAGATGCTTCGTCAGGCTCATCGGCATGTGGAGCTCGTTGTGGCTGCCTCTAGGTCTGTTGTCGCAGAGGGGACTGCACCGTTGGCGCGGCCCCCTCGACACGACCATCAGCCTGGGCCGCCATCGCCGTCCGCGGGCGTCGCAACGGCTCTGCATGCTGCGATTTGCTGGTTTCGACGAAGCCGATCAAACTCTATATGGTGGCTCTCCACTCGTCCATCTTGTCAGCCGCCGGCGGGAAATTTAACAGCAGCTGGGCCCGCGCCATCGCTTCTGCTGCCATGGCTGGCATGGCTAGAGAGGCGGATTGCGACGTTGCTCGACTCCTGGTGGAACCAAGAGGGGCGTCGCCGCATTCTTGTCGCCGTGCACCGATCGCCGGGGCAGTCTGACGTGGAGGAGGTCAAACTTGTGGGTCTACGGTCCCGTTCGGCGCTCCGTCTTGTTCTGGGTGAGGCGCATGCCCAGCAGCCGCGCTTGTGACAGGCGCAGCTAGAAGATCACGGCATGCCCCAGATTGGGCGCTGCTATTGCGGTCGCAGCTACCAGCATGGCGTGGAGGTGGAGATTGAACGTTTAATCCTCCCGCGGCACTAGGGACGAGCTCGCCAAAATGTTGTTGTTGTTGCTCCTCTTCGGCGTTCCCCGCTCCTGCTTCGGCTGTGGTGGACACGACGGTGGCGCCGCCTGCGCCAGTCGCGTCGCCTACGACGCTGACCTCACTCGTCGCCGGCACGGTGCGAACGGCGTCCACAGCTGCATTCGAGGGTGCCTTCGAAGTGGCGGGATGCGCGGTCGCGCCGGGCTTCTTCTTGGGAGCCATAGAGGAAGAAGACGGCGATGAAGATCGACACGTTTCTCATGATCTCAGGTACGCGCAAATGATGCTCCCCCTACCTGGCACGCCAAAGATGTAGGGGCACGATGCACACGATCACCTATGGGGCCACGGGCCCCTTTGTGGTTCGGCAAGGGTGAGGTCACGTTGCACAAAGAGCAGAGGTGGTGAGGCAGCACGACGACGAGACGCTGGTGTTTTACCCAGGTTTGGGCCGCTGGGAAGCGTAAAACCCTACTCCTGCTTTCGTGGATTGATCGGGGGAACACGAAGCACACGCAGTGCTCAAACCCGGCAAGGTTGCATTCGGGAGAGCTGCTACGCGAGTACAAGTGTTCAAAAGTCTCAATCGTTAGCTAGGTTGCCTTGGGCCTCCTTTTATAGCTCAAGGGGCAACCACAGTGGCAAAACAGACACTATCTAGTGATTAGATAGCCAACAGTGCTATCATACCTAACTCTGGCACTTAGGACAAAATGCCATAAATGCTAGCCTAGGTGGCGTGCGGGGACGCATCCCCGACAGGCATTTACCACCGCTTTAGCTAACTATTGCTCAATATCTTGACATGCCTTTGGACGGGTGTCAAACGGGCATAGTCTGTCTCCCAGCGAGTCGCCACATGCTTAGCGAGAGCCACTTAGCCACCTGAGGGCTCGACACCGCATCGACAAATGACTGGCGTTGCGATGCGGTGGAGCGGTGGCTGATCGGCTCGCGCCTGCCGGGGGATGGCTCCCCGGCAGGCACCGGGGACGTGACTGGCGTGGTTCGGGCCCGTTTTGGGCTGTTGCATCGACCTTGCAGGCGTTGGTTAGCCAGCGTAGGTTGCTTCTGTCGAAGTCTTGGTCTTGAATGTTGGTTTCGTCTTCTTGATGCGCTCCTTGATCTCACGTAGAGCGGCTTCTCTAGTTTGGACTGGTTTTGACTGTACTTACGTTAATGGGTTCTGCTACTACTACTTGTGCATAAGTCAAGGGCACTGGGTACCCCAGTCCTAGTGCACCGACACACTGCGATTGTACTTCCGATTTAACTGGTCAAGTACCTCACTGGAGAAAGCCGAAAACTTATTGTCACAATGACCGCAAACTGGTCAGCGGTCCGATGACCCTGTCAAACTATAGATCGCTAGAGGTTAACCCATGGGCCTTTCATAAATTTGGCCGGAGTGTTAATGACTTGACCTCGGCTGACGCTGAACACTAACCAGTGGCTAGTAACTGGTCTCCCAAACTTTAAGCTCCTATAAATAAGTGAAAGTTAAAAAGCCTAGATATCTAATTGCCCCGTTTCCTCTAACACAACCGCCTCCGGGCACCGAGACGTCGGCTAAGGGTTGTCTTGTTACTGCGGAAACACCCTACAAAGCATCTACAAAAGGGTAGAAGCCGATGATGGGCCACTCTCAAATGATAAACGATCACAAAAGAGTCAAAATAGTATATAGCATAAAAGCATTTGTATTCAATATGCGAGTGTTGCCTTCCGTAATCATTGTTATAAAGCCAAAAATATGCATCAATTTGATTTAAGATTTTGGCCAAGCTGGGTTGCCTGGCTGCTGTGCTTACCCCCTACGTTCCCGATTGTTCGGCTAGGGGGTAAAGGGAGCACCTCTGTGATTGTTACTTGCGGGTCATCCGGGTTAGTACCTCAGACTGGGTGAAGCCAAAAGCTAGCCATCTTAAGAATATAATTGGTCGGCAACGACGGAAGTGAAAATTTCGGTTCATTAAAGACCACAGAGTTCTGGAACATTCCTCGAAGTAAATCCTCAATATTTTCCTCCCACGTTGATCGGAGTTGAGGTTTCATGATCATGGTCAACATCATATCCTGGGAAAAGGAACTTATAAATGAACTATGTTTCCCAGAAGATGTTTCTTACATAGTAATATAACATATCTCTCTGCGTACCTTTGTTTATAAAACTGTATGGCCGGATTGCCTTGTTTGCTGTAAATCTTTGCCCTTATAAAGGCTTTATAAAGTACGACAAACACTCCTCGGCTACTAGCCGAGGAGGTTGAAGCCAATGGTCGGTCAACAAAGTCATGTACAATGCGGATCCGAGCATTAATGATGTAAAGTACTTGGATACATAGAATCATTACACATAAATTATGTCAAACGTAACAAAGTTTGTGTCAAACAAATATCGATCCTTAATTCTACCACCCGTGCCCAAATTAAGGCTCGGGGGCTACTGCATTGACGATTCAATGCAGAAAATTTAAGTGCAAAACAGTTCCCGACGAGATTACAATCCTCGGGTTGGTCGGCCGCACCCAACCTGAATCTCGGGGGCTACTGCACAACGCATTTTAATTCCTAAAGTATGTTGCCGAGCAAGGAATTGATCTTCACACCGATTTCGCGAATCGAAGTGAGTCTCAGGGGCCACTGGGATTAGTGGTTTTATTTTATCGTTCAGGCACATCCCGGTTTTAGACCGACACGCACCTTGAGGGTTACTCGCTATATATCTCGGCAGAGAATAAATTGCACCAATCGAAAATATTCACAAAAAATCAGCCCGCGGTCGGGGTGGTATACCACCTCAGAAGCAGTCCGGCATAAAGCTCGCGCGCAGGTGGCTGGCTCCATAGAGGGCATCCGGCATTAAGCTCGGCTGAATTCCTTCAATTTTTTGAAGACCGGGGTAATTTATGACACCTTGGACGCTGATCATCGTTGGAGCTCGGATGCAGTCCGACGTTGGAGCTCGGAAGCAGTCCGGCATAAAGCTCAAGATCGGAGACACTTCAGAAACAGTCCGGCATAAAGCTCGGATGCGAATGGCTGGCTCCATAAAAGTTTTTTCCAGCACTAAGCTTGGATAAACTCCTTCAACTTTTTCAAGACCGAGGTAATCTATGACACCTCGGATACAGTTCGGCGTTCTCGACTGCAAAAAGGCACCTCGGATGCAGTTCGACGTTGGAGTTCGGACGCAAGAGGACACCGCCGCACGGGAATCAATTCAAACCCGAGGTATGGCGTAAAATAATAAGGCATTAATAAAGGCCAAGAGATTAAAGGGGATCCTCGGATGCCCGACGTGTGAACTCTTCGGATACACCTCAGCGATCCTCAATATTGGAGATGGGAAGATTTGTTGAACCGATTTTCAAGACCGACGGCTGAAGACGAAGAACAGTTCGGAAGAACCGAGGAGCATCCCTAACTTGAAGACTGGTTCAGGGGGATAATGATGGTGTCCTGGACTAGGGGGTACTCACCATGTCGTCTCAAGACCAGTGGGTCGGGCCGAGAACCCCCAGGGCGGTTTACTAATGGGCTAGTTCGGACAACCCATGATGCATACGAGGAAGATTCCACAAGACTTGGTGATCAAGACAAGGACTCCTCTCCACCGACGTAGTCGACTAGGACTCTTGTTATCCTAGGCCTCCAGTGTGTTATATAAGCTGAGGCCAGGCTAGACATTGGGGGGATCATATCATGAGAGATTAAGATCTTTACTCCTAGGGTTTCAGACCACAACATATGATCTCGAGGTAGATCAACTTTGTACTCGATACTTCATCATCAATACAAACAAAGCAGGACGTAGGGTTTTACCTCCATCAAGAGGTCCCGAACCTGGGTAAACAACGTCTCCCTTGTCTCCTGTAACCCATCGATCCAAGATCCACGGTTCGGGACCCCCTACCCGAGATCTGCCGATTTTGACACCGACACTAGGTACATGCAAAGGCATATATAAACCATGAGGATTGAGTCGTGACTTAGCTTTTTGACATGTAGTGCAGCGAGCAACAAATCTCTCAACATCTTGTGTCATCTTTGGCCAAAAGAAACGTGTTGCAAGTACGTCCTTCGTCTTCCTCAGGCCAAAGTGTCCCATTAATCCTCCTCTAGGCGCCTCCTATAACAACAAAAGACGAACGGAGCTAGCTGGAATGCATAGCTTGTTAGCACAAAACACAAATCCATCATTAATGACGAACTTGTTCCATGTTCTCCCAGCTTTACAATTCAGCAACACATCTTTAAATTCAACATCGTGCACATATTGATCTTTGATGGTCTCCAAACCAAATATTCTGAAGTCAAGTTCTTAAAGCATAGTATAACGACGAGACAATGTATCAGCAATAACATTTTCTTTACCCTTCTTGTGTTTAATGGCATAAGGGAAAGTTGCAATGAATTCAACCCATTTTGCGTGTCTACGGTTTAGTTTTGCTTGACTTTTAATATGTTTATGCCACACCTCAGATGCAGTCTTGACTTTTAATATGTTTCAAAGATTCATGATCAGTATGTATAACAAATTCTTTGGGCAAATAAATAATGTTGCCATGTTTCCAAAGTCCTAACGAGAGCATACAATTCCTTATCAAGTAGAATAATTCATACTAGGCCCACTCAGTTTTTTAGAAAAGAATGCAACGGGTTTACCATCTTGTAATAACACACCTCCTAATCCAATTCCACTAGCATCACATTCAAGCTCGAAATTTTTATTAAAATCACGAAGTTGGGGTAAAGGAGCACGTGTTAACTTATCTTTCAATACCGTGAAGGCTTCTTCCTGTGCGGTACCCCAAACAAAAGGCACAACCTTCTTTGTAAGCTCATTGAGAGGTGAAGCAATGGTGCTGAAATCTCTCACAAAACGCCTATAGAACCAGCGAGGTCAAGAAAACTCCTCACTCGCGTGACCATTTTGCGTTACGGCTAAATCTAAATAGCTTCAATCTTGGCTTTATTAACTTCAATTCCCTATGGAGTAACAACATAGCCAAGAAAAGATACTCGGTCGGTGCAAAAGGTGCACTTCCCAAGGTTACCAAACAAACATGCATCACGTAAAGCAATAACAACGACACGTAAATGTTCCAAGTGTTCCTCCAAAGATCTGCTAGAAATCAGTATATCATCAAAATTGACTACCACAAATCGTCCAATGAAAGCATGTAAAACATCGTTCATTAATCTCATGGAGGTGCTAGGTCAATTAGTTAACCCAAAAGGCATGACTAACCACTCATATAATCCAAACTTAGTTTTAAATGATGTTTTCCATTCATCTCCCAAGTTCATAAAATTTGATGGTAGCCACTACGCAAATC
Source organism: Elymus sibiricus (assembly GCA_039707655.1). Lineage (NCBI taxonomy): Eukaryota > Viridiplantae > Streptophyta > Magnoliopsida > Poales > Poaceae > Elymus > Elymus sibiricus. Next base: position 260,970,917 of record CM077669.1, read on the forward strand.
AACTTTGGAGAAAATGGTAGAGCCACTTAATTCATCAAGCATATCATCTAGCCTAGGAATAGGATGACGATAACGAATAGTAATATTATTAACGCCCTTACAATCAAAACACATACGTGATGTACCATCCTTTTTCAACACGATAATAATAGGAACAACACAAGGACTAAGGGATTCACGTATATAACCTTTCTCAAGCAGCTCCTGTACTTGACACATAATCTCCTTCCTCTCCTCTGGATTGGTATGGTATGGCGCACGGTTGAGTAGTGATGCGCCAGGAATTTAGTGAATCTGATGTTCAATCCATCTAATAGGTGGTAATCCCGATGGTAAGTCTTGTGGAAAGACGTCAACGAACTCATGCAAACTGTTAGTGACAGCAGGAGGCAAAGAGGGAGGCACATCCTTGAATGAAAATAATACCTCTTTGCACACAAAAGTATAGCAAACTGTGAAATCCAGATCAGTAATATCAGATTTGGTGGCCAGTAAACATCCACTTTTCAATTTAATTTCAGATGCAACACTAGGTGATAGTTTATTAAGCTTATTGTGCTACTCAAATTCTTTTGACACAATCTGATTTTCACTCTTACTTTGCTCCTGTTTTGCTTTACTAGCTCTAGTAATGTCATCTTTCATAATATGTTCAGGAGACATAGGAAACAAAGTAATATTTTTATCCTTATGAACAAGAGTATACTAATTTGTCCTACCATCATGTACAGAATATTTATCAAATTACCACAGTCTACCAAGTAAACAGAGCATGCTTGCATGGGTACCACATCACAATCAATATAATTAGCATATTTTGTAATGCTAAAATGCACATGAACAGTACGTGTTACCTTATCCTTGTCACTGTTGTTGAACCATTGGATGTAATAAGGATAAGGATGTGGTCTGGTGGTGAGGGACAACTTCTCCACCATCTCCATGCTAGCCCAGTTGTTGCAACTCCCTCCATCAATGATGATGCGGACAGATCGTTCCATAACAACTTCCTTTGTGTGGAACAAATTGTGCCTCTGATTTTGCTCAGCTTGTGTGACATGCACACTCAAAACTTGTTGGCAACTAAACTTTCATACCTGTCAGCGTAGTCAGCAGACATGTATTGTGTCTCTTGCTCAGTAGCATCGACACCCTGCGATAAGAGCCAAAGTCTCCTCATCATAATCACTAGCGGACTCATATCCATCATCCCCAGTAACAATCATCACACACTTGGTTGGGCATTCTCTCACATAGTAACCTCCACCCTTGCAATGACGACATATAACCTCATTTGCTTGCCATGATGATGCCATGGATGAAGAAGAGCTTTGTGCAGGCCCCAAAGGTGTGCGCTTGGTGGATGGCAGCGGAGGTGCCTGTTTTCTTCTATCTATGTTGGAGTTAGCGGTTGAAGTAGGCGTTACAGTAACTGGACATGTGGAAGTAGATGATGTATGTGGTGTCCATGATGAAGAGCGAGTTGCAGAAAAATTAGTTGTCGCCAATGCATGTCGATCCTGCACTTCACGTTCCGCTTTGCAAGCAATATGGAATAAACAAGTGATACTGTGATATTCCTTATATTCTAAAATAGTCTAAATCTCTCTATTTAATCCACCCATAAAACATGCAAGCATAGCTTCATTCTCCTCAGCAATACCACGTCTAATCATGCCAGTTTGTAATTCCTGATAATATTCTTCTACATGATTTGTTCCTTGTCTTAAACGCTGCAAATTTCTAAGCGTTGATAATATGGTGGAACCCAACAAGTACGCATAGCAGTTTTCAAAGCATCCCAAGTAGCATGGATATTATCGTGATGTGTTCTACAATGTTCAGACCACCAAACACGAGCAAAACTAGTGAATGCACAAACAGCACAAGGAACACGTCTATCCTCGGGAAATTGTAAGCATGTAAAACGTTGTCCTGTTACTAACTCCCAAGTGAGATATACATCAGGAATGAATACCCTCAAACGACGGAATATTCTGTTTTAGCTTAGGGAGATGATCATGATCCCGTACCTGAGGGGGTGGTGCAGCCCTACAATTGTGATTGTAGCCACATGGACGACCTGGTGCTTGTGCTGGTGGTTACCCCTGATTCTGATTTGGAGCAACCTCTTCTTCCTCATTGTAATCACCATCATAGTCAACATTCTGATCAACGGTAGTAGCAACATCAGCCATAGAAGCAACAACACAAGAATGTTAGCCTTCCTTGAGGGGCACACGTCATGCGTGCCCCACGTGATTCAAAAGGCGGTGTTGTTGTTGCAGAGGTGCGTTAGGTGCAGCTGGTGGTAGACATGCAAGCAACTCATTAAACTTGGCATCCTCCTTGGTGTCGAACGTCTTCTTCAAGGTATCTAGTTTCTCCGTGGCCTCTCCGAATCTATTCATCACATCTTGTACCTGTTCACCCATCATTTATTGAAATTTTTCATGGAGCTCCTTGTTCGTCATGCTTTCCGAGTCGATCAATCTTTTCCTTAGTTAACTCATGCATCTTTAAGATCAATTTAGAACGTTGTTTAGCATAAGAATTAACCTTCTCCGAAGATGGAAAAGGCAACGAATCAATAGGTGCACGATGTAGGAAACCATACACAGTTTCAAAAGGGCACATCTTAGTAGTAGAATGTAGCAAAAAATTATCAGCAAATTCAATATGAGGCAAGCATTCTTCCCACAGTTTCAAATTATTCTTAAAAACAACCCTAAGCATAGTAGACAATGATGGTCAAAACCAAGAACAAGGCAACACTGAGCCAAGACCTAGAAGAAACATTCGCAAACCTGCACAAAATCAACTTGAAGCTCAACCCCGAGAAGTGTGTGTTTGGCATCCCATCCGGCAAGCTTCTCGGGTTCTTTGTATCTCAGAGTGGCATTGAAGCCAATCCTGACAAGATCAAAGCAATTGATCAGTTGGAGGCACAGAAGCGCATCAAGGATGTGAGGTGCCTTGCCGGTTGCATCGCCGCCTGAGCAGGTTGATTTCAAAGTCTACCGAGCGCGCCCTATCATTTTTCAAAATGTTGAAAAAGGCGGGTCCCATGAAGTGGATTCCGGTAGCTGAGGCGGCGCTGCAAGATTTGAAAAGGTACATGTCCTCTACGCCAACGCTAGTCGCACCAAAACCGCAAGAACCATTGCTGCTGTAGCTAATGGCAACCAATCAAGTGGTCACTGCTGCCCTAGAGACGGAGAGAGATGCAGAGGAAGATGAGGCAGGAGTAGCAAGCCCGCCATTTGACAAAACAGAATCTTCTCTGGCAAGTCACGGTGCCGGCAACTTAAGCTTGGCGTAAGAATCAGGTCAACATGTTGTGAAGAAGAAGATGGTGCAACACCCGGTCTACTTTGTCAGCTCTCTCCTACAAGGGGCTAGGTCAAGGTACTCCAGTGTGCAGAAATTGCTCTTCGGCCTCCTAATGGCCTCGAGGAAGCGGCGCCACTACTTCCAAGCACATCAAATTACTATCGTCACTCGCTTTCCTATGCAACACATCTTGAGGAATCCAGAGACCACCGACAGGATAGGGGAGTGGGCGTTGGAGCTGTCAAGCTTTGATTTGAAGTTCGAGAGCACGGCTACAATTCAGAGCAGAGCCTTGGCGGATTTCATTGTAGAATGGACACCAACGCAAGACGAAGAAACTCTAGAAACAACCCTCCCCGGCAAGAAAGATACACAACAATGGATCATGTACTTTGACGGGGCCTCTTTGCTGCAAGGCACCAGTGCCGGCGTGTTGCTTGTATGTGGTCCAAATGCACTTTCCCAGGGAGGTATCAACAAACAACATGTCTGAGTATGAAGGATTGCTTGCTGGCCTGCGAATCACAGTGGACCTGGGCATCAGGAAACTGATCATCCGAGGAGACTCACCGCTTGTTGTGCATCAAGTGAACAAGGATTACCAGAGCCCTTTGATGGAAGCTTATGTTTATGAAGTAAGAAAGTTGGAAGAGCACTTTGATGGTCTCAAAATGAGCATGTACCACGCGTGGAGGACATCATTGCTCATGACCAGTCGAAACGTGCCGCTCAAAAGCTACCTGTGGAACCTGAAACTTTTGTGCTCCATCTGACTCAACCATCTGTCACACCATCATTGTAGCAATCCAAGAAGAGAAAGATAAATTCTAGCGACTACTTCTTGGCAGAGCTGCCAACGGCCGCCAAGAAAGTTTGATGCGGAGTATCCTACGGACAACACCATGACAAGAGTTCGTTTGGCAAATGACACGTGCGACATCAACTCCACATACATAAAGGTGAATCATCTCCTTTACACGTGTTCACTTGACACCTTCGAGGATGGTATACTACTTGACACTCCTTTCATGTGCATACATAGCTATTGTCAGAGCTTCACGGATGACGAGGAGGAGTGCAAGCGCCAAGGAACAACTACACCATCCGCGAGGGAAGCATGGAAGAGACGACGGAAGAAGACAGAGCTGCTGGAGCTACAGCGGCCGGACATCTGGCCAAGGGCCCGGACATCTAGCGCCTGGAGACCCGGCCAACAACAATGCAGGGCCGGAAGATTTACAACGGCCGGACATCCGGCCTACACCCGGAAATCCAGCCTACGCTCGGAAATACAGCCCGAAGACGCCTGAACTGGAAGCCCCCTGACCAGCTCCAGCCCGGACATCCGGCCCCAGCCCAGACATCGGGCCTGAGGCCCCGGACATCCGGCCACCAGCCTGGACATCCGGCCTGTCCTGAAGCCCCGGACATCCGGCCCCTGTGCGGACAGATGGGGCCCGAAGACCCATGTATCTCCAACTCACTTACCCCTTCGTGGCTATGACTATATATATACTCCACCCCTCCTCATTTCTAGGGTTAGAAAAGTGATAGCTCATTCATAGATGAGCTTTGCTCCTTCCTCTAATTCTCGCATGGAGATCGAGGCCTCCACTGGAGAAGATCCCTAGAGGATGTCAAGGCCCCTTCCGAGGGAAGATCTGTCTATGGATTTCAAGGCCCGTCTCTCCTAGAGATTTGGATGAACTACCAATGTATCTTTATTTCCGTTGTTGTTCTCGGATCTTGATGCATACCGTGTATTGCTTGTGATTTGAGGAGTACTTGGTGTGGATCTTGTTGTCGGAATCGGGGCTCCGCAGACCCAAAAAGGTTCGAACTCTGGGGCGTGTGCGAAGATCTCAACCAGCTTTAGCCGCAAGCTCGTCACCCCACGGCCAAGCCTCGTCGAATGCGTGCGAGCAAACTAGAAGATGGACACGGTGACTTACCCAGGTTCGGCCACCTTGTGGTGTAAGACCCTACTCCTGCTTTAGGTGGATTGGCCTCTCAAGGAGGTTGGGGATGAACTGGTACAGTGGTTGAGCGACCTCGCGAGGGCTTTGAGGTGAGGATGGATCGATTGGTCTCTCCGTCTACGGTGGAGGCTAGTCTCTATTTATAGTGGCCTTGGTCCTCTTCTCTTATCGCACAGGCGGGAAGGGATCCCACAACGGCAAATTTTGAAAGGGGACAAGAAGTACATCTTATCCTGACTAAAGGTGGTCTTCGCCTGCAAAGCTTCTGGTCGTGGCGCAGAGGTGGGCTTGGCGATGACATTCGTCCTACCGAGCTCGTGGTCTTGGTCTTGTTGCACTGGAATGGAAACCTTTGGGGGATTCCTTGGGAACCCGCGTACGTCCCTGCCTCCTTAGCATAAAAGAGGAAACTGTCCCCTCTGCGCCTGCTGGCGCCCGCCTGGCCTTGGTCGTCATGGCTCACGTCATCGCAGCCTCCTGAGGCCAGGTACCTGCATAGAAATCTCCGCTCCTCGGGAGGCAGCCTGGGGAGGCCACTCCTCAAGAGATCTTGGCGTTGTTCCCCTCGCGAGGCCGGGGCCCTCACAAGGGTCTTGTCTTGGGGGGATTGCTGCCGGGCCGTACCGGGTCATCGAGGTGGGCCACGCTCTGGGCCGCAGGTAGGCAGGTCTGGGTACCCCCGATCCCAGAACGACGACAGTAGCCCCCGGGCCCAAGGCGCGCTCGGGTTGGCTTCGGGCAGAGCCAAGGAAGGAAGGCCGAAGAGCCGTGAGCCCCAATCGCCTGCGGGCCAGGCTCAACACGTGGCGCACGACGGGACGCGGACGCCTCCACTTCCCCACGTCGCCTCGGCACCCGCCCTGACTGACAAAAGATGGCACGTGACGCGGGACCATCATTGCCGGGAATGCGGAGGGACGTAGGTTGGCCTCCGATCGACTATAATTGCCTCCTCTCTCCAAGCTGACGCTTCCACAACCATGGCGCTAGTGAGGAGATTTTCTGCCGCCGGGAAAGGGAAGGCCCGCCTGGAGGGACCGGGCTCGCCGCCGCCCAAGAGGGGCCGCGACCGTCCCTGTAAGTACACCGCGACGCCGGCGGTAGTCCCCCGAGGGCGCGGGCGCACCCCTGTGAGGGCCGGCGCTACCTTCGGCGGCCGTAGGAAGGCTCCCTCCCGCGTAGGCGGCTGTAGTAGCCGTGCCGCCCGTGGCCGAGGGGGGGAGCTTGCGACAGGCGCCGGGCCGCCCCGCCCGCGATTCCACTCGGCCGACACGGCCCAGGAGTTCGTGCTGTGGGCGGAGAGGCCGGCAATCACCTGGCTCCAGCTCCCGCGCTTCTTCGCGGAGGCGCTTCCAGCTGGAGGGCCTACTGGCCTTTGGCTGCAGGCCGATGGCTGCTACAACGGGGCTGATACGTCTCCAACGTATCTATAATTTTTTCTTGTTCCATGTTGTTATATTATCATTCTTGGATGTTTTACAATCATTTTATTACAACTTTATATCATTTTTTGAGACTAACCTATTGACATAGTGCCAAAGTGCCAGTTGCTATTTTTGATTGTTTTTTACTTCGCAAAAAATCAGTACTAAACGGAGATAAAACGTTGCGGGGATTTTTGTGGATTTTTTACGGACCAGAAGAAACTAGATGGGCCAAAGAACATCAGAAGAGGGGGCCCAGGGTGGCCAGCACCCACCAGGGCGCGCCAGAGGCCCCCTGGCGCGGCCTGATGGGTGCTGGGCACCTCGGGCACCCCCTCAACCAACTATCATGCCTATAAATTCCCTGGAAATCCAAAAACCCTAGGCGAGTCGACGAAACACAATTCCAACCGCCGCAAGTTCCAGAACCGCGAGATCCAATCTAAACACCATCACGGAGGGGTTCATCTTCCTCATAGGTGCCTCTCCGATGATGCGTGAGTAGTCCATCATAGACCTACGGGTCCGTAGGCAGTAGCTAGATGGCTTCTTCTCTCTATCTTATGATTCTCAATACAATGGTCTCTTGGAGATCTATTTGATGTAAACTTTTGCGGTGTGTTTGTTGGGATCCGATGAATTTTGAGTTCATGATCAGTTTCTATCCATGAATATTATTTGAGTTTTCTTTGATCTCTTATATGCATGATTGCTTATAGCATTGTATTTCTTCTTCGAATCTTTGGTTTAGTTAGGCCGACTAGATCGATTTTTCTTGCCATGGGAAGAGGTGCTTTGTGATGGGTTCGATCTTGCGGTGTTCTTTCCTAGTGACAAAAGGGGCAGCAAGACACTCATGTATCGTTGCTATTAAGGATAACAAGATGGGGTCTATTCCTATATGAATATATCTTGTCTACATCATGTCATCGTTCCTATTGCATTACTCCGTTTTTCCATGAACTTAATACACTAGATGCATGCTGGATAGCGGTTGATGTGTGGAGTAATAGAGGTAGATGCATGCAGGAGTCTGTCTATCTATCTTGGACGTGATGCCTATATAATGATCATCGCCTTGGATATCGTCATGACTATTCGATTTTCTATCGATTGCCCAACAGTAATTTGTTCACCCACCGTGCGCTATACTCATGAGAGAAGCCACTAGTGAACCCTACGGCCCCCGAGTCTACTTTTCCTATCATATTGCTTTCCGATCTATGTTTTTGCACTCTTTGTTTTCAAATCTACAAAACCAAAAAACCCAAAAACATATTGCTGCATATTTACTCTTTTTATTTGTGTTCTTGAGAGATCTATCTCTCCTATCTATCACTACCTAATCTATCTTATTACCGTAGAGAGATTGACAACCTCTCTTTCGCGTTGGGTTGCAAGTATTTGTTGTTTGTGTGCAGGTGCTGCTTATTGGGTGGTGGTGATCCTCCTACTGGTTCGATAACCTTGGTTTCATAACTGAGGGAAATACTTACCGTCGATGTGTTGCATCATCCCTTCCTCTTTGGGGAAATACCGACGCAGTCCAAGCCACGTCAAAGGAATTCCTGGCGCCATTGCCGGGGAGGAAGCAGTCCCTTCTACGTGCCTATCGTAGGCGTCGAGGGAACTCCATCATCATCTACCAGGTTCCTAATCACAAATCTCATCTCCTTGCAATTACATTATTTGCCATTTGCCTCTCGTTTTCCTCTCCCCCACTTCACCAATTTGCCATTTTATTCGCCCTCTTTTTCGTTTGCTCTTTTTCTTGCCGGATCTCTTCCTTGGTTGCAATCTTGTTTGCGTCATCACGATGACTCAAGAGAACACCAAGTTGTGTGATTTTTCCAATACTAATAAAAATGATTTTATTAGTACGCCTATTGCTCCTCCCGCCACTAGTGCGGAGTCTTGTGATATTAATGCCGCTTTGTTGAATCTTGTCATGAAAGATCAATTTGGTGGTAATCCTAATGAGGATGCCGCGTCCCATCTAAACACTTTCGTTGAATTGTGTGATATGCAAAATAAAAAAGATATGGACAATGATATTGTCAAGTTGAAACTATTTCCTTTTTTCTTGCGGGATCGTGCAAAAATTGGTTTTCATCTTTGCCTCGCAATAGTATCGATTCTTGGAATAAGTGCAAGGATGCTTTTATCACTAAGTATTTTCCTCCCACGAAAATTGTTTCCCTTAGGATGCAAATCATGAATTTTAAGCAACTTGAGCATGAACATGTTGCCCAATCTTGGGAAAGAATGAAGTTGATGATAAGAAATTGTCCTACACATGGTTTGAATCTTTGGATGATCATACAAAAATTTTATGCGGGATTGAATTTTGTCTCTAGAAATCTTTTAGATTCCGCCGCGGGTGGTACTTTTATGGAGATTACTTTGGGTGAAGCTACTAAATTGCTAGCTAATATCATGGCTAATTATTTTCAATGGCATACCGATGGAGCACCTACTAGTAAAAAAGTTAATTCGGTAGAGGAAATTAGTACTTTGAGTGATAAAGTTGATGCTTTGATGAAATTGGTTGCTAGTAAAAATGCTCCTATTGATCTTAATGATGTGCCTTTGTCTACTTTGATTGAGCAAAATAGTGAATCCGTAGATGTGAATTTTGTCTCGCGCAACAATTTCAATAACAATGTTTATAGAGGTAATTTTAATCCTAGGCCTTTTCCTGGAAATTCCTCTAATAATTATGGTAATTCCTATGGTAATTCTTCTTACAATAATAATAGGAACACCTCTGATCTTGAGATTAATATTAAAGAATTTATCAATGCGCAAAAGGCTTTCAATAATACGATAGATGAAAAGTTGAATAAGATTGATGATATGTCTAGAAGCATTGATAGAATTTCTCATGATGTTAAAAATCTCAAGTTGAAAACTTTTGTGCCTAAGATTGATGAATCTATTAAAGCTATATATGTCTCTATGGATGAAATTAAGAAAAGAACCGCTAATCTTAGAGCTAAAAGAGACATCTTAGAAAAATCGTCTTCTAGTGATTGCCGTTATAAGAATGATGTAGATCTTAAAGTGATTGGTGTTTATTCTATTGATTACTTGTTTAGTAATGTTAAAATTGATAATTAATGGACTGAAGTAGAGTCAACTTTATCTAGAAGGCGTCCCAATAATTTGGAGGGTGAAAATCTTGATGAAAATTTTGATGAAAGTGGGTTTGAAGAGGTCAAAACTTTAACTAGTGATGTGCCCACACTATTTGATTGCAAAGATTTTAACTATGATAGTTTCTCCTTGATTGAATGTATTTCTTTGTTGCAATCCATGTTGAATTCACCCCATGCTTATGAGCAAAATAAAGCTTTTACTAAACATATCGTTGATGCCAGGATGAAATCTTTTGAAAAAAAGTTGGAGTTGGAGATTTCTATTCCTAGAAAATTACATGATGAGTGGGAACCTACCATTAAGGTCAAGATTAAAATTATGAATGCATTGCTTTGTGTGATTTGGGTGCTAGTGTTTCCACGATTCCGAAATCTCTATGTGATGTGCTTGGTCTTACCAACATGGAAGAATGTTCTCTTAATTTGCACTTGGCGGATTCTACTATTAAAAAGACTTTGGGAAGAATTAATGATGTTCTTATTCTTGCAAATAGGAATTATGTGCCCATTGATTTTATTGTGCTTGATATTGATTGCAATCCGTCTTTTCCCATTATACTTGGTAGACCGTTTTGACGTACTATAGGTGCCGTGATTGATATGAAAGAAGGCAATATTCGTTTTCAATTTCCCTTGAGAAAGGGTATGGAACACTTCCCTAGAACAAGAATTAAGCCACCATATGAATCAATCATGAGGGCATCCTATGGATCCAAAACTAAAGATGACAATACTTGAATCTATCCAATATGCCTAGCTAGGGGCGTAAAACGATAGCGCTTGTTGGGAGGCAACCCAATGAATAAATAATTTTTTGCTTTTTCCTTTCTGTTTTTGTTTGATGACACAATTATTACCCTGTTATGATTGTGTTTTTTATGGTTTATTTAGTGTTTGTTCCAAGTAGAACCGTTAGGATGGTTCATAGGATGAGTAGAAGTGATGCTGAATCTGAAACAGAAACTTTGCATCCAGTATATGAATTTTTATTTTTTGCTGGAACGTGATCTTGAGCTGAAATTTTAACACGGTGTTTCTATACAAATTCCTTACGTTGTCCTAATGTTTCAGAATTGTTAGAGTTACAGAAGTATGGGTATGGTACAGATTACTACAGACTGTTCTGTTTGAGACAGATTCTGTTTTCGTTGCATTGTGTGCTTGTTTTGATGAATCTATGGTTTGTAATGGAGGGTATAAGCCATGGTAAAGTTAAAATACAGTAGGTATAATGCAATTATAAAATTTTAATGGGTTTACAACAGTACCTAAAGTAGTGATTTGCTTTCTTATACTAACGGATCTCACGAAGATTTTGTTGAGTTTTGTGTGATTGAAGTTTTCAAGTTTTGGGTGAGATCACGATGGATGAAGGAATAAGGAGTAGCAAAAACCTAAGCTTGGCGATGCTACCGCACCCCCAAGATATATCCAAAGAGTAACAAGCAACTAAGCTTGGGGATGCCCCGAGTGGCATCCCCTCTTTCTTCTAACAACCATCGGTATTTTAGTTGGAGCTATATTTTTATTCGTCACATATCATGTGTTTTGCTTGGAGCGTCTTGTATCTTTGCTTGCTTTGCTTGTTAGTTTTCCCTTTGTATCCTTGCTGTACACACCTATTTGATAGAGACACAATCATGCTATGATTTGTTAGAATTGCTCTATGTGCTTCACTTAAACTTTTTGAGCTATAGGAATTGCTCTAGTGCTTCACTTATATCTTTTTGAGCACGGTGTGCTTGGAAACTTTTGTAGAATCTCATGCTTCACATAGATTAATTTGAGAGTTAGTAAAATTTTGAAGAAATCCTCTCATGCTTCACTTATACCTTTTTGAGAGATGAAATCTTTATGCTCATGTGCTTCACATAAATTTGTTTGAGCTTGCCAAAAAGCAATGGCTATATATGAAACTAGTCCCAAAGTGATAGATATCCAAGGAGGATATAATAAAAACTTTCATGAAGATCATTGGACAAATAAAACTTGATTCTTTGTAATAGTTTTGAAACATGATGATAGTAATATGTGAGTCTTGTTAGTGAGTAATTATGTTTAGTAGGAATATTGGTGTTAAGGTTTGTGATTCCCTATGCATGCACGAAAGTCAATAGTTATGCAATGAAGTTACATCCTATTTGTGGTGCATTATTCGGTGTTAGTTATGGTCAATGGTCACTTATGTGATTTTTCGTTTCTTGGTTTGGTTGCTTCCCAATCTATTTGCTAGCCTCCATTTGTACTAAGTAGAAATACTACTTGTGCATCCAAAATCCTTAAACCAAGTTTTGCCTTATGAGTCCACCATACCTACCTATATGCGGTATTTCCATGCCGTTCCAAGCAAATTTGTATGTGCCATCTCTAAATTTTCAAAATAAATTTTCTCTTTTGTGTGCCCGTACCTCTCATGAAACGGTGGGGAGTGTCCAATATTTTTCCATGCTAGAGGTGTTATTCTCAAGATGAGTGTTTATTCACTTGTCATTGCACGAGAGTGGGGCGGTAATAGGGATGCCCATTCCCGAAATGGAAAAGAAAAAATATTTACTTTGTGTTGTCAAATAATAAATTCCTTGGAAAGTGTTGGTATGGAAGGCAACCGTGGATACGGCCCGCCATGGAAAGTGAAAGTTTGGTGGAAAAGGAATAAACTTTATTTTCTGTTTGGGAACCGCCTATGATATATCTAGCATGGAAAGTATTGTGAGCTACTTTGTCGTTTTCGTTGACAGGAAAAGCATGCCACCCAAAATATTTTTCTCTCAATTTAAAACTTTGAGCTCTGGCACCTCTACAAATCCCTACTTCCCTCTGCGAAGGGCCTATCTATTTACTTTATGCAATTTTTATTTTTTGCTTTGAGTCTCCATCTTCTCTTATAAGCACCAACTAGGGGGCACTATGATCGTACTTGAGTATTGGGCATAGCTAATATTTGAGTGTGTTTCATGAATGGATCAATGATTGAGCATGATGGGCTAGGGATAACTTTCTTTAGTGTTGATATTTTGAAAGACATGGTTGCTTGTTGACATGCTTGAGTATTGAAGTCATTATGTTAAAACTAGACTATTGCTTTGAATCATTTACAAGTCCAAATGTCCATGTTATACAAAGAAGAAAAGAATATGATGAACATGTTAGGCAGCATTCCACATCAAAAATTCTGTTTTTATCATTTACCTACTCGAGGACGAGTAGGAATTAAGCTTGGGGATGCTGATATGTCTCCAACGTATCTATAATTTTTGCTTGTTCCATGCTGTTATATTATCATTCTTGGATGTTTTACAATCATTTTATTACAACTTTATATCATTTTTTGGGACTAACCTATTGACATAGTGCCAAAGTGCCAGTTGTTGTTTTTGCTTGTTTTTCACTTCGCAGAAAATCTGTACCAAACGGAGCTAAAACGCTGCGGGGATTTTTGTGGATTTTTTACGGACCAAAAGAAACCAGATGGGCCAAAGAACATCAGAAGAGGGGGCTCAGGGTGGCCAACACCCACCAGGGCACGCCAAAGGCCCCCTGGCGTGGCCTGATGAGTGCTGGGCACCTCGGGCACCCCCTCAACCGACTATCGTGCCTATAAATTCCCTGAAAATCCAAAAACCCTAGGGGAGTCGACGAAACACAATTCCAGCCGCCGCAAGTTCTAGAACCGCGAGATCCAATCTAAACACCATCACGAAGGGGTTCATCTTCCTCATCGGTGCCTCTCCGAGGATGTGTGAGTAGTCCACCATAGACCTACGGGTCCATAGGCAGTAGCTAGATGGCTTCTTCTCTCTCTCTTATGATTCTCAATACAAAGGTCTCTTGGAGATCTATTTGATGTAAACTTTTGCGGTGTGTTTGTTGGGATCCGATGAATTTTGAGTTCATGATCAGTTTCTATCCATGAGTATTATTTGAGTCTTCTTTGATCTCTTATATGCATGATTACTTATAGCCTCGTATTTCTTCTCCGAATCTTTGGTTTAGTTTGGCCGACTAGATCGATTTTCCTTGCCATGGGAAGAGGTGCTTTGTGATGGGTTCGATCTTGCGGTGTTCTTTCCTAGTGACAGAAGGGGCAGCAAGACACGCATGTATCGTTGCTATTAAGGATAACAAGATGGGGTCTATTCCTACATGAATAGATCTTGTCTACATGATGTCATCGTTCTTATTGCATTACTCCGTTTTTCCATGAACTTAATACACTAGATGCATGCTGGATAGCGGTCGATGTGTGGAGTAATAGAGGTAGATGCAGGCAGGAGTCGGTCTATCTATCTTGGACGTGATGCCTATATAATGATCATCGCCTTGGATATCGTCATGACTATTCGATTTTCTATCAATTGCCCAACAGTAATTTGTTCACCCACCGTGCGATATACTCATGAGAGAAGCCACTAGTGAACCCAACGGCCCCCGGGTCTACTTTTCCTATCATATTGCTTTCCGATCTACATTTTTGCACTCTTTGTTTTCAGATCTACAAAACCAAAAGCCCCAAAAACAAATTTTTGCATATTTACTCTTTTTATTTGTGTTCTTGAGAGATCTATCTCTCCTATCTATCACTACCTAATCTATCTTATTACCGTAGAGAGATTGACAACCTCTCTTTCGCGTCGGGTTGCAAGTATTTGTTGTTTGTGTGCAGGTGCTGCTTATTGGGTGGTGGTGATCCTCCTACTGGTTCGATAACCTTGGTTTCACAACTAAGGGAAATACTTACCGTCGTTGTGCTGCATCATCCCTTCCTCTTTGGGGAAATACCGACGCAGTCCAAGCCACGTCAAAGGCCTCATGGGTGGAGGTCGAGGTCACTCGCGTGGGCTATGTTTTCCTGAACCGCGGGTAGCAGATGTTCACCCGCTCTCGCGGCCTGCAGGGGAGGCGTACCCTCCACTTCAAGCACGACGTGGTGGCAATGCTCATTGTCAAGATCTTCGGGAAAGACGGCAGGCGCTTGGGGTGCTGCCCGGAGGGCGACAGCGGCGACAGCGACGACCTCTCCGCCGATGACAGCCATCGCGGCAGCGGCGACCTCAGCGGTGAACTTGCCCTTGGCGACGGCCGCAGCACTTCCAATAGAAGCGACGCCTCCTCCGGGGGAAGCTCGATCGACGACGACTACGACAAGCCGCCACGTCGCTGCGCCCGGACCAAGGAGGACGGCGAGCCGCCGCGGCGTCGTGCCCCTGCACGGGAGGTCATCGAGCTGCCCTGCCGCCGTGCCCCCGTCAAGGAGGAGGAGGACTCTGACTGAGCGCGGGTAGCGCTAGAGCCAGGCCTCAGGAGTGGCGGTCCTCGGGAGGCCGCCTTTTGTTTTTTTATTTCCTGCATTAAGAACCATGGGGGGCCCCGCGGGAGCGTGTAATGAACTATGGCGCTTGCGCCTTTATGTTAGCATGTTTTGCCTCATACCCTAGCATTTATATTGCTACTAATTGAAAGTTCCTGCCCGTCGCGATTAGGATAACTTAGCTTGGTGTACTCGTGGCGGGTTCCTGCGTCGTGAGGTGCAGCTGGGGCACCGGGGCAGCTTAGAGATCTTGCCGGGGGGCTTCTTCCTTGCGGACCAGATAGCTTCGGAGCCTCGAGAGGTGCCCGCTGCTCGCAAGGCCCCTGGGGGGTTTGCGAGGAGTCAGGGCCTCCGAAGGTGCCTCCTCAAGGCACCGCATCCCGTGAGGGCGCTGGAACGCGCTTTACGTAGGGTTCCTCGATACCGAGCCAAACCGTGGCTACTCTTTCCTCGGTCGTCCTTCTCCCGGCGATCATTTTTGGTTGGAGCCCCCGAGCGAGGGTCGATCGTCGCTGGTATGCCAGGTCATGATGCCCGGCAAGGCCAGGAGATGAGCGCTCCTGAGGCCGGGGGCCTGAGGCAACATGCGCCTGCTGGCTCGCTCGAGAGTGTGGCGTGAGGATTAGGACACCAAAGCTTTGGCGAGGTGCACACCGTGTCCAGCCACCGCTCGCGGGGCGCGAGAGAGAGAAAGCTGGCAGTTGCCAAACCCTTTTTTTAAATGAGACCTCAAAACGGGAAACACAGCAAGAAGAAAAAATTCCCACCCCTTTTTCGAATAAAGACGTGAAAACTTCAAGTTTCATTCCAAAAAGTGGCAAATTTGGTTACAGAAGAAAGCAAAGAACAGCCGCGTCCGGCACCTAAGCTAGTCTTCCCACCAGCGCGGAGCATGGGGCCTCCACTAGGCGTGGGCATAGTCGTTCAAAGACCGTGTCGTCCGCCAGCGTGGAGCATGGGGCTTCCACATGGGCGTGGGTGGGAGCCCCTCCACGGCCTCGTACGGCACTCCTCGGGGGGGCTCCAGGCGTATACAGCCCACTCATTATTACGTCAGAGTGTCACGGGTAGAACTTGCGGAGATGCTGTATGTTCCAGGCATTCTGGATGGGGACCCCGTCCTGAGTCTCCAGGCGTACGGTGCCAGGCCTGGAGATACGGGCGACCCTGAACGGGCCCTCCCACATGGGCGAGAGCTTGTGCAAGCCCTCCATGGAGAGGACCCGCCTCAGGATGAGGTCACCAACTTCGCGGGTCCTGGAGTGGACACCGCGGCAGTGGTAGCACTGCAGCGCCTGCTGGTACCTCGCTGCGCGGAGCGAGGCTAGGTGGCGGGCCTCCTCCCCGAGAACGATATCTGTTCCCCGCGAGGCATCCTGACTCTCCTCGTCGAATGCCAAGACTCGTGGGGAGCGATGCTTGACCTCGTGCGGGAGGACCGCCTCAGCCCCATAGACGAGGAAGAACGGGGTCTCGCCGGTGTACTTAGTCGCGGTGGTGCGGATGGACCACAACACGGACTGAAGCTCACCGAGCCAACCCCTGCCGCAGGCCTCAAGGTTCTTCTTGAAGCTCCTCGTCTTGAGGCCCCTCGGGACCTCCGCATTGGCGCGCTCAGCCTGGCCGTTGCTCCGTTGGTACGCCACCGAAGCGTAGCATATCTGCGTCCCAAGGCTAGCACAATATGTCCTAAAGAGGTTGCTTGTGAACTGTGAGCCATTGTCAGTAATAATACGGTTGGGGACACCAAAACGGCTCACGAGGCCCTTGATGAACTTGACGGCCGAGCAGGCAGGAATGGTGCGCATGGGCTCCATTTCTGCCCACTTGGTGAACTTGTCGATGGCGACGTAGAGGTAGCGGTAACCGCCAGCTGCCCGAGGGAAAGGCCCTAGTATATCCAGCCCCCAGACCATGAAAGGCCAGGGGAGCGGGATGGTCTGGAGACCCTGCGCGGGCTGATGAATCTGCTTGGCGTGAAATTGGCAGGCCTCGCAGGACCGGACCAGCTCGGTGGCGTCATGGAGCTCCGTGGGCCAGTAGAAGCCACTGTGGAACACCTTTCCCACGAGGGTGTGAGACAAGGAGTGGTGCCCGCAATCACCGCCGTGGATGTCGGCCAACAGCTCGTGCCCCTACTCCTCGGATATGCACCGCAGCGAGACGCCGTTGGGGCGCCTGCGGTACAGCTCGCCTTCCTGCAAACAATAAGCAGTGGCCTGGCGAGCCACGCGCACCGCGTCCTCATCCTTCTCTGGCAAGGCACCGCGGAGCAGGTACACCTTGAACTCCTCGGTCCAGTCACCGGTCTAAGGCTCCAGCGCCAGGAGCTGTCATGCTCCTGAGGTCGGACCACAGGCCGGGGCGCCTATGGACGGGGCCGGTGGCAGCTCTTCCCGAAGCGACATCGGGCCTGCAGCCGGGGGTGCAGCCGATGGCTTGAAGAGCATGTCCTCGAAGACACCAGGCTCCTGAGGCTCGCGACGCGACGCCCTCTTGGCGATGTCGTCTGCTT
This sequence comes from Elymus sibiricus, assembly GCA_039707655.1. NCBI lineage: Eukaryota > Viridiplantae > Streptophyta > Magnoliopsida > Poales > Poaceae > Elymus > Elymus sibiricus. The sequence continues at coordinate 260,988,634 of CM077669.1, forward strand.
CCTTGTTTGCGCCACGCGGGACGTGCTGCAATTCCAAGCCCAGGAAACACTTTTCAATTTTGCGTACCTCTTCCAAGTATGCCTCCATGTGCTCGTCCTTCAGCTTGTATTCCTTGTTGGAGAAGTTAACGAGGAGCTGGGAGTCGCCCTTGATGGTGAGGCACTTGACTCCCAGGGCGGCGGCGGCCCTAAGGCCAGCGATCAAGCCCTCGTATTCTGCGATGTTGTTGAAGACTTTCTCACCATGTTGGAAGCAAAGCTGCATGGTGTAGTAAAGCTTGTCCTTGGTCGGGGAGATGAGTACAACTCCAGCCCCCGCGCCCTGCCGCGCGAAGGCCCCGTCAAAGTGCATGACCCAGCCGTCGGGCACCTCATCGCTAGGCACGAGGGACTGGCCCTCATCCAGCCCCTGGTCGGGAGCGTCCGTCCACTCCGCCACGAAGTCAGCGAGGGTCGCGCCCTTGATGACCCTGGTTGTGCTGAACTCCAGCTGGAAGGCCTGTAGCTCGATGTTCCACTCTACAACCCTTCTGGCAGCGTTGGGGCTGCACAACACTTTCTCCAGGGGGTATGCAGAGACGACCTTGATGGGGTGGCCCTGGAAGTAATGGTGCAGCTTCCTTGAGGCGACGAGGAGTGCAACCAGGAGCTTCTGCTGCATAGGGTAGCGCCCGCGCGCGTCCCGTAGCACGGTGCTGACGTAGTACACCGGGTGCTCGACAAGGGATGGGGTGTTAGCGCCATCTTGCTTCGCATGGAGCGTGAGGGACTCAGGTGCCCCATGGGTTGATGAAGTGACGAGGGCCTCAGGAGCACCATCCTGAGGCAGCGAACGCTGTGCGGCCCCTCGCGGGCCGCCTTGTTCCGCGCCTGTGCCGGCACGCTCCTCTCGGACCACTACGAGCGCCGCGCTGGCTGAGTGGGGGTGGACGCCAAGTAGAGTTCCACGGGCTCGCGAGGACGAGGCGCCACCATAACAGGTGGGCTCGTGAGATACCGCTTGAGGTCCTTGAAAGCCGCTTCTGCTTCGGGGGTCCACTCGAAGGGGCCCTTCCTCTTCATGAGCTTGAAAAAGAGGAGGGCGCGCTCGCCAAGCTTGGAGATGAAGCGTCCCAAGGAGGTCACGCAGCCTGCCGGTTTCTGCATTTCTTTGAGGTTCTGAGGCGGACGCAAGTTCCCGGTCGCCTTGATCTTCTCTGGGTTTGCCTCGATCCCTCGATGCGACACCAAGAAACCGAGTAGCTTGCCGGGACAAGACCCCGAAAACGCACTTTTCCGGGTTAAGCCTTAGGTTCACTCGACGCAGGCTGGCGAACGTCTCCTCCAGGTCCTCGATCAGGGTCCTCGCCTCTCGGGACTTGACCACGATGTCGTCGACGTACGCCTCCGCATTTCTCGCGAGCTACGCCCCAGGGAGATGCGCATCAACCGCTGGAAGGTCGCGCCAGTGTTCCGCAGCCCGAAGGGCATGCAAGTGTAGCAATACACGCCGCACGGGAAGAGGAAGGCCGTCTTTTTGACGTCCTCCACCACCATTTTGATCTGGTGGTAACCCGGGAAAGCATCCAGAAAGCATAGCAGATCGCACCCGGCGGTAGAGTCCACGATCTGGTCGATGCGCGGAAGCGGGAAGGGGTCCTGAGGACAAGCCTTGTTGAGACTCGTGAAGTCAACGCACATGTGCTCCTTTCCACCTTTCTTGGGGACAATCACTGGGTTGGCGAGCCAATCCGGGTGTTGCACCTCCCGAATAAACCCAGCCTCATGCAGCTTGCTGACCTCTTGGACGATGAACGCTTGCTTCTCTAGTGCTTGTCGTCTTGCCTTTTGCTTCACTGGGCACGCACTGGGGCACACCATTAAATGGTGTTCGATCACCTCTCTCGGGACGCCCACCAGGTCGGACGCCTCCCATGCAAACACGTCCTTGTTCGCGCGGAGGAAGTCAACCAGCGACTTCTCCTGCTTCGGGGGAAGGCCAGCGCCAATGGTGAAGGTGGGGTGACGTGGCTTGAGACTGCGTCGGTATTTCCCCAAAGAGGAAGGGATGATGCAGCACAGCGACGGTAAGTATTTCCCTCAGTTATGAAACCAAGGTTATCGAACCAGTAGGAGGATCGCTGCCACCCAATAAGCAGCACCTGCACACAAATAACAAATACTTGCAACCCGACGCGAAAGAGAGGTTGTCAATCTCTCTACGGTAAAAAGATATATTAGGTAGTGATAGATAGGAGAGATAGATCTCTCAATAACGCAAATAAAAAGAGTAAATATGCAGCAATATATTTTTGGGTTTTTGGTTTTGTAGATCTGAAAACAAAGATTGCAAAAACGTAGATCGGAAAGCAATATGATGGAAAAGTATACCCGAGGGCCGTAGGGTTCACTAGTGCCTTCTCTCATGAGTATAGCGCACGGTGGGTGAACAAATTACTGTTGGGCAATTGATAGAAAATCGAATAGTCATGACGATATCCAAGGCGATGATCATTATATAGGCATCACGTCCAAGATAGATAGACCGACTCCTGCATGCATCTACCTCTATTACTCCACACATCGACCGCTATCCAGCATGCATCTAGTGTATTAAGTTCATGGAAAAACGGAGTAATGCAATAAGAATGATGAGGTGATGTAGACAAGATCTATTCATGTAGGAATATACCCCATCTTTTTATCCTTAATAGCAACGATACATGCGTGTCTTGCTGCCCCTTCTGTCACTGGGAAAGAACACCGCAAGATCGAACCCATCACAAAACACCTCTTCCCATGGCAAGAAAAATTGATTTAGTTGGCCTAACTAAACCAAAGATTCGGAGAAGAAATACGAGGCTATAAGTAATCATGCATATAAAAGATCAAAGAAGACTCAAATAATATTCATGGATAGAAACTGATCATTAACTCAAAATTCATCGGATCCCAACAAACACACCGCAAAAGTTTACATCAAATAGATCTCCAAGAGACCATTGTATTGAGAATCATAAGAGAGAGAGAAGAAGCCATCTAGCTACTGCCTACGGACCCGTAGGTCTATGGTGGACTACTCACGCATCATCGGAGAGGCACCTATGAGGAAGATGAACCCCTCCGTGATGGTGTTTAGATTGGATCTCGCGGTTCTAGAACTTGCGGTGGCTGGAATTGTGTTTCGTCGACTCCCCTAGGGTTTTTGGAATACTTGGGAATTTATAGGCATCAGAGGCGGTGCGGAAGGGGGCCGAGGAGGGCACAACCCATCAGGGCGCACCGGGGCCCCCTGGCGCGCCCTGGTGGGTTGTGCTCTCCACAGCCCACCTCTCCGGCAGTTGTTTGGCTCACTGGGTGTCTTCTGGTCTAGAAAAAATCTCCAAAAAATTTCGTCGCGATTGGACTCCGTTTGGTATTGATTTTCTACGAAGTAAAAAACAAGCAAAAACAACAACTGGCACTTTGGCACTATGTCAATAGGTTAGTCCCAAAAAAATATATAAAGATGTTATAAAGTGATTGTAAAACATCCAGGAATGATACTATAACAGCATGGAACAAGCAAAAATTATAGATACGTTGGAGACGTATCAGCATCCCCAAGCTTAATTCCTACTCGTCCTCGAGTAGGTAAATGATAAAAACAGAATTTTTGATGTGGAATGCTGCCTAACATGTTCATCACATTCTTTTTTCTTTTGTATAGCATGGACATTTGGACATGTAAATGATTAAAAGCAATAGTCTAGTTTTAACATAATGACTTCAATACTCAAGCATGTCAACAAGCAACCATGATTTTCAAAATATCAACACAAAAGAAAGTTATCCCTAGCCCATCATGCTCAATCATTGATCCATTCATGAAACACACTCAAATATTAGCTATGCCCAATGCTCAAGTACGATCATAGTGCCCCCTAGTTGGTGCTTATAAGAGAAGATGGAGACTCAAAGTAAAAATAAAAACTTTCATAGAGTAAATAGATAGGCCCTTCGCAGAGGGAAGTAGGGATTTGTAGAGGTGCCAGAGCTCAAGTTTTAAATTGAGAGAGCAAAAATATTTTGGGTGGCATGCTTTTCCTGTCAACGAAAACAACAAAGTAGCTCACAATACTTTCCATGCTAGATATATCATAGGCGATTCCCAAACAGAAAATAAAGTTTATTCGTTTTTCCACCAAACTTTCACTTTCCATGGCGGGCCATATCCACGGTTGCCTTCCATACCAACACTTTCCAAGAAATTTATTATTTGACAACATAAAGTAAATATTTTTTTCTTTTTCATTTCGGGAATGGTCATCCCTATTAACACCGCACTCTCGTGCAATTACAAGTGAATAAACACTCATCTTGAGAATAACACATCTAGCATGGAAAAATATTGGACACTCCCCACCGTTTCATGAGCGGTACGGGCACACAAAAGAGAAAATTTATTTTGAAAATTTAGATATGGCACATACAAATTTGCTTGGAACGGCATGGAAATACCGCATATAGGTAGGTATGGTGGACTCATAAGGCAAAACTTGGTTTAAGGATTTTGGATGCACAAGTAGTATTTCTACTTAGTACAAATGAAGGCTAGCAAATAGATTGGGAAGCAACCAAACCAAGAAACGAAAATTCACATAAGTGAGCATTGAACATAACTAACACCGAATATTGAACCACAAGTAGGTTGTAACTTCATTGCATAACTATTGACTTTCGTGCAAGCATAGGGAATCACAAACATTAACACCAATATTCCTACTAAGCATAATTACTCACTAACATGACTCACATATTACTATCATCATGTTTCAAAACTATTACAAGGAATCAAGTTATTTTGTCCAATGATCTTCATGAAAGTTTTTATTATATCCTCCTTGGATATCTATCACTTTGGGACTAGTTTCATATATTGCCATTGCTTTTTGGCAAGCTCAAACAAATTTAAGTGAAGCACATGAGCATAAAGATTTCATCTCTCAAAATAGTATAAGTGAAGCATGAGTGGATTTCTTCAAAATTTACTAACTCTCAAATTAATCCAAGTGAAGCATGAGAGTATTTATACAAAAATTTCCAAGCAAACCGTGCTCAAAAAGATATAAGTGAAGCACTAGAGCAATTCTATAGCTCAAAAAGTTTAAGTGAAGCACATAGAGCAATTCTAACAAATCATAGCATGATTTTGGATTTCTCAAATAGGTGTGTCCAGCAAGGATACAAGGGAAAAACTAACAAACAAAGCAAGCAAAGATACAAGACGCTCCAAGCAAAACTCATGATATGTGACGAATAAAAATATAGCTCCAAGTAAAATACCAATGGTCGTTAGAAGAAAGAGGGGATGCCACTCGGGGGCATCCCCAAGCTTAGTTGCTTGTTTCTCTTTGGATATATCTTGGGGGTGCGGTAGCATCCCCAAGCTTAGGCTTTTATCACTCCTTATTCCTTCATCCATCGTGATCTCACCCAAAACTTGAAAACTTCAATCACACAAAACTCAACAAAATCTTCGTGAGATCCGTTAGTATAAGAAAGCAAATCACTACTTTAGGTACTGTTGCAAACCCATTCATATTTTATTATTGCATTATACCTACTGTATTTTAACTTTACCATGGCTCATACCCTTCAATATAACCCATAGATTCATCAAAACAAGCACACAACGCAACGAAAACAGAATCTGTCTAAAACAGAACAGTCTGTAGTAATCTGTACTCTACCCATACTTATGTAACTCTAAAAATTCTGAAATGTTAGGACAACGTAAGGAATTTGTATAGCAACAATGTGTAAAAATTTCAGCACAATATAACGTTCCAGCAAAAAATGAAAATTCATATACTGGACGCAAAATTTCTGTTTCAGATTCAGGATCACTTCTACTCATCATATGAATCATCCTAAAGGCTTTACTTGGCACAAACACTAAATAAACCATAAAAACACAATCATAACAGAGGCATAATTGTGTCAACACACAAAAACAGAAAGGAAAAAAGCAAAAATTTATTTATTCATTGGGTTGCCTCCCAACAAGCGCTATCGTTTTACGCCCCTAGCTAGGCATAATGGATAGATTCAAGTATTGTCATCCTTGGTTTTGGATCCATAGGATGCCCTCATGATTGATTCATATGGTGGCTTAATTCTTGTTCTAGGGAAGTGGTCCATACCCTTTCTCAAGGGAAATTGAAAACGAATATTGCCTTCATTCATATCAATCACGGCACCTATAGTGCGTAAAAACGGTCTACCAAGTATAATGGGACAAGACAGATTGCAATCAATATCAAGCACAATAAAATCAATAGGCACATAGTTCCTATTTGCAAGAATAAGAACATCATTAATTCTTCCCAAAGGCTTTTTAATAGTAGAATCCGCCAAGTGCAAATTAAGATAACATTCTTCAATATTGGTAAGACCAAGCACATCACATGGAGATTTCGGAATCGTGGAAACGCTAGCACCCAAATCACACAAAGCAAAGCATTCATAATTTTTAATATTGACCTTAATGGTAGGTTCCCACTCATCATGTAATTTTCTAGGAATATAAATCTCCAACTCCAACTTTTCTTCAAAAGATTTCATCATGGCATCAACGATATGTTTAGTAAAAGCTTTATTTTGCTCATAAGCATGGGGTGAATTATACATGAATTGCAACAAAGAAATGCATTCAATCAAAAAGCAACTATCATAATTAAAGTCTTTGCAATCCAAGATAGTGGGCACATCACTAGTTAAAGTTTTGACCTCTTCAAACCCACTTTTATCAAAAATTTCATCAAGATTTTCACCCTCCAAATTATGGGGACGCCTTCTAGCTAAAGTTGACTCTACTTCAGTCCCTTCATTATCAATTTTAACATTACTAAACAAGGAATCAATAGAAGAAACACCAATCACTTTAAGATCTTCATCTTTTTTATCCTCTAGAGAGATTGGTTTGGCGGCCATTTGATTTATCAAAGTAGCTTGCACATCGGAGATTTTACCAAGCAAATTTTCAGCATGAGCATATTTAGATTGAAGATTGCAAACTTCTCTACTGATATCATCAAGTTGTTTTGTTATAGCATCTAGTACGGTAGAGTGTTCTCTAAGCTCATCGGTAAAATATTTGTTATGCTCAAATTGTGTAATCATATATTCCTTGGTACTTTTCTCAATTTCAAGCAAAATATTAGGATAGGGAACCTCATAGTACTTTCTTTGAGGCATCATGACTACGCAAACATGATTGCAAACAAGGAAGAGATCCGGCAAGAAAAAGGGCAAACAAAAAAGAGGGAGAATAAAACGGCAAATTGGTGAAGTGGGGGAGAGGAAAACGAGAGGCAAATGGCAAATAATGTAATTGCAAGGAGATGAGATTTGTGATTAGGAACCTGGTAGGTGATGGTGGAGTCCCCTTGGCGCCCATGATAGGCACGTAGAAGAGACCGCTTCCTCCCCGGCAATGGCGCCAGAAATTCCTTTGACGTGGCTTGAGACTGCGTCGGTATTTCCCCAAAGAGGAAGGGATGATGCAGCACCGCGACGGTAAGTATTTCCCTCAGTTATGAAACCAAGGTTATCGAACTAGTAGGAGGATCACCACCACCCAATAAGCAGCACCTGCACACAAACAACAAATAATTGCAACCCGACGCGAAAGAGAGGTTGTCAATCTCTCTACGGTAAAAAGATAGATTAGGTAGTGATAGATAGGAGAGATAGATCTCTCAAGAACACAAATCAAAAGAGTGAATATGCAGCAATATATTTTGGGGTTTTTGGTTTTGTAGATCTGAAAACAAAGACTGCAAAAACGTAGATCGGAAAGCAATATGATGGAAAAGTAGACCCGGGGGCCGCAGGGTTCACTAGTGGCTTCTCTCATGAGTATAGCGCACGGTGGGTGAACAAATTACTGTTGGGCAATTGATAGAAAATCGAATAGTCATGACGATATCCAAGGCGATGATCATTATATAGGCATCACGTCCAAGATAGATAGACCGACTCCTGCCTGCATCTACCTCTATTACTCCACACATCGACCGCTATCCAGCATGCATCTAGTGTATTCAGTTCATGGGAAAACGGAGTAATGCAATAAGAACGATGACATGATGTAGACAAGATCTATTCATGTAGGAATAGACCCCATCTTGTTATCCTTAATAGCAACGATACATGCGTGTCTTGCTGCCCCTTCTGTCACTAGGAAAGAACACCGCAACATCGAACCCATCACAAAGCACCTCTTCCCATGGCAAGAAAAATCAATCTAGTCGGCCTAACTAAACCAAAGATTCGGAGAAGAAATACGAGGCTATAAGTAATCGTTCATATAAGAGATCAAAGAAGACTCAAATAATATTCATGGATAGAAACTGATCATGAACTCAAAATTCATCGGATCCCAACAAACACACCGCAAAAGTTTACATCAAATAGATCTCCAAGAGACCATTGTTTTGACAATCATAATAGTGAGAGAAGAAGCCATCTAGATACTGCCTACGAACCCGTAGGTCTATGGTGGACTACTCACGCATCATCGGAGAGGCACCATTAGATTGGATCTCGCGGTTCTGGAACTTGCGGCGGCTGGAATTGTGTTTCGTCGACTCCCCTAGGGTTTTTGGAATATTTGGGAATTTATAGGCATAAGAGGCGATGCGGAAGGGGGCCGAGGAGGGCACAACCCATCAGGGCGCGCTGGGGCCCCCTGGCGCGCCCTGGTGGGTTGTGCTCTCCACAGCCCACCTCTCCGGCAGTTGTTTGGCCCACTGGGTGTCTTCTGGTCTAGAAAAAATCTCCAAAAAGTTTCGTCGCGATTGGACTCCGTTTCGTATTGATTTTCTGCGAAGTAAAAAACAGGCAAAAACAGCAACTGGCACTTCGGCACTATGTCAATAGGTTAGTCCCAAATAATGATATAAAGATGTTATAAAATGATTGTAAAACATCCAAGAATGATACTATAACAGCATGAAAAAGAAAAATTTATAGATACGTTGGAGACGTATCATGGGGCCCGGGATTCCGTCATCAACAAGCACCTACTTCGTCTCAGCCCGGTCCTGAGAGAACATCTGTTTCTTCTTCGCGGGTGCGGCCTTTGGAGCCCGCGTGACGCTCTCGGCATCGGGGCGCGAGGCCGCTGCGGCCTTGTAGACGAGCTTGAGGGCTCGAACCACGTCCTTGGTGTCTCCGGCCACGGAGATGATGCCGCTCCTACCGGGCATCTTGATGATGTTGTAGCCCGGGTGCGTCGCCGCCATGAACTTGGCGAGGGTCGGATATCCCAGGATGGCATTGTACGGGAGGCCGATGTGGGCCACGTCAAAGTCGATCAGCTCGGTGCGGTAATTGTCGCGAGTGCCGAAGGTGACGGGGAGGCGCACCTGCCCCAAGGGGGTGGCGGAGCCCCTGACCACCCCTGAGAAGGTCCTGGTGGGCGCGAGCTGGTCGTAGGGCACCTAGAGCATGTCGAAGGCCTCCACAGAAAGGACGTTGAGGCCAGCGCCGTCGTCGATGAGGGTCTTGGTGACCGCAACATTACTGATGGTGGGCGTGAACAGCATGGGGAGCGCACCAGCAGCGACCGCCGTCCTGGGATGGTCCCTGGAGTCGAAGGTGATGTCGGTCTCCGGCCTCGCCCTACCCCGCGGGGCCTCGGGCCATGGCTGAGCTGCGCCCGCCTGGCGGAGAAGTTGCTTGACATGGCGACCAGACGCGGGCGCCTGCGACGCACTGAGGATACAAGCGACCGCGGGCTCGGCCGGGCAACCCGCGGCGTTCCCATAGGCCGGGGGCCGCCCAGCCCAGGGAGCGGCATCTGCCATGAGGATGATGAGGCGAGGGCAGAGCGCGGTTGACGAAGGAGGAGCTTCGACACGCCGTACCTGGCGCGCCAAATTTCAGAATCGGGGCTCCGCAGACCCAAAAAGGTTCGAACTCTGGGGCGTGTGCGAAGATCTCAACTAGCTCTAACCGCAAGCTCGTCACCCCATGGCCAAGCCTCGTCGAATGCGTGCGAGCGAAATAGAAGATGGACACGGTGATTTACCCCGGTTCGGGCCACCTTGCGGTGTAAGACCCTACTCCTGCTTTAGGTGGATTGGCCTCTCGAGGAGGTTGGGGATGAACGGGTACAGTGGTTGAGCGACCTCGCGAGGGCTCTGAGGTGAGGATGGATCGATTGGTCTCTCTGTCTACGGTGGAGGCTAGTCTCTATTTATAGTGGCCTTGGTCCTCTTCCCTTATCGCACAGGCGGGAAGGGATCCCTCAACGTCCAATTTTGAAAGGGGACAAGAAGTACATCTTATCCTGACTAAAGGTGGTCTTCGCCTGCAAAGCTTCTGGTCGTGGCGCAGAGGTGGGCTCGGCGATGACATCCGTCCTGTCGAGCTCGCTCTTGGTCTTGTTGCACTGGAATGGAAACCTTTGGGGGATTCCTTGGGAACCCGCGTATGTCCCTGCCTCCTTAGCATAAAAGAGGAAACTGTCCCCTCTACGCCTGCTGGCGCCCACCTGGCCTTGGTCGTCATGGCTCACATCATCGCAGCCTCCTGAGGCCGAGTACCTGCATAGAAATCTCTGCTCCTCGGGAGGCAGCCTGGGGAGGCCACTCTTCTGGAGATCTTGGCGCTGTTCCCCTCGCGAGACCGGGGCCCTCACGAGGGTCTTGTCTTGGGGGCTTGCTATCGGGCCGTACCGGGCCGTCAAGGTGGGCCACGCTCTGGGCCGCAGGTAGGCAGGTCTGGGTACCCCTGATCCTAGAACGCCGACACTTTTCAAATAGAGTGTCTCCCCCTTTGATTTCTCCACGTTTTCCCCTCGTGTTCTTCCTCGAATCCACCTCCAATTCGTGAAGATAGGGCCACCCTCGGGTTTGCCCCGTATCATCTTGGTATCATGAGCCACGTTGCCAATAATTTGGAGCCCTACCCCCCATGTTCTAGCCATTAATTCAATTTTTTCTCCCAATTTCGAAAATTCCCTAGAAAAATAGCCCCAAAAAATTTCTTGTGATTTGTTGTTCTTGTGCGTTTTTCTTGATTTTGATCCGTGGATCTTGTGTTTCGCAAGTGGATCTACCTCCCTTGTTGTCCCCTAGCCCTAATTCCACCTTTCCCCTTCAATTCTGGCTTTGGAATCGCGAAATTCCGCCCCAAAACGAGTTTTCGAGCCCCGAATCGCGATCTGGATTTGTCGGGTCGGATTTGCGAGCGTCGGGCCGGACATCCGGGCCCCCAGCCGGACATCCGTCTCTTGGAGCACCCAAACGGACTTGGTTCTAGACACCGGGCCCCGATTTCCGGCCTACCCCCCGGATATCCGGCCCCTGTAGTTTCAGCCTTCCGTGTTTCTCCGTCTCGGCCATAACTGATCCATCCGGAGTCCGATTTAGGCATTCTTTATCTAGTTTTGTAGATATTGACATCCACCATCCACCAAAATTAGTTCCACCATCATTTGACACCATCATTTCAAATTTTGGCAAGTTTGACTAGGCCCTCCACCATATCATCCGCAATACCGCCATAGCATTCCGCAACCTAACCCATTTTGGTTTCCATTACATTTGTGGTTGCTTGAGTTGTGATTTGAGTCTCCTAAGGTGTTTCGGCTACTTAGGGATGGTTACTCCTTCATCAACCACCGGTGACTTGTATCGTGCCATCGACTACATCAACCACCGACGTTCGACATCGACGACGACCATCCATCCTTTGAGACCAACTTCAACCAGAAGCATGCCCGGCTTACCTCGACTTCGTGAAAGGTTAAGTGTGACGAAGGTATCCATTCCGTCACATTATTTTCCTTCCTTGCCATTATACCTTGAGCCACCATCTTTGCGCATACCTTCATACCTATTGAGACAAGATATCTGACTATTGTCGGGTTTCAGAAAAACTTGTGCACCATAGTGATACGATATCATATTGTTGCATCATTTGAAATATCATATAGTGCAATTGCTTGCTCCCGTGCACATCTTGTGATACTTGTCTGATATATTTGGTTGAGGCTCAAAAATATTAGTGGAAACTAAGAGAAGAGCAAAAAAAGGAAAAGAAAAGGCTTCTAAGCAAGAAAGAAAGATCATAAGCTTATAAGTAAAGAGAGTTGAGCATGAAAAGTGATACTTGTGCATGAGGATACATGGAATAGGAAACGTTTTGATTGCATGAATAGGATTGGTGCCAAGTGGTGAATCGTGCCCAAACATGCAATAAGCTAGCGTCTCTCCTTGTGTTTGTGCAACACGAGCTTAGTCTTCGTTAGGCAATTTTGTACCGCTCATCCCTATAGTTGCAGAAGCCCTATTATCCCACCGTGTGTGTTTCTTTATTGCCTTCCTCTATATTTGTGACCACTTGCATTGCATTTTGACTCCTTTGGATTGATTTCAACATTTGCAATATCTTGGACTTCATTTTGCTTGATATTTTGTGCCACTAACCCCACCGAGCTCCACTATAAGCCATTTGTGTAGGTTGTGAGAATTGGACAAGGTTTTTCACCAAGTGCACTCTTTTCCTTGCATACATTGTGGTCTTTTGAGATCCATCTAAAACTTAGGAAAGAGGTAAATTTGGTTTGTTCATTCCATCTCGTTCTCACACCTTCTCGAGTGCTTCCATGGATAGGGACGGCACATCTACTTCGGTCTAACACCACGACGACAAGTTCGATGCCATGAAGAACTTCATCGACGCTAAGATAGATGCTCAAATGGAGGATCTCAAGGTCCTCATCAAAACTGGCAAGAGGTCTTCCTCATCTTCGAGAAGACGCTCAAGTGAACATGCTTACGAGCTCCCATCTCCAGCAAGATAACATCGGCATCGGCACCATCAACGACATGAAGAAATAACAATGCCAACATCAAGTCGTCCAACAACAAACAAGCGTGAAGGTCACAAGCTCAATACCAACCACCGCATGATGACTTCACCACCTACGTTCGCATCTTTGCCAAGCGACTTCAAGGCATCTTCGCCTTGGGATATGCGACATCTTCACCGACAAGCACCTCAAGAGAAGCTCCCCAAGCTCAAGTCCGTGCCTTCCACGAGCTACTATGACTTCGAAACCGACTACGAGATTCCATTCTATGGCACTCATGACCCCAAAGAGTACCTCGAGTGGGAGCGCAAGATGGACACCTACCTCAAGCTACTTCAAGTCCCTTCCGAATATCAAGTGAAGTGCGCCACAAGAAACTTCCACGATACGCGTCGACATGGTGGCTTCACACATCTTCGAAGAGCTTCGACATGAGTTGGTCCAAAACAAAGAAAGCGTTGTGGAGAGAGATTGTGCCTTCCACCTACATGGAACATCTTCAACGCCACTTGGAGAATACTATACAAGGATCCAAGTCCGAGTACTTCATGAAGATGAAGAAAGCCTTGCAACGAGCCGTCGTGGATGACCCCATTTGGATGAAGTTCTACTTCACAATGGGATTGAACAACGACATTGCCAAGGTTATCTTCCTCAACAACTACGAGTCTCTCGACAAACTCTACCTTGGTGCTCTGAAGGCGGAACAAGAACTCATGCAGGCCAAAGCTTGTCCACCCCGTGCACACTTCGCGACGACCACGCTCCATGACGACGAGCATGAGGATGGTACCACCAAGATGTCCAAGCCCGACGAGCTCCAAGACAATCCTCCCAAGTTCGACTTCACCGCCATCACTCTTTATGGCTTTGACGATGCCGAGTCTACAACGAGTCTTTTTGAAGACGGTGCGGTGACAACTATGACTACGGAGCCACTCCAGGAACATGCTATGAAGGCAAGTGACAAGGTGGAGAGCAAGGATGATGCTTCCATCTTTGGAGGCAAGAGTGAGTTGATCGAGCATGGGATTTTCCCTTCGGTCATGGAGGCAAGTGATAATGTGACATCTTCGGCCTTCATCCACGGCGACGGTGATGAGATGGTTGAGCATGGGATTTTCCCTTCGACCATGGCAGCGTTTGGAGATGAGTTGAGAGACTTCTGCCACCATATTGAGAGTGAGACTGAGTTCACCACTAGCCCCATATATGATGAGTTGCCCCAATTCTCATGTGAGGAGAGCCACAACCCCCGCCAATTGAGTGAGATGAGTGACTCCACCATATGTGACTTTGAGTGCTCCTACTTTGCGGGAGTGTGTGAGTCACCACCACATAGAGCGAGTGTGCTAGTTGATAGGGCATGTGAGGCCATTTCGATTTCTAACAACTTAACCTCTACCTCTATTGTGTCTTCTCATTTGGTGCAAGGTCCCATATTTGATGACGCATCGATCATCGACGACTTCATCCTTCCTTTGGATAAGACGATGGCCATGGTGGAATATGATGCGCCCCCCACATGGTTCCATCACGATGAAGATGGTCACGCTTTGGTCTTTACCACCACACCTACACCACATGAGTGGAATGAACAAGGTAACATGGGTGAAGGTGATGCTCTTGTCCCACTAGTGGATATTGATTCCTTGCATGATGATGATCCACCTATTGCCACGCTTCATGATTATGCGACTTTCTCATGTGATGGCTTACCCATTTATGATGAGTTTGATGATTCTCATGTGGATTCTATTGGTTGTGATGCCATGTTGCATAGAATATCTTGTTAGAACTCCAGGTCACATCATGTTTGACAATCCGCTTCACTTGTCATATGCTATGCATGAGATCACCCATATTGCATCTTCGCAATCTCATCGTAGTAACTATGCATATGACATTAAAATAAACCCAATTTGCACATATGTCATAGATGACAAACCCATGGTGATCGGCATTTGCTTTTCTTGTGATGATATTGTCATGCTCCCTTTGCATCATTTGCGCAATTGTTCTCATATGTCATGCCATGATCACCTAGCTTTGGATATGCATTGTTTTGGATATTGTCCATATTCTCCATATTATGCTTCCGCTATTGCAAATGAGGAGACCCCCATAGTTTCCTCATACCTATTAGCAGATTTTGACCCATCCTACACTTTGCATGATCCATATTTGTGTGCACAATATGCTTGACATTGATACGAATGATATGCTTGTGCCACACACTTGCTATAATTTGCGGCCCACTCATGTTGAGCATAATAACTATCATTGCATGATGGATGATGTATTCGTATACCATGCCTCAAATTTCTTTGAGCATTGCTTATCTTGTGCTAACTCTAACGTGCACATACTCATCATGATGGATGATGTGTATATTTACCATGCACACACTTTGTTTCGTATGTCACCTTGTTGTGTAGGTACACACGGTTCCTCGTCAACCTCGCAAGCGCACGAGTTGACGAAACAAGCTCTAGAGAGCAATGAAGACGTGCGCCACCATGGAGTGCTTACCCTCCACCCACCAACTTTACGCAACGACTTCGCTCTTTTCTTCTACATGGCCCTCACATGGTTATGGGTTACTGTCCATTACATATCTTATGTCCATCTTGCCATGTTCGCTTTGCATGATATGCTCATTTATATGCCTTTGCCATGTAATTGTGACCCATGCTTCACATTTCACATGATCCACATTTCTAGTATTCATATGTGTTTTTGCAAGCTTGGTGGAGATATTACTTGTTATTGCCATGTTTGCTTTGTGAGCCATGTCTATGATGATACTTTGATCTTTCTTTGTGTGCGTGCTTGCGACATGTCATGCGCATTGTTTATGCCTACTATTTACTCACATGACATGATTGCCATGATTTCCTCTAGTATTTTGCATCTTCGCACTACTAGTTTGCATGACATGATTTCTATGCTTGCTTATGTTGCATCACAGATGTTCATACTTGTCGGCATACGACACCTATGGGATCGCGTGGATCCCTTTTATGGTTCGGCAGGGAAAAAGGTGTGCACAAAGAGCAGATCCAGTGATCAACGCGAGGAATTTTTACCCAGGTTCGGGCCGCTGAGAAGCGTAAAACCCTACTCCTGCTTTAGTGTATTGTGAGTCTTTGAACTCTGGCTCCAGGAGCGCTATGTGATCAACAGTACACAGCCGCTATGCCTTTATCTGGGCCCGACGGTCCTCCCCCGTATAGCTACGCCTTGGGCCTCCTTTTATATGTCGAAGGGGTCACCAATAGTGGCGCACAGTACATACAAGAGGTGTAAAGTTGCTACAGCGTTCACTGACGTCTTAGGACAAACGCATTAAATGCTCCGTCTAGGTGTCCCTTAGCTTTCTTGGGGACGGAAAAAGAGCCCGTCCCATCAGCACTGCTTAACCCCATCCGCCGTTAGCGCCTTGACATGCACCCAGGAGGACAAAACTTAGATGACAAGCTGGTCGCTGCGCTGGAGCGGTGACAGGCTGGTCGCTGCGCTGGAGCGATGACAGGGTGGCGAAGTCTTGCTGGGTGCGAATCTTGCCGGGGCTCCGCAAGCCATCCCGGCAAGAATCTTGCCGGGATCCCAGCCTTCGGTCTTCTGTGTTCTGATCATCGGCTTAAATGCCTTCTTGATAGTCTTGTGCTTGTTCCCAGTTGTCCCCCGGCAAGCATCTTGTCGGGAGTCAAACATTGGGTCTTCTCGGTGACCTGCCTAGAGGTCTTCTCCCAGGAAGGCTCGCTTCCCGGAAATTCTATCTTGATCTTGCCGGCCTTTGAGCTTGCCGGTGATGCGTAGGCCTGTTCCCGGCGAGTAATCCTTGCCGAAAACCTGGGTCCTAGATGTGTCCTATAAGTGGATTTCTTCTCTGCCATGCCCTTCCCGCCTGGAGGCTTCAACTTGCCGGTGCGTGTCCAGGGGTAATGAACACCCCCTGTTCACTACACCGACAGGAGCCCCCGGGCCTGGGCCGGACAAGCGTGCATAGTGTTTGTCTGGGCTAGGCCCAAAAACATGCACCGGTACACGCGCGGCAAAAAGTAACCGTCACTCATGACTTTTTAACTGCACGTTGATGCTGACGCAAGAGAGCTTGCGGTTTGCCGGTGAAAGGACGTGGATGTCGCCTAGAGGGGGGGGTGAATAGGCGCTTTAAAATAATTACGGTTTAGGCTTGAACAAATGCGGAATAAAACTATCGTTTAATTAGTCAAGCACAAAACCTAAAACAACTAGGCTCACCTATGTGCACCAACAACTTATGCTAGGCAAGATAAACAACTAAGTGATAGCAAGATATATACCAAGAAACAATATGGCTATCACAAAGTAAAGTGCATAAGTAAAGGGCTCGGGTAAGAGATAACCGAGGCACGCGGAGACGACGATGTATCCCGAAGTTCACACCCTTGCGGATGCTAATCTCCGTTCGGAGCGGTGTGGAGGCACAATGCTCCCCAAGAAGCCACTAGGGCCACCGTAATCTTCTCACGCCCTCGCACAATGCAAGATGCCGTGATTCCACTAAGGGACCCTTGAGGGCGGTCACCGAACCCGTACAAATGGCGACCCTTGGGGGCGGTCACCGGTACCCGTACACTTTGGCAACCCTTGGGGACGGTTCACCAGTACCCGTACAAATTGCTCGGGGCAATCTCCACAACCTAATTGGAGACCCCGACGCTTGCCCGGAGCTTTACACCACAATGATTGAGCTCCGAGGCACCACCAACCGTCTAGGGCGCCAAGGCACCCAAGAGGAACAAGCTCTAGGGTGCTCAAACACCCAAGAGTAATAAGCTTCTCAACTTCTCACTTCCACGTATCACCGTGGAGAACTCAAACCTATGCACCAAATGCAATGGCAAGGGCACACGGAGTGCCCAAGTCCTTCTCTCCCAAATCCCACCACAACAACAAATGTTATGGAAGAAATGAGAGGAAGAACGAAGAAGAACACGAAGAACTCCAAGATCAAGATCCAAGGGGGTTCCCCTCACATAGAGGAGAAAGTGATTGGTGGAAATGTGGATCTAGATCTCCTCTCTCTATTCCCTCAAGAACTAGCCAGAATCATTGGAGGGATTGAGAGTTAGCAAGCTCGAAGAAGGTCAACAAGGGGGAAGAACACGAGCTCAAGAGATAGTGAGCAATGGGGAAGAAGACCCCCTTTTATAGGTGGGGGAAAATCCAACCGTTACCCCCACAGCCCGCACACAAGCGGTAGTACCGCTCAAGGGAGCGGTACTTCCGCTTACACTCGTCCTGGAACAACAAAGCGCTCCAGAGGGAGCGGTACTTCCGCTTGGGGCGGTAGTACTGCTCTGGAGGGAGCGGTACTTCCACTCAAATAATCCCAAGAAGCCAGAAGAAAAATATAAGCGGTAGTAGCAGCGGTAGTACATAGCGGAAGTACCGCCGGAGCGGTACTACCGTGGTACCGAGCGGTACTACCGCTTAGTTCAGAGAAAAACTGCCCTGGCACTGAAACTGCCATAACTTTTGCATACGAGCTCCGAATTGAGCAAACTCAAGCTTGTTGGATTCAGGACGACAAGAGCTATCCAACAGCGGCTGGTTAACTTAAGAAGAGGCAGTATGAAAATGCCAATGATATAGAGATGTGAAATCTCTATGAATGAAGAACCGACAAAAACTCCAACATCAAAAACATCATAGAAGATGCATATGTACTCCGTTTTCGATGAACTTGAGCTTGTCATGAAGCTGACCATAAGCTCAAGAACCCACAAAGAGAAAAGCCAACCAAGAACCAAGAAAGATGATGATGCCAAGAATGCAATGGTTTGAGCTCTCAACGAATGATACGATCAAGCTACTCACTTGAGAGCCCCCCTTGATAGTACGGCAATCGATCCTATAACCCAGTCTCCCAACTACCACCATGAGACCGGTAAAATAGAAAACGCTATCAAGGTCAAACCTTTGCCTTGCGCATAGTCCACTTGAGCTAGATGATGACGATCTTGACTTCCTCAAGATGGACCACCTTTCTTGATTGCGCCGGCCCGATGAAGACTAGTAGATTGCTCCCCCATACTCCACCATGGGAGAGCCACTCTTCGGCACATCTTCACAAGTCCATTGTCACCACAATGGACGGCAAGATTCAAGCATGATATCTCCGTGATGCTTCACTTGAACTTGTACACGGCAACCTTGATGACGATCACCACTTGATGTCATCCTCCATGGGTTGTATGCGATATTCCTCTTGATGCAAACCCATGGAAATATACCTAACCCCACAACGAACTCTCACGTAGACCATGGGTTAGTACACAAAGCGTAATGGACAATGCTTACCATACCATGGGATCACTTGATCCCACTTGGTACATCTTCTACGCTTTGTGTGTTGATCAACTTGAATCATTCTTTGCCTTAATCTTGATCAACCTTGTGTCTTATCTTCTCTCTTCATAAAGATGATGTCTTGAAGGTAAACATGAATGCTTATACAATCTTCTCTCTTCTTCGTCAAGTCATGCTTGCAATAAGCTCAACTCCCACATGACCAATCTTTGGATAAACCTTGAATACCACCTTGGTCACCATATAAACTCCTTGAAACCAACACATGTACTTCAAGAAGTGCCTATGTACAAATCCAATAGCGGCTGGTTTTCTTAAGAAGAGGCAGTATAAAAATGCCAATGGTATAGAGATGTAAAACCTCTATCAATGAAGAACCGGCAAAAAACTCCAACATCGAAAGCATCATAAAAGATGCATATGGACTCCGTTTTCGATGAACTTGAGCTTGTCATGAAGCTGACCATAAGCTCAAGAAACCTCAAAGAGAAAAACCAACCAAGAACCAAGAAAGATGATGATGCCAAGAATGCAATGGTTTGAGCTCTCAACGAACGATACGATCAAGCTACTCACTTGAGAGCCCCCTTGATAGTATGGCTAACTATCCTATAACCCAGTCTCCCAACTATCACTATGAGACCGGTAAAATAGAAAACCCTATCAAGGTCAAACCTTTGCCTTGCGCATAGTCCACTTGAGCTAGATGATGACGATCTTGACTTCCTCAAGATGGACCACCTTTCTTGATTGCGCCGGCCTGATGAAGACTAGTAGATTGCTCCCCCATACTCCACCATGGGAGAGCCACTCTTCAGCACATCTTCACAAGTCCATTGTCACCACAATGGACGGCATACTTCAAGAATGATCTCTCCGTGATGCTTCACTTGAACTTGCACACCGCAACCTTGATGACGATCACCACTTGATGTCATCCTCCATGGGTTGTATGAGATCTTCCTCTTGACGCAAACCCATGGAAATATACCTAACCCCACAACGAACTCTCACGTAGACCATGGGTTAGTACACAAAGCGTAATGGACACTGCTTACCATACCATGGGATCACTTGATCCCACTTGGTACATCTTCTACGCTTTGTGTGTTGATCAACTTGAATCATTCTTTGCCTTAATCTTGATCAACCTTGTGTCTTATCTTCTCTCTTCATAAAGATGATGTCTTGAAGGTAAACATGAATGCTTACACAATCTTCTCTCTTCTTCTTCAAGACATGCTTGCAATAAGCTCAACTCCCACATGACCAATCTTTGGATAAACCTTGAATACCACCTTGGTCACCATATAAACTCCTTGAAACCAACACATGTACTTCAAGAAGTGCCAATGTACAAATCCTTCGAATATAACTCAAGGCAACCATTAGTCCATAGGGATTGTCATCAATTACCCAAAACCACACATGGAGAAATGTGCTCTTACAGCCGGGCCTTGGGCTTGCCGGCAGCATGGGCAGACAGAGCAGGACGGCAGCAGGAGTCGTGTGCCCAAAAGGGAGTGCCACACCATGCGACGAAGAGCCAACCCCCGAGCCTTCCCCATAAAGGGTACCACGGGTGCGGTGCTCGATTCATACAGTCATCCCTGCTGTCGCCGACGTCTACCGCAAATGCCTCACTGCCGTCTTGCCGGCCTCCAGCATGGCGCCATTGGCTTTCTCGGCTGCCGCATGCCGCCGAGAATAAAGCAACCGCCGAGACTGAAGTACTTTTTGCATACCTGTTGCTGCAATGGCGCGTGTAAAGGAATAATTAATCTTAGTCAGGCCAATCTTTATGTAAGCAAGACATGTTTCTTTATGCTAAATGAGTGTTTGCTTCCCTCTTGATTAATTCCATCCTTGCATATATCTTATATCCTACGCTGTTTGGAAACCTTGCCGGTGCGCATGTTTGCCGCGAGCGCTTTGAGGAACAGGTCCCTAGCAGCCTGCTGGAAACGCTGCCGCCGGCAAGGCGACTTGCCGGGTCAGAACGCGGCTGCTAAGCCTGCCGAGCGGACTCGAGATGAAACTAGAGCGCGGGCTCACCATGACAAGGTTCCTTCGCGTGCATATTAATGTACAAGGACAAAAAATCAATCAACACGACCCATGCTTGCCGGAAACCTTTCCGGTGCGCACGCTCCAGTCGGCAGCGCTTGGAAGAACGGGTCCTTAGCGGCTTGCCGGGAACGCCGCCTCCCGAAAAGGTTTACCTTCCCAGCTTTAGTGCAGCTGCTCACATCGCCGAGCGGACTCGAGGCGACTAGGAGCGCAACTAGCCCCGGGGAGGCTCCTCAGCATACGGGTTTACGCAGAAATCCAAAAATAAAACTTATCGAGCCTTTTCCTTGAACAATTGCATTTTTGTACAATGAATCCCTACGCTTGCTGGAATACTCCCCGAATGCGCACGTTCTGGACGATGGCGCTCAGGATCGGGTCCTGTCTAGCAGCCTATCGAGAACGCCGCCTCTTCAGGAGCTTAATGCTCTAGGGACAACCGCAGCTGCATCTGTGTTGTTGGGCAGACCCAGAACAACCAGGAGCGTAGAGTGTTTCTAGAGCGCTCCCTCGCGCATAGGTTATAACAAACTACCATCAAGGATAAGGCTACACAACAAAAAGCAATCAAAGTTTTAGGACTTAGCTTTCTGTAAGTAGAGCGAAGTCGCCTTGGACGATGAAGCTGATGCGCTGCCCGCTAGATCAGGTTCGCGCAACCTTTGCCCCTACCTGGCGCGCCAAAGATGTCGGCGTACGACACCTATGGGATCGCGTGGATCCCTTTTATGGTTCGACAGGGAAAAAGGTGTGCACAAAGAGCAGATCCAGCGATCAACGCGAGGGATTTTTACCCAGGTTCGGGCCGCTGAGAAGCGTAAAACCCTACTCCTGCTTTAGTGTATTGTGAGTCTTTGAACTCTGGCTCCAGGAGCGCTATGTGCTCAACAGTACACAGTCGCTATGCCTCTATCTGGGCCAGAAGGTCCTCCCCCCTGTAGCTACGCCTTGGGCCTCCTTTTATATGTCGAAGGGGTCACCAACAGTGGCGCACAGTACATACAAGAGATGTAAAGTTGCTACAGCGTTCACTGATGTCTTAGGACAAACGCATTAAATGCTCCATCTAGGTGTCCCTTAGCTTTCTTGGGGACGGAAAAAGAGCCCGTCCAATCAGCACCGCTTAACCCCATCCGCCATTAGCGCCTTGACACGCACCCAGGAGGACAAAACTTAGATGACAAGCTAGTCGCTGCGCTGGAGCGGTGACAGGCTGGTCGCTGCGCTGGAGCGGTGACAGGGTGGCGAAGTCTTGCCAGGTGCGAATCTTGCCGGGGCTCCGCAAGCCATCCCGGCAAGAATCTTGCCGGGATCCCAGCCTTCGGTCTTCTGTGTTCTGATCATCGACTTAAATGCCTTGTTGATAGTCTTGTGCTTGTTCCCAATTGTCCCCCGGCAAGCATCTTGTCGGGAGTCCAACATCGGGTCTTCTCGATGACCCGCCTGGAGGTCTTCTCCCAAGAAGGCTCGCTTCCCGGAAATTCTATCCTGATCTTGCCGGCCTTTGAGCTTGCCGGTGATGCGTAGGCCTATTCCCGGCAAGTAATCCTTGCCGGAAACCTGGGTCCTAGATGTGTCCTATAAGTGGATTTCTTCTCTGCCATGCCCTTCCCGTCTGGAGGCTGCAACTTGCCGGTGCATGTCCAGGGGTAATGAACACCCCCTGTTCACTACACCGACAATACTTGCTCGTTTCATGCGGTTGATGACAACCATTGGTGCTCTTTGCACATGATTGACATTTCTTATATTCATATGTCTCCATGTGTTGCCTTTGTCATGCTAGATGATTTTCCATGTATTGAGTGCAACAATGCTTCTAATCTTCTTAATAAGATTGCCCCCATAGATTTCTCTAATATTATTGGAGCTTATGACATCTTTCATGTGAAGCATGCTTGCCTTCCTTTTTTGCACCATATGCCTAGTGCCATGAATATTGCCATTGTTGCATCATATTGTTCATGCACTTGTGATCCTCACGCTTATGTGCAAGAGAAGAGAACCATCATGATGGATGATGTGTTTGTCTACCATGCACATACATTATTTCTTTTGTTGTGTGTATGTGTAGAATGCTTCGACTACATGTCAACTTTCACTTCACGTGAGTTGATCATTCGAGCTCTTGAGAGCGAACCATGCTACACCGACGCGTTTCTACATCGCACTTGCTTGTGTTTGGACATTGTGAAGAACACACAAGGACGCTCTTTTGATGAATTACAAGACGGTGTAACATTGGAGAGTGCCCTTTTCGAGCTTCTAGATGATGAGCGCTTGGTGATCGTCCACTTCTACACGGCGACGCCATATCTTTCCCATGGTGATTTGGATTTTGATCCGAGGACGGACCTTTCTCAAGGGAAGGGGATGATGCGGAGCATCCTACGGACATTAGCATGACAAGAGTCCGTTTGGCAAATGACACGTGCGACATCAACTCCACATCCATAAAGGTGAATCATCTCCTTTACACAAGTTCACTTGACCCCTTCGAGGATGGTATACTACTTGACACTCCTCTCGTGTGCATACATAGGTATTGTCGGAGCTTCATGGATGATGAGGAGGAGTGCAAGCGCCAAGGAACAACTACACCATCCGCGAGGGAAGCATGGAAGAGACGACGGAAAAAGACGGAGCTGCTGAAGCTACAGCGGCCGGACATCCGGCCAAGGGCACGGACATCCGGCGCCTAGAGACCCGGCCAGCAACAAGGCAGGGCCGGAAGATTTATAGCAGCCGGACATCCGGCCTCGCCCCGGACATCCGGCCTACGCCCGGAAATCCGGCCCGAAGACGCCCGAACCGGAAGCCCCCTCACCAGCTCCAGCCCGGACGTCCGGCCCTAGCCCGGACATCCGACGCGTCTTGAAGCCCCGGACATCCGGCCACCATCCCGGACTTCCGACCCGTCCTGAAGCCCCGGACATCCGGCCTCCAACCCGGACATCCGGCCCCTGTGCAGACAGATGTGGCCCAAAGGCCCATCTATCTCCCTCTCACTTACACCTCCGTGGCTATGACTATATATACTCCACTCCCTCCTTATTTCTAGGGTTAGCAAAGTGATAGCTCATTCATAGATGAGATTTGCTCCTTCCTCTACTTCTCACATGGCGACCGGGTACATGTCCTCTATGCCAACGCTAGTCGCACCAAAACCGCAAGAACCATTGTTGATGTACCTGGCGGCAACCAATCAAGTGGTCAGTGCTGCCCTAGAGGCGGAGAGAGAAGCAGAGGAAGATCAGGCAGGAGCAGCAAGCCCGCCAGCTGACAAAATGGAATCTTCTCCAACAAGTCATGATGTCGGTAACTCAAGCTTGGCATAAGAATCAGGTCAACATGTTGCGAAGAAGAAGATGGTGCAATGCCCGGTCTACTTTGTCAGCTCTCTCCTATAGGGGGCTAGGTCAAGGTACTCCAGTGTGCAGAAATTGCTCTTCGGCCTCCTCATGGCCTTGAGGAAGCTGCGCCACTACTTCCAAGCACGTCAAATTACCACCATTGCTTGTTTTCCTATGCAACGCATCTTGAGGAATCAAGAGACCACCGACAGGATAGGGGAGTTGGCGTTGGAGCTGTCAAGCTTTGATTTGAAGTTCGAGAGCATGGCTACAATTCATAGCAGAGCCTTGGCGGATTTCATTGCAGAATGGACACCAACGCAAGAGAAAGAAATGCTAGAAACAACCCTCCCCGGCAAGAAAGATACACAACAATGGATCATGTACTTTGACAGGGCCTTTTTGCTGCAAGGCGCCGGTGCCGGCGTGTTGCTTGTCGCACCCACCGGAGAGCACCTCAAGTATGTGGTCCAAATGCACTTTCACAGGGAGATATCGACAAACAACATGTCTGAGTATGAAGGATTGCTTGCTGGCCTGCGAATCACATTGGACTTGGGCATCAGGAAACTAATCATCCGAGGAGACTCACAGCTTGTTGTGCATCAAGTGAACAAGGATTACCAGAGCCCTTTGGTGGAAGCTTATGTTTATGAAGTAAGAAATTTGGAAGAGCACTTTGACAGTCTCCAAATAGAGCATGTACCACGCGCGGAGGACATCATTGCTCACGACCTGTCGAAATGTGCCGCTCAGAAGCTACCTGTGGAACCTGGAACTTCTGTGCTCCGTCTCACAACCATCTGTCACACCATCAATGTGGCAATCCAAGAAGAGAAAGATCAATTCCAGCGACTACTTCCCGGCAGAGCTGCCAACGGCCGCTAAGAAAGTTTGATGCGGAGCATCCTATGGACAACACCATGACAAGAGTCTGTTTGGAAAATGATAAGTGAGACACCAACTCTAGATACATAAAGGTGAATCATATCCTTTACATGTGTTCACTTGACACCTTCGAGGATGGCATACTTGACACTCCTCTCGTGTGCATACATTGGTATTGTCGGAGCTTCACGGATGACGAGGAGGAGTGCAAGCACCAAGGAACAACTACACAATCCACGAGGGAAGCATGGAAGAGACGACAGAAGAAGACGGAGCTGTTGAAGCTACAGTGGCCGGACATCCGGCAAGGGGCCCGGACACTCGGTGCCTGTTGACCCGGCCAGCAATAATGCTGCATCGGAAGATTTATAGCGGTCGGACATCCGGCCTTGCCCCGGACATCCGGACTACACCCGGAAATCCTGCCTACGCTCGAAAATACGGCCCAAAGACGCCCGAACCGGAAGCCTCCTGACCAACTCTAGCCCGGACATCCGGTGCATCCTGAAGCCCCGGACATCCGGCCACCAGCCCGAACATCCGTCCTGTCCTGAAGCCCCGGACATCCGGCCTTGTGCGGACAGATGCGGCCCAAAGGCCCATGTATCTCCCTATCACTTACCCCTTCGTGGCTATGACTATATATATACTCCACCCCCTCCTCATTTCTAGGGTTACCAAAGTGATAGCTCATTCATATATGAGCTTTGCTCCTTCCTCTACTTCTCACATGGTGACCGAGGCCTCCACCGAAGAAGATCCCTAGATGATGTCAAGGCCCCTTCCGAGGGAAGATCCGTCTATCGATTTCAAGGTCCATCTCTCCTGGAGATTTGGATGAACTACCCAAGTATATTTATTTCTGTTGTTGTTCTTGGATCTTGATGCATCCCGTGTATTGCTTGTGATTTGAGGAGTAATTGGTGTGGATCTTGTGGAGTAGAGTGTTTCTCCCTTTGATTTCTCCATGTTTTCCCCCTCGTGTTCTTCCTTGAATCCACCTCCAATTCATGAAGATCGGGCCACCCTCGGGTTTGCCCCGTATCAAAGTTGTCGTAAATGACATGCATGTCAGTGAGCAGCAAGCTCCGACAAGATCCCAAGTTCTTGCCGCCGAGACCAGCACTCCCGCGACAGAAGAAACGCCTTTAGTTCTTGTAGTCGAGCCACAGGCTCCGGCATGGGCGCAACAAATAGTCCATTTCCTCCAAACAGGAGAACTTCCTGAAAAACAAGAAGAAGCTGAAAGAGAAGCCCGGCAATCAAGCATGTACCAATTCGTGGACAACACTATGTACAAGAGGAGGTCAAATGGGGTGAAATTGAAATGCATTT
The DNA here is from genome assembly GCA_039707655.1 of Elymus sibiricus. Classification (NCBI taxonomy): domain Eukaryota; kingdom Viridiplantae; phylum Streptophyta; class Magnoliopsida; order Poales; family Poaceae; genus Elymus; species Elymus sibiricus. Next base: position 261,015,487 of record CM077669.1, read on the forward strand.
GTCGAGAAGATGGACATAAGCTGTTGGCAGAAATACACGAGGGGATGTGTGGATCCCATATCGTTCCTGTGCGCTCATCGGCAAGGCTTTGCGACAAGGATTCTGTTGGCCGACAACCCTTCAAGATGCCTTGTTGGTGATTACGGGATGTCAAGCTTGTCAGATCCACGCCAAGCAGATGCATTGACCAGCACAAGCCCTTCAGACCATACCGCTCTACTGTCCTTTCTCGGACAGGTGGCTCGACATTCTCGTCCATTTCCCTCGTGCTACCAGGGGCTTCGAGTTCTTGTTTGTTGCAATCAACAAGTTCAAGAAGGGGATTGAGGTAGAGCCGGTGAGGAAAGTGACAACACAAGTAGTCGTCAAGTTCTTCAAGGGAATAGTTTGCCAGTTTGATGTCCCCAATAGGATCATTACCAACAACGACACATAGTTCACGAGCCGCACCTTCATGCAATACTGCCAAGATTTGGCGTCTAGATCTGCTTTGCATCTGTTACTCATCCGTGAAGCAATGGCCAAGTGCAGAGGGCGAATGCTGAAGTGATGCGTGGCCTCAAGACAAGGACTTTCGACAAGTTGCACCAGTGTAGAAGGCGCTGGATTGATGAGTTGTCGGTGGTTCTTTGGTCACTCGGGATGATGCCAAATCGAGCCACCGGCGAGACACCCTTCTCCCATATTTACGACGCAGAAGCGGTGCTCCCCACAGAACTCACATACTGATGAGGACATCCATACCATTTTTACACCGACAGCCCCTACTGCTATACATACTGGACCAATTACTAGAGCTCGCGAAAGCCAATTGAATTACCAGGTACTTTCGTTTCTTGGAAATCCTTCCAATGTTCATTAACATATAATGTTGCCTAAATTAGATACTTTTGTTTTACTTATGAATGAAGGACCTAGCATGGACAGGAAGGATGGCCACTGGAGCGGGAACAAGCATGGAGAAGAAGGTGTACGCGCGGGAAAGAACAATCAGCTTCTAGTGGTGATTTTTGCACTTTCAAGCCACCATAATGAGAGCATGAGGGCTTGGACGAAATATTCAAGATGCCACTTCATAAATTTCATCCATGGGCTATTATAGGTCTCGCGCTACCTTATTTTTGGGCCAAGCCCATGTAATTTCGAAATACCATATTATAGGTTGTTTTTAGAGTCCGTATGTGTGGGGAAACGGGATTAGGGTTGGTTTCGGGTCCCTCCTCCAAGGGGTCACGAAATCCCCATCTATTCCCCCATATATATAGCTCTTAGGGCACCGTTTAGACTTGGGTTTTGTTTAGATTAAAAGTTCGCCATAGTTGCAACTTCGCGTTCTTTGTTCGTGTTCCACTACCAGACAAAGACGTCATAGAACCCCACTTTCATCAACAAAGCTTTCCTCTTATATTCGCAATATCCAGATTGCAATTTCAGTTTCTTGCTTGTTCTTTGTTTGCATGCAGGAAATAGGCCCTCATGAGTCAGGTTGATCGTCCTCCGGCGTGGCCAATAACCTCTCAGAGTTGGTTTAGCAATTAATAGGCACGACGTCCTCACACGTTCGTAGTAGGATCGTCAAAGTCTACTCCACAAAAAATGATAGTCACATCTCATTGAAAGACAGGGACAACTTCACCCCTATCAAGTGGTATCATATTTCCAGGTTGCTCGGTGATATTTCCCAGTTTTCAATAGTCTAGATCACATATGTTCCTCACACCTACAGTCCACGAAAAAGCCACCCAAAAAAATTAGGGTTTGTTCATCATATCCAAACCAATCTGAGCCTTTTGCAATTTTCTATTTGCTGTTTTGCTTTGTTGAATTTGCAGTTGCATTGTCATGTCGATTTGCTAGTCTTAGCGTCTAGTCTTTTAGTGTTTCAAGTTCTAGTCACAAGTTGTCTTGCCGTCGCCGCACCATATTCATCGCCGCTGCCATATACCACCACCACACCACCGTCATCGCCACTTCCATATACCACTACTACACCATCGTCATCACCGCTGCCATATACTACCAACACACCATCGTCATCAACGCTCCATAGACCACCACCACGCCATCATCATCACCGCTGCCATATACCACCACCACAGATCCGCCACCAGTCTGTGTTCCATCGCCCCTACATATCTTCGCCACTAGTCTGAGTTCCACCAGATTCATCTCCGCCACTAGTCCTATTTCGAGTCCAATATTTGCTTCTCTGTTTTCGATTTCCAGATCACGCCCTAGTACGTGTTGTGGGCAAGTCAGACTCCCCAACTTTTGTGATACTCGCGGAAGAAAAATAGTTCAAGTTTAAAAAAACTACGTCTGGAAAATTCTGGCTATGCAGTTTTTAGACCATTTGTAGACTTTTTCAAAAAAAAATGTTGCGGAGCAAAAAAAAGAAAGATTCAGAGTGTGCTCCTCCCTTGTTTACGTGCAGCGCCATGATTTTGTTAGTGTTCGAGGCTCGCGTCGCTAGCACGATCTAGCCTGCACAGTACAGTCGTTGAGTGTTTATTAAATGCAATGCATCTCTGAATTGATCATTGATGACCCTTTTTGCTACCATATTATAAGTCATCCCAGCTCCACATACATCTACGTCGTGTGTTTGACACCACCTAGCAATCGTTCTATCCAATCTTTGAGAGTTGTGACTACAATGGCTGCCGATCACCACCTGCTGATGGGTAAGAATTTGAGATTTGCATGCCGGATTTGTGACACACCACCACCACCGCAACCACTTCCTAGTAGTCTGTAGGTTCATATTTTTGTGTGTTCCTATTGCTGCTAACCATGACAGGGTCACAAGCCGATGAGGTCGAGTACGAGAGCATGACGAACAAGGAGCTCCATGATAAATTTCAACAAATGATGGGTGAATAGGTGCAAGACTTGGTGACCAGCCTTGGAGAGGCCATGGAGAAGCTAGATGGTTTGGAGAAGACGTTCGACACCAAGATGGACGCTAAGTTCAATGAGGTGCTTGCACGTCTACCACTACCAGCTGCACCTATCGTACCTCGGCAACAATAACAACAACGCCCAAATTTCGCGGGACGAGCGCAACGTGTGCCTATCGACCAAGGCCAAAATTCTGGTGCCGTTGCAACTCCTACTACTGTTGTGACTTCTATGGCTACTATAGCTACAGTCATTGAGCCGAATGAGGACTATGATGGTGATTACGATGATGAGGGAGAGGTTGCTCCAAATCAACACCAGGGGCAACCACCACCACAAGCACCAGGTCGTCCACATGGATACAATCACAACGGTAGGGCTACACCAACCCCTCAGGTATGGGATCATGACCATCTCCCTAAACTTAAATTGAATATTACGACATTTGAGGGTAGATATGTTCCTGATATATATCTTACTTGGGAGTTACAAAACAGAACAATGTTTTACCTGCTTACAATTTCCTGAGGATAGACGTGTTGCTGCTGCTGTTTGTGCATTTACTAGTTTTGCTTGAGTTTGGTGGTCTGAACATTGTAGAATACATCATGATAATATCCCTGCTACTTGGGCTGCTTTGAAAACCTCTATGCGTTGTCGTTGGGTTCCACCATATTATCAACGTGAATTGCTTCAAAATTTGCAGCGTTCAAGAGAAGGAAAAAATTATGTAGAGGAATATTATCAGGAATTACAAACCGACATGATTAGATGTGGTATTGTTAAGGACAATGAAACTATGCTTGCATGTTTTATAGGTGGATTAAATAGAGAGATTTGGACTATCTTAGAGTATAAGGAGTATAACACTATCACTCATTTATTCCATCTTGCTTGCAAAGCTGAACGTGAAGTGCAGGATCGACAGGCAATGGTGAGAACTAATTTTTCTGCAGATCGAGCTTCATCCTGGACACCATGTACATCATCTACTTCCACACGTCCTACTACAGCACCACTTACTTCAGCCACTAACTCCAACAGAGATACAAGAAAACACCTTCGGGGCCTACACAGAGCTCTTCTTCATCCATGGCATCTATAGGGCAAACACATGAGGTTATTTGTCGTCATTGCAAGGGTGGAGATAATTATGCGAGATAATGCCCTTCCAAGCGTGTGATGATTGTTACCGAGGATGGTGGATATGCATCCGCTAGTGATTATGATGAGGAGACTTTAGCTCTTATTGCAAGTGAATAACGGGGTGCTGAGAATACTGAACAAGAGACACACTACATGGCTACTGACTACGCTCACGGGTATGAAAGTTTACTTGCTCAACATGTTTTGAGTGTGCAGGTAACAGAGGCTGAGAAAAATCAGAGGCACAACTTGTTCCAAACAAAGGGAGTTGTGAAGGAACGTTTTGTCCGCTTTATAATCGATGGAGGGAGTTGCAACAACTTGGCAAGCATGGAGATGGTGGACAAACTGTCTCTCACCACCAGACCACATCTTCATCCTTATTACATCCAGTGGTTCAAAAACGGTGGCAAGTTTAAGGTAACACGTACTGTTCGTGTGCATTATAGCATCGCTACATATTCTATTATGTTGATTGTGATGTGGTACCCATGCAAGCATGCTCCATTTTACTTGGTAGACCATGGCAATTTGATTAAAATTCTGTACACCATGGTAGGACATATCAGTATACTCTTGTTCATAAGGATAAAAATATAACTTTGCTTCCTATGTCTCCTGGTCATATTATGAAAGATGACATTACTAGAGCTAGTAAAGCAAAACAGGAGCAAAGTAAGAGTGAAAATTATATTGTGGCAAAGGACTTTGAGCAACAAAATAAGACTAATAAACCGTCATCTAGTGTTGCATCTAAAATAAAATTGAAGAGTGGATGTTTACTTGCCACTAAATCTGATATTACTGATCTGGATGTTACTACATATGTTTGCTAGGCTTTTGTATGCAAAGAGGTATTATTTTCATTCGAGGATGTGCCTCCCTCTTTGCCTCCTGCGTTCACTAACATTTTGCAGGAGTTGCTGACGTGTTTCCACAAGACACGCCACCGGGATTACCACCTATTAGAGGATTGAGCATTAGATTGACTTAATTCCCGGTGCATCGCTACCCAACTGTGCGCCATATCGTACCAATCTAGAGGAGGCGAAGGATATTATGCTTCAAGTATAGGAGCTGCTCGACAAAGGTTATATACGCGAATCCCTTAGTCCTTGTGTTGCTCCTATTATTCTAGTGACAAAAACAGATGGTACATCGCGTATGTGTGTTGATGGTAGTGGCATTAATAATATTACTATTCATTATTGTCATCCTATTCCTAGGCTAGATGATATGCTTGATGAATTAAGTGTCCCTACAATTATCCCCAAAGTTGATTTGCGTAGTGGATACCATCAAATTCGTATGAAATTGGGAGATGAATGAAAATCTGCATTTAAAACTAATTTAGATTATATGAGTGGTTAGTCATGCCTTTTGGGTTAATTAATGCACCTATCACTTTCATGAGATTAATGAATGAGGTTTTACGTGCATTCATTGGACGATTTCTTGTAGTCTATTTTGATGATATACTGATTTATAGTAGATCTTTGGAGCAACACTTGGAACATTTAGATGGTGTTTTTATTGCTCTACGTGATGCACGTTTGTTTGGTAACCTTGGGAAGTGCACCTTTTGCACCGACCGAGTATCCTTTCTTGGCTATGTTGTTATTCCACAGGGATTTGAAGTTGATAAAGCCAAGATTGAAGCTATTGAGAGTTGGCCGCAGCCCAAAATGACCACACAAGTGAGAAGTTTTCTTGGCCTCGCTGGTTTCTATAGGCGTTTTGTGAGAGATTTTAGCACCATTGTTGCACCTCTCAATGAGCTTATAAAGAAGGATGTGCCTTTTCCTTGGGGTACCGCACAGGATGAATCCTTCACGGTATTGAAAGATAAGTTAACACATGCTCCCTTACTCCAACTTCCTGATTTTAATAAGACTTTCGAGCTTAAATGTGAGGATAATGGAATTGGATTTGGAGGTGTGTTATTACAAGATGGTAAACCTGTTGCATACTTTTCTGAAAAAACGAGTAGGCCTAGTCGAAATTATTCTACTTAAGATAAGGAATTATATGCTCTTGTTCGGACTTTAGAAACATGGCACAATTATTTATGGCCCAAAGAATTGGTTATACATTCTGATCATGAATCTTTGAAACATATTAAAAGTCAAGCAAATCTGAACCGTAACATGATAAATGGGTTGAATTCATTTAGACTTTTCCTTATGACATTAAACATAAGAAGGGTAAAGGAAATGTTATTGCTGATGCATTGTCTCTTCGTTATACTATGCTTTCACAACTCGACTTTAAAATATTTGGTTTGGAGACCATCAAAGATCAATATGTGCATGATGTGTAATTTAAAGATGTGTTGGAGAATTAAAGAAGGGAGAACATGGAACAAGTTCGTCATTAATGATGGATTTGTGTTCCGTGCTAACAAGCTATGCATTCCAGCTAGCTCCGTTTGTCTTCTGTTGTTGCAGGAGGCGCATGGAGGAGGATTAATGGGACACTTTGGCGTGAAGAAGACAGAGGACATACTAGCTACACATTTCTTTTGGCCAAAGATGAGACGGGATGTTGATCGTTTTGTTTTCGCACTCCACTACATGTCAAAAAGCTAAGTCACGACTCAATCCTCATAGTTTACATATGCCCTTGCCTGTACCTAGTGTTCCTTGGGAATATATCTCTATGGACTTTGTTTTTGGTTTACCTCGAACAAAGAAGGGGAGGGATAGCATATTTGTTGTCGTGGATAGATTTTCAAAAATGGCACACTTTATATCATGTCATAAAAGTGATGATGCTGATAATGTTGCTGATTTGTTCTTTCATGAAATTATTCGCTTGCATGGTGTGTGAAATACAATTGTTTCAGATCGTGATACTAAATTCCTTAGCCATTTTTGGAGATTTTTATGGGCTAAGTTGGGGAGTAAACTTCTTTTTAGTACTACATGTTACCCCCAAATTGATGGACAAACTGAAGTAGTCAATAGATCATTGTCTACTCTTCTTAGGGCTGTTTTGAAGAATAACATGAAAATGTGGGAAGAATGCTTGCCTCATATTGAATTTTCTTATAATCGTTTGCTGCATTCTACTACTAAGATGTGCCCTTTTGAAGGTGTGTATGGTTTCCTACCTCGTGCACCTATTGATCTATTGCCGCTTCCATCTTCGGAGAAGGTTAATTTTGATGCTAAACAACATGCTAAATGATCTAAAAGATGCATGAGTTAACTGAGGAAAACATTGAGCGTATGAATGCTAAATATAAACTTGCTGGAGATAAGGGTAGAAAACATGTTGTCTTTGCACCTGGAGATTTTGTTTGGTTACATTTGTGTAAGGATAGGTTTCCTGATTTGCACAACTCAAAGCTCATGCCATGTGCTTATGGCCCTTTTAAGGTGTTAGAGAAAATAAATGATAATGCATATAAACTTGAGCTGCCTACACATTTTTGGGTTACTCCCACTTTTAACATTACAGATTTGAAGCCTTATTTGGGTGAGGAAGATGACCTTCCGTCGAGGATGACTTTGTTTCCAGAAGGGGAGGATGATGAGTACATCCATACCATTGTTACACCCCAGCCCCTGCTGCTATACATACTGCACCAATTACTAGAGCTCACGCACGCCAATTGAATTACCAGGTACTTTCGTTTCTTGGAAATCCTGCCAACGTTCATGAATGTATGATGCTGCCTTAATTAGAAACTTTTGTTTTACTTATGAATGAAGGACCCAGCATGAAAAAGAAGGATGGCCATTTGTAACATCCCAATTTTATTAAACTAGGATGTTAATAGAATCATATTGCCTCTCATGATTTATTGCATTTTGGAGTCTATGATGTTCAAAGTTTTTCCACTCACATAAAATCATAGAGAGAGGATAATATGACTTCCTCAAAATATAAATGAGTGGGCAAGTATTTGAATTAGATTTGGTGTTTTAAAGTTGCACTTAACATTATTTTTTTAGCCAAAAGTTAAATTATTGCATTAGGAAAATATTTTCTAAATGCTAAGAGTAGGAATTAATGTTCCTTGTGCTCTATATTATCAATAGGGATTTTAGGAATTTTGTGGTATTTTTTTCTAGTTCTGATTTGGATAAAAAAAGTTTTCTAAAAAAACAGAAAAACGCACGCACGCGCGCGCAAGAGGCCCAGCCAGGCCGGCCGGCCCGGCCAGGCCGCTCGCTCGCTAGGCCACCGTTCGCTCAGCCAGGCCGAGCCAGGCACTCGCCCAACTCCCTGCTCGATCACCTCAACGCACCACGAGCGCCCTCTCTCCCTCGCATCTCACCTCTACCTCTCTCACGCAGCCTGCAGGTGGGGCCCCGACCCCATCGTCTTCAACCTCCCATGCATACCACGGGATAAGTCAAGCGCGTGCGCTCCCGCACCTGCCAGGCGAAACTCTCGGGATAGAGCTTATCCCGCAGCCCCGCACCTCCTAGTCGCGCCTATAAAGAGCCCCGAGCCTCCTCGTTCCATTCAGACGATCCGCACCACCTCTCGCCACTCGTAACCGCCGCCGTCGCCACTCGGATCTAGCCGGCCGAAGCTCCTTCGCCTGAGTGCCACGTCGCTGGTGAACCTCCCCTGCCCCTTCTTCTTTGAGAAATCGGACCCCCTAGTCCTTCCGCATCACGCTGACATGTTTTCATCCCCTAGGATGCACCAGAGACGACACGCCGACGACCTGCGTCGCCGGAGTTCGCCGGAGGACAGGAGCTCTGCCCGCTCCCTCCGTTCGTCGCCGCCGACTGTCGTCACCACCGCCCGAAGGCCCTCGCTGAGCTGCACCCGCCCGTCTACCTCGCCCACGCCGGAGCCCACCGGAGCCGCCACCCCTCCCGTTGCCCGAGCACCTGGTCGTCTTCCCCACGCCCTGCTCGCTGTAAGCACTGCTGCTCTGTTTGTTCTGTAGATTAGATTAGATAGTTTTTTTCTTTTCTAGACTGAACCGGTAGGTTAGATTGATTTTTTTATTAGATCGAAGAGGTACGCGGTTAACCGCGTTTTAATCTAAACCGTGCGGTTTATTTAAACTGAACGTCGGTTTTTCTTTTAGTTTAGCCGAACCGGGTGGCTTTGCTTAATTCGCGAACGTTCACCGTGTAGCCGCCGCGGCAAACGCAACCAACAAACCAGAGCCGTCAATGTCGCGCTCTAGCCGTGAACGTTCACACTTTAGTGTTTTGAGAAAATGCTACTGTAGCAGTTTTTTTTTTCAGATTTGTTTCAAAACTTCAAATGGCCTTAACTTTTTAACCGTAGATTCAAACAATATGAAACCAGCGGCCAAATTTTCGTCTCAAATAGACCTAACCAGAGAACCCATCTTTGCAAACTTTTGCAAGTTCAAATTTGAATTTATTTCAGATTTGAATTTAAACTTCATTAGGCCATATCTTCCAAACGGTATACCCGTTTGAAGTGATTCTTTTTGCACCGCGTCACACAAACTAAATCCTATGCAAACCTTTGCCACAATATTTTCTACACAATTAGTTTCTGTTCATTATAATTTTACTAGTATGCCTTGTAGGAACACTAGTGCACATCACGATTTTCAACCATATTTTCACAGCTTGGTTTCATACTTAGAAATTGCATGCTAGTTAAGTGTGTTGGATTTTATTTGGTTTTTGCAAATGTTTTTTAGTTGCATGTTTCTTTGAATTGTATGAATGCTTGTTTATGTGAATTTATTTTACTTTTGCGATAGATTGTCCGGAGTGCGAAGCAGAGTACTACCACTCCCTAGATCTTCACTCCCAGCACGCAGGCAAGTTACATTTTGATAATACATGTTTTACCTATGTTTTATATATGCACGTAGTCCTTTGTTGTAGGATTGCATGTTAGGAAATTATGACGTATGACTATGCTTTGCACCCAGTAGTTCATTTGAGGTAGGTCTGAACCGTACATCTTTGCCGCCACCGTGTTAAATTATAATCCTTCGCCAAGTAGACGTGGATTGGGGAGTGTTTTCACATTGAGATATGAGTGATAAAGTAGTAATTAGGAGCATTCATGGGAATCCATGGGAGTGCACACTAGTGGTCCGTCCACCCAGGCTCAAAGGGATCAACCTTGTTTTCATCTCTATAAGCTTCCGTGTGCACCCGCAAGCCAATATGGGCTCTGGCTTAGTTGAGTAGATGGTGTGACCTCTTCCGGGATAGGCATGCAGATGTCGATGATGTAGGTGTACCGGCCTATCCGTGGGTTAGGGGAAATGCTTTAAAAAGACTATGTGTCAATCTTCCGATCAAGGAGGTGGTTGAGTCTTGTGGGGAAAAGTGTGCAACCTCTGCAGGGTTAAAATCTAATCTATTAGCCGTGTCCCCTGTCATGGACAACTTGAGCTTTTAGTAGTGGAAATGTAGGGAGATCTCATCACTCTTAATTAATCAACTGGGTATTGGCATAATTTTGGAATGGATTGAGATGGGGTACCATCTCATATTTATGATATTTGTAGAGGTAGAACAATAAATTTTTGATAGGGAAAAATCAGCTTTATGTAAACACTAAACTTAGAGTTCCCACCAGCCAAATTGCATGTACAATGTAGGCTCATTACACTTTATGATGTGACTTGCCAGTACATTCCATGTACTGACCTACACGGCTGCAACTTATCATGTTGCAGATTTATCCGATGACGAATAAGGTGCGATAGGTCGTTGTTCTGCACTCAGCTTGCTCATGGAGTTGATGGACTCGTTACACTTAATTGCTTCCGCTTTATTTTGTTTTATTTGGCTTTAGGCCACATTATTGTAATAAAAACTCTTTTGAGGATCTCGATGTAATAAAGTGTGTGGTTGAACTCTGCTGTAAATCCTCAAGTACTATGTGTGTCAGCATACCGATACAGAGATGACACTTAAGCACAGACACATGGATCCTTTGAGACCGGATCGATACAAGATGGTATCAGAGCACACGTCGACTGTCGGACGCGACCCTAGAAAATGGAAAGCCATAGGATAAAAACCCTGTTTTACAACTCTTTTATATCACCTTCTTTGGTCTTATACATTTCCCTGCTTGATTACTTATTTCTCCCCTCTTTCAAACTGTAGATGTCGACCCCCATCGTTGAGTTTGCTCAGCCCGACGCGACCATCCCCTTCGGAAGGCAGCTGATGAATATCGTGGGTCATCTGCGCATTTCACTGCCCACCTTCACCAGGACGTTCATGGCCACTCTACCTGAGGAGATGCGCTGAAAGATTGACGTCCACATTCCAGGGCGAACATTTGGAGATGCCACCGAGCCGATTGACTTCTACGTGGATGTAGAGTCATGGGGCATTGGCAAGGGGATCGCCGCCCTCTTTGCACTTGGGCGCATCCGGGGGGAATACCGCGAGGATCTCAGGAGGAGTAACTACGTCATGTACGCACGCCGTGACTCGGATGGAGATGTGGTGCGCACCAAGGAGGACGACACCATCGCATCACACATTGAGGACCTGGAGGAGCTCATCACTAGGATGAAGGAAGAGATGGGACTCAGCCTCATCACCACCCACAAACTGATGACCCGCAAGACTGAGCTGGAAGAAGAGCTTCAGAACGCTCGCGTAGAACACGAGGAGGAGCTCGATGCGCTGCAGGATAAGTTCAATGACCTGAAGCTTCAGCTAGAGGAAGCTAAGGAAAAGCTCGATAATAGGGAAAATCTCCAGGAGGACCACTCTTACGGGGCCTACGTTGGTCAGGACAAGGACTATGAGGACGATGATGAGGAGATACAGAGTGATGCAGCTGGAGCTGATATCAACATGGTAGACTTGGTCTCTTCCGATGAGGAGTAGATTTAGACCACCATGAGAGATTAGGATTCGATATTCGATTAGTATTTGATTTGATTTATTTGTGGGACCTTGTCAAATCTTGTGACATGGCTCGCCTTAGATTTGTTTCGTGTGAACTATTTGATTGAATTGAATTGGAGTGATTTGGATTTTTATTGCCATCACTTGCATATGGGTAGTGTTTGTCCCTTAGGCCTAATTCTATCTATATCTCATCTATGCTGGCCCAACAGATGCCACCAAGGCGCGACCCTTCCGGGAGTGGCTCAGGGAATGATATCCCACCCGCCTTGGAATAGCTGCTTCAGACTCAGAACCAGATGATATAGTTGTTGATGCAGAATATGAACCAGAACAACAACAATGCGCCTCCACCGCCACCTCCACCTCCACCACCACCACCAATTGACAGCCTTACCCGTTTTGTGAGGCTGAATCCTCCAATCTTCACGAGCAGCCCTGAGCCGATCATCGCAGATGACTGGCTTCGCAACATGGGTAGGAAGCTGGCCACAGCAGGATGCACTGATCAGGAGAAGGTGAGGTTTGCCTCTCACCAACTGGATGGACCAGCAGCTTCGTGGTGGGATAACTACACCGCCACGTACCCCATGGAGAATGTGACTTGGGCTCAGTTCCAACAGGCGTTCCTCACTGCTCATGTTTCAGCGGGAGCTATGGCTCTCAAGAAGAGGGAGTTCCGCAACTTGCTCCAAGGAGGTCGCACAGTGTCAGAGTATGTTGATGACTTCAGCAGGTTGTCTCATTATGCTCCAGGTGACGTGGCGACCGATGCAGCTAAACAAGAGAAGTTTCTGGAGGGACTGAACGATGAGCTGGAAGTTCAGTTGATGGTAGCGACTTTTGAGAACTATCAAGAGTTGGTGGACAAGGCAATCACTCTGGAGGGCAAACATCAGCAGATGGAAAATCGCAAGAGGAAATATGGTCAAGGCAAGTTTCAGTCTGGAGCTCAGAAGAAGCCTCGCTCCGCCCCTTTCTCAGGATATTCTGGTTCAGGACACAGTAAGTTTGGAGGGCACAACCATCATAACCATGGTGGTCATTCTCAGAATGGAGGCAATGGACACAACCACAATGGCCATAAGAATGGCAATGGGAATTGAGGAAACGGCAATCACCATCACCCTACCCCTGCTACACCAGTGAGGAAGGATCTGAGTCACATCACCTGCTTCAAGTGCAAGAAGACAGGACACTACTCCAATGAGTGTCTCGAGCTGTAGAATGGAAATGGCAATGGAAGTTCTGGAGGCAAGAAGCCCAATCCTTTCACTAAGGGACATGTGAACCATGTCAATGTGGAAGAAGTCTATGAGCAGCCGGATGCAGTGATTGGTAAGTTCTTGGTTAATTCATTTCTAGCGCTCATTCTATTTAACCCTGGTGCATCGTATTCATTCATATCAAGGGGATTTGTGGATAAGCATGAGTTGCCCACCGTAGCTCTTAAGTCACCTATTCTAGTGAGTTCCCCAGGAGCAGAGTCTATGACTAGTCAGGGGTGTTTTCAGTTACCTTTGAACATAGGGGGACATGTTTTTCCCACAGATATGATTGTACTTGAGTCACAAGGGTTGGATGTAATCCTAGGTATGGATTGGATGTCCAAGTATGAGGGAAACATTGATTGTGCCAGTAGATCGATTTTTCTCACCACCCCAGAGAAGAAAAGGATCAAGTATGTATCCAGGCTTAAGCCTAAGAGGACTCAGGTGAACTCTCTTATGGGAGTTGTCCAGGAAGAAGTACCAGTGGTGAAGGATTATCCCGATGTATTTCCAGAGGAGTTGCCCGGTATGCCACCAGATCGGGAGATTGAGTTTCTGATTGAGTTACTGCCAGGCACCGGACCTATCTCCAAGAGGCCATACAAGATGCCCGCTAATGATCTAGCGGAAGTCAAGAAGCAGATTGAGGAGTTACTCGAGAAGGGGTATATTCGCCCGAGTTCATCACCTTGGGGAGCCCCAGTACTCTTAGTGGAGAAGAAGGATGGAACAGTGTGTGGATTATCGTTCCTTGAACGAGGTGACCATCAAGAACAAGTATCCACTGCCGATGATCAATGATTTGTTTGACCAGCTAGAAGGAGCTAGTGTTTTCTCCAAGATTGACCTTCGATCGGGTTATCATCAGTTGAAGATCCGTGAGAAGGATATACCTAAGACAACTTTTACCACGAGGTATGGGTTTTATGAGTATACAGTCATGTCTTTTGGTTTGACTAATGCCCCTGCCTATTTTATGAGCATGATGAACAAGGTATTCATGGAGTACTTGGATAAGTTTGTTGTAGTATTCATTGATGATATATTGGTTTTCTCCAAGAATGAGGAGGAGCACGTAGAACATCTGCGCTTAGTTCTGGAGAAGCTCGGAGAACACCAACTTTATGCCAAGTTCAGCAAATGTGAGTTTGGGTTGAAGGAAGTCGGATTTCTCAGACATGTTGTGTCGGGAGAAGGAATTGTCGTAGACCCTTCCAAGGTGGAAGCAGTCACAGAATGGCAGGCACCTACATCAGTCAGCGAGATCCACAGTTTCCTTGGACTTGCAGGATATTACCGGAGGTTCATTGAGAATTTCTCCAAGATTGCAAAGCCCATGACAGAGTTGTTGAAGAAGGACACCAAGTATAATTGGACTGAGGAATGTGAGGCCAGTTTCCAGGAGTTGAAGAAACTTTGGTTACAGCCCCAATACTGATTTTGCCGAACATACACAAGGATTTTCAGGTGTATTGCGACGCTTCACGCCAAGGACTTGGAGGCGTGCTTATGCAAGAAGGAAAGGTTGTAGCATATGCTTCACGTCAGCTTTGACCTCATGAGTTGAACGATGCCACACATGATTTGGAGTTAATAGTAGTGGTGCATGCACTCAAGACCTAGAGGCATTTCCTTATCGAGAATCAATGTGATGTTTACACAGATCACAAGAGTTTGAAATATATCTTCACACGGAAAGAGTTGAACCTCAGGCAAAGGAGATGGTTGGAGCTCATCAAGGATTATGACATGAGTTTGCATTATCATCCAGGAAAACCCAATGTCGTGGCAGATGCTTTGAGCCGTAAGAGTTATGTTAACACTCTTATCGCAGGAGGATTACCTCAGGAGTTGTGTGATGAACTTAGAGATCTCCAGTTGGAAATAGTTCCAAGAGGTTATGTTGCCGCACTCGAAGTTCAGTCCACATTGTTGGGAAGGATCAGAGAAGCTCAGAAGTTGGATCAAGGTATTGTTGAGATAAAGGAGAGGATCAGCAAAGGAAAGGAAGAAGGATTCCATGAGGATGAGCATGGAACCATATGGTTTGAGCAGCGTATTTGTGTGCCCAATGATCCAGAGATCAGGAAGTTGATTCTTCAGGAGGCTCATGATTCGCCTTACTCGATACACCCGGGAAACACCAAGATGTATTTGGATTTGAAGGAAAGTTTTTGATGGACTGGTATGAAGAGGGAAATTGCTGAGTATGTAGCAGTCTGTGATGTATGTCAGAGGGTAAAGGAAGAGCATCAGAAACCAGCAGGTTTACTTCAGCCATTGCCGATACCTGATTGGAAATGGGATAAACTTGGCATGGACTTCATCACGGGATTACCCAAGACCCGTTCAGGTTATGATTCCATTTGGGTAATAGTTGATCACTTGACCAAGGTTGCTCACTTCATCCCAGTGAAGACTACCTATACAAGTGCTAAGCTGGCGAAGATATATATGACCAGGATTGTGTGTCTGCATGGAGTTCCGAGGACCATTGTATCAGATAGAGGAACATAGTTTACCTCAAAGTTTTGGCATCAGTTGCACGAAACTTTGGGTACCAGGCTAGAGTTCAGTATAGCTTTCCATCCACAAACAGATGGGCAGACAGAGAGAGTGAATCAGATTCTAGAGGACATGTTGAGAGCTTGTGCGCTAGACTACGAGTCTAGTTGGGATGACAAGTTACCTTATGTAGAGTTCTCGTATAACAACAGCTATCAAGCCAGTTTGCAGATGGCCCCTTTTGAGGCATTGTATGGGAGGAAATGCAGAACAACATTGATGTGGGATGGAGTTGGAGATCGCAAATTGTTTGGGTCAGATTTGATCAGAGATTCTGAGAAAAAGGTCAAGTTGATATGTGATAGATTCAAGATAGCTCAGCCCAGACAGAATAGTTATGCCGACGCTAAATGCATGGAAGTGATTTATGAAGTGGGAGATAGAGCATACCTTCGAGTGTCTCCACTTCGAGGTATTAAGAGGTTTGGAGTCAAGGGAAAGTTAGCACCACGGTTTGTGGGGCCATACAAAGTTCTAGAACGCAGACGAGAAGTTGCATACAAGTTGGAACTACTAGAGGGTTTGTCAGGAGTTCATGATGTGTTTCATGTTTCCCAACTAAAGAGGTGTCATGCAGAGATGGTGGATATTCCTTTGAGAAATACAGTGCCTCTAGAAGCAATTCAGTTGGAGAGCGATCTGACTTATGAGGAGAAGCCGGTTAAAATTCTTGAGACTGCCGAGAGAATCACTCGTACCAAGATCATCAAGTTTTGCAAGGTTCAGTGGAGTCACCACGCCGAGGAGGAAGCCACTTGGGAACGAGAGGAAGACCTCAAGCATGACCATCCGCACCTTTTTGCTGGCCAACCCGAATCTCGAGGATGAGATTCATCTTAAGGGGGGTAGGTTTGTAACATCCCAATTTTATTAAATTAGGATGTTAATAGAATCATATTGCATCTCATGATTTATTGCATTTTGGAGTCTATGATGTTCAAAGTTTTTCCACTCACATAAAATAATAGAGAGAGGATATTATGACTTCCTCAAAATATAAATGAGTGGGCAAGTATTTGAATTATATTTGGTGTTTTAAAGTTGCACTTAAAATTATTTTGTTAGCCAAAAGTTAAATTATTGCATTAGGAAAATATTTTCTAAATGCTAAGAGCAGGAATTAATGTTCCTTGTGCTCTATATTATCAATAGGGATTTTAGGAATTTTGTGGTATTTTTTTTCTAGTTCTGATTTGGCTAAAAAAAGTTTTCTAAAAAAAAACACGCAGCCTGCAGGTGGGGCCCCGACCCCATCGTCTTCAACCTCCCGCGCATACCACGGGATAAGTCCAGCGCGTGCGCTCCCGCACCTGTCGGGCGAAGCTCTCGGGATAGAGCTTATCCCGTAGCCCCGCACCTCCTAGCCGCGCCTATAAAGAGCCCCGAGCCTCCTCGTTCCATTCAAACGATCCGCACCACCTCTCGCCGCTCGTAACCGCCGCCGTCGCCACTCGGATCTCGCCGGCCGAAGCTCCTTCGTCGGAGTGCCACATCGCCGGTGAACCTCCCTTGCCCGTTCTTCTTTGAGAAATCGGACCCCCTAGTCCTTCCGCATCTCACTGACATGTTTTCATCCCCTAGGACGCACCAGAGACGACACGCCGATGACCTGCGTCGCCGTAGTTCGCCGGAGGACAGGAGCTCCGCCCGCTCCGTCCGGTCGTCGCCGCCGACTACCGTCACCACCGCCCGAAGGCCCTCGCTGAGCTGCACCCGCCCGTCTACCTCGCCCACGCCGGAGCCCACCGGAGCCGCCGCCCCTTCCGTCGCCCGAGCACCTGGTCGTCTTCCCTGACGCCCTGCTCGATGTAAGCATTGCTCCTCGGTTCGTTCTGTAGATTAGATTAGATATTTTTTTCTTTTCTAGACTGTACCGCTAGGTTAGATTTGTTTTTTTTATTAGATCGAAGAGGTAGGTGGTTAACCGTGTTTTAAAATAAACCGTGCGGTTTATTTAAATCGAACGTCGGTTTTTCTTTTAGTTTAGCCGAACCGGGTGGCTTTGCTTAATTCGCGAACGTTCACCGCGTAGCTGCCGCGGCGAACGCAACCAACAAACCAGAGCCGTCCACGTCGCGCTCTAGCCGCGAACGTTCACACTTTAGTGTTTTCAAAAAATGCTACTGTAGCAGTTTTTTTCAGATTTGTTTCAAAACTTCAAACGGCCTTAACTTTTTAACCGTAGATTCAAACGAGATGAAAGCAGCGGCCAAATTTTTGTCTCGAATAGCCCTAACCAGAGAACCCATCTTTGCAAACTTTTGCAAGTTCAAATTTAAATTTATTTCAGATTTGAATTTAAACTTCATTAGGCCATATCTTCCAAACAGTATACCCGTTTGAAGTGATTCTTTTTGCACCGCGTCACACAAACTAAATCCTATGCCATGAACCTTTGTCACAATATTTTCTACACAATTAGTTTATGTTCATTATAATTTTACTAGTATGCCTTGTAGGAACACTAGTGCACATCACGATTTTGAACCATATTTACACACCTTGGTTTCATACCTAGAAATTGCATGCTAGTTAAGTGTGTTGGACTTTATTTGGTTTTTGCAAATGTTTTTGAGTTGCATGTTTCTTTGAATTGTATGAATGCTTGTTTATGTGAATTTATTTTACTTCTGCGATAGATTGTCTGGAGTGCGAAGCAGAGTACTACCACTCCCTAGAACTTCACTCACGGCACGAAGGCAAGTTACATTTTGATCACACCTGTTTTTACATATGTTTTATATATGCACGTAGTCCTTTGTTGTAGGATTGCATGTTAGGAAATTATACCGTATGACTATGCTTTGCACCCAGTAGTTCATTTGAGGTAGGTCTGAACCGTACATCTTTGTCGCCACCGTGTTAAATTATAATGCTTCGCCGAGTAGACGTGGATTGGGGAGTGTTTTCAAATTGAGATATGAGTGACAAAGTAGTAATTAGGACCAAGACTTTAATGAACTACCTGGGTGGAAATTGGTTTGTATGGTGGCGAAGTACAGTGGGAGCATTCATGGGAATCCATGGGAGTGCACACTAGTGGTCCGTCCGCCCAGGCTCAAAGGGATCAACCTTGTTTTCATGTCTATAAGCTTCCGTGTGCAGCCGCAAGCCAATATGGGCTCTGGCTTAGTTGAGTAGATGGTGTGACCTCTTTCGAGATAGGCTTGCAGATGTAGATGATGTAGGTGTACCGGCCTATCCTTGGGTTAGGGGAAATGCTTTCGAAAGACAATGTCTCGATCTTCCGATCAAGGAGGTGGTCGAGTCTTGTGGCGAAAATTGCGCAACCTCTGCAGAGTTAAAATCTAATCGATGAGCCGTGTCCACGGTCATGGACAACTTGAACTTTTAGTAGTGGAAATGTAGGGAGATCTCATCACTCTTAATTAATCAACTGGGTATTGGCATAATTTTGGAATGGATTGAGATGGGGTACCATCTCATATTTATGATATTTGTAGAGGTAGAACAATAAATTTTTGATAGGGAAAAATAAGCTTTATGCAAACACTAAACTTAGAGTTTCCACCAGCCAAATTGCATGTATAATGTAGGCTCATTACACTTTATGATGTGACTTGCCAGTACATTCCATGTACTGACCTACAAGGCTACAACTTATCATGTTGCAGATTTATCTGATGACGAATAAGGTGCGATAGGTCGTTGTTCTGCACTCAGCTTGCTCGTGGAGTTGATGGACTCGTTACACTTAATTGATTCCACTTTATTTTGTTTTATTTGGCTTTAGGCCACATTATTATAATAAAAACTCTTTTGAGGATCTCGATGTAATAAAGTGTGTGGTTGAACTCTGTTGTAAATCCTCAAGTACTGTGTGTGTCAGCATACCGATCCAGGGATGACACTTAAGCACAGAGACTCCGATCCTTTGAGATCGAGTCGCTACACCATTGGAGCAGGAACAAGCATGCAGAAGAAGGTGCGCGCACGGGAAAGAACAATGGAGCTTCTAGTGGTGATTTTCGCACTTTGAAGCCACCATAATGAGAGCATGAAGGCATGGACGAAATATTCAAGATGCCACTACATAAATTTCGTCCATACGCTATTATAGGTGTTGCGTCACCTTATTTTTGGGCCAGGCCCATGTAATTTCGAAATACCACATTACAGGCTGTTTTTACAATTCGTATGTGTGGGGAAACCAAGTTAGGGTTGGTTTCAGGCCCCATCTCCAAGGGTTCACGAAATCCCCCTCTATGCCCCCATATATACAGCCCTTAGGGCGCCATTTAGACTTGGGTTTTGTTTAGATTAAAAGTTCGCCATAGCTGCAACTTCTCCTCCTTCGTTTGTGTTCCACGACCAGACCAAGACGTCATATAACCCCACTTTCATCAATAAAGCTTTCCTCTTATTTTCGCAATATCCAGATTATAATTTCAGTTTATTGCTTGTTCTTTGTTTGCGTGCAGGAAATAGACCCTCGTGGTTAGGTTGATCGTGCTCCAGTGTGGTCAATAACCTCTCAGAGTTGGTTTAGCAATTGCTAAGGCGCGATGTCCTCGCGCGTTCGTAGTCGGATCGTCAAAGTCGACTCCACCAAAAATGATAGTCACATCTCATCGAAAGACAGGGACAACTTCGCCTCTATCACATACGGGTCACCTCGAGTACAAGCCTTCGATGAAAATGAGCAAGAGCAACTGCGGCAAGATGATGCCACCCTCCTTGAGGAAGATCGTCTTTGAGCTGCTCTATGTGCCACTCGATACCAACAAGCTTTTTGCCGCTATCATAACCGTAAAGTGCATGCTAGAAGCATTGAGGAAGGCGACCTTGTTCTTCGCCGAATCCAGTCCGCGAAGGGATCAAACAAGTTGACGCCAAAGTGGGAAGGCCCTTACCGAGTGGTACGAGTCACCACGCCTAGCGCAGTCCGCCTGGAGACCGAAGATGGCACTCCGATGCAGAACTCGTGGAATATCGAGCATCTTCATAAGTTCTTCCCATGAGGCGCGGTTGCCGGGACTCCCGGTAACCCCTTTTCTACAAGTTTGCCAGAAGTGCATGTAATCCTTTGTATAGAGCCAGGCGCAGACCCTGTGCATAATCAGTAAAGCTAAGTGTTCTACAACTTTTTGTCAAAGTACATATTTACGTTATGTATGATTGTACGAAATATTGTGTTCATTTTAACTTGTGTAAAATGGTTGACGAACCGGCAAGGTTCCTAGCCTCGTCTTTTCCCTTTTTTTCAAAAGACAGAAGGGGCCCTCGCGTGCAAGTTTTCTCGGGGGGACTGATGGTACAGATACCCAAATGATGTTCAAGCTAATCATTTTGCGACAAGAAGTACAACAAATAAAAGTTAAGTTGTAAAACTTTATGTTCTTTGTTGTAAACGTCTTTTTTCCTTAAACAATCTCGATATTTGTATGAGAAAACCTGCACGCGAAGGACCCATGCCAAAAGTTGTTGCGCTCCTAAGTTGTTTTGAGTCTGCTCAGCAACCAAGGTAGCTGCACTAAGGACGGCAAGCTGATCTTGTCGGCAGTACCATTTCCGGCAGGCTGCTAAGGACCCTTTCCTAAGGCCCTCGCGGCAAGAATGTGCGCACCGGCAAATATTTCCGGCGAGCGTAGGGTTCAGGAACATACAAGCATTGAATCAAGTATAAGGAAAAGTGGCCATTCATTCAAACAGATAGAATATGGTACATCCATAAACAGAAGTGCAGTGCTAATTCAAGATAATTGTCTTTGATACATGCACGGCACTAGCGACAAGGATGAAGCAAGAGGGGTTTTTACTCCTTCAGCTTGACGGAACGTACCCCCTCGGAGATAGGCGCGACAAGGGCTTCAGTAGAACTGGTGTCAGCATCCTTTGGCAACTTGGAGAAGGCCTTGGATAGGTCTATCCTGGGGTTGCGAAGGCAAGTTTTACCAGTATCTTGTGGTAAGTTCGCAGCAGAGCTCGCGGGACTCCTTGAGAAAGTTGTGGGCTCGGTTCTCCTCATACTTCTCCAACGCCTCGACAAGCGCCTCGAAGAAAATGGATAGCCTCGTGCTCTCCACCTCCCTGTTATCGCAGGAAAACTTCCACTTTTCTAAACCCATGGTGGCTAGCTAGGTGGAGAGCATGTCGGCAATGTTCACAAGCTGCTCCGTCCAAACCGCCAAGTTCTTCTTCAACTCATTGGAGGAGTGGGCGGCAAAGGCGAGTAGCTCCTTCTCCTTCTGGAGTTCTTCGAGCGGGGCCCTTTCCTTGGTCCTAGCGCCCTTAAGATGCTCCTCCAAGGTGCCTAGCTTCAACTTCAAGTCAGCGATGGAGTCGGCAGCAGCAGAGAGCTCTTGGGTCTTGCCGGAGATCAACGTTTGCAGCTACCCTAGGGTGTGAGCTGCCTTCCGCGCGCTCTCCTTGAATTCCAAGATTTCCTTGCCGTAAGTGGCAAGGTCCAACTCCAGCTGCCACAATTTGTTGTCTAGTTCAGTCTTGGCAGCCTCGGTAACTTCAGCAGCCTTGAGGGTCTCTTGAAGCTCACCAGCGTGCTCTATGGTTTGTGCCTCAATGGCCTCCTTGTGCTTCAGCTCCAGCTCTCGAATTTGCTGTGCCAGCTGGGTGTCGAGCTTGGTGGCGATGGTTGCCTCCGAGCGGCAAGTCCTCTGATACGTCTCCAATGTATCTATAATTTATGAAGTATTCATGCCATGTTTACAATAATTTTATATGATTTTGGTATGATTTTATTAGAACTAAACTAGACTGACGCTGTTTTCAGCAGAGCTACCGTGGTGTTGTTTTTGTGCAGAAATAAAAGTTCTCGGAATGGGCTGAAAATTCACGGAGAATATTTTTGGAAAATATAAAAAATAATGGAGCAAAAAGATACCGGAGATGAGTCCCGAGGAGGTCACAAGCCTAGGGGGCGCCCCCCCCCCAGGGCGCGCCCCTGGCTTGTGGGCCCCTCGAGCACTCCCCTGACGTGAATCCAATGCCAAATATTCCTATAAATACAAAAACCCCCGAAAAGAAACCTAGATCGGGAGTTCCGCCGCAGCAAGCCTCTGTAGCCACGAAAAACCAATCGGGAGTCCGTTCCGGCACCCTGCCGGAGGGGGAAACCATCACCGGAGGCCATCTTCATGATCCCGGCGGTCTCCATGACGAGGAGGGAGTAGTTCACCCTCGGGGCTGAGGGTATGTACCAGTAGCTATGTGTTTGATCTCTCTCTCTCTCTCGTGTTCTTGAGATGGCACGATCTTGATGTACCACGAGCTTTATTGATATAGATGAATCATATGGAGTTTTCCCCTCTCTATCCTCTTGTGATGAATTGAGTTTTCCCTTTGAAGTTTTCTTATCGGATTGAATCTTTAAGGATTTGAGAACACTTGATGTATGTCTTGCGATGGGATATCTGTGGTGACAATGGGATGTTCTATTGATCCACTTGATGTATGTTTTGGTGATCAACTTGCGGGTTCCGTGACCTTGGGAATCTATGCATAGGGGTTGGCACACGTTTTCGTCTTGACTCTCCGGTAGAAACTTTGGGGCACTCTTTGAAGTTCTTTGTGTTGAATTGAACATGATGAATCTGAAATTGTGTGATGCATATCGTATAATCAAGCCCATGGGTACTTGTGGTGACATTGGAGTATCTAGGTGACATTAGGGTTTTGGTTGATGTGTATCTTAAGGTGTTATTTTAGTACGAACTCTAGGGTTGTTCGTGACACTTATAGGGATAGCTCATACGATTGATCGGAAAAGATAACTTTGAGGTGGTTTCGTACCCTACAATAATTTCTTCATTTGTTCTCCGCTATTTGTGACTTTGGACTGAACTCTTTGTCGCACGTGAGGGATTTACATATGATTCAACTATGTTAGTATTGTTGAGAGAACTTGCACTAGTGAAAGTATGAACCCTAGGCCTTGTTTCTAAGCATTGCAATACCGTTTGTGCTCACTTTTATCATTAGTTACCTTGCTGTTTTTATATTTTCATATTACAAAAACCTATATCTACCATCCATATTACACTTGTATCACCATCTCTTCGCCGAACTAGTGCACCTATACAATTTACCATTGTATTGGGTGTGTTGGGGACACAAGAGACTCTTTGTTATTTGGTTGCAGGTTTGTTTGAGAGAGACCATCTTCATCCTACGCCTCCCACGGATTGATAAACCTTAGGTCATCCACATGAGGGAACTTTGCTACTGTCCTACAAAACTCTGCGCTTGGAGGCCCAACACGAGTCTACAAGAAGAAGGTTGCGTAGTAGACATCAAGCTCTTTTCTGGCGCCGTTGCCGGGGAAGGTGAGTGCTTGAAGGTATATCTTTAGATCTTGCAATTGAATCTTTTAGTTTCTTGTGTTATCACTAGTTTAGTCTATAAAAGAAAACTACAAAAAAAATATGGAATTGAGGTTGCCTCATATGCTTCATCTTTTTAATGTCTTTCGTGAAAATGATGGAAAGGAAAATTGTGCTCAAGTGTTAGAAGAAGTTATTAAAATGTTTGGCACTAAATCTTTGAGTGATGAGCATGATTGCAATGTTGTTAGTATGAATTCCTTGAATATTCATGATGCTAATGATATGCAAAGCTACAAGCTTGGGGATGCTATGTTTAATGAAGATGATATGTTTAGTCCCCCAAGTTTTGATGAGCAAATTTATTATGATGAAAGCATGCCTCCTATTTATGATGATTATTGTGATGACATGTATGCTATAAAGAATAATGATAACCATGAAACTTGTCAGCATGATTTTGATTTTCAATTGGATTATGCTTCACATGATAGTTATTTTGTTGACTTTGCTCCCACTATTATGAATGAGAAGAAAATTGCTTATGTGGAGAGTAAAAAAAATTCTATGCTTGTGGATCATGAAGATAATGCTTTATGTGCTGGTTATATTGTGAAATTCCTACATGATGCTGTCAGGACCGGTTTTCCAGGATATTGATTTCCCAGTAAATGGCCCTTGTGCTCACCAGCCCCAGGATTACTGTTAGCTGATGAGACACAATCTTGATACAGAAATTCCAAGCAAAATACAAAATATGGAGTACAAGACCATTCTGGTCTATGAGTACAACAAAAGGTTTCTAGTGGTTGATGGCGGAAGCGGTTTTGCGGATCATCAGCGTCTATGGGACTCCATTTCCCACAGGAACAGCTGACCTGGATACATCCTATCTTCGCGTATCTGCTATCTTCGATGCCTAGGTTCCAGGCTGTCGTCGTTGCGCTCCTCTCCAAGCAAGAAATCTGGCCAAGACAATAGCCAGGGACAAGCCAGTGAGTACTTTGAATGTACTCGCAAACATCATGAAAACAGGTATAATATAACAGACGATAATCACGCACTGAAGTACTCCATGATCACTTAGTCAGTCACCAAATAAAATTCATGATGCAAGGCTTATAAGGAAAAATAAAGAATATGCGTGCCACAGTCGGGCGTCTGAGCAACAGCACGTAAAGGGCTTATAAAGAAAATAAATAACAAGCATGCCACAGTCGGGCGTCTGAGCGACACCACATAACGGGCTTATAAAGAAAATAAATAACAAGCATGCCACAGTCGGGCGTTTGAGCGACACCACATAAAGGGCTTATAAAGAAAAATAAATAACAAGCATGCCACAGTCGGGCGTCTGAGCGACACCACATAAAGGGCTTATAAAGAAAATAAATAACAAGCATGTCACAGTCGGGCGTCTGAGCGACACCACATAAAGGGCTTATAAAGAAAATAAATAACAAGCATGCCACAGTCGGGTGTCTGAGCGACACCACATAAAGGGCTTATAAAGATAATCACAATGAGTATCCAGGAGGTAGAACCATCCCAGGGATATTCAATAATTCAAATAATATGAATGGTTAGTCCATAATAATAACAATCATAATCATCATTTGTCACATGTCAAGATCAATGTTCCGGTTTAGAAGTCTTCCCTCCGAAGACCGACACTAAGACCGACACTTGACCCATCCCAGACTGTAGTCCTTAACCGCGGACACGGCTATTCGAATAGATATAAACTCTGCAGAGGGTGTACTCTTTACCCACAAGTAACGAATTCCTTTAGTCCACCGGGACTAATTCCGCTTACGGTCTTTTAATTGAAAACACACCTGACCCGCACACACCAGCTTAACTTACCGGTGTCTGGAATCACCCACGACACCCGTTAAGCAAAACTCTAAGTGGGGAGGCTACAACCTCGACTACCATGGGATCACAAAATTTATAACGCGCGCAAACTAGGGGAGCTACCCCCTCGGCTCCAACCGGAAACACCCATGCCCCCGGACCAGGTGGCATGCCTACCGGATGCAGCCAGTATCTTCCACCATGGCCTCTCTGTAGGGTGTGTGCTAAGAAAGGGGTTGACAACTTACTGAACCGTACCCTACCTGAGGCAGGGACAAGTGGTAGCACGAAGCAAGTATGGGGGTTACTGGCACAAGACTCGATCTACGGCCGACTCAGGAGGTTAAAGTGTTTCCTGCATGATTAGCATAACAAATATATATTCCACAACAACAGACAGAATCACCACTCATCATACCTCACCCTGCCTTACTGAATATATTCGTCTCAACGAAATATCAGTAACAAGCTCGTGTCTAACCAAGACAGAGACTTTCCCGGATTCCTTCAGGTAGGCATGTAAGGCATACGAGGGTGAATACTGTCACAAGCATATCAATTCCAACAGCAAGGAATTTTCATCACGCCTTAGTAAACGTGATCACCTCATCACATGAAATAACGCATACTTCATGTCAACTTGGTGTTGTAGACACATCAAACAACACACAACAAATATTATGTCAGGGTTCAGAATGCTTGCCTTCAAGTTGTGGAGAGGTAGTGTGCATCACAAAACTTTTGAAAGTTGTCTTCTCTCTCCATTTCCTATTTTGAAAATATTTGAATCAACACCCAATTCAAAAACAGTACAAAAAAATGTTTGAAAATTTTTAAAATAAATTCTAAAATAAACTAGGTGCAATTTGAGAGAGGTGGGAAAAAGAATGAATTCAATTGGACTTTTATTTTAAAAGATATAGCCAGTCAAAGTCTGGTCAAATTCATGTTTTTAAATAAAACAGATAAAAGAAAACGATTCAGACGAAATACGCTTTCGGGAAAAGAAGACGTACTTCGGGGGTTTACGTTTTCACTTAAGACAGCTCCGGCTCGTCTCTGTCACTGACGAGCGGGGCCCCTCGGACAGGTTTGACTATGGTTAAACCGGTCATCTCCCTCCTCCAGCCGAGGGGAGGAGAGGTCTCCGGCGAGTCGGGGCTCTACTCCAGCAACCGAGGGCACCACTGCGCTCAGGGGCTCGAGGCGATCCAGAGGAGGTGGGGCTTGATCATCGGAGAGCCGGGAAGCTCCTGATGGCCTCGAGGCCAGCGGACGGTGGCGCGGATCCGCAAGGGTCCTTGCCCACGAGTCATCTCCAGCGGCATCGAGAGGGGGGATGGGTTAGCTAGGTCTATCTGTAGCTAATGGGGAAGAGAAGAGGGAGGAGAAAGCTCTGGTGGCGTCGAATTTAACGGCGAAAGGCGGCGTCCGAACCTGACCGGAGGTGGTGAAGGTGGCAGCTCCGGCCAAATTAACATGATGGGGAACTCCCTACAGCTGTGCAGAGGCGGTTGGAATGGCTAGACATGCTCGGGGGCTCGTTATATAGGCAGGCGAGGTCGGTCCGCGACTGCAGTGGATAAGAACGCCGGTGACTGTCGCAGGGGCGACGTGGCGGCGATTGGAGCTGGTCGGCGCATTCCGACGAACTCCCCACTGCACAAGGGGGCGAGCTGGCATGCGCGCGTGGCTTGGGCAGCGCTGCCAAGGCCGGGGCCTGCTGCGGCCGTCCGCTAGCTGCCATGGCCGTTCTGACGGCGGCGCTGCGGGGCTCCAGGAGGTGGCCGGGGCGACTCTGCGACGAGGGAGGGGTCGGGGCGAGTTGCTGCAAACGGGAATGGATCAGAACGAGCGCGGAGAGGCGGCAGCGGGACGCGGCAGCTCGGGCGCACGCACGTGCAAAACGCGCATTCTGCTCGCGCTCTGGACACGCACGCCATGTGCTCGGCAAAATGCCAAAGTGTGCCAGGAGGCTTCTCTGCCCACGGGGCTCTATAGGGATGGATTGTTGGCTAAGGCAAAGCTAAAGGACAAGCTGATATAGCCAGATAAGTGAACCTCCAATGCAAAGTTAGAATCATGACCAAACAGTTCATGCACTCCAACTGTTCGACAAAATGCTAGGGGCATCCAGAAGGTTTTGCTAGTGACCAAAATTTCCAGATCAGAGTCTCTTTAGATGATAAAAAGGATGGCAGGGTTAGTTTGGCCAAAGCAGAAACTTGTTAGTGCAAGTTTTGCAAAACTACAGTTCTGGACAGAAAATAAAGGCTATTATTGCATGCACTTAAAATCTTCTAATGGGTCTGATCTCCTGGACTTAAGGGTTTGATAGGGTGGACTACAAGCAGGAGAAATATCATGGGCAATAGGGCAAGATAAAATGGGGTTGCAGTACAAACTACCAAACTGGACCAGAACACAAAAGAGGATGGTTTGCTCAGATTTTCCAAAACACAAGGCTGTTCCTTTGCATAAATGTGATGTAGGAACCTCACATGTCTTCTACAATTTTTTGTAGAATTTTTAAATGAAGTTATCCACTGGTTGTAGTGCAAAAGAGGCTCTAAAATTATGAGAAACCATTTTAAAAGAAATAAAGCTCAGGAAAATAATTATAGAAATATTTCCACTGATCATATATAATAAAAATGAAATGTTCTTGAGTAGGCACTCAAGTCCAAAAATATTTTTGAAATGTTTCTACTTGGAGAGAAAACTCCACAACTCAGAAGAAAGAAGTGATCCTGAAATCAATAGATGATCCAGAAAATAAAAATTTAATTACCTAGAAAAAAATTAATTAATAAAACATGATTAAATTTTTGGGGTGTTACAACACTACCCCCCTTAATAAAAATCTCGTCCTCGAGATTTGCTAAGGACGGTGTCAAAAATATTACTCCTGTTATAATGCAATAATAACTTAAAAATTAAATATCCTGCTCACGCGATATGACGTGGTTACAGTGAGAGGGCAAATAGTTGGTGCAACTACAGTGGGGTACTGGCGCTGCGTGGAAAAATCTACGGTTGAGGAAACCGAGAGATTTCTACTTATGGCTACAGTAAATCTAGAATAAATCACTAAATTTCCAAGTTACGCTGGTCGTACCCGAGTGCACAGTGCTCTCTCTGGCTGACAGGTGGACCCGGGCCCACTGTTAGTCTCTTCTTCTACCTCTGGCTCTCCTTTCTTCCTCTCTCTCGCGCGCTATCCCGTGCTTTCTCCACCGGCGGCGTCTAGCGCGTAGGGCCTCTAGGCCGTACTGCGGTAGTGCGCGGCGTGCTACCTGCCGGCGCAACGTGCACTCACCTCACGGGCCAGTGCGCGGTCGGCACTGCTCGCGGATTCGCCTCCAAACACCGGCGATCGAGCGACGAGCGGCGCTGGTGGACTTCGTTCACCGTACACCGATCTCGAGCTATAAAATGACCGCGGTGCTTCTCTCTTCTTCCTCACACCTGGCCTCGTTTCTTCTTCTCCTTCCTTCTTCTCCATTTCTGTTTGCAGGAGCTCGAGACGAGGCTCTAATGGCGGAGGTGATGCCGGATTGGTATACGATCCTGATGTGCAGAGGGTTGGCGGCAGTGCTGGGGTTCTCCGTGCTCTTGTGCGCGATGATCCTCGATGACCGTCGTGATGCTGCTGATCGAGTGCTGGCTCTTCACGGCGGCGGTGATCATGAGGATTAAGTGTCGGCGTCGGGTGCTAACTGCTACTGCTGTCAGTGTGCTGGAGGTTCCTTGCACCAGAATAATTACCCACCAGTTTCTCTTTCAGAAACTGTGGTGTGCTAGGGAGGTGATCAGTTAGGTGCAAAATGTGTACGTGGTTTTGCAATTAGTGCATGTGTTCGAGTGGTTGTGGCTGTGAGCCTGCTGTCGTGGTGCTACGTGAATTTAAATTTATGTCATGGAGAAATATATGTTGCAATGGTTCAAAGAAAATCCCACCTCGAGATTTACTGAGAGCGAAAACAGTTGATAAAAATCACAGCATAAAAAAATTACTCACATTCAATTAAAACTAAACAATTTATTCATAGCACAAACTTAGGATACAACGCATAAGCTGCAACACATAAATAAATGCTAGGATAACAAACATAGTAGTGGCGTCTACAACGTAAACGTAAGATAGGTTGGGTCCTGAGAAAATGTCTCAGGCACTGGGGCACATTCTTCTTCTACCGGAGGAAGCGGATTGACCAGTCGAAGAACACGCCTTTCCTGGTCTGGCCTCAGTGGTCTGCCAATGGAGATCTGAGCGTTCAAATCAGCGAGGCTCTGGAGATAACGCGTTACTCGCTGGGTCAAACGCTCCTGAGCGATGACGTACTGGGCAAGGTTGGCCAGTACCGGATCCCTCTCAATTCGTCCACCAGGAAAAGATGCTACTTCTCCGGGTGCTGCACAACTCGGGAAGTAATAATACCCCCTTTCGCTGGCATAGGGTACCGCGAATCAAAGGCGAGCAAGCGCTTCGTACGCAGCAGCTTCTATGGCCATTTGTGGAGTCGGCATAGATTTCCCCACGAAGGAAACTTCCGTTGGGTCTTGGTTCGGGTTTGCGGGAGGGATGTGCACTACTGCCCAATATTTCGACGCGGTTGGGGTGATCCTCGTTTTGAGCAGCTCGTACTGGGGTGGATGGGTAGAACTCATGGTAGTGCAGGTAAAGTCCCACAGTATTTTAACAAAACTACCTGGGGTTGCATCTGGAGTTCTCAGATGAATACTAGGGCTCGGCATGGCAAAAATGGCTGTGAGAGGTGTGCACAAAGTGAGG
This sequence comes from Elymus sibiricus, assembly GCA_039707655.1. Classification (NCBI taxonomy): domain Eukaryota; kingdom Viridiplantae; phylum Streptophyta; class Magnoliopsida; order Poales; family Poaceae; genus Elymus; species Elymus sibiricus. The sequence continues at coordinate 261,046,163 of CM077669.1, forward strand.
GGTGCTTGGTAAGGTCACGGAGTGGCCTCTTATATAGCATCAGGGCTGGGTTACCTATTGCGGTGTGGGGGCAAACTAGTTTGTCGGTTCTGTTCTATGGGGGGGTCGGGGTCAATGCCACAGATATAGATATCTCACAAAAGTGACGTATTACTATGGGTGTCGTCTGGGGTGGTTTTTGGTAGCTACGCCCGGAATTTAATATGTAACCGAACGCCAAAATACTTATGCATGGCTACTATTCAAAACAATGGCATACAAGCAGTCTGCATTTTATTTAAGGCGATTACAAGGTCACACTATTACATGGCGTAGAATACTAAGACTCGGTACTACTCGAGTGACTTAGTCTACCTCATTAATATCTAATCGTGCGTGCCTTGTGGACGTCGAGGCTTCTCCATGGGCTTCACCGTCGGGGTTTGCTAGATTGGGTTGTGCAGGGTCGGGGTAGCGATGATGACCATCGCGGGGATTGGTGGTCACAATCCCATTGGAGCGTGTCCCCAAAAGGCGACGAAGCTCCTCCGGGGATACAAATGCATTCCGGTCGGCTGCAGAGGCAGACCTCAAGGACTCAATCGGCTATCCGAACAACACGACTGGGTTGTCAGCGTCGGGCACATCTTCTCTTCTTGTCGGGGCTCGACGGACAAGTTCTCCACGAGCGGCGATCAGATCAAGGGTGACCTGATCGAACAATGCTTCTAGTGCACTTACATAGCGCACCAGATGCAGCAATGCAGGGTCCGTCTCGTGGTCTCCGTTGGCAACCTGGGGTGGCCTACTATACCCGTCACGGCTGGGGTAGTAGTAGAACGAGCGGCAGTTAACTCTTGGTGACAGGTGCCGGAGTTGAACTATAGCCTCTCGAGCGGCTAGCTGGATGGCTTGTGGCTCAAAGGAAGTTGTCCTTCCGGTGAACCTGTAGGGGCGTTCTGGCGCTATACCCCTACCATAGACGTGCACCGGGGCCCAGAATTGGCGACTCTCACCGCTCATGAGCCCTTGGTACACAACATATTCTGGGGGCTCTTCTAATGCAAAGGCACGACGGGTGAGGTTTGCTAGCACGGTTACAAAACCTCCAAGGTTGGTTGCTGTGGTCTCATTGTGAACAATGGGGCCAGGCATCTTGGCTTGGTTTGGGGTAGAGGCTGTGCTATGCTGGGTTGGGGCTAACGTTCCCTTTTATAGAAAAAGAAAACGGAGTCTTCCTTTGCACGCTTGCGAATGAGAGAAATTAGGTGTCGGTCACTGACACGTGATCGACAGGCTAGGCGGATAGGTTGGGCACCGACTGACAAAAAGGTGTCGGGGTCACTGTGTGGCTATCGTATCTGAGAAGCTTGGCTGGGTTTAGGTTACAGTCAGGTGGGTGGGTTAACCTAGGTTTATCGACCTGGCTAAAATAGGATTAGCCAATGGTCAGCCTGGCTCTGATACCAAGGTTGTCAGGACCGGTTTTCCAGGATATTGATTTCCCAGTAAATGGCCCTTGTGCTCACCAGCCCCAGGATTACTGTTAGCTGATGAGACACAATCTTGATACAGAAATTCCAAGCAAAATACAAAATATGGAGTACAAGACCATTCTGGTCTATGAGTACAACAAAAGGTTTCTAGTGGTTGATGGCGAAAGCGGTTTTGCGGATCATCAGCGTCTATGGGACTCCATTTCCCACAGGAACAGCTGACCTGGATACATCCTATCTTCGCGTATTTGCTATCTTCGATGCCTAGGTTCCGGGATGTCGTCGTTGCGCTCCTCTCCAAGCAAGAAATTAGGCCAAGACAATAGCCAGGGACAAGCCACTGAGTACTTTGAATGTACTCGCAAACATCATGAAAACAGGTATAATATAATAGACGATAATCACGCACTGAAGTAATCCATGATCACATAGTCAGTCACCAAATAAAATTCATGACGCATGGCTTACAAGGAAAAATAAATAATATGCGTGCCACAGTCGGGCGTCTGAGCGACACCACGTAAAGGGCTTATAAAGAAAATAAATAACAAGCATGCCACAGTCGGGCGTCTGAGCGACACCACCTAAAGGGCTTATAAAGAAAATAAATAACAAGCATGCCACAGTCGGGCGTCTGAGCGACACCACATAAAGGGCTTATAAAGAAAAATAAATAACAAGCATGCCACAGTCGGGCATCTGAGCGACACCACATAAAGGGCTTATAAAGAAAATAAATAACAAGCATGCCACAGTCGGGCGTCTGAGCGACACCACATAAAGGGCTTATAAAGAAAATAAATAACAAGCATGCCACAGTCGGGTGTCTGAGCGACACCACATAAAGGGCTTATAAAGATAATCACAATGAGTATCCAGGAGGTAGAACCATCCCAGGGATATTCAATAATTCAAATAATATGAATGGTTAGTCCACAATAATAACAATCATAATCATCATTTGTCACATGTCAAGATCAATGTTCCGGTTTAGAAGTCTTCCCTCCGAAGACCGACACTAAGACCGACACTTGACCCATCCCAGACTGTAGTCCTTAACCGCGGACACGGCTATTCGAATAGATATAAACTCTGCAGAGGGTGTACTCTTTACCCACAAGTAACGAATTCCTTTAGTCCACCGGGACTAATTCCGCTTACGGTCTTTTAATTGAAAACACACCTGACCCGCACACACCAGCTTAACTTACCGGTGTCTGGAATCACCCACGACACCCGTTAAGGAAAACTCTAAGTGGGGAGGCTACAACCTCGACTAGCATGGGATCACAAAATTTATAACGCGCGCAAACTAGGGGAGCTACCCCCTCGGCTCCAACCGGAAACACCCATGCCCCCGGACAAGGTGGCATGCCTACCGGATGCAGCTAGTATCTTCCACCATGGCCTCTCTGTACGGTGTGTGCTAAGAAAGGGGTTGACAACTTACTGAACCATACCCTACCTGAGGCAGGGACAAGTGGTAGCACGAAGCAAGTATGGGGGTTACTGGCACAAGACTCGATCTACGGTCGACTCAGGAGGTTAAAGTGTTTCCTGCATGATTAGCATAACAAATATATATTCCACAACAACAGACAGAATCACCACTCATCATACCTCACCCTGCCTTACTGAATATATTCGTCTCAACGAAATATCAGTAACAAGCTCGTGTCTACCCAAGACAGAGACATTCCCGGATTCCTTCAGGTAGGCATGTAAGGCATACAAGGGTGAATACTGTCACAAGCATATCAATTCCAACAGCAAGGAATTTTCATCACGCCTTAGTAAACGTGATCACCTCATCACATGAAATAACGCATACTTCATGTCAACTTGGTGTTGTAGTCACATCAAACAACACACAACAAATATTATGTCAGGGTTCAGAATGCTTGCCTTCAAGTTGTGGAGAGGTAGTGTGCATCACAAAACTTTTGAAAGTTGTCTTCTCTCTCCATTTCCTATTTTGAAAATATTTGAATCAACACGCAATTCAAAAACATTACAAAAAAAATGTTTGGAAAATTTTAAAATAAATTCTAAAATAAACTAGGTGCAATTTGAGAGAGGTGGGAAAAATAATGAATTCAATTGGACTTTTATTTAAAAAGATATAGCTAGTCAAAGTCTGGTCAAATTCATGTTTTTAAATAAAACTGATAAAAGAAAACGATTTAGACGAAATACGCTTTCGGGAAAAGAAGACGTACTTCGGGGGTTTACGTTTTCACTTAAGACAGCTCCGGCTCGTCTCTGTCACTGACGAGCGGGGCCCCTCGGACAGGTTTGACTGTGGTCAAACCGGTCATCTCCCTCCTCCAGCCGAGGGGAGGAGAGGTCTCCGGCGACTCTCGCCGGCGAGTCGGGGCTCTACTCCGGCAACCGAGGGCACCACTGCGCTCAGGGGCTCGAGGCGATCCAGAGGAGGTGGGGCTTGATCATCGGAGAGCCGGGAAGCTCCTGATGGCCTCGAGGCCAGCGGACGGCGGCGCGGGTCCGCAAGGGTCCTTGCCCACGGGTCATCTCCAGCGGCATCGGGAGGGGGGATGGGTTAGCTAGGTCTATCTGTAGCTAATGGGGAAGAGAGAGGGAGGAGAAAGCTCTGGTGGCGTCGAATTTAACGGCGAAAGGCGGCGGCCGAACCTGACCGGAGATGGTGAAGGTGGCAGCTCCGGCCAAATTAACATGATGGGGAACTCCCTACGGCTGTGCAGAGGCGGTTGGAATGGCTAGACATGCTCGGGGGCTCCTTATATAGGCAGGCGAGGTCGGTCTGCTGCTGTAGTGGATAAGAACGCCGGTGACTGTCGCAGGGGCGACGTGGCGGCGATTGGAGCTGGTCGGCGCATTCCGACGAACTCCCCACTGCACAAGGGGGCGAGCTGCGGCCGTCCGCTAGCTGCCATGGCTGTTCTGACGGCGGCGCTGCGGGGCTCCAGGAGGTGGCCGGAACGACTCTACGACGAGGGAGGGGTCAGGGCGAGTTGTTGCAAACGGGAATGGATCAGAACGAGTGCGGGGAGGCGGCAGCGGGACGCGGCAGCTCGGGCGCACGCACGTGCAAAACGCGCGTTCTGCTCGCGCTCTAGACACGCACGCCATGTGCTCGGCAAAATGCCAAAGTGTGCCAGGAGGCTTCTCTGCCCACGGGGCTCTACAGGGATGGATTGTTGGCTAAGGCAAAGCTAAAGGTCAAGCTGATATAGCCAGATAAGTGAACCTCCAATGCAAAGTTAGAATCATGACCAAATAGTTCATGCACTCCAACTGTTCGACACAATGCTAGGGGCATCCAGAAGGTTTTGCTAGTGACCAAAATTTCCAGATCAGAGTCTCTTTAGATGATAAAAAGGATGGCAGGGTTAGTTTGGCCAAAGCAGAAACTTGTTAGTGCAAGTTTTGCAAAACTACAGTTCTGGACAGAAAATAAAGGCTATTATTGCATGCACTTAAAATCTTCTAATGGGTCTGATCTCCTAGACTTAAGGGTTTGATAGGGTGGACTACAAGCAGGAGAAATATCATGGGCAATAGGGCAAGATAAAATGGGGTTGCAGTACAAACTACCAAACTGGACCAGAACACAAAAGAGGATGGTTTGCTCAGATTTTCCAAAACACAAGGCTGTTCCTTTGCATAAATGTGATGTAGGAACCTCACATGTCTTCTACAATTTTTTGTAGAATTTTTAAATGAAGTTATCCACTGGTTGTAGAGCAAAAGAGGCTCTAAAATTATGAGAAACCATTTTAAAAGAAATAAAGCTCAGGAAAATAATTATAGAAATATTTCCACTGATCATATATAATAAAGAATGAAATGTTCTTGAGTAGGCACTCAATTCCAAAAATATTTTTGAAAAGTTTCTACTTGGAGAGAAAACTCCACAACTCAGAAGAAAGAAGTGATCCTGAAATCAATAGATGATCCAGAAAATAAAATTTTAATTACCTGGAAAAAATTTAATTAATAAAACATCATTAAATTTTTGGGGTGTTACACATGCTACTGAAAACTATTATGAGGGAGGAACTTATGCTTGTAGGAATTGCAAAAATATCAAGTTTCCTCTCTATGTGTTCAAAGTTTTGAAGTTATGCTTGTTTCGCCTTCCTATGCTAGTTGATTCTTGTTCCCATAAATTGTTTGCTCAGAAAATCCCTATGCATAGGAAGTGGGTTAGACTTAAATGTGCTTGTCATGAGATTCATGATGCTCTTTTGCATGTTATAATTATTATTCCTATGTGAGCATCATTGAAATCATCATGCCTAGCTAAAAGGCATTAAAGAAAAGCGCTTGTTGGGAGACAACCCAACACTTTTACTTTCTGTTTTTATGTGTTCACATGATTAAGCTACTGTATAATCATGTTTTATAGCTTTTGTTTCAATAAAGTGCCAAGTAAAGCCTTTGGGATAGTGTGGATGATAGTTGACTTGATTCTGTGCAAAAACAGAAACTTTTGACTCCAGTACAGGAATATTCATTTTTTACTGGAGCGCGATAATGATCTGAAATTTTTACACAGTCTTGATATACAAATTATTCAGGTTGTCCTAATTTTTCAGAATTGTTAGATACAGGGAAGTATGGTTACACTACAGATATTCACAGACTGTTCTGTTTTTGACAGATTCTGTTTTGCATGCATAGTTTACTTGTTTTAGTGTTTCTATAGCTTATATTGAGTGATATAAATTATGGGAATGATAGAATACAGTAAGGTATCATGTGGGAACAATTATGAATCTTGTCTTGACAGTACCTAAGTGAATGATTTATCTTTACTACACTAACCCATCTCACGAAGTTCCGTTAAGTTTTGTGTGATTGAAGTTTTCAAGTTTTGGGTGAGATACCGATATGAGGAGAATAAGGAGTGACAAGAACCTAAGCTTGGGGATGCCCAAGGCACCCCCAAGGTAATATCCAAGGAAGACTCAAGCGCCTAAGCTTGGGGATGCCCCGGAAGGCATCCCCTCTTTCGTCTCCAACATTATCGGTATATCTTACTTAGAGCTATATTTTTATTCATCACATATTATGTGTTTTGCTTGGAGCGTCATTACATTTTGTTATTTTATGTTAGGTGTTATTTATAATCTTGTTTGCAATAAAAAGGTTCCAAGAATTGCATTAGGATGCTTGCATTGCATGTTTTGATATGTGCTGTGTAAAAACAGAAACTTTTGCTGTAGTGTTTGAATTTTCATATTTTACTGGAACGTGGAAAGTTCCTGAAATTCTTATGCAGTGTTTTCATATAAATTATTTAGCATGCCCTAAATTTTCATAATTTTTAGAGTTACAGAAGTACACTGGTTTAATAGATTTCTACAGACTGTTCTGTTTGGACAGATTGCTGTCATAGTTTTGTTATCTACTTATCCTCTAGTTTCCATAGCCTATATTGGTAGATATAAATTGTGGAAATGATAGTATACAGTACCTAATGTTTGAAAATTATTGTGCAACTTGTCTTTGCAGTACATGAAGTGTTGATTTATTATTATGTGTACTAACCTATCTCACGAGTTCTTTTCGAGTTTTGTGTGGATGAAGTTTTTGAGAATAGGTGAAACCGGGATATGAGAGGATTGAACGAGATACAAAAGCTCAAGCTTGGGGATGCCCAAGGCACCCCAAGTAAATATTTCAAGAAGTATCAAGCATCTAAGCTTGGGGATGCTACGCATCCCACCTCTCTTCATCAACAATTATCGGTTAGCCTATGTTGAGCCTAATTTTTTATTCATTCACATGATGCGTGCTATTCTTAGAGTGCTATTTTTCTTTTGTTTGCTGTTTGAATAAAATACTCAGATCTGAAAATATTTATTGAGAGAGAGAGAGAGAGTCCTCACATAGCTACTTAATTGTTTGACTACTCATTGATCTTCACTTATATCTTTTGAGAGTAGCTTGTCATTTGCTCATGTGCTTCACTTAAATTTGTTTGAGCTTGCCAAAAAGCAATGGCAATATATGAAACTAGTCCTAAAGTGATGGATATCCAAGGAGGATATAATAAAAACTTTCATGAAGATCATGGGACAAATTAAACTTGATTCTTTGTAATAGTTTTAAAACATGATGATAGTAATATGTGAGTCATGTTAGTGAATAATTATGCTTAGTAGGAATATTGGTGTTAAGGTTTGTGATTCCCTATGCAAGTACGAAAGTCAATAGTTATGCAATAAAGTTACATCCTACTTGTGGTTCATTATTCGGTGTTAGTTATGTTCAATGCTCACTTATGTGATTTTTCGTTTCTTGGTTTGGTTGCTTCCCAATCTATTTGCTAGCCTTCATTTGTACTAAGTAGAAATACTACTTGTGCATCCAAAATCCTTAAACCAAGTTTTGCCTTATGAGTCCACCATACCTACCTATATGCGGTATTTCCATGCCGTTCCAAGCAAATTTGTATGTGCCGTCTCTAAATTTTCAAAATAAATTTTCTCTTTTGTGTGCCCGTACCGCTCATGAAACGGTGGGGAGTTTCCAATATTTTTCCATGCTAGGTGTGTTATTCTCACGATATGTGTTGATTCACTATCATTCACGAGAAAGTGGCTGGTATTCGGGATGCCCAGTTCCATGCTCAAAATTCAAATCAAAATATAATAAAACAAAACTCCCCCAGGATTGTTGTTTGTATGGACGGTACCCGTGGATTCGGCTCGCCGTGGAGTGTGATTGATTGGTGGAGGGGGAGTAAAAACTTTACCATTCTGTTTGGGAACCGCCTATAATGTATCTAGCATGGAAAGTATTGTGAGCTACTTTGTCGTTTTCGTTGACAGGAAAAGCATGCCACCCAAAATATTTTTTTCTCTCTCAATTTAAAACCTTGAGCCCTGGCACCTCTACAAATCCCTACTTCCCTCTGCGAAGGGCCTATCTATTTACTTTATGCAATTTTTATTTTTGCTTTGAGCCTCCATCTTCTCTTATAAGCACCAACTAGGGGGCACTATGATCGTACTTGAGCATTGTGCATAGCTAATATTTGAGTGTGTTTCATGAATGGATCAATGATTGGGCATGATGGGCTAGGGATAACTTTCTTTAGTGTTGATATTTTGAAAGACATGGTTGCTTGTTGACATGCTTGAGTATTGAAGTCATTATGTTAAAACTAGACTATTGCTTTGAATCTTTTACAAGTCCAAATGTCCATGCTATACAAAGAAGAAAAGAATATGATGAACATGTTAGGTAGCATTCACACTTCATAAATTATTTCTGTTATCATTTACCTACTCGAGGACGAGCAGGAATTAAGCTTGGGGATGCTGATACATCTCCAACGTATCTATAATTTATGAAGTATTCATGCCATGTTTACAACAATTTTATATGATTTTGGTATGATTTTATTAGAACTAAGCCGGACTGACCCTGTTTTCAGCAGAGCTACCGTGGTGTTGTTTTTGTGCAGAAATAAAAGTTCTCGGAATGGGCTGAAAATTTACGGAGAATATTTTTGGAAAATATTAAAAATAATGGAGCAAAAAGATACCGGAGAGGAGTCCCGAGGAGGTCACAAGCCTAGGGGGCGCCCCCCCTAGGGCGCGCCTCCCTGGCTTGTGGGCCCCTCGAGCACTCCCCTGACTTGATTCCAACGCCAAATATTCCTATAAATACAGAAACCCCCAAAAATAAACCTAGATCGGGAGTTCCGCCGCCGCAAGCCTCTGTAGCCATGAAAAACCAATCGGGAGCCCGTTCCGGCACCCTGCCGGAGGGGGAAACCATTACCGGAGGCCATCTTCATCATCCCGGCGGTGTCCATGACGAGGAGGGAGTAGTTCACCCTCGGGGCTGAGGGTATGTACCAGTAGCTATGTGTTTGATCTCTCTCTCTCTCTCGTGTTCTTGAGATGGCACGATCTTGATGTACCGCGAGCTTTATTGATATAGATGAATCATATGGAGTTTTCCCCTCTCTATCCTCTTGTGATGAATTGAGTTTTCCCTTTGAAGTTTTCTTATCGGATTGAATCTTTAAGGATTTGAGAACACTTGATGTATGTCTTGTGACGGGATATCTGTGGTGACAATGGGATGTTCTATTGATCCACTTGATGTATGTTTTGGTGATCAACTTGCGGGTTCCGTGACCTTGGGAATCTATGCATAGGGGTTGGCACACGTTTTCGTCTTGACTCTCCGGTAGAAACTTTGGGGCACTCTTTGAAGTTCTTTGTGTTGAATTGAACATGATGAATCTGAAATTGTGTGATGCATATCGTATAATCAAGCCCATGGGTACTTGTGGTGACATTGGAGTATCTAGGTGACATTAGGGTTTTGGTTGATGTGTATCTTAAGGTGTTATTTTAGTACGAACTCTAGGGCTGTTCGTGACACTTATAGGGATAGCTCATACGATTGATCGGAAAAGATAACTTTGAGGTGGTTTCGTACCCTACAATAATTTCTTCATTTGTTCTCCGCTATTTGTGACTTTGGACTGAACTCTTTGTCGCACGTGAGGGATTTACATATGATTCAACTATGTTAGTATTGTTGAGAGAACTTGCACTAGTGAAAGTATGAACCCTAGGCCTTGTTTCTAAGCATTGCAATACCGTTTGTGCTCACTTTTATCATTAGTTACCTTGCTGTTTTTATATTTTCAGATTACAAAAACCTATATCTACCATCCATATTACACTTGTATCACCATCTCTTCGCCGAACTAGTGCACCTATACAATTTACCATTGTATTGGGTGTGTTGGGGACACAAGAGACTCTTTGTTATTTGGTTGTAGGGTTGTTTGAGAGAGACCATCTTCATCCTACGCCTCCCACGGATTGATAAACCTTAGGTCATCCACTTGAGGGAAATTTGCTACTGTCCTACAAAACTCTGCGCTTGGAGGCCCAACACGAGTCTACAAGAAGAAGGTTGCATAGTAGACATCATCCTCCTCATGAGAGTCGAGCACGGCCTTGTGCTTGATGAGATCTACATCAGCGGCAACAATTCTTTGGTCAGCCTCCTCTAGTGCAGCCTCTGCCTCAGCCTTTTCCAAGACAAATTATGCCACTACTTTGGCGAGTTGGGCTTGGTGGGTGGTGAGGTCTTGGTGGCATTTTGTGAACCAGGCCGAAATCTCATCAAGACGGGTTTGAAAATCAGCCTCTCCCTCGGCGAGGATGGCTTCCCGGTGGTCCAACCTCTCCGAGCGGCTGCCATAGTGGGTCTGGAGCTGCTGGAAGTTCTTGCTGATGGAGAGAACGATGGCATGCTCCTTAGCCTCATCGCTGCCGCTGAACGGATCAACAGTGATGGCTCCCGCTGTGGTGAAGGTGCCGTCAAGAGCTTCCTCTTCAATGAAAGCTTCAAGGATCGCCTTGCCAGGAGTGCTGACGGACTGCAGGTCGCCAACCTTAAGGTATCTGTTGGGTGGAGGCGCCTCGGAAGTCGATGGATCGGCGGTAGCCTCGCCGATTGCCCTCGCCTTGATAAGCATGCCCTTGCCGGGCACTCCTAAGATAGAGTTGTCCTCAGTTTTTGTCACCGCCTCCGGAGCCATCTCTTCAACGGCCTTCTTGCCGGCCTCTTCCACAGTATTCCTGGTGGCCTCCTCTTCTGCTACGATCTGGCTGGCCTCAGCAGACGCTTCCTTAGCAATCTCCCAATATTCACATCCACGTTAGTTTCATCTTTTGGGGGCAGCTCTACAAGTTGGGAGGAGGAAACAAAAAATCAAACTCAGATGGAGTCCAAGAAGACAAAAAGAGAAACAAGGTAGAAGATAAATTTCGACAACAAGAGGCTCACATGTGGGTACTTGTTGAGAAGGGGCATCCCCTTCTCCGGCAACATATGTTGTCGTTGCATCAAAGCTGGCAGCTTCACCTGTCGGCGCGTTCTCGGTGTGTACAGGCTCATCGACAACAGCCCTTGTCGGGGAACTCCTCTCCGGGGTGGAGTGCGTTTGATCTGCCTCGAGAAGTTCCACCCTTGGGTGCTCCTCCTCCTAGTGCTCCACCCCCATCTGCAAGGGAAAGAAAGAAGCAGCAACACCTGCGCCAGCGCTCGCCAATGGGTACTGGATAGTACTCTCCTACTGGGGGATGCGCAGCGGACTACGCTGGGGGTTGTCGATGACAACATCCACCTCTAGCGCGGAGCTTGTCGTCCCTTATGCGACAGGGGTACATTTGGATTTCTTGGCCACCCGATGCACCAAGGTTTCTTGGTCCCTGCAGGGCAACAACAACAAGATTAAGAAAAGTAAATGCATCAAGGATTCAAGATTAATCAAGACAAGTGCAGAAACTTACTCTTCCTCCTCGTCCTCCGAGCTACTGAGGACCGACAAGTCCCAGATGGGCTTCTAACCACAGCAAGACTGGGTAGCGGAGTAGGAGTCTTGCCATGAGACGAAGACGCGGTGGCGCGAGAAGACCCTGTCACCTTGCCGGAAGTCACTGTCGGGCGCTTCGAGACAGTGTGTCGTGTTCGCCGAGAACGGGCGACATCAATAGTGGGGTCCTCCTCCTCCTCTTCATCAACTGGCGGCGGCGGGCGGACTAATTCTCCGATGGTCGCCTTCCGAAGAGCGCGGGACCTCTTCCTTGGAGCAATCGGGGTTGGGGGCTCCTCAACTCCCTGCTCCTTGGCAGCTTCAAGCTATTCGCCCTCGGCAAGATCCTCCAGCAAATATGTTGACGGCGTCTCGTCCTCGCCCTCTTACTCGTCGCTGGTGCCTCGACCTTCTTCATCGATCGCGGCATGACCAGAGTTGCTGCCGCCTGTCGCCAAGCCCGCCTCATTGGTCCTCCGACCAATCCACACGATCTCCTCATCGGTGGTCTCGCGGGTGCGTTAGCCTTCTTCCCAGATGGCCTTCTCCTTGAGATTGTCGAACCATTCCAGCGCCACCACTGGTGCCGGTGCTTGCCATGTGGGGTCAACCCCATGCGTGTTGCTGGCCGGCATCATCGCTAGGATGGAGTCCTTGGCGGAGTTGTTGCAGAGGGGAGTGACGGATGGCGGAAACTTGAACTTGTCGTCTACTCAAAAAAGTTGGTGGCAGAGGAATGCGAGCTTCATCATTGTCAAGTTGGAGCCCAATCTCGTGTGCAGCCGCATGACATCTGATGCATTGACAAACTCCCAGCTGTAGCGCCCCTGTTCTTGCAGAGGGGCGATGTAGTGGCGGAGAAAATCTGCACTCGCCATCTCGATGCTGAGCCCGGCAGTCTTCAAGTGGAGGATTCGGGTGGTGGCGATGGAGAGTTTGATGTAGTGGCCGTCAAGATAGCTCCCATCCTTGTTATGGACCAGCACATTCTCCTTGATGTAGCACCACTCCCCATACCATTCTTCCCACTTCCAGTGCAGATTGCCGGTAGGATAGACCTCCTTGTGGTTGGAGCTGGGAATCTAGGTAACGCTGCCCGAGAGAGGGTCCCCTTCTACATGCAGATAAAAGTAATGTCGAAACAGATCTACATTGGGTACTACTCCAACAAAATTCTTGCACATGTGTGTGAAGACAGACATGGTGGTGACAAAATTTGGCGTAAAATCTATGAGTTTGAAGTCATATGTCAACATCAAATCAGTAAAGAATGCACAAAACGGGGGACAAGCCCACAGTAGAAGTAAGCCGTGAAGAATGGGTACTTCTCTGTGCCAGGCTTGCCGTTGCCGGGAAGCACCACCAGCACGGTGTGTGCCTTAGTTTCCTTCCCCCACATATATGTGTATCGCCTGGTGAGCTCGCTGGCGGTCAGCACAGATGGGTAGAAGACGACGCGAGATCTCCATGCCGCCATGATGGCTTCCTTCCTCTCCTCCGCCTCGGGGTCGACGGGCTTCTTGGCTTTCTTCTCCACGGCTAGAGCGGCGGCCTTCTTGGACTTCTTCGGCGCCATGGCAGGTCCAGGAGGTTAGAAGGCAGAAGCAAGTGGGCATGGCGAAGTGGCAGAGTTCTCTGTTGCGCCCAAGATTGAAGATGGCAGCGGCGGCGAGATGGGAAATGGCTGTTTGAGATGAGCGGCGCCTCTGTGAGCGCCCCTTTTATAAGGCAGGAGGTGCAAAGGTTGGCTCTCTTCGCCTGACATGGTCGCGCCTTTTTTGGCGCACGACCCTTGCGCCGTTTTGCTCCACCTCTCCCATGCCCCACATTTAATGCGTGTCGTGGGTAGGCAGTAAAGTTCATCATTACAAAACAGTAACTCCCCTCCACGTGTGTTTGTGCACTGTTTTGGGCCTAGCCCAACAATGTCACAGACGCAAGTGTGGACCTGGCCTGGGGGCTCCTGTCGGTGTGCTAAAGAATGGGCCCTTTAGAACCCTGACTTGTGCATAGGCGACAACAACTCATCGCCTGACAAACCTTGCCGGAGGATAACCACGCTCAAGACACACCAATTGAAGACCAAGCTGCCAGCAGGCCATCTTGCCAGCAAGAGAAGGCCCGACAAGCTCCGTACCAGCAAGCTCCCACTACCAGGCCACTAATCCACCTCATCAGCCTGATTGTCATTTATCAGTGAGGTGTCGAGATGGCAGGCGGTTAGGTAGACCCTGCCAGGGTGATGAGGACATCAATACCATTGTTACACCCACAGCCCCTATTGATATACATACTGGACCAGTTACTAGAGCTCGCGCACGCCAATTGAATTACCAAGTACTTTCGTTTCTTGGAAATTCTTCTAATATTCATGAACATATGATGCTGCCTAAATTAGATACTTTTGTTTCTGGACAAGAAGGATGACCATTGGAGCGGGAACAAGCATGGAGAAGAAGGTGCGCGCGGGAAAGAACAATGAAGCTTTCAGTGGTGATTTTCGCACTTTGAAGCCACCATAAGGAGAGCATGAAGGCTTGGACGAAATATTCAAGACGCCACTTTATAAATTTCGTCCATAGGCTATTATAGGTGATGTGCCACCTTATTTTTGGTCCAGGCCCATGTAATTTCAAAATACCTTATCATAGGCTGTTTTTAGAGTCTGTATGTGTGGGGAAACTGAGTTAGGGTTGGTTTCGGACCCCTCCTCGAAGGCACCACAAAATTCCCCACTATTCCCCCATATATACAGCCCTTAGGGCACCGTTTAGACTTGGGTTTTGTTTAGATTACAAGTTCGCCATAGCTGCAACTTCGCGTCCTTCATTTGTGTTCCAGGACCAGAGCAAGACATCACAGAACCCCACTTTCATCAATAAAGCTTTCCTCTTATATTCTCAATATCCAGATTGCAATCTTAGTTTCTTACTTGTTCTTTGTTTGCGTGCAGGAAATAGACCCTCGTGGTCAGGTTGATCGTGCTCCGGCGTGGTCAATAACCGCATGGAGTTGGTTTAGTGATTGATAAGGCGCAACGTCATCGCACATTCGTAGTCGGATCGTCAAAGTCGACTCTACCAAAAATGATAGCCACATCTCATCGAAAGACGGGGACAACTTCGCCTCTATCACAGAGCACGTGGCAGCTTCGGAGGATTAACTCACCTTTATTAACACATGTCCTGGTGGCGTGGTGAAGGAATAAGAGGTAGTTGGGCAGACGGCACAGAAGGAGAGACCATCCTTGCCGGGAGATGACGCGGGCGTGACACCTCATGACGCATTTAATGCATTTGTCCTAAGCCATCAGAGTTAGGTATGTGGCACTGTAGGCACTACCAACATAGTGTTTTTACTGTTTTTCCACGGTGCTAACCCCTTCATCTATAAAAGGAGGTCCATGGAAACCATTACAAGGGTCGAAACCATGTCCTTCTGCATGTAGTAGCTGCGCTCCCGTGCATTCTTGCCGGCAAGTTGTGCTCCCTGTAACTTGGAGAACACATATAATCCACCAAAACACAGGACGTAGGGTATTACACCTTGCGGTGGCCCGAACCTGTCTAAACCCTTGTGTGTAGGTAGTTGGTTCCGCTCTTTGCGCACGACGATCCCCACAATCAAACTGCAAAGGGGCCCTTCGTCGGTCCCATAGATTGTCGTACCTCGATAATATGCCATCCATTTTTATTTATCTTAGTTGTGGCAAATGTGACACATTTATACAAGAGCACTCTTCAAATGTTATGAAATATAAAACCAAAATATTATCCCAAGAAGTCAAAGTCATGAATATATTGCAAGTCAGTCTGCACATATAAGTGAATCGCGTATTCATATCAAAAGTTTGGCAATGCTCATCATTAAACCATCCTAACATTGGTGAATACAGTTTCATTGTTTCAAATTTACATGCTATAACATACTTAAATAAGCAATCATGCAACAAGTCATTTGACACCGAATCATCCCCACGATTAGAGGTCATATCAAAATTATTAAACATTACCTGATTATTACCTGATTCACATGGTTCTTTCGCATCAACTATTAATTCAATGGTCGCACTCAAAATTGTTGATATTGTAGTTGTTTGATCACATGGCAAGGTCAAATCATCAACATAGTCCTCTAAAATAGGTGGTGTGATCAAAGTAATGGGTATATCATCACAGGGTGCATTTAAATTGACAAGGCATTCATCATACTCATGTGGAGGTGGAAGATCAGTACCTTTGCCATTACCTCTTATGATCAACTCAGCTGATGTAGGCACTCTTGGTGGTGATGTGTCACATGATGGAGGTGATGTAGTCCTCATAACAATTGATGTGGTTGTCATCGTACGCCTAGTAGTCGAAGAAACAACCGTATCAACTATTGGAATGTGCAACATGCGCTTGTTCTTGTTGTGGGCAACATGTCCTTTTATTTCCTGTTCAGCTTTGCAAGCGAGGCGAAACAAATGGTCCATAGGATAACACTCTTCATGAATTAGTATATCCTGAATATCATGGTTTAATGCTCCCCAAAATATATCGATAAAATCTTCTTCACTGTCTTCTAAAAAGGAGCGCAACAAGGTCGTTTGTAAATCATCATAATAATTCGCTACTATGTCACTACCTTGTTTTAAATGTTGTAACTTTTAAATCATGTCACAAGTATAATAAGTGTGGACGAATGTGTGTCTCATGACAAGTTTCAAATCATCCCAAGTAGTAGGTATACAACCAGGGTGTAACTGACAATACTTGCTCGACCAAACTGAGGCATAATTAGTGAATGACCCAACCGCGACCTTGACTTTTTTACGCTCAGCAAAATTATGGTATGCAAACATATCAATTATTTCGAATTCCCAATCAATATATAAAGCAGGCCTAAAATGACCATTAAATGGTGTTATAGAAACATTAACCTAATCATGTGAATTTGGATCTCTTTGCACCTCTTGTAACGGTTGTGGTATTTTCGTAGGTGGTATCATGCCTCCCACAATCGATGAAGCCCAAGAACTAACAACTCCGAAACCTGCCATAATTAGTAGAAAAAAAGAAACAAAATCCGAGAATGATGTTCCTATGAACTACAAGATGTGGTGGTAGACCGCTCACAGTATAGCAAATATCAATGTCTTACAAGTTCTTACCATGCAACAGGTGGTGATCGGCAACCGGTGGTGTCAAATAACTCTGAAGATTGAGTAAAGCTAGTACCCGGTGAACATATGTATACACGGTGTAGAAATATGTGGAACTTGAAAGGCTTAAATATATGGTAGCAAAAGATTAGCAATAATCAATTCAGAGATGCAATGTTGAATAAACGCTCAACGACGGTACTGTGCTTGTCCTAGGCAAGACCATACTAGAGACGCGAACCTAAAACACTAATGGAGTGCAAGGTGGCACAAATAACAGCAACAGATGATATGAAGTACCTCTGGATAGCAAGATATAAGTGAAGATCGGAATGGCAGTAAAGATGAAGATGATAAATAACCGACAAGCAGGATATACCAAACTCTCTCGGTAACTTTCCTCTCAAAAAATTATGCCAAATTGTTGATATTTTTTCTCAAGGATGCTACTGACTCAAGATTTCCAATGCAAAAAAGAATCACTTAATTCCAAGTTCGTATGAGGAGTCAAAAAATTGGAAACTAACCTGAAAAATAATGGTAAACTGTGTTTGCGAACTTCGAAGGGCAAAAAGTCTTATTTAGAAGACGATTTGAATGTGACAATAATGAACAAGCTTGATGACCTATTCAGATGCGGCTCGTCGATAGCTTGAATTCGTGTACTCGTGGAGCCAAAAGGACGTTGTATCACAAAGATATGCTTGTTTTACTGAACATTGCGCAAAACAGATTCCAATCTAAATTCAGATGCGGGATTGAGTCTAGATAGATCTGAAATTTGTTTCTTTTCTCTACTCTCTTTTTTTTAACTTTTTTTCTCTCTTTTTTTCTCTCACTTTTTCTACTTTTTTCTCTCTTTTTTCCCTTCCAAAGCAAACCAGATAATATGCATATTGTATCAAGCGTGGATGTGAACGACCTCAAGTATGATTATGACAATGAACGAAGGGGAGCACATGGTGGAGATTGATGGATGCTGGTGGTATATGTAGAGGCAATGAACATTGTGCGGTGGTGCCATATGCCAGCGGCGATGAAGATAGTACGGCGGCGACATGACAATTTGTGAACAGAACTCGAAATTCTAAAG
Organism: Elymus sibiricus; assembly: GCA_039707655.1. Lineage (NCBI taxonomy): Eukaryota > Viridiplantae > Streptophyta > Magnoliopsida > Poales > Poaceae > Elymus > Elymus sibiricus. The sequence goes on from CM077669.1 coordinate 261,064,219, forward strand.
GATTAGACGCTATGACGAGCAACTCGACAAGATGGTGGAACCGCAAATTCAACAAAGCAAAACACCAAAAAGATATAGCAAGGCTCAAATTGGTTTGGATATGATGATCTAACATTTTGTGTGTGGCTTTTTCTTGGACAATAGGTAAGAAAATAAATCTAATCTAGGGATAACTGGAAACTCACACCGAGCAACTTGAAAACTGATACAACTTAATGGAGGCATGGGTCCCGATCTTTCGATGAGATGATAACTATCAATTTGTTGGAGCCGACTTCGATGATCCAACTACAAACATGCACGGCGTTGCGCCTTAGCAATCGCTAAACAAATCTCCTGAGGTTACTGACGATGCTGGAAGCATGATCAGCCTGACCACGAAGGTCTATTCCTGCAAGCAATCGAAGAACAAGCAAGAATATGATAAAGCAATCTGAATTTTGCGAATATGTATGAAGTATTGATAAGGGTGTGGATCCTAAAGTGGTCCTGGTCTGGTCGCAGGACACACACAAAGTACACGAAATTGTAATGGCTAACTTTTAACTAAACAAATCCCAAGGAAAACGCTAGGGGATTGATCTACTTATATAGGACTAATGGGTGGCAGCCAAGGGGGTGGAAGGACATCCCAAGACAGCCTAAAACTAACCCTAGGTCGTACAAGGCCTATGGGCCCAAGTGGAGGTGATGCAACACCTTTTGATTTGGATTTTGACTTGAATTCTGTAGGACCATCCCACCATTTTGGTACTTTCTCCGCGCTCGGAAGGAATTTTAAGGTGAATCCAATTGAGTTGGAAAGTACATGAAATCTACTTTCCAACAAAATAAGAATCACCCAAGTCGGAGTCAGGATGCAAAAGTTGTTGACGTTTTGATTCAGGTATGTATGTGTAGTCTGAATCTGAGTCCAAAACATGGGGGACTTGGTCTCTATCTTCTCTTGGGCCAAAAGTGGCGTGAGAGGACTTCTTGAACAACACCTAATCATTTCCTTTAACATGATAGGACATCTTGAACAGCACCTAATCATTTCCTCTTCCTTTTTCTTCACATGTGGTTCATACAAGTGCTCGGCAATTCTGCATTTAGGCATGAAATAAAAATAGGTGAAGTATTTTTGTTCCGGATAGCATAAATAAATTATTGCATAATTATTATAAGAAATCACCTCACAAATATTCATGTATGCAATATTTTTGGTCATATCCAAGGTAGACATGTCCTCATCATCAAAATGGAAGGATGGTGCATTGTTCAATATGTTATTGTCCATGTATCTGTCCGTGTGTGAGCTCAAGGAAGGTTGGTAGAGGGTTGTACAGTACACGCCAAACATAAAATCATCCAAAACTCAATTTTACAAGCCGGATCTCGCCTCTGAAATGTTGTCGAAATAGACGATGTGGGTGATGGACTCATACAACTTTTTGTTGTGATCGTTTTGGCGCGTCATGGAACTCAAATGGAGTATGAATATCCAAATTGTGGTCGTTTTATGGATATAACATTGGTGGACATACCGTGAATACAAGTTGTCGGGTAAGTTGATCGCGCTGACGAGCCATCTTGACCATTCGGAATAACCTATAGTTTTTCGTGTGCATGAACAGAATGAGGATGAGCTGTTATGTACTTGCATCCCAGAATAATGCACCTGCTTGTGAAAAAAGTGAGGGTGGAAGCGGGATGGGTGATATAACATGTAAAGCATGAATTCTTGGGTTTCAATGCAACAAAGAGCCTCCTCCTTCTGTCCAAACTGAACGTGTAGTCTTTCCATTGTGTGAATGGAAGGAAAGAGTATTGTTCCATACATTACTGCGCATATATCTATTTGTGGTTGAGCTCATGGAAGGGTGGTAGAGGGTGACAGAGTACACTTCAATCATAAAATCATCTGAATCTCAATTTTACAAGCCAGATCTTGCCTCCGAAATGTTGTCGAAGCCAGCGAGTGGGTTATGGACGCATACAAATTTGTGTTGTGATCGTTCTGGCGGTTCATGGAGCTCCAACAGAGTTTGTATTGCCAAACTATGGTCGTTTTATGGATACAACATCGGGGGACAGATCACGAATATAACTTTCAGGCTAAGTTGATCGCATCGAAGAGCCATCTTGCTCCATTCGGAATGATCTGTAATTTTTCGTGTGCATAAATAGAATTAGGATGAGTTTTTATGTAATTTATCATCCATGAACTATCCATATGTTGGTGAAAACGTGAGGGTGGTAGCGGGATGGGTCATAGACCATGTAAAGCATGAAATCTTGGGTTTCGATGCAACAAAGAGCCTCCTCCTTCTATCCTGACAGAACTTCTAGTCTTTCTAGTTCGTAAATGGAAGGACGGTGCATTTTTCAACATTTTATTGTCCATGTATATGTCCGTGTGTGAGCTCAGGGAAGGGTGGTAGAGGGTTGTAGAGTACACGCCAAACATAAAACCATCTGAAACTAAATATTACAAGCCCAGATCTTCCCTCCAAAATGTTGTCGAAACCGACGAAGTGGGTGATGCACGCATACAAGTTTTCGTTGTGGTCGTTTTGGCGTGTCATGGAACTCAAACAGAGTATGAACTGCCAAATTATGGTCGTTTTATGGATATAGCATCGGGGGACATATCGTGAATACAAGTTTTCGCGTAAGTTGATTGCGCTGACGAGCCATCTTGCACCATTCGAAATGACCTATTATTTTTCGTGTGCATGAACAGAATGAGGATGAGCTGTGTGTACTGTATCATCCAAGAATAATGCATCTGTTGGTGAAAGAGTGAGTGTGGTAGTGGGATGGGTGATAGAACATGTAAAGCATGAATTCTTGGGTTCCGGTGCAACAAAGAGCCTCCTCCTTATGTCCAAACTGAACATGTAGTCATTCTCGTTCGAGAATGGAAGGACAGTGTATTGTTCCATATGTTGTTGCGCATATATCCGTCTGTGGTTGAGCTCATGAAAGATTGGTAGAGGGTGGCAGAGTACACTTCAATGATAACATCATTTAAAAATCAATTTTACAAGCCATATCTTGCCTCCGAAATGTTCTCAAAGCCGACGAGTGGGTTATGTACGCGTACATTTTTTTGTTGTGATCTATTTGGCACGTCATGGGGCTCCAACGGAGTTTTTATGGTCAAATTGTTGCCCTTTTATGGATACAGCATCGGGGGGAAAACCGTGAATACAACTTTCAGGGTAAGTGATCGCACCGACGATCCATGTGGCACCATTCGGAATGACCAATAATTTTTCATGTGCATGAAAAGAATGAGGATGAGATGTTATGTACTTTATCATCCAAGAACAATGCATCTGTTGGTGAAAAAGTGAGGGTGGTAGCGGGATGGGTCATAGACCTTGTAAAGCATGAATTCCTAGGTTTCGATGCAACAAAGAGCATCGTCCTTCTGTCCTGACTGAACATGTAGTCTTTGTGGTTTGTAAATGGAGGATGGTGCATTTGGTCAGTATGTTATTCTCCATGTATCTGTCCGTGTGTGAGCTCACAGAAGGTGGTAGAGGGTTGTAGAGTACACACCAAACATAAAATCATCTGAAACTCAACTTTACAAGCCGGGTCTGGCCTCCGAAATGTTGATGGAGCCAACAAAGTGGGTGATGGACGCATACAAATTTTTGTTGTGATGGTTTGGCGCGTCATGGACCTCAAACAGAGTATGAACTGCCCAATTGTGGCCGTTTTATGGATATAACATCGGGGGACATACCGTGACTACAAATTTTCGGGTAAGTTGATCACGCTGACGAGCCATCTTGCACCATTCGGAATGGCCTATAATTTTTCGTGTGCATGAACAGAATGAGGATGAGCTATTATGTACTTCATCATCGAAGAATAATGCATCCGCTGGTGAAAAAGTGAGGGTGGTTGCGGGATGCGTGATTGAACATGTAAAGCATGAATTCTTGGGATTCGATGCAACAAAGAGCCTCCTCCTTCTTTCCAGACTGAACTTGTAGTCTTTGTGTTCGTGAATGGAAGGAAGGTGTATTGTTCAATACGTTATTGCGCATAGATCTGTCAGTGGTTGAGCTCATAGAAGGGTGGTAGAGGGTGACTGGGTACACTTCAATGATAAAATCATCTGAAACTCAATTTTACAAGACAGATCTTGCCTCCGAAATGTTGTCGAAGCCGGTTTGTGGGTTATGAACGCGTACAACTTTTTGTTGTAATCATTTTGGCGGGTCATAGAGCTCCAACAGAGCTTGTATGGCCACATTATGGCAGTTTTATGGATACAAGGGGACAGACCGTGAATACAACTTTCGGGGTAAGTTGATCACACCGATGAACCATCTTGCACCATTCAAAATGACCTATAATTTTTCATGCGCGTGAATAGAATGATGAGATGTTATGTACTTTATCATCGATGAACAATGCATCTGCTGGTGAAAAAGTGAGGGTGGTAGCGGGATGGGTCATAGACCATGTAAAGCTTGAATTCTTGGGATTCGATTCAACAAAGAGCCTCCTTGTTATGTCCTAACTGAACATGTAGTCTTTCTAGTTTGTAAATGGACGGACGGTGCATTGTTAAGCATGTTATTATCCATGTATATGTCCATGTGTGATCTCACGAAATGGTGTAGAGGGTTGTAGAGTACACGCCAAACATAAAATCATCCGAAAGTCAATTTTACAAGCAGAATCTAGCATGCGAAATTTTGTCGAAACCGACGAAGTGGGTGATGGATGCATACAACTTTTCGGTATGATTGTTTTGCCGCGTCATGGAACTCAAACGGAGTATGAACTTTCAAATTGTGGTTATTTTATGGATACAACATCTGAGGATGGACTGCTACTTGTGAGCTCCGTTGGGTTTTTCCCCGAAGAGGAAGGGTGAAGCAATATAGTAGCGATAAGTATTTCCCTCAGTGAGAATGAAGTTTATCGAACTAGTAGGAGAATCAACGCAAACTCTCGTCGTCAGCACCTACACACAGAAAACCAAACACTTGGACCCAACGCGGGCAAGAGGGTTTTCAAGCCCCTTGAACTCGTTACTTGCAAGGATTACTTCTTATAGTGATAGATATAAAAAGTAAAAAGGACAATAAAAGGTAAAAAAATTGCAGCAGAGTATTTAGGGTTTTAGCAATATGATTTAAATAGACTCGAGGGCATAGTTTTCACTAGAGGCTTCTCTCTCGAACGCAAAGCATGCGGTGGGTCGACAAATTACTGTTGGGTAATTGATTGAAAAGTGCTTAGTTATGATATTATTCATGGCACTGATCATGTATATAGGCATCACGTCCGTGACAAGTAGACAGAAACGATCCTGCATTTACTACTATTATTCCACCAATTGACCGACTCCTGCTTGCATCTATGGTATTAAGTTCATGACAAACAGAGTAATGCATTAAGCAAGATGACATGATGTAGACAAAGTAAGACAAGCAATATGTTCAGACCCCTTCATTTTATCCTTAATGGCAACAATACAATACGTGTCTTGTCCCCTTCTATCATTGTGATATACAGCACCGCAAGATTGAACCCACTACAATGCACTCCTCCCAGTGAAGATAAATAAATCTAGTTGGCCAAACCAAACGGATAGATCGGAGAGAATTACAAAGCTATAACAATCATGCATAATAAAGTTCAGAAAATACTTAATCACTTTCAATGAATAATCTGGTCATAACCCCACAATTCATCGGATCCTAACAAACACACCGCAAAAGAAGATTACATCAGATAGATCTTCACGAGAATCGCGAAGAACATGATATTGAAGATCAAAGAGAGACAAGAAGCCATCTAGCTACTAGCTATGGACCCGTAGGTTTGTGGTGAAATACTCACACATCATCATGGAGGCAACAAGGTTGATGTAGACGGCCTCCATGATTGATTTCCCCTTCGGCAGAGTACCGGAAAAGGCCTCCAGATGGGATCACGGAAGAAAAGAGGCTTGCGGTTGCGGAAAAAGTACTTCGGGTGTCTCTTTGTCGGTTTCGGGGTAATTGAAGATATATAGAAGTGGAATTTGGTCAGGAGGGTGTACGAGGGGCCCACGAGATTGGGGGCACCCTCCAGGCTCGTGTCTTCGTCGTGGGTCTTTTGGCCTCCTCCCGAAGCTTCTAAGGTCTCTTTATGTCCAAAAATAACCCCAACAAAATTTCATCCGATTTAAACTCTGTTTGTATTGATTTTCCGAAAAGTCCAAAAACACGCAAAAAACAAGAACTAACACTGGGCACTGGGTTAATAGGTTAGTCCCAAAAATGATATAAAATAACATATAATTGCATATAAAATATCCAAGATTGATAATATAATAGAAGGAAACAATTAAAAATTATAGATACGTTGGAGATGTATCACGGACCGTGAAAACAAGTTTTCACGTAAGTTGATCGCGGTGACCAGCCATCTTGCACCATTCGGAATGACCTATAATTTTTCGTGTGCATGAACAAAATGAGGATGAGCTGTTATGTACTTCATCATCGAAGAATCATTCATCTGCTGGTAAAAAAAGAATAATGCATCTGCTGGTGAAAAAGTGAGGGTGGTAGCGGGATTGGTGATAGAACATGTAAATAATGAATTCTTGGGATTCGACGCAACAAAGAGCCTCCTTCTTCTGTCCAGACTGAACGTGTTGTCTTTCTGGTTCGTGAATGGAAGGATGGTGTATTGTACCATACATTATAGCGCATATATATGTATGTAGTTGAACTCGCGGAAGGGTGGTACATGGTGACAGAGTACACTTCAATGATAAAATCATATGAAACTCAATTTTATAAGCCAGATCTTGCCTTCGAAATGTAGTCGAAGACGGTGAGTGGGTTATGGATGCGTACAACTTTTCGTTGTGATCGTGTTGGCGGGTCATGAAGCTCCAACGGAGCTTATATGGCCAAATTATCATGGTTTTATGGATACAACATTGGGGGACAGGCCGTGAATACAACTTCCAGGGTAAGTTGATCGCACCGATGAGCCATCTTACGCCATTCAGAATGACCTATAATTTTTCGTGCGCATGAACAGCATGAGGATGACCTATTATGTACTTTATCATCGATGAACAATGCATCTGCTGGTGAAAAAGTGAGGGTGGTAGCGGGACGGGTCATAGACCATGTAAAAGCATGAATTCTTGGGTTTCGATGCAACAAAGAGCCTCCTCGTTCTGTCCTGACTGAACCTGTAGTCTTTCTAGTTCGTAAATGGAAGGACGGTGCATTGTTCAGCATGTTATTGTCCATGTATATGTCCGTGTGTGAGCTCACAGAACAGTGATAGAGGGTTGTAGAGTACACACCAAACATAAAATCATCCGAAACTCAATTTTACAAGCCGGGTCTGGCCTCTAAAATGTTGTCGAAACCGACGAAGTGGGTGATGGAAGCACACAACTTTTTGGTGTCATCATTTGGGGGCGTCATGGAACTCAAACGGAGTATGAACTACCAAATTGTGGTCGTTTTATGGATACAACATCCGGGGACGGGCCTTCAATACAACTTTTCGAGTAAGCGATCGTGGTGGCGAGCCATCTTGCACCATTCGGAACGACCTATAATTTTTCGTGTGCATGAACAAAATGAGGATGAGATGTTATGTACTTTATCATCCAAGGATAATGCATCTGTTGGTGAAAAAGTGAGGGTGGTAGCAGGATGGGTAATAGAACATGTAAAGCACGAATTGTTGGGTTTCGATGCAACAAAGAGCTTCCTCCTTTTTTCGAGACTGAACCTGTAGTCTTTCTGGTTCGTGAATGGAAGGATGGTGTATTGTTTTGTACGTTATTGCGCATATATATCTCAGTGGTTGAGCTGACGGAAGATTGGTGGAGGGTGGTAGAGTATACTTCAATGATAAAATCATCTGAAATTCAATTTTACAAGCCATATCTTGCCTTCGAAATGTTGTCGATGCCGGCGAGTGGGTTATGGATGCGTACAACTTTTTGTTATGATCGTTTTGGCGGGTCATGGGGCTCTAACGGAGTTTTTATGGTCAAATTTTGACCATTTTGTGGATACAACATCGGGGACAGACCGTGAATACAACTTTCAGGGTAAGTTGCTCGCACCGACGAGCCATCTTGCACCATTCAGATTGAACTATAATATGTCATGTGCATGAACGGAATGAGGATGAGTTGTTATGTACTTTATCATCCAAGAACAATGCATCTGCCGGTGAAAAAGTGAGGGTGAGCAGGATGGGTTCAATGGATAGATGGGATCAATATGAAAAATTTGGCGTTGGTTTCATCAAATTTTGGATAAACGGTTGAAAAGATATCATGTGTTAAATATCAGGGGCTATTTTGTAAAACCTTTAATTGAATCCGGGTCCCGGGCTACGTGGCGCATTACTATTGGTCGAAATCCATCTACTATGAGGCTTAAAGGGCGGACGACCAAGGCTTAGCAGAAAATGATTGGCTAAAAAAATAAATAACCCCATTTAATCTCGGCCCTAGATCTTCGATCGAACGGTGGGGAAAGGTTGATAGCTTACCGCGATAAAGGTGGCTTGGCAGGATGAGGGGGCGAGTAGAGATAGAGGTTAGGGCGGGCTTGAACGGTGCATCGCTTGGGCGTGTGCGAGGTGGACTCCGACGCACGGTCGGAGAAGGTCTTAACGAGCAGGGCTCGCATGGTAGCGGATGCGGAGAGATAGATGCGGGGCGAGCGTGGGTCATTGGATCTGCTCAAATCGAACGACTGCGGCATTGTGTACCACTTCGCGATTAAAAAACAGGCCATGAGTCGCTTCCGCCAGTTGGGCCGACGTTAGCTCCTAACCGGCCAATATTATAATAGTTTTTTTCTTTTTCTTTTAAAAAATAACAGAGGTTTTAGGCTTGAAATAAATACGAATAAAATTCTAAAAATTCCATTAAAAATTTCACATAATTCCCTAGACTCACCTGGAGTTATTTGAACTTTTTATATTGGCATAAATGCAATTTTTTAAAATATTATTTTTGTAAAAGAGTTCATTCGAGTATTAAAATAATTCCAAAACAACTTCGAAAAAAGCTCCAAATAATATTAATAATTTTCCAAATCTTTATATAATTAAGAAGTCATGTTATGTTCACAATTAAATTTCCTTTTTGAGTGGAAAAGGTGTTTGAATACATTCAAAATTGAAATCCAAATTATTTTAGAACATTTCGAACTCTATTTCTTTTGAAGGAGTCATATTACCTTCTCTCAACTATTTTTGAGTTGATAGTAAAAATCCAAATAAGATCCAATTAATATAAATACCACATGAACGTTTGGGGAAGTCCTTTATTCCCTCTCATTTAATATTCATTTAAATATTCTAAAAAATTCAAATTCAACTAAAATTCAATCAATATCAAGACAGAAAATCAATATTGTTTAATTAACATAACATTCCAACATTTAGAATTTTGTGTTGTTACAAAAATGTACAGGTCATTTATGTAAGGTGTTGCTCCTACCAAAAAAAGATTAAATAAAAGATTTACCACATAGGTGTAAAAGAAGAATAAGAAAAATAGGACAAGAGAAGGAGCAACATCATTATATATTTTTAGTGCACACTAAATTGCTTCAAAGTAGTGTTGATCTTCATGTTTTATACACCAGTGGGGACTCCATGGGCACGACAAGATCTAGGCCCCTAGGCGACCCAATGCCAACCAAAACGATATGATAGCCACCGAGTCATCGAACCGAAGGCAGGGTGGCGGGGGCCAAAAAAGTTGCACATGGTGACGGAAGCAACGAATTTCAGCCGCATACACACAATTATAAATGCCACTCAAGAGTAGTGCATTTTGGAGGCCAAGCTCCATGAAGGTCTTAATTTTGAAAAATTCAAAATCCAAACTTTTCGTTTCAAAAAACTCCAAGAAAAATACACGTGTAAAAGGATGTAATGTTATGTGTATAAAATTGCATGATAAAAAATACCTTGAATTGCAAGCTGCACAAAAAATAATCGTGGACTTTAAGGATGAGCAATACATGTGCTAAAAAGCCATAGAATTGGCTTTTTCTTTGTGTAGCTCTCATTTTAACATATTTCGTCTTGAAAATTTATACACATGTACATTGTGCCTTTAGGTATGTGTAATTTTTTTAAAATCTGTGAAGTGCTAAAGTATGAGTTTGAAATTTTCAAAATTAAGGCCTATATGGAGCTCGGACTCCATTTCGCATTTTCACACGCAAAAAGAAATCGTCGTGCTTGATAGTTCACAAAACAACTGTTCTACATCCTAGAGAACGACTCTGCCATAGACTTATGCACTCTTACTTCATCTTCCTTTCATTTTCCTTCTCTAGACCATCCAAGAACAAATGGATCGGCTGTTCAATGTTACTGGCACTATACGCCATATAGAGTGAACAAGCTATCGACACATCAACAACTCGTAAAAGTACCAAACTTCAAAGCTATGCTTGGCTTTAGCACTCACCAAAGCAGGTAGAGTGACACGCTGATAATCAAGCTACCGGGTTCTCAGTTAGCTGCTCAATGGGCTAATTACAGCATCTGGAATGTCGACCTCCGCTGAAGTCGGCGATTGCAAAGAGCTAATGATAGCCCGTTTGATGCGGTAGTCTGTGTTTCCCCATTTATACATGACATCAAAGGGTAGGTTGCAAACCGTCAGTTTTACTTCCTTACATGTTGAGTGTGCTGAACGTATCTGAATATGATATGGTAAAATCATCACACCTCCATTTCTCAAGTTGCTGGTTAAGATGCATCTCACTTGTCTCGCACTCGTCATCATCGTCAATTTCTGTAGGCTTCCACTCATCAAGCAAACTGGAAAGTCGGTTCACACAGTGGCACATGTCGGGCCTCTGGTTTTGCTCTCGTGCTGTGCAATGCCGGGCAAGATCAGCTACCTCCAGCAGGCTCTTCCAAGCTTCAGCACCGAGTTCTAGTGTAGGATCCACAAACTTTCTGAACTTTCTTTGTCAAGCATATTTCTTCGGAAGATTGTTACAAGATGTGTTTCGTCATCAGGTAATGAGTCATCAAGTACTTTCCTTCTAGTAATCATCTCCATTAGTATGACGCCATATGCATAAATGTCAACTTTTGTAGTTACTTTCCCTGTAGCTGTAAACATATAAATTGCATGCTCATCACTACGACATCATGAAAACGGAAGACAAAATGTTATTGTTGTTGTTATGGATACAACTTGTATATATTGCATAGACCAAGGAGCGAATATATTCAACAGACTTACAAAGCAAGGAAATCTAGACCAGTAGGAACATACACCTCAAATGCAAAAGCTTATACGGTAGCATTGCATTTAAAGTATAACACTGAGGCTGAGAGTTGAGGATTTCATGGTTGTGGAGGACATTAGATTGAGGCCTAAAACAAAAAACAGTGAAAATCCAAAATACACGTCTTCATAGTGTTGTCGTAGCATGGAGTCTTGAAAAACAGGTTGAATCAAGCCAAAAGGGATATAAGAAGCATGTCTCAATGATCATTGCCCAAACTGGGAGCCAAAGTCGAGAGTTCAGGATTTCATGGCTGTGGGGGACATTAGATTGGGGCCTAAAACAAAAAATAGTGAAAATCCAAAATACACGTCCTCATAGTGTTGTCGTAGCATGGAGTCTTCAGAAACATGTTGAATCAAACCAAAAGGGATATAAGAAACATGTCTCAATGATCATTGCACAAGAAATCGATGGCAAAAGAAGCTCGGCGGCCAGAAAACAAGTGTGGGTCCACAACAATGCAAAAGGAGGCCAAAGAAGCCATATAGAATACAACCAGCACACAACAGACAATGTGAGTCTCTCCTCAAGAAAGTCTTGGCTTGGGGGTCAGTGGTTCCAACGCCCCCGGCCAAACCCATCGGTACATCCACCGGTTCCTGGTCGTTGCGCCTGGCTACCACCCAGGATCAAATGGCCCCACGGACGAACACCTAGCCTTTCATGCGCACTTTGTCCTCACTCGTGCGCACCCGGGGTCAACTTCCCAATCGGTCACCCATTCTCAAATTGCTCCAAGCCAAGCACGCTTAACTTTGAGGTTCCTTTCGGATGGGCTCCCGAAAAAGAAGGTGCACCATGTTGATATGAGTAGTCTATCATTCCTATTAAGTCAGGATGTCACGGTCATGGGAGGAGACCGAAGCCAGACTAGTAAGCTGGTTTGGAGTTCCAAACCCGACACACGGAACAGAGGAATCACGAGCTAGAGCTCTGCAGGCAGACGAGACAAGCAAGAAGCAGGCCAAGGGGGCATAGCCGGCAGGTGGAGCAAGATACCAAGAGAAGTGGGCATGCAGATGCAAGGGCCATCTTGTCTGCAGAGGAGGCTGCGGAGGAGTCCCTGCAGGTGAGATGTGAGCGAGGAGCAGTGAGGGTGGAGAACAACCAGTGGAAAAGTAGTACCGGCTTGGTCTGGTCTGATGGAAGACAAGCAATATAAGTCGATGTAGAGCGGCCACCACCACCTGCGGGAGTCGTCGAAGGAGACGATGGAGCAGGCACAGAAGAACCAAGGGAAGGCGCATGTGCAAGACAGAGTCGGTAGAGCTGATGACAACATTGTGCCTGTTTTTTGTTTTTGTTCCTCAACTGAACACGCGGCCAGAGAAGCAATGATGTCTCCGTTGTTTCAAGCGGCACACAAAGGATGAGAGCCCGAAGAGCACAACCGGACAAGGGCAGTAGGAGGTAAGGCAGTGGCCTAGAGTCGGTGACGTGTCATAGGAGGCAGCGACAGCGGCCTGGTGAGGGTGTCGACTTGGCAGAGAGAAGTAGGTCAAGGGCAGAGCTCGGGCAGCAGGTACAATGAGTGGTGGAGATCTAGTGCGTCAATATGGTTGAGAGCTTCGATTCGGAACAGCACTTGCGTTGGCTGTGGGCAGGTCGAAATTGTTCAGGGTGAGTAATTTCTAGGAGAACAGGAAGGAATCGCTCTAAGATCGAATTTGGTGAAAAAGCAAAGGGATGGAGACCGAGAGGGAGAGGAACTCAATTGGACGAAATCGGAGAAATCTGATTGGGAAGAGACGAGTTGCAGTGTCAAGAATCATTCGGGAGAATAACGATGAAAACCTAAGCTAGGCTCTGATACCATATTATGGATATTGCATAGCCCACTGGGAGAATATATGTATTACAACAGACTTGGAGCACTAGTAAGGAAATCTAGACCAATATGAATGCGTGTAAGGGGACCTAGACCAATACTAATACTCCTTTTAACATCTTTGATAGATAAGAAAGATAATTATATTTGAGATCAACGAAATATCAAAATGGACGAAAACTTGACGTAAAAAGATAGAGAAATTAGGTCAACCCGATAACCACCTATAACTGTCCAGGAACCAGCTAGGGTCCAAAAGGAGTTCACAAAAAGTATAACAAATCTTGGCTGAAGCCCTTTGTCATTTGGCAGGAGATTCATGAAAGTTTGAAAATTGTAGCATTATGAAGAAAAGCTTTCTTTTTCCAACTCTAAACTTTCAGAAAGTTCTGTTTCTACCCTAAACTCCAAAACAGTCCAAGTTACAATTTCGAACTATTGAAACAAGTTGGATATTTGGGTCTTGAGGCGGTGGTTCAGCTATGGACTTTGATTCTTTAGTTCCTTGGGAGCTTCTCAATTAAGCGTATGTACTATATGGTCAAAACAATTTTTCATATTTAAGAGTAACTTGCGAAACATTTATTTGAATGAAACATTTCAGTTAATCAACAATCTGTATGGATAATATATCAGCTCTTACATCTTTGCTTTCTTTTAACAACAAAAAGGTGCTGATGATCTCCAACAGGCATCTTGTCCAACAAATAGAAGACTAAAACAATGTAATATTGTTAGGTTTATCACTCTTATGTTAAAACCAACTATATGTTCAGGTTATGAGCACAGTTAGGTATGGGTCTGAGGGCCAAGGGGTGCTAACCCTCATTAGTTCATTGGTAAGGCTATCCCTGCTATCTTAGAGAGGCTCTCGTAGCCTCCAAAGTACATGAGTAAAGTCCTTAACAAGCTTACAAACCAACCAAATCTTCTCCTGTTAAGTGGGGAACCACATATGATCGGAGGGCCCCAGCCGGCTTCTCCCACAATCAATACATCATTAAAACTCAGAGTATTATTATCTATTAGGCCTAGAGTAATTAGAGTTTGTTCCATCTACGATGGCGAACGATGACAAAGTCGACGGCAGCAACATCAACCTCATGCTCAAGGAGTTAGCGATCCAGCAAAAGGAGGTGGTGGCGCAACGGACCACCGATCAAACCTTCCTAGAGGGCCTCGTCCTACGCCTCGATGCCCTGGAGGAGCGCCCCAGCACTCCACCACCTCCCACCCTGGTCGACCCTCAGCATGGGCACTCAGCTTAACCGACCCCCACATGGCGTTTCAACCGGCGGCCAACGGCTCTTCCATTGCCACCTCCACGCCGGCCCATGCCTCCACCGCACTCGCCACTACCACCCCCACCCCCACCCTCGTGAGTGCAGGACCTGATCTGCACCTTCCCACACCGCTGTCACTACCACACTTTCCGACCTCCTAGTTATTCCCAGAGCAAACTGGCGCTCCACTACCCCCTTGCTTACCCTCCGTTCAGGCCTGATGTCCGCACAATCACAAGCAAGGACTCTAGCCCAATGGGTGGCATGCTCGACGAGTTTGTGGACCCCTTCGCCACTCCGACCATGTTGCCTCTAGTGCACTCTCACGACTACCGCATTCGGCTTCTACTCGACACCGTGCTTGTTGTCATTCAGCCATACAGCTATGGGCTACTTCAGAAGGACAAGCTCGAGCACCAATCCACTGAGATGTTGGCCCAAGGCATCACCCTCCCAAGTAATTTGGCCTTCTCTTCGCCTGTCCTCGTCAAGAAACGGGATGACTCATGGCGCTTCTGCGTCAACTACTAGATAGTGAACAACCATACCATGAAGGACATGTTTCGCATTCCCGTCATCATGTTCTTCACGAAGCTTGACTTGCGCTCGAGCGATACAACCACCAAAGGTAGGAGTAGGGTTTTACCCACGTTCGGGCCCTCCGAGAGGAGGTAAGAACCTACTCCTACCTTTGTATTGCTCGAGTGCTCACCGGCGATCGAAAGGATCACCGAGGAGATCTGTTTCTTGGTTTACAAGCTCTCAGTCCAGTCGAGCCCCTGGGAGCTTTCCCAATGCCACATCTTGTAAATATATGCTTCCCGGGCCTGACACTTCGGCTCGAGTGGTGGGCAGCGTGCCACGTTCCCGTGGGAGGTGAGTGCCTTGTTTGCTACTGGACCAGCGTGTCATATCCTCGTCACTACCTCGGTCATGTCATCATGGTGATGGGGTGGCCATGGATAAGGATAAGGTGTGCATCGTTCCAGACTAGCCTACTCCTCGTTTGGTCAGGGCCTTGTGTGGCTTCTTGGGGCTGGCCGGCTACTATCGCAAGTTCGTCAAGGACTTCGACATGCTCACTCTCATGCGCGTACTTAGAGAGGGGGTTTATGTGGTGCAAAGAAGCCGAGGATGCCTTCCAAGCGCTCAAGCATGCCCTCGGTCAAGGCTCGGTGCTCCACATACCAAACTTCGACAACCACTCCATTGTTGAGTGTGACGGCTCCAGGACTGGCTCAGATGCCGTTCTTCACCAAGGCGTGGGCCCTTGGCCGTCTTCAGATGGCCCATCGCTCCCCACCATGCCAAAGCTCACTGCCTACGAGAGGGGACTCATCAGACTAGTTCATGTTGTACATCACTAGTGATCATATCGTTGGTGTCGTGCCTTCACTGCACGCACCAACCACCATACTCTAAAGTTTCTCCTTGACCAGCGGCTATCAACAATCCCTCAACGAGAATGGGTGAGTAGGTTGCTTGGGTTGGACTTCACAGACGAGTTTCGCCCGTACCGCCTCCTGAACGTCGACCTAATAATTGGAATCCTAATAATGGAATTAACTCTTTACTTGCTACTTTGTGTACTTTTTAATTATTGATTGGTGCAGTTGCATCGCCGACGCCCTTTCCTGTCGTGATGCTGATGCAGCACCTAACCTTTGTGCTCTCTTACTAGCACTCTTCACCATCTTCGATGACCTACGGCGCGAGATCAATGCTTCTCCCAAGTTGACCTCCATTTGTGACGGTATTCATGCCGATGATAGCGGCCGCCTTTGGAGTTGTGTCAAACAACTTGATTCTCTATGGCAGTCGGGAGCATGTGTTGTCCACCTCCCCATTCGTACCAATGATTTTGCACACGCTCATGCCGCTCATGAGGGGGTCCAAAACGCGTTGCATCGACCCTAAGCTGATTTCCATGTCCTTGCCGACCACCAATTGGTTTAGGACTTCCTACGTGGTTGTGTTGTCCGCCAGCACAACAAGACGAAGACACTCCTGCTTGCCAAGTTACCTATCGGGCCCAACATTTGTGTGAAGTGATATCTCCATGGATTTCATCGAGGCCCTGCCAGGGGTGCATGGAAAGTCTGATGCTCTCTATGGTTGATCACTTCTCCAAATATGTGCACTTCATTCCATTGTCCCACCCATACGTATGGCAAAGGCGGTTTTTGAGGGCACTTTAAGCCTCCATGGAGTCCCAAACGCATCGTCGGTGATCGCGATCCTATCTTCCCAACAATTTTTGGCGCGAATTACTCAAGTTGTTTGGTGTTCAATTTCACATGAGTTCAGCGTTTCACCCCTGGCTGATTGGCAGACTGAAGTCAATAGCCCCCGGCGGGCGCTGGATTGAATGGTTGCCCTGGGCTGAGAACTGGTACAACAAATTCCTACCACTCCGCTCTTTGTGCCACTCCATTGGAGGTTGTTTCTTGTCGGCCACTACCATGTCTTCGCACCTTCAAGATCGCGCAATCCTCCGAGATTGGCTCCGACGCTGTTCTTCACCAAGACATGGGCTCTTGGCCTTCTTCAGATGGCCCATCACTCCCCGCCATGCCAAGCTCGCTGCCTACGAGCAGGAACTCATCAGACTATTTCAAGTTGTACATCACTAGGGATCGTATCTTCAGTGTCGTGCCCTCACTACACGCACCACCCACTATAGTCTAAAGTTTCTCCTCGACCAGCGCTATCAACAATCCCTCGGTAACAATGGGCGAGCAAGTTGCTTGGGTTCGACTTCACAACCGAGTTCCGCTTGTCCCGCCTCAGTGTCGACCTAATAACTGGATTCCTAATAATGGAATTAACTCTTTACTTACTAGATTGTGTGTTTTTTAATTATTGCTTGGTGCAGTTGCAACGCTGACGCCCTCTCCTGTCGTGATGCTGATGCAGCACCTATGCTTTGTGCTCTCTCACTCGTACTCTTCACCATCTTCCATGACCTACGGCGCGAGATCAATGCTTCTCCCGAGTTGACCTCCATTTGTGACGGTATTCGTGCTGATGATCGCGAGCGCCTCTAGAGTTGTGTCGCCAACTTGATTCTCCATGGGTGTCAAGAGCATGTGTTGCCCACCTTCCCATCTTTACCAATGATTTTTGCAGCACGCTCATGCCGCTTGCGAAGTGGTCCAAAACGTGTTGCATCAACTCCGAGTTGATTTCCATGTCCCTGGCGACCGCCAACGGGTTTAGGACTTCAAACGTGGTTGTGTGGCCAGCCAACGCAACAAGACGGTGACACTCCTGCCTACCAAGTTACTTACGGATCCCAATGTCCGTGCGAAGTGCTCCATGGATTTCATCGAGGCCCTGCCAAGGGTGCATGGAAAGTCTGTGATGCTCTCTATCGTTGATCACTTCTCCAAATATGCGCACTTCATTCCATTGTCCCACCCATACACGACTGCCTATATGACAAAGACGTTTTTTGAGTGCACTGTACGCCTCCATGGAATTCCGATCACATCGTCGGTGATCGCGATCCTATACAACAACAACAACAAAGCCTCTAGTCCCAAACAAGTTGGGGTAGGCTAGAGGTGAAACCCATAAGATCTCGCAACCAACTCATGGTTCTGGCACATGGATAGCAAGCTTCCACGCACCCCTGTCCATGGCTAGTTCTTTGGTGATGCTCCAATCCTTCAGATCTCTCTTTACGGACTCTTCCCATGTCAAGTTCGGTCTACCCTAGCCTCTTTTGATATTTTCAGCATGCTTTAGCCGTCCGCTATGCACTGGGGCTTCTGGGGGCCTACGCTGAATATGTCCAAACCATCTCAGACGATGTTGGACAAGCTTCTCTTCAATTGGCGCTAGCCCAACTCTATCTCGTATATCATCATTCCGGCTTTGGTCCTTCCTTGTGTGGCCACCCATCCATCTCAACACGCGCATCTCCGCCACACCTAACTGTTGCACATGTCGCCTTTTAGTCGGCCAACACTCAGCGCCATACAACATTGC
The DNA here is from genome assembly GCA_039707655.1 of Elymus sibiricus. Lineage (NCBI taxonomy): Eukaryota > Viridiplantae > Streptophyta > Magnoliopsida > Poales > Poaceae > Elymus > Elymus sibiricus. The sequence goes on from CM077669.1 coordinate 261,082,641, forward strand.
GGGTCGAACCGCCGTCCTATAGAACTTGCCTTTTAGCTTTTGTGGCACCCTCTTGTCACAGAGAATACCAGAAGCTTGGCGCCACTTCATCCATCCGGCTTTAATTCGATGGTTCACATCTTCATCGATATCCCCATCCTTCTGCAACATTGACCCCAAATATCGAAAGGTGTCCTTCTGCGGCACCACCTGCCCATCAAGGCTAACATCCTCCTCCTCCTCGTGCCTAGTAGTATTGAAAGCGCACCTCATGTACTCGGTTTTAGTCCTACTAAGTCTAAAACCTTTCGATTCCAAGGTTTGCCTCCATAACTCCAACTTCCTGTTGACCCCCGTCCGACTCTCATCGACTAGCACCACATCGTCCGCAAAGAACATACACCATGGGATATCTCCTTGTATATCCCTTGTGACCTCATCCATCACCAAGGCAAAAAGATAAGGGCTCAAAGCTGACCCTTGATGCAGTCCTATCTTAATCGGGAAGTCATCAGTGTCGCCATCACTTGTTCGAACACTTGTCACAACATTATCGTACATGTCCTTGATGAGGGTAATGTACTTTGCTGGGACTTTGTGTTTCTCCAAGGCCCACCACATAACATTCCGCGGTATCTTATCATAGGCCTTTTCCAAGTCAATGAACACCATATGTAGGTCCTTATTTTGCTCCCTATATCTCTCCATAAGCTGTCGTACCAAGAAGATGGCTTCCATGGTCGACCTCCTAGGCATGAAGCCAAACTGATTTTTGGTCACGCTTGTCATTCTTCTTAAATGGTGCTCAATGACTCTCTCCCATAGCTTCATTGTATGGCTCATCAGTTTAATTCCACGGTAATTAGTACAACTCTGAACATCCCCCTTGTTCTTGAAGATTGGTACTAATATACTCCTTCTCCATTCTTCTGGCATCTTGTTTGCCCGAAAAGGTTGAAAAGTTTGGTTAGCCATACTATCGCTATGTCCCCAAGGCCTCTCCACACCTCAATGGGGATACAATCAGGGCCCATCGCCTTGCCTCCTTTCATCCTCTTTAAAGCCTCCTTGACCTCCGACTCCTGGATTCGCCACACAAAACACCTGCTAGTATCATCAAAGGAGTCGTCCAAATCAATGGTAGAGCTCTCACTCTCCCCATTGAACAGCTTGTCAAAGTACTCCCGCCATCTATGCTTAATCTCCGCATTCTTCACCAGGAGTTGATCTGCTCCGTCCTTGATGCACTTGATTTGGTGAACATCCCTCGTCTTCCTCTCTCGGATCTTGGCCATCTTATAGATGTCCCTTTCGCCTTCCTTCGTGTCTAACCGTTGGTAGAGGTCCTCATACGCCCGACCCCTTGCTTCACTCACAGTTCGCTTTGCGGCCTTCTTTGCCATCTTGTACTTCTCTATGTTGTCTGCACTCCTATCCAGATATAGGCGTCTGAAACAATCTTTCTTCTCCTTAATTGCCTTCTAGACATCATCGTTCCACCACCAGGTATCTTTAGCTTCTCTTCTACTTCCCTTGGACACTCCAAACTCCTCTGAGGCCACCTTACGAATGCAAGTCGCCATCTTCATCCACATGTTGTCTACATCACCTCCTTCCTCCCAAGGGCCCTCCTTAATGACCCTCTCCTTGAATGCCTGAGCTACCTCGCCCTTGAGCTTCCACCACTTCGTTCTAGCGACTTTGGCACGCTTGTCCCGCTGGACACGAATCCGAAAGCGGAGGTTAGCAACCACAAGCTTATGCTGAGGGACAACACTCTCTCTAGGTATCACCTTACAGTCTAGGCATGCACGCCTGTCTTCTCTTTTCGAGAGGATGAAATCAATCTGGCTAGAGCGTTGCCCACTACTATAAGTCACTAGATGTGATTCTCTCTTCTTAAAGAGGGTGTTAGCTACGATCATGTCGTAGGCTAGCGCAAAGCTTAAGACATCTTCTCCTTCTTGGTTCCTGATGCCATAGCCAAATCCCCCATGCACCCCTTCAAAATCTTCCCAACAATTTTTGGCGCGAATTATTCAAGTTGTTTGGCATTCAATTTCACATGAGCTCAGCATTTCACCCGCAGTCTGATGGGCAGACTAAAGTCGATCGCCCCCGACGGGCTCTGTATTGAATGGTTGCTCTGGCAGAGAACTTGTACAATACATCCTACCACTCCACTCTTCATGCCACTTCATTGGAGGTTGTTTCTAGTCAGCCACCACCACGTCTTCACAACTATGTTCCCGGCGCTGCCAGGATGTTAGCCATGGAGACGTCCCTTCAGGATCGTGCGATCTTCGTTTGTGAGGTTGGTAAGTGCGTCCATCAAGTGCAACACAGGGCAAAGCATTATAATGATGGCAAGCACCGTCAGCGGATCATTTGACTTCGGAGATTGGGTGTGGCTTTGCCTTCACTATGGTGTGGCTGCATACCAGGCCACAAGCATGGCAAGTTGTCTCCTCGCTTTTATGGGCATTTCCAAGTTACTTTAGTCACTGGGTCTATTGCACATAGACTCACGCTGCCTACAGGTACTCGGCTCCATGATTTGTTTCATATCAGTCTCCTCAAAAAGTTTCATAGTGACCCATCGGCCACTCTTGCTATACTCCCCGCCATTGAGGATGGTCGTGTGATGCTTGCGCCAGCCAAGGTTTTTCGGTCCAGCCTTCGCCGCCGAGTGAAGCATTTCCTTGTTCAGTGGGTTGGGGCTTCTGAATATGATGCAACATCGGAGGCGTTGGATGAGTTCATTGCTCGTTTTCCCTCGTTTCAGCTTGAGGAAGAGCTGTTTGTGCAGTGAGTGAGAAATGTTATGCAGGGAACCACATATGGTTGGGAGGACCCCAGCCCTGGCCGCACCACCCCCTCGTCCAGCCCAAAGTGACTAGGATTCCTTTACCGCTAAAAGTTATTTATTAGGTTCAGATCGTATTAGGTACAGAGTCCAGATTGTATTTCCTTTGAGTCGGCTTGTCAGCAAGACTATTCTTCCTATATATTGGGTTTCTCCCACGATCAATATA